>JALAZF010000470.1:1207796-1811694 GCA_022829125.1 Lathyrus tuberosus | reverse complement strand
CTATGGTAAAGCACTGACAACCACTAGCAACCACACCCGTGAATCGTCGCAACTGTGTTATGGCTCTCAACTATCTGGTGTTGTTGCAGCAGCTGCTATTATATTATGGACAATACCAGGAAATGCAGGAAAGCCTATTTTCGGATGAATGTGTGCATGTAGTTTGATATATATATGGTAACTTTTAAACTCAAGTTTTCTATCCATAATATTTTTTATTGTTCTTTCTCTTTTTCTTTAATGTCCAATCTTATATAACACCGTATTTGCAACTTAATGATAAACTTGACCATCATCACTCATTATTATTTTACCTCCCAATGTTACAATGTTACAGTTTTAAAATAATTAATGCATTTGCATTTTCAAAGTGGGGGAGAAGACGAAGAGTCACAAGCTTAATTATATAAACCTGCCTCATATTCTCAACAAAGCAGACCAAACTTCATCAAAGAGGAATTATTTCTATGGCATCCAACAACGTTCTCCAGGTCGCAGAACCTTCTGATGTGCAGACACCAGTGGGGTTCGAAGCATTTGCGGAGTTGCAACAACCTCACGGTGTCCATCAGCCTGTCGACGTCCAACAACCTCAACAGGTCTAGCACCTACATTACCTACTTGATTTTTCTATCACTACAAACATCTCTCCATTATTTTTTCTTCCTTCTTTAATATATATATTTTTTAATTTTCATTAACAGATGCACGAACATGTCGAACATGATGTCCGGGTCCGCCCAGCTGCGGAGTTACAAACACCTACGGAGCTTCAACCACCTCCGGACTTCCACCAACCTCTACCGGACCAACAACCTCCCCACGTTCAACAACCTCAACAGGTCCAGCCGGTACAATTTGGTTTTTCCTGGTTCTTTTTCCCCTTTCTTAATGCGCATCACCTTACTGGCCTTTCTCAATAGTCTGTTCATGACATATTCTGTTCATATTTCTGTTCATTAAAATGACATAGTCTATTCATGTGCATCAAGTGGCTTCTACAATATCCCAATATACATAATGGCATCTGTAGTTGCAGTAGACTTGTCTGTTCATGTGCATCAAGTGCGCTACACCTTATTGCTATTGGTTCATTGGGCCATCCATGATGTATGTTGAGATATTGTGGCATCTGTAGTTGCAGCAGACTTGCCTGTTCATGTTCTTGACATTCCTCATTTAATGGTTTTGTTCAACATGTCCTTCAGGCTCCGGCTATGCGACAAAGAAGAAAGAGGAGAAGAATAAGGAGATCAATAACAAGGGTGAGAAAGGTACAAATCGTCGATTCAGATGATGATGATGATGAATAAGACTATCAACTCTTTGATTCTGATGATGATGATCAACAAGACTACACCTGGAGCAACTTTTTGTCAGCTAGGAGTTTTAGATTTGGTGATTAAGAATGCAAAATTTGTTTCAAATTTTTGTCGGCTCAGTTATTATGTATTTTGTCTTTCGAATGTTTCTTCAAATCAACCATTTCTCTTCTTCAATATACTTTACTTAATTACATTTAGTTTTAAATTAAATATACTTGATATATTTTTTTCAAGTTTTAGTATAGCTAATTACGAACATTGTATTTATTTAAACTTTTAGTCAATTTTTAAATTATATGAAACAAGATAAATAAAACAATTGATCAAATATTTAATTATGACGGGAAAAACTATATAAACCCTAACAAAAGTCTATCAAATATTAATAGTTTTTAAATAATTGTTTTTAAAAACCTATACAATTAACTTTTAAAAAATTATATAGAACCTAGAAAAACATTTGGATAATTGTTTTTAAATAAGTTATACAATTATGTTCCAAGAGATTTTTTTTTCGTTTTGTCCAATAATATTTTGATCTTTTATAATTTATTTGACTTTTTATGACAAACTTATGACAATTTCGCGGACCCAGTACCGTGTAAACGTACGGGTAATCAAAACGTACATTCGTGTGAACGCACTGGTTTTTATTTTTTGTTTTGTACATTTAAATAAAATACATGTATAGTTTATGTCGGTTGTACTACTGACTTTTCATTTTTTTTTGTTATTTTAAACCATAACAAAATTAGTTTCCTTATTATTTTCAATTAATTCTAATTTAGAATATATATTTCTCTCATTTATTATAACTCTATCAACCCTTAATTTTATTTTATTTTCTTTTTTCACAAGTGTTTTTTACTAAGTATGTCTTTAATAGTTTTTCTTAACGTTTGTTGTTTTTTAAAACTTATACAATTATCTTCCGGTCCATTTTTTTATTTTTTATTTTTTCCAATAATATTTTGATACTTTCTAATTTATTTGAATTTTTATGACAAACTGGTGACAATTTCACGGTCCACAGCGGTACCCGTGCGGACGCACGGGTATCCCACTAGTTTAAATAAAAAGGGTGATAAAGTAGTGTAGCATCATACATTTTATTTGATATGCAATAAAAACTAATACACTTTATTTGATCAAACGTCTAGTCTATATACATAAACACAAATACCTCTCCATATTTATGAAGACAACAACCATTCAATTAATTCATTTTCTACCTTCATATATGTTTGGAATAAAAGTAAACTTGACATAGTCAATATGATACCGTACAAGTTATGAGTCCAAACACACAAATTCAAATTCATTGCAAAATCAAACATAAAATATCACTGTAAACATGCAATCGGATCTGCGATTGACAAAATGGAGGAAAATTCAGACACATGCTACATATGTTCTTGCGTAACTTTGAGATTGATATGTCAAGTAAATGACATAATACATTATCAAGAACACTTAAATAATTTTTATGAAACATTAACATAAGGCCTTTTAAACCTAAAACTTCCAAGATACTTTAGATTACCCAAAAAAATCGCCATGTTCATAAGTAATATTCATCAAAATCATCATAATCTAAGCTAAGATTGTGAAACTAAACAAACCATAACAAAAGTTTCTACTATAGTTAAAGTATAAGAAAATAAAAGAGAAATACGGGGAACAATATGATCCAAACATGGAAAGGTCACACAACAAGCTACATAGTGCAAAAGTCAACGGACTACTCAACAAGAGAGTAATCTACTTCATCATGTAGATTTCGAAAACACTAATCTAGCCAATAAGTTCTGGATCTACTTGATCTACGAGGAGGTCGACGTCTACTAGCTGGCACAATGCATTTTAGTAGTTCATTACTACTCCCTGAATATACTTCACATTCTGTAGTCATACAATTAATGTAATACACAGAGTTGCTCTCATAGCCCCATTTTGTCGGGTTCGCTATTGCATAACATTTGTTACGCGAATAAAATAATGCAATGTCACCCAAAGTTTCTAGCTTGACATAACTCATTGTTCCCAAGTCTATCTTGTAGACATTCAATTGTCTCTCTAGTGTAAAGTCAACTACTAGAAGCTTCCCATCACAACTAAGTAACTTAAGAAAAGAAGAAGTTATGTTTGGAGTATTTCCCAGCTTTAGAATTTTCAAACTTGAAGAGTTCAAGCTAAGTACCCCAATTTCAGCCTTGTTAGTAATAACATAAATTATATTATCCAAAACAACAAAGTCCACAACCTTCCATGGATTTCCTCTTTTTATATAAGTAACCCAATTAGAATTTCGCGACTGATACACATGCAAGCTGAACGAACATTTGCAGGAAGCCACTATGACAAACTCACCAGAGCCTTTGGCAAAAGCAAGTAAGACACAACAAGCATAATAATTCAACTCATTTACAATTGTTGAGATATCAATGATCTTCTGATTTCTTGTAAATGGGTTCATTAGTTGAAGTGTATTATTTCCTGCCATGATTAGATGTCCACTGGAAGAACCACAATAGAATAATCCCGAAAAATAACTCATTTCAGATAGGTAGGCACGTTGGTCAGGTATGCTATAAAAAGAATAAAACTTCTTAGCATATGATGTTGTTTCCACAAGTAATGGTGATTGAGATTCTAGGAAGTTTTTCCAATAAATTGTCTTAACTACCCTCCACTCTTTGCAAACACTTGCGAAATCAAATAGCTCATCAAAACTTAGTTTATGGGAAATGGTATCAAGCACATTCCAAGGAAGGTGGCTGAAATCAATACCATTTTCCATTTTCTTCCCTGCTACAATGACAATGTTAGGAAATTTAGAATATTAATAATAACATTACATATAATTTTATTCATTTATCTTATAATATAATTGAAAATCACGAGATAAAGGAATGTTTCAAAATATTATAATAATCCAAGAAAGAGATTGTTTTTAAAAATAAGGCATTGTTTCTAGAGTACGTGTAACTAAATCCGCGTTTAGTATAACTAAATCCACATCTAGTATAATGAAGGTATTTGAGACTGCACTAAGGTAAATCCAAATTAGTTACAAGAAAGGTGACCAGGGACAATGAAAATTTAAAAGGACTTTCCAACAATTATTCCTAGTGTTATGCACTTGAAGTATGGAAGGTGTGGGTGGCCCAACAACAAATTTAGGTTAAACCTTGATACCATCTTAAAAAATAGATGAGATAAAAGTCAAAGATACAATGTTGACTTGAAAAATGAAAGCCTTATAAGCATTACTATATATTTGGACAATTAGAAACTCAACACACTACCTAGAAGCCATACTATGAACCTGTTGGAAGATGTAATAGTGGTCATCCAAAATTGTTGCATTTATGGTGGCTTTTCAACACAAGAAAATTTCCTCATATGCAAGAACCATCTGAATAATCGAATGAAACTTAAAGAAAAAGACTAAGATTTTAACAAAGGAAAAATCAAATGGGAACATAGGAAGACGACGAGGCTTTTTTTATCTTGTAACCCATTAGTCATGGTTTGACTGCAAAAACAACCTCAGACTCTACAACAGAGAAATTCATATGCACTAAGACACTGTATATTTTCAAAATCAAGTCAAATAGGAAAAAAAAATATCCAAAAACAAGATATACAAGAAAACTATATGCTAAAAATTTGATACTTAATTTTAAAAAATATATACCGATAACGATATGACAGGCATGACAATACATCTTAAAAATTAACAAAATTAAAAGATGGAGTATATAAGCATATAAAGCCATACTTGATTGTGGCAAAGGTACGCCATTGTAACTGTTAGATATGATAAAATCTTCATTGTTTCCTTGTTGCATTCCTAATTTCTTTGCGGCCATCTTGTCTACTTTATTCTTTTTTTTTTTTGCACGATTAAGCTTAAAACCCTTTTATAAAGAGCACATAAATGAAACTCTCATAAAATAAAAATAAAAACACGTCAAAGTGCGTTTCCCATTGGTCACCTCATCCCTAATTAAAGAAGATTTTGAAATTGGGAATATAAATGCATTTATTTTATTTGAATGACAAAAGTCAATATTATTATACGAAAGTTCATTCAATATCTATAAATATGGATTGAATTCATAATATTAAATTATAAAATTTGGAAACAACCAAATTGACAAAATGCATATCACCGAAAAGGGGTGTCTCATTAAATATTTAATTTTGAATACAATGAAGGCAGTCAAGGCAAAAAAGTTTAAAAATGTACAAGTCAATATATACAAGAATGACTATTTAAAAATAAAGAAATAAAATAATAATTTATTTTACTATTTTTCATTGTGTACTTGTGGTGAGTACAATATATGATATCCCGCCCACTATAAGGTATGCAAGAGGGCTCCGTGTTCTGATCTCTAAAAAGTGAATGGTTTACTCAACTACCTAGTTAAGTATTTGTAGACGAGAGCTTTGATCAATAAACTAATAGCGAGACCGCTCTGTTGACACAAGTGAATTCAAACACAATAGGGAATGGGTTAAATTGTGAAGTAAATAAATCATGATTAATTTGAAAAAATATTACTTTGAAAATGGTTTATGTTAGTACATAGATAAGAGTAGAGAAAGTTAAGAGAGAAGGAAATAGTGATGTGTACTTGTCAAAAAGTACATGTGTGCATGGTATCCCTACATGGGTAAGGGATACTCAGAGGCCATAGTAAATGAGGGTGGTAAGGGCTTTCCCACGGTGGCAAAAGGTCTTGATTAGTGATGTTTGTGGTGATAAGAGAGGCCAACTCACGTGAGGTGAGAGGCTTTGTATTATGCGTATACTGGTTATGTTATGATCCTTCTCTACTTTCAAAGTTTCATATATTTATAGAGGCTTTTGTGCCTTGGGTTTAGGAAACCCTAAGAAGCAGCAACCGCCCCCCCCCTTTGATTGTGGGAGACCATTTGCAACCTATTTTCCAGGAAGTCATGGTATGACTCAATCTACATGACTAGTAGACGGATATTGATACTACACATATGTTAATTCTAAGGGCGAACCACTATGATACGCTAAATAATGCCCATGCGACACCTCACGAGGTGGGGACCCATGTGTTGCCCTTATTTGCGACTTTCACAAATATATCACTACATCTCGATTTCTTGATCTTCTTGGATAACTCCTACATTCCTGTTAGAAAGCGAGTACTTCATGCACAACTACAAAGTGGACAAGGCGAAGCCTAACTCATTAAAAGTCGATCACCATATAATCATATTGTAAGAAGGGGGGAATCAATAACCAAATACCCGACCTTAATTTCTTTGGCTAGCTCCTGTTCTCCAAATGTGGTATTTAGCATAACGTAGCATTTCACTTGCACCTGCTCCCGTGAGAATCCAACTAGCGAGCCCTTGAAAGGCTTTAGGTCATCTGGGTTGAGGCAGAGCCTCTCAAACGTATCCTAGTATAAGATATCTGCAAAACTTCCTTGATGTACAATAACTCTTTTGATCTCTCATTCATCACATCTAATTGTAATGACCATAGGGTCATCATTGTGAGGGTGGATGTCAGTTGCGTCCTTATTAGAGAAGGAGATTTTGACTTCTAGCGTCTTTGGCTCGCCTTCCTCTTCCTTTTTAGAGAGGTCTTATGTATTCAACACTTGGCGAGCGTATATTTTATGGGCAAAGCTAGTTTCCCCGTTTATGGCGAATCATTCTACAATAGTAATGAGTGTATGGATCAAGGTTGGCATGGAGTCATATATCATGAAAAAACTTTTGGCAAGTCATGGCATATGCAGGAGAACTTTGAGGCTTGGAGGATCACAAAAATGGTATGTTTTATGAATGAAGAAAAAGGTAAAATAGGGTTTAGGATTAGGTTGACTTTGGTCAACTGTTTGACCAAAAAGTAAATAGTTGACCAAAGGTCAACTCTAGGTCACAAGATGTAACTTTTTTTGTGTAATCTGATTATTGATTTTTTGTAATGAAATTGGATATTTTTGTAATTGAAATTGGGTCTTTGAATTGAATATGTGTATGTAACTTATGTTTCAAGAAAGTATGGCTTCCCTCCAAATTTGCATTCTTGAATATTTAAACTTGAATGATCTTGAATTTACCTTGAATTTGAAATGCTCTTGATCACTTGAATGAAATACCCTGTCATGAATCAAACAAAATCAAAGCCCAAGATAATCACTAAGTAACCTCATAAGAGAATGGTCTCCAAAACTCAATGTCATGATGTAATCCATATAATCAAAGATTAAAGACCAAGAGAAAGACCAACCAAAGTCTGTTGTTCCCATAACCAAAAGTCAAAATGCAGCTTAATGAACCTTAGGCTTGATGAAACCCTAGCTTATGAATTATCCAAAATTCAATGCTCTGTTTTATACATAACAAGACCTTTGAATCAATGATGTTTATTTGAAATTGTAATTGTAAATGAATGACCTAAGTGATTATGAGTATGCAGATGAACCCAAGACCATGATCCAGATGAAAAGTGAAAAGAAGTATGGCATATTTTTGGGGTATGACAACTGCCCCTATTTAATCATCTTGGACTTGAATGTACGAATAGTGATGGATTTTCGGGCATTCAAGGTAGAAGAGGATTAAATACATAAATATCCAAAAATTTGTCCTTTGGGAATGAAGTGGATGTAATGTAAGGAAGGTAAATGTATTATTGGGAATTTGATATGGATATAGAATGAAGGATATGATTTTTGTGTGTTTATCTGCTGGGGATTGGCTAAAACTCTATTGGGGCAATAGATCAATAGAAATAGAGATATTTGTTATGCATGATGTATGCAATGTATGATTGATTTTACGCGATGCATGAAGTTATGCATGCTATCCAGCAAGAAATGTATGGTATCTACAAGGGTGAGACTCTTTTTGGGTAGTGGTAGACTTTGATTCTCCGACCTCCGATAAATGAACTAGAGAATTTGTCACAAAGGAGAAAACTTTAGGTCACCATAACTGCTAGAGATTTCAAATTTGACTCTTTCTAAGAGAGAGAACGGTTTGTGATATGATCGGGCAGTCATTAAGATGCTTTCATGTATTATGTGTTCATTGTAGACTGCCGATCTCCCTTTAGAACTTTTCAAGTAAACAGGTAATGCACAAGTTTTTCTTTTTAGCTTTTTATTATTCTCGATGTTTTCGTAGTATTATATGCCAAAAAAATCAATTATTTTGCAAAAAAAATACGTGAAAAGAAAATTGATAAGGGAAATAGAATTTTATTGAATGTGGAAAAATTTGTGTACATAAGATGTGTGTACAAAGATGCAAAATCCTTGAAGAGGAAATTACAAAAACTGAAAAATAAAGGTAAATGGCAATGGGAAATTTTTATGAATTTCCATTGGTTACAACAAAGGCTACTGTCGCGGTGAGAATCAGAGACCTTAGCTATTGAGTTAACTAGGCTCGCAAATCTTAATTCACCACCGATCTTTAATTTATCCAAGGGAAGGGAAAAATAATGAATAACCCATAAACATGCAATGCAAAACAAAGAAAAAGAGATCTAAGGTTCGAGGGTTAGTTATACTAAGGGAAGGTACTAGCACCCTAAGTATCTGTAGTACTCTATAGGAACCTCTTGTCTTATTGTGTTATTTGTTAATTGTTTGCTAAACGTGAAAAGATGGGTAAAGTAAAAGGTGGAAAAAGAAAAAAGGTAGCTTGCTAGGATCATCGGAATCCTATGCCTACATATCCTCTATAGGAAGTCAGAGCAATCTTAGTTGGGCTAACTACGAGTGAGAAAAAGAAAAGGGTGGTCGCCAAGGATTGAGACATTGTGCCTACGTATTCTCAAAAGGAACTTGACAAATCAGAGCGTCCATAGTTTGTGGAACCACGAATCAAAGCAATGTTTGTTAGTTGATTTTAGGAGAAGAGACAAGTTGTCATCTTAAGGAGAATACTCTTCTAAACCACCACAAACATGTGGAAGATGGATCTTTGCTTCACATTGAGAGAAGGACTCGAACTCGGATATAGAATCGATGAGTATGCCACATACCTCTCTCAAGTGGAAAAGGACTCCACGTCTTTCTCAACTATGTCATGGGGTAGGAGAATTACATCTCGACTAGGGATGACTAGTGTCTAATATCTCTGAAAAGGGAACCTAACTGTGAGTTATCTAAAGTTGAAATATCCTAAGGGTAACTACCTAAAATGGTCACAACCTAAAGTCAACAATCTAAGGTCAAGAATCTGAGTATATACAACCTAAGGTAATCAATCTAAAGGGAAACAAGGATCACACAATGGGTGAAAGATATAAAAGAGAAATGCAATGCATATGACTATAAAGTCGACCACAAACCCTTCCTTGGATTTAAACATAAACAGACATGAAGATTGAAGAGCCACTAGCAAACATCCCACAAGATTATCATCATGAAGATAACATACAATGAGCAAACAACAAAGTTAAGAGCATGAACAAATAACAACATATGTACAAAACAAGAATCAAGACACATAATCAACTCACAAGGCAACTCATCAAGAATAGACATCATGAATTAATCAAAACAACATATCAAGAATTAATCGAGGAAAATCGGGCTCAAAACATGGAAGCAAGCAATCGCAAAGATAAAATCGGGCAACAAAAAAATTATTAATTAATTTAAATATTAATATTTAATAGGATTAATTAACAATTTAATTGATTAATATTAAATAAAATATTTATAAGAAAACAAAATGGCTGGGAGGGGAAAAGGGAGAGGAAGGGGACGGGGGAGACCTCCACGTTTTTCGGAACCGCCGTTGCCTGAACCTCCACCGGAACAATGTCACGAGCCGGAAGTACCATCGGACCACTCAGTATCATCGGATCATGGAGAAGATTGTAGTTCTATGAGTAGCCACACAGTGGAGATGAATAAGCCTACAATGGGGGAAACCCTAATTTCAGCGAAACCTAAAGAAGAACCAAGAAAGCTTTGGGTAGACGTGATTAGCAACAACCAGAAGCCTACAAATGGTATGAATTTAGATTTCATTGCCCCTAAGATTATGAATGGAGAGATAGTTGTTGAAATAGATGAATCTGATATTGAATCTGAGGTAAATTATGGATAAGTGCTTTGATGATGTATGTGCTAGGGGGTGATCTTAGTATAAATATGGTTAAGCAGTTTATGATGAAGAACTGAAACACAGTTCAACTTCCTGATTTGCTTTATCATGATGGGGGTTTCTTTCTCATGAGGTTTAAGTCTTTCAAAGAGAAAGAGGAGATTCTCATGAATGGACCCTATACCATAAAAAATATGCCGATGATCCTCAAAGATTGGAAGCCTGATTTTAGCATGAAAAAGGATATGCTTAGGACCATTCCTCTATGTGTGAAACTGCCTCAGTTACCCTTGGAATTGTGGAGAACTAAGAGTTTGAATAAGATTGGTAGTGCTATTGGGACCCCGGTTGTTACTGATGAATGCACATCTCAGAAACTTCGAGTTTCCTATGCTAGAATTCTCATAGAAGTTGATGCTACTCAGCCTGTGCCGCAAGAGGTTACTATTCAGAATCATGAAGGAAATATAGTCAAACAGCCCATTGAATATGAGTGGTTACCAAAATTCTGTGTGAGATGCCAGAAGTTTGGACATAATTGTGATTCCAAGAAAGTGGTGCAACAATGGGCGCCAAAGAAAGATATTGAAAAGAAGCATGGCCAGGTGTAGGAGGAGACACTAATAGACAGACCTACTACCACTACAGAACCAGAAGGGAATCATCTAGCAGTCATAGCAGGAGAGAATGCTAAAACTATGAGCAATCAAGAGGGTGAAACCAGTTGGAAAACTCCAAAAGGAAGAAATACAGACAGAGGCAAGAGGAAAGGTAACTCTCAAGAGGAAACTAGAATAAATTGTAGCAATGGTTTCAATGCTCTAGGGGAATTTATAGATCCTCTAGGGGCACAAACCAATGGTAAATGATTGTTTCTTGGAATGTTAGGGGGCTAAATAAGGGTGGCAAAATGAGAGAGATTAGCTCCCATCTCTTTAGTTTACAACCAGATATTTGTATTCTTCTAGAAACTAGAGTGAAGCAGTCTAAGGCTGAGTTAGTGAGAAGTAAGATGAAGATCTATGAGAATGTTATTGATAACTACAGCCATCATGAGAATGGAAGGACCTGGATCAGTTGGAATAATAGAGCTGTGAAGATGGTCATGGAAGCTTGTAATAGCCAGTATATCCATTGCAAGGTTATGGATCAGAGTGGTAGTCTTATGTTCAAGTTAACTGTGGTTTATGCCATGAACACCTTGGAGATGAGAAGGATCTTATGGAGAGATATTGCCAACTTGCAAATTCAACATAATGAAGCTTGGGGCATTATTGGAGACTTTAATAATGTCCTCAAGAGTAAGGACAGGATTGGAGGTAGAATGGTTACTGAAAGTGAGTACAGGGACCTACAAGATTTGATGGATACTTGTCAGCTCTCTGAAATGGAGAACCAGGGAGACTACTTCACCTGGCACAATAAACACTCCCTTGATCCTATTTACTCTAGAATTGATAGAGTAATAGGCAATGTCAATTGGTTTCAGAATATGAATTTCCACCTGATACATCTCCCCCCAGTGTTTCTGATCATGTACTTCTCCATCTCTGCAAGCAGAATCAAAATCAACTTAAAAAGAGGAGTTTCAAGTTTATCAACTGTGCTACTGAGCTTAATGGATTTCAGGAAGCTGTTGCCAATAGTTGGAAGGAGCCTATTAGTGGTACCCCCCATTCATCCTGTGGGAAAAACTTAAGAGGCTTAAGGCTACTATAAGACAGTTAAGCAAACCCCTAACTGATGTGCAGAGAACTCTATTGGCTACTAGAAAAGAGCTGGAAGAGTGCCAAACTGAGCTCACTACTGATCATATGAATGCAGATCTTATCCTGAAGGTTAAGAACAAGTCAGAGGAATTGATCAATTGGAATGCCCTTGAGGAGAAAATTTTGTAACAGAAATCAAAAATTGACTGGATCAGGTTGGGTGATGAGAATAACCATTTCTTCCATGCTTCTCTCAAAGCCAAGAACCATGCCAAGAGGATGATGAACTTATGGAAAGAGGATGGGTCTATGATGAGCAACAAGAAAGACATTGAAGATACAGTTATCAATTATTATGAAGATCTTATGGGAAGAGAAAATAGAATCCTTCATCAGGTGGATATTGGTGTTATGAGAGAGGGTACCCAACTCAACTATGAACAGAGGCAGATCCTAATAATCCCCATTAGTGAAGAGGAAATTTCTAAAGCTTTGCAGGACATTGGAGACTCTAAAGCCCTATGGGTAGATGGATACAGTGCTAAATTCTTCAAGAGCTGTTGGGAAATTGTGAAACAAGATGTCATTGAAACTATCAGATATTGGTTTAAGTATAGCAAGGGAATCACAACCTTCAAAGCACTCTAGTCACTCTAATTCCTAAGAGTGATGGAGCTAAATTTATCAGAGAGTTTAGGCCTATAGCTTGCTGTACTGTGGTGTACAAATTGTACTCCAAAATCTTGACTACCAGATTAGCCCAAGTCATAGGTTCCATAGTTAGCCAAAACCAGGCGGCTTTTATCCCTGGGAAACAAATCCATAACCATATCCTCTTGGCTACTGAACTTATCAAAGGATACTCTAGAAAGTATGGAGCTCCTAGATGTCTTATGCAACTTGATTTACAAAAAGCCTATGACATGTTAAGTTGGAGAGCTCTTGAAACCATTCTTTTGGAGGTTGGAATCCCTAATCAGTTTGTGAATTGGATTATGTTGGGGGTAACCACTGTTTCTTACAGGTACAATCTTAATGGAGAGAACTCTAGACTGTTGAGAGCTAAAAGAGGTATTAGGCAGGGGGACCCTATCTCTCCTTTCTTGTTTGTCATCATCATGGAATACTTGACTAGGCTCCTTCAAAAAATGCAGAGAAATCCTAATTTTAACCATCACTCTAGATGTGAAAAGATAAAGATCACACACTTGACATTTGCCGATGACATCTTGCTATTGTGCAGAGGAGATGTAGGATTTGTGGAACTCATGATGAACACTATGAATCAATTCTCCCCTTCAACAGGGCTGGTGGTCAATCCCACTAAGTGCAAAGCCTACTTTGGTGCAGTGGAAGATAGGGAAAAGCAGCAAATTCTGTTGAAGACTGGTTATGTGGAGGGGAGCCTTCCTTTTAAGTACCTTGGAGTGCCTTTATCTAGCAAAAAGCTTTCTATCAACCATTATCTCCCTCTTGTTGATAAGATTCTTCATTGTATCCATCACTAGAGTGCTAAATTGTTGAGTCAAGCAGGTAGAGTCCAATTGGTTAATGCAGTTACTTTCTCTATCAGCAACTACTGGATGCAAAGCTTTCCCATCCCCAAAGGTGTGATTAGTAGAATTAATAATGCTTGCAGAACATTTGTGTGGACTGGTGGAACTAACCCTAGCAGGAAAAGTCCTGTAGTCTGGAAAACAGTGTGCAGACCTGCTAATAAGGGTGGCTTGAACATCATCAATCTGGAGACTTGGAACCCAGTCAATATGGTCAAGCTGCTTTGGAATTTATGCAGTAAGAGTGACAACCTGTGGGTTAAGTGGATTCATATGTACTTTATGAGGAATCAGGATGTAATGAATATTGAACCTACTGCTACATACTCCTGGGTGCTGAAAAGTGTGATTAGATCCAAAAGGCTCATCCCACTGATGCAGAGCTATTGGGATAGAAGTCTCAAGGAAGGTAAATTCAGGATTGGGAAGGCCTATAAAGAAACCTTCTCCCAGGAAGACAACATGGAGTGGCTCAACATCATGAATGGCAATAGAGCCCGACCAAGGGCTAGGATGAGTCTGTGGTTAGCTTGTCACAGGAAGCTAGCTACAAAAGAGAGATTGGAAAATTGGGAATCTTGGAAAACAAGACATGTTGTTTCTGCCTGCAGGTTGAAAACATTGACCATCTGTTCTTTGAATGTCACAGGATGAAGTACATTTGGAGCAGAGTCCTGCAATGGATGAAGATCTGTCATGAACCCAAGCCATGGGGTGAAGAAATTGAATGGCTAACCAGATTCTGCAGAGGCAAGGGCAGCAGAGTTAATATTTTGAAGCTTGGCCTGGCTGAAACCATTTATCATTGTTGGCAACATAGAAATACTTACTGTTTTGATAGGGAGAACATTATAGATCAAGATAGTATTGTAAATAATATAGTGGAAAAGATTGTTCAAAGGGGTTGGGTTTGTAAAAAGCTTAGAAAACTCATAGCCTTACATATGATGTAATAGGGTCATTGTGGGTTGGATCTTGAGGATCACCTTTGTATTCATTGTTTTTTGAATTAATTCAATTTTTATTGATTCAAAAAAAATATATTTATATTAATTAATAATTACTACATATATATTTTTTACATTTTTATATCAAATAACTAAATAAAGTGAAAAGGATGAAAATATTAAATAATTAAAAAAAAAATCCTCTTTTGTATTTTCTAATATACAAGTAACTAAATAAACAACTAATCAATTAGCTAAGAATTTAAAAAAATATAAATATGTATTTTTATATCATGCCATAAAAACATAAAACAAATATTCCAAACAAAGTAAAACAAAATGACGATTAATAATAATGAATCATGAGCTAAATACACAAAAACACACAAACTATTCTAAAATTAATTTTAAAAAAAGAATAAAAATCATAACAACTAACAATAATTATAATAATATAATAAAAAAAAAAAAAGATGCCAGCACATGGGAAGGGATGCGGTGCAACTTTGCATCAAGTAAAATGAATTAAAGTCATAATCATTAAATACTAAACAACTTTGACTCTTTCTAGCCACACAAAAAAACAAAATAAATAATATAAACAAATAATAAATGAGTGAGAACAAAACTACAGTTATGTAAAGTTCCACTAATTAATATAATAAAAGAATAGTATATATAAAAAGAAAAGAAGAGAAATAAAAATATTGAATAAATTAGGAAAAAGTAGAAACATCATT
Organism: Lathyrus tuberosus; assembly: GCA_022829125.1. NCBI lineage: Eukaryota > Viridiplantae > Streptophyta > Magnoliopsida > Fabales > Fabaceae > Lathyrus > Lathyrus tuberosus. The sequence continues at coordinate 1,796,291 of JALAZF010000470.1, read as the reverse complement.
CAAACAACAACATGCACGTTACCAAAAAGAGAACCTGGAAAAGTTCAACTCCCTCCTTCTTCTAATTCTCGCTATGCGCTTCCCTTCTTCTCCTTGTTCGTAACTCTCCGTTCTTGTGTGTGCAGCGGTTGAGGGAATAAGTGTATGGTTTACGGTCTTAATGACAATGGAAGGGTGGTGGTTTATGGTTGAAAGAAGGTGAAGATATACTGTTGTTTTTAGGGGAAAGGTTATGGTATGGTGTGACAATGGTGTGTTGGAAATGGGAGTAAGGAGAAGGGTTCGTGAGTGACGAAGAGGGAAGTGGTGCGCTGTGGAGCGAAACCGAAATGGAAACCAGTCATGTGGTTGTTTGAAGATTGAGAGGGATGGACGAGTACTGTAGCTTACAAGCAGAGGTTGAGGGATTGAGTTTTAGATTGGATGGAGAAAAAGTGTGAGGGGTGAAGGAATGGTATAGCTTACACGAAGTGGTCGCAGGTTCTTTTTTTATTGAAATGAAGGATGTATTTATTTTTATATGGAAGGTGATGTTATTTTACGGAAGCCGACATCGGATATTGGGACGGTTGTGGCTGAACTACAATGTGAATTACTCGTCGGTGGCTTCGAGGTGAGTTTACACAAAAGTGGGTGGAAAAGTTTTTATTTGTTTATGTTGCCATATTATGTACATGATATTTGAATGGTGTGTTTATATGGTTGTTGTTATGGTTTTAAAGATGGAAGGAAAAAAATACAGGTTTATGGTGGTGATATGAAATGAAGGAATAATTTAAATAAAGAAAATGGTTTTTGTGTCTATGCAGCGTTTCTATATTTTTTATGCTTCTCTAGTTGATTTCTTTGAGATGAGAGTGGGCCTTTTGATGGGTCATGAAGCAAACATATGAAGTAGTCTCCAAATGAAATGGAGATTGAGAGATAAAAGTTATGGTTTTTGAAGTCTGATTGAAAGGAGTAGTGGGGCGGAGGAGGCTGATAAAGGGTGGTGTTGTTTTGTAAGCTATGATGAATAGTAAGTGGGGTAGTTTACAATGTGAGTTAAGGAGGGAGTGGAAGTTGCAAAATGGTTGTTAGGTAGAATCATGGAGCTCTTGGTTTTTTTCTCCTTTTTTTATGAAGTGGTGGTGGTAGCATACAGAATCATCAAGAGAAAAAAAGTAGAGTATTTTACTCTTTTTCTCTATCGTTTTCATGATGCCAGAGAGAGAGAGAGAAAGAGTTTTTTTTTTGTCTTTTTCTCTTAACAAAAGAGAGGTAGTTGTTATGTGTGGAGTGTGTAATGAAAGGTGGTATGCGTTGCTGTAGCATGAGGAGGGAGTATTGTAATGCTAATATTTTTGAATTAAAAGTGAGAGAGAGACAACAAGGATTTGGGTGAAACACTGCAGCATGTCATGCGTTGCTCTTGTCTTCTTTTTACCATCTTAATATAATATATATATATGGGAAAAAAACAAATTCAACTTTAGAAACTTAGCAATTAAGTTTTACTAAAAGCAAAATAAAACAAAATTAAAATCTAAATAAAAGAAAATAATAAAAGATGAAATATAAACTATTAGAAAACAAAAAAAACTGAAATAAAATTCTGATTAAATAAATAAAGATTAATTAAAAAGAAAAAAAAAAGCGATAAAAAACAAAAATTTAGGCCGATATCGAAATGCTCGAAAAAATAAAACAAACACACCAAAATGATCAGCGCGACATAAACGTATTAGAAAAATACAGTGTTTGGTTAAATTTTAAAATAAATTTTACTCGCTTAAAAGGCTTAAACTGATAAAAAATGCGACCGAAAAGCAGTCGAAAAATTCAAATGAGCACGTCAGGTTAAATTACACGAAACGTAGATTAATATGACTTACGTTTGCAGGCTCGATTTTGAAATTTTCCGTCTACTGATTTTATGCACAATTGACCTTTAGTTTGACCGATTCGGCTATAAATCAAATAAATTTATTATGGTTGATAAATTGGATATTATGCGGGATGAAATTCATGACAGGCTATGCAGATGATACAGAGCGAAAATACAGTAAGATGAATGAAAATATTAAAAATGCCTGAGCAAAATTTTGGGTATGACAGATGCCCCTATTTAATCTTCTTGGACCTGAAGTTATGTATGGCAATGATATTCAACCATTCAAGGTGAAAGAGGATTAAATATCAGAATACTTAAAATTTTGATCGGATGCAGGTGAAATGGTATGATATGAAATGAATGCAAAGCAAAGATCCAGTGGGGAATGATGTCACAGGGGATAACTGTATATGGAAACATTACTGAAGCACAGTTAAAGAATGAAAGACCCAATGAGGAATAACCTAGCAAACAAAGCAAGACTCCACGGGGAAAACATCCAACTCCATTGGGGATGAGACTCAACTCCATTGGGGAAGAGACTATCAATTACCAATCATAAGGTAGCTTAAACAAAGGCAAGAAGCTTGTGACAAAATCTTTTAACAAATTTCACTCGGAGAACCTTCTGTCGAGGTCAACTATGGGGATTTCAAGAGATATCAATTGGAGGAGTCTACTGTCGAGACTTAGGACCTCATTTGAGAATACCTTCTGCCAAGGTTTTATTGAAAAATGTGTCAACTATCAAAATTTACTGGGGAATCTGCTGTCGAGATTGGCTAGGGAATCTACTATCGAGATTCTGAACAGAAACAACTATCTGTCGAAGTTTAAAGAAGCATCAAAGTTAACCAGAAAATCTACTGCCGAGATCCTGGAAAGAAGTAAACATCTTCTATTGAAGTCTGTTGGAGATCTACTGTAACACCCTTAATTCCCCCGCATAATTTAATCGAATAATCAGAGTAAAATAATACAACTCAGGAATAAAGGGCATTACTTTCAACAAAAACTTGCTCATAAGTAGACATGTAACATAAATTAAAGCATACTTTAATTCAAAATACTCTTTATTACACAGCGGAAAATTATTCATTTCAATCAATAAAATATAATGATTTCAATTAACTAAAGAACTAGTTTTCATATCAGAAAAACAACTAATAATTCTTCAACAAATAAAATCATATAAAAGCGTTCCCAACTCCCAATGTTACATATTAGAGCTGACGCCAAACTAAAAGAATAAACGGAAGACTTCAACTTCCACTCACACCTGAGCTCCTACAGCGTGATATCTGCACGTTACCCATGTAGAGTCAATATTCAAACAGAAGGGGTGAGATTCTCAAATCAACAAAAGAAGAAGTTGATATAAATATAAAAGCATAAATCACCAAGTCATTCACTCATATCACAACTACTAACACGAATCACACACCTCAACACAACCACAGATCATCAATCAAAGCATAATGCAACACAACTAACAAGGATAATGCAATGAGACACCAACTAGACTCAATGCATGTGGTACCAATTCCGATCCCTGTTTCATGATCACAGTTCCCATCGGAACATTTATTTAGTCGCTTACACCCCACATGGGCACACGACAATCGTGATTGCTCACACCCCATACGGGCACACAATCACCTCAACAACAACAAGAACATCGTGATTGCTCACACCCCACATGGGAACAGAATCACCTCAACAACAGCAACAACATCAATTCCATTAAAAGGAATCCGGATAGACGCTCACACCCTACATGGGCACACGTCATCCCTCAACTCATGCAACATGCTATGCACCTTTAACGACAACATGCAACAACGAAACAAATGCACAACATAGCATATCATCAATACTCAACTCACTATTTCACAACAACACATATACACCTATTCAAACATGCATCTTCCTAACAATCCTCCAAAATACATCATCTAAAGAAATTATCAACAAAGCAATAGGAAACCACGTGAAACAACAAGAAAACAGCAAAGAAACAACAAAAATCGCGCAAGCAGCATTGTTGCGCCTCTTGCACCGCCCAACGGCACACATGCATAACTCCCCCCCTCAATTCTAACAAAATCCAGTAGCGTTCCATGTTGTGCCTCCTGATCACCGCCAGACACCGCACCGCCCGGTGACGCACAGGCGTAGCTCTCCCTCAATTCCAACAGAATTCCAGTAGCATTCCAAGCTATGTCTCCTGAGCACCGCCCGGAACCGCACCGCCCGACGCTACAATTCCACCGCCCGGTGCTACGAGCGCGTAGCAGATTCTCTGTAATCCAACTTTCTACTACACCAGACCCAATTTCCTCCCGCAAAATAGTTCTCATAGTGCACAAAAATCACCTCAACTCCCAGCAACATTTAGCAACCACACCATACATTATTTTATAAACAACATCATGAACACATATTAACATCCTACATCATTACGACCTATCCTTTTCTCATCAAAACCCCCAAACTACTTATCAACCAACATTCAACATTCACATGAATTCAACCTAATGATTCATACCCAAATACATACATCATCCAACCCATGAGAGATTAAAGAATTCCCACCCTTACCTTAGATGAAGATTCTTCAGATGTCTCTAGGTCCTAGCTCTTCTTCCCGTTCCCTTTTCTCCTTTCTTCAGAATTCGATCGATTCCCAATGATTCTCCCCCTTTCCAATTTCTTCCTTTTCCTATTATGACCCTTAGACCCCAAATATGTTTTCCCTTCTTATCCGTACTAATCCTCATACCATTACTATCTCGCCCTTCCAATCTCTACACATCTAATATTCCATTTATTTTATTTCATTATATTATCATTATTATTATCACCCAATCCAACTAATGAAATAATAATAATAATAATAATAATAATAATAGTTTCCAAGAATTATTTAATTAACTTAATATTCACCTAATATTAAAATTAACTAAATATTAACTAATATCATTTAATTAGTTTCACTCACCACACCACCAATCTCTACGCTTTTGGTCGTACACCCCTACTACCCCCAAGACTTATCTCTTAAGGCCACTACCCCTCACTTCAGGTACATGAAATATAACGAGTCTAACAAAACACACAATCAATCACAACAATTCACAATTATTCGCAAATAAAATAAAAAGGAAAATGGGGCATTACAACTCTCCCCCACTTAGAAAATTTTCGTCCTCGAAAATTTACCTGATGCGAACTACCCTGAATACGTCCTCGCATCCAAATAGCCAACCCATATGCCATGAAAGGCAACACCATGAATAACACAAGGCAATAATACACCTTACCAACGACAACAACAACAACAAGATGCAATGCTCACGCAATGCACTCGACGACCATCTCAAGACGCAAAGAATAACCAAGTTACGGACACACAGGTTCACTCTAGAACTGGAACATAACACGATCGTTATCGTCATCATAGGTACCCAGGTAACAACAAAGATAAGAGCATAAAGTTCCATAACACACATCGTCTTAACCACATCAACATAACTCTATTACCAACATCGCTGCCACATTACACTGATGCAACAGTGCTGCGATCTACCAATTAAACATGTAAACTAATACGTCCATCTATATAGTAATACATGAACAATATTTAGACCTTTCACCTATCACTTCTATCCTGGAATGTCCAATGGTTTGTATCAGCCTTGCAGGCTCTATCGTCCAACCCTTGCACTCTTACAAGTCACACACACGCATGTAAAAACTGCGCTACATCATGCTTTAGCTGCGCACTCTCATTACTCGCAACTATCGAATCTACCGAGTTCACATCCAACTTCTGACTCTCCTTAACAATCACCAGAAAATCGTTGTTCACTTTTAATATGCCTAACCTCACACTCCACTGCGTTATCTCTCACAACAGACACCAATCTCTGAACTGCCAACTCAATTCAAATTCTCTAACCATCAAAGCAGACATATGAAAAGACCTTTGACTTAACTCATCAAGAATTCCAACCATCCCTGTCGTCTCATACTCCATTCCTTCCGACCCAACAGGTATTCTACACTCATGTGATTACTAAACACTTCGAACCTAGATCCATAAAAATAATATCTCTAGATGTTCAACACAATTACAACCGCAACCAATTCCAAATCTTGAACAGGATAGATACTTTCGTGACTCCTCATTGGTTGTAAAGCATAAGTTGCGAATTTACCCTCTTGTATTAACACACTGTCTAAACTCATCTTAAACACATCCTAATACCCCACAAACGGTTCATTAAGATCAGGCAGAACCAAAACTGGAGACGTAGTCAACTTCTACTTCATCTCTCTATAACTTTCCTCACCACAACATCCCCAAACAACCGAATTACCCTTCGCAAGTCAACTGAGATAACGGAAATGCTAACTTGGAAAAACCTTCCATAACCTGCGGTAATAACCAAATAAATTCAAAAATATTACAATCTCCTTAACCCACTTCGGGGCTTTCTCGTTGTAGAACTACATCTACTTCTGATGGATCCACAACAATTTCCTCGTCTGAATTAATATAACCAAGCAAACTCACATCTACTAACCAAAAGTCACACGTTGATAACTTAGCATATAATTTTATCTCTTTCAATACTTGTAACTCAATTCTCTAATACTCTACACGTTCTTCTTCTGATTTTGTAATAGATCAGAACATCCACAACGAACACCACTTCAAACTTATCCAAATAAGTATAGAAGATATGATTCATACTCTATACATACACTTTAAGGCATACTAGCCACTACCATCCTCTACCCGACATCCTTGGTCAAATCATGGTCTCACATTCCCATTTACTTCCTCCTTGGATTATCTTTCCAATGCATCAAGTCCCATGTCAATTGGATTCTCGATTCATCACAAATCAAAACTCAAGCTATCCAGAACACAACTGTGAGTTTCGATACTACTCACCGATCAACACGTAACATCATGCTACCATCCTTTTCTTTGCCAATAATAATGAAGCTCTCCAAAGCGACACCCTTGGCATATCACTAGTCAATACATTGTTCTCTACTCTTGATAAGTAAATATCAACAACATCTGATCGACATACAAAAACCTCAAATCCGCCTCATCTTCTGATATAGGAATCTGCATCGACTAATCAAAATAATCCGTAAGCACTTGGCTCAACTCCAAACAATTCACTGTACATACCATCCCATCTGGCAAGACACGTCTATTCCATCCAACATGATTCCGTCTACTATCAACAAGAGATTAAGGGTGATCAGTTCCTTAATTTGTTAATAGGTAGCCGGCAACCACATCGATAGCATAAATCTTCATTACCTAACTACAATAGCGTCCTTACTTTGTGCCCAAAGTTACTTAAGCATAATGTTCAACAATCTCTCTAAGGCTTGCAACGTTTTCTTAATTTCCTTCTTTTTAACCTTGTCAAAGATACATAAACGCCCAAAGTCCATTACATATTCTCCTCTACACACTCATAGCACAACACAATTGTTAAATATTCTCCCGATACCGGAAATGCTACTACACCAAGTACAATTCAAATCGGTCCGCTCTAAATGAAACATTTATCCAAGTAGAGAACTTTAACAACACTAATAAATCATTCGTCTTTCCTTTAACTTCATAATCTCGATGATCCATATAGTTTCACATTTGGGTCTAATTCTAATCACAATCTTAACAGTACCTTCTCATCATCTGGTTGGTGATAGGAGCTGTCTAAAATCTTCCCGACACATGTTGGCATCATGTCATCAATGACACATAATCTACTTTACTTTTTAACCTTCTCCCTTCCTCAATAATCTCTCCACTCAAATCATTCTCAATTGGCATACGCCGCACCTCCATGTGCTTCTCTGATACTCTCACCTCCGTCCTATTACTAAACATTTTATACCTGACCTCATCTTACCCATTTTCCGCAAGACTCGCTCAACTTCAAATACAAGTATCTCCTTCAATACAGAAGTTCTTGATACAAAATTATATGCTAAAATGAAGGGAATTTCCTGTAGATTCCAGAGATTCAAGAATCGCTTAAATCCGAGTTACGAGTAAAAAGTTATCACCAGTGTAATGTAGGCTGGTCAAGAAATCCCGTATACCCGCCTTCTCCAAAATCAGCTTCAGACCAAAATATTCAAATGTGTTTTTCTCTTTCGTCAAAAACATGTATAAGACAAAGTTTATATGCAAAATGTAGGGAATTTCACAAGCTTTCCAAAAAGTCCAGAATCGCTCTCATCGGAGTTACCAACGAAAAGTTATCACCTGTTTAGTGAAGATTGTTCCATAAGTGCGAAAATGAAGATTGGAAATGGTGAACATGAGTTCCACCCTTTTTCTCTTACTTCTAAGATCCCCCAACTATCCTCACTCTTCACCCAAAATCTGAAGGTAATCCGACCTCAATTCAATTATACTGAAGACACACTAGCATAACAGTCGGTCCATCAAATCATCAATCCCGTTGAAGTGGATATTTATTCTCAATCATTACCTTAGACAACTGTCGGTAATCCACACATAATCTCATACTACCTTCTTTCTTCTTAACTCATAACACCGGAGCTACACTTGTCTCAACAACACACTACACCACTCATCTAAATGATTGGTAAACACATGGTTTGAATCCACCAATTCATCCCAACAATAACATCATCTTGTTCCGACTAAAGACACCCTGTGCCCATCCTTAGGAAATAAGTCAGGATACTCCACATATCACCGACCCATCTCTAGCCACAACATTGCCTTCCCCCTCACAAGGAAGCAAACAACGAGAACACCTGACCATCTTCCCTCAAGGATCACACCATTCTCAAACAGTTGGACAACCCAATAATACACTCCCTCAAGTAGCAACATGATATTCAATTCCTCAACAAATGGAATATCTAAGAGAAGCAGACACTTCTCCCCCACTTGTTTCATTCCCAACCTGCAAATGGAAAACAAAACAAGCACCGACAGTGTTTTCACACACATGTCGCATACTAGGGAACAAAATAATTAGACAACCTGGTTGGACGGACCGACCTGCTCTGATACCACTTTGTAACACCCTTAATTCCCCCACATAATTTAATTGAATAATAAGAGTAAAATAATACAACTCAGAAATAAAGAGCATTACTTTCAACAAAAACTTGCTCATAAGTAGACATGTAACCTAAATTAAAGCATACTTTAATTCAAAATACTCTTTATTACACAGCGGAAAATTATTCATTTCAATCAATAAAATATAATGATTTCAATTAACTAAAGAACTAGTTTTCATATCAGAAAAACAACTAATAATTATTCAACATATAAAATCATATAAAAGCGTTCCCGACTCCCAATGTTACATATCAGAGCTGACACCAAACTAAAAGAATAAACGGAAGACTTTAACTTCCACTCACACCTGAGCTCCTACAGCGGAATATCTGCACGTTACCCACGTAGAGGCAACATTCAAACAGAAGGGGTGAGATTCTCAAATCAACAAAAGAAGAAGATGATATAAATATAAAAGCATAAATCACCAAGTCATTCACCCATATCACAACTACTAACACGAATCACACACCTCAACACAACCACATATCATCAATCAAAGCATAATGCAACACAACTAACAAGAATAATGCAATGAGACACCAACTAGACTCAATGCATGTGGTACCAATTTCGATCCCTGTTTCATGATCACAGTTCCCGTCAGAACGCCTATTTAGTCACTCACACCCCACATGAGCACACGACAATCGTGATTGCTCACACCCCACACGGGCACACAATCACCTCAACAACAACAACAACGACATCGTGATTGCTCACACCCCACATGGGCACACAATCACCTCAACAACAACAACAACAACATCAATTCTATTAAAAGGAATCCAGATAGAGGCTCACACCCCACATGGGCACACGTCATCCCTCAACTCATGCAACATGCTATGCACCTTCAACGACAACATGCAACAACGAAACAAATGCACAACATAGCATATCATCAATACTCAACTCACTATTTCACAACAACACATATACACCTATTCGAACACGCAACTTCCTAACAACCCTCCAAAATGCACTGTCTAAAGAAATTATCAACAAAGCAACAGGAAACCACGCGAAACAACAAGAAAACAGCAAAGAAACAACAAATCTCGCGCAAGCAGCATTGCTGCGCCTCTTGCACCGCCTGACGGCGCACATGTGTAACCCCCCCTCAATTCTAACAAAATCCAGTAGCGTTCTATGCTGTGCCACCTGATCACCGCCCGACACCGCACCGCCCGACGACGCACATGCGTAGCTCTCCCTCAATTCCAACAGAATTCCAGTAGCGTTCCAAGTTGTGCCTCTTGAGCACCACCCGGCACTCCACCGCCCGGCGCTACAATTCCACCGCCCGGCGCTACGAGCGCGTAGCAGATTCCCTGCAATCCAACTTTCTGCTACACCAGACCCAATTTCCTCCCCCAAAATAGTTCTCATAGTGCACAAAAATCACCTCAACTCCCAGCAACATTTAGCAACCACAACATACATTATTTTATAAACAACATCATGAACACATATTAACATCCTACATCATTAGGACCTATCCTTTTCTCATCGAAACCCCCAAACTACTTATCAACCAACATTCAACATTCACATGAATTCAACCTAATGACTCCTACCCAAATACATACATCATCCAACCCTTGAGAGATTAAAGAATTCCCACCCTTACCTTAGATGAAGATTCTTCAGATGTCTCTAGGTTCTAGCTCTGCTTCCCGTTCCCTTTTCTCCTTTCTTCAGAATTTGATCGATTCCCAATGATGATCCCCCTTTCTAATTTCTTCCTTTTCCTATTATGACCCTTAGACCCCAAATATGTTTTCCCTTCTTATCCGCACTAATCCTCATACCATTACTATCTCGCCCTTCCAATCTCTACACATCTAATATTCCATTTATTTTATTTCATTATATTATCATTATTATTATCACCCAATCCAACTAATGAAATAATAATAATAATAATAATAATAATAATAATAATAAGGGTTAATACCTATTTTCACCCCTGCCATATGGGCGTGTTTTGAAAAACCCCCCTACGAAAAAAAAGTTGCAAGATTGACCTTAACAAATTTCAAAAGTTACCATTTAGACCTTCATCAGGCCACATCATCAAAAATAATGATGTGGCAGTCATTTTTTTAATTTTTTAATGAAAAGAAATTCCACATCATTAAAATGCTTTGTGAAATGACTCTTATACCCCCACTTTTTAATTTTTTTAATTTAGTTTTTCTTTTATTTAATTTTTTTTAGATTTTATTTAATTTATAATTTTTTTATTTATTTAATTTTTTCTTTAATTATTTTTGGTATTAATTTTATTTATTTAAATTGTTATTTTAAATTATCAAAATATTAAACTTGGGCCTAAGCCCATTTTTATTTCAAGACAAACACATATTGCAAGACCATTTTCAATTCATTGATATATATGAATGATTGGTATATAAACACTTGTTTTTCTTATATACCAACCGATGTGGGACTTTAGCAGTAACTAATGTCCACCATTCTTATATAACCCCCATTTTCTCTACCTATTTTCTCTACCCATTGCTCGCCCAAGTGTACAAACAGCATACTGCAAATGAGAATGGAGATGAAAGTGATGACAAACAAATGAAAGCAATCAGCGACCTCAAGAATGTTTTGCTCCCTATTTCTGCCATTTAAAGAGGGATAAAGGAGAGAATTAAGGGTTATGATTGTTAGAAAGTTTGTAGGTAGAAGGAGATTTATTTGGAGATTTGTAAAGTAAACAATATGATTGAAGAAGAGAACAAGGCAGTTTATTTATTTTTCTCCCTATTTCTGCCATTGTTGCTCTGTACTAGTGGTGTTGAAAACAGTACAAAGTACAATTATGATTGAACCTCTTTGAAGCATAAACCTCTCAATGTTTTTAAATTCTCAGGGTTGTACAGAGGCTTGATCTATCTAAGTCAAAAGCTTCAGTTCTATCATCTGTAAGTTTTAAAGGTCTTACCTATTATGCTAATGTTATAGGTTTTGCTTTAGCCTTTACAGTTTGAGTTTTGCTTAAATATCTGCATTTTTTAGGGTATTACGACAATTGGAAATTCTATGTTTTTTCTCGCCAATCGATTAGGAGACAGTATGCTGGTGCAATTTTCATGTGGATCAGGTGTTTCAATGCTGTCACCCGGTGTAAAAGAAGAGGTGCATATCGGATACCTTGACACTGTTATCTTTACTTATTACTTCTTCAGTCTATCTTTATAGTCATTTTTAACACATTCTCCTGCAAATTTTTAGGTTGGTGATTATGATGTAGATGTTTCTTCAGCAAAGAGACTGTGGAGGTCACCTTCTGATACGTTACAAGATATGGTTAGCAGCGAAGAGCTCTCCTTGTATGGATCTGCTCCAAATAGAACAGAATCAACACAGGTAGTGTTTTGTTATGCACAAGTAGTAAAATATTTCATTTGTTTGTCATCACTTTCATCTCCATCCTCATTGTAGTATTTTTTTTAATGTTTAGGTGTATTTAACTTGCTGAACTAGTTATATGTTGGCTGCAGAAATCATTCTCATTTGCAGTGAGGGATTCATTGATTAATGTTGGTCCTTTGAAAGATTTCTCATACGGTTTAAGAATAAACGCTGATTGCTCCATTGCTGGCCACTAAGTTTTGCTTTCATTTACTTTTTGCAGATCAAACCCATGATTGCTCCAACAAAAGCAATGTTGGACCTCAAGAATGTTGAGTATGAATGGTTTGAATTTTTCCACATCAACCGATTTTCTACTAGAATATTATGGATTCCAGTTGTTTTGATTTATCTAATGGATATACAGATTTGGTATTCAATATATTCCTCTTTTGTTGGGGCGGCTGTGGGGATGTTTGCACACCTGGGCGAGAAATGGGTAGAAAAATGGGGGTTATATAAGAATGGTGGACATTAGTTGCTGCTAAAGTCCCACATCGGTTGGTATATAAGAAAAACAAGTGTTTATATACCAATCATTCATATATATCAATGAATTGAAAATGGTCTTGCAATATGTGTTTGTCTTGAAATAAAAATGGGCTTAGGCCCAAGTTTAATATTTTGATAATTTAAAATAACAATTTAAATAAATAAAATTAATACGAAAAATAATTAAAGAAAAAATTAAATAAATAAAAAATTATAAATTAAATAAAATCTAAAAAAATTAAATAAAAGAAAAACTAAATAAAAAGTGGGGGTATAAGAGTCATTTCACAAAGCCTTTTAATGATGTGGAATTTCTTTTCATTAAAAAATTAAAAAAATGACTGCCACATCATTATTTTTGATGATATGGCCTGATGAAGGTCTAAATGGTAACTTTTGAAATTTGTTAAGGCCAATCTTGCAACTTTTTTTTTTCGTAGGGGAGTTTTTCAAAGCACGCCCATATGGCAGGGGTGGAAATAGGTATTAACCCTAATAATAATAGTTTCCACCCGTCATTTAATTAACTTAATATTCACCTAATATTAAAATTAACTAAATATTAACTAATATCATTTAATTAGTTTCACTTACCACACCACCAATCTCTACGCTTTTGGTCGTACACCCCTACTACCCCTAAGACTTATCTCTTAAGGCCACTACCCCTCACTACAGGTACATGAAATATAACGAGTCCAACAAAACACACAATCAATCACAACAATTCACAATCATTCTCAAATAAAATACAAAGAAAAATGGGGAATTACAACTCTCCCCCACTTAGAATATTTTCGTCCTCGAAAATTTACCTGATGCGAACTACCCTGAATACGTCCTCGCATCCAAATAGCCAACCCATATGCCATGAAAGGCAACACCACGAATAACACAAGGTAACAATACACCTTGCCAACGACAACAACAACAACAAGATGCAATGCTCACGCAATGTACTCGACGACCAACTCAAGACGCAAAGAATAACCAAGTTACGAACACACAGGTTCACTCTAGAACTGGAACATAACACGATCGTTATCGTCATCATAGGTACCCAGGTAACAACAAAGATAAGAGCATAAAGTTCCATAACACACATCGTCTTAACCACATCAACATAACTCTATTACCAACATCGCTGCCACATTACACTGATGCAACAGTGCTGCGATCCACCAATTAAACATGTAAACTAATACATCCATCTATATAGTAATACATGAACAATATTTAGACCTTTCACCTATCACTTCTATCCTGGAATGTCTAATGGTTTGCATCAGCCTTGCAGGCTCTATCGTCTAACCCTTGCACTCTTACAAGTCATACACACGCATGTAAAAACTGCGCTACATCATGCTTTAGCTGCGCACTCTGATTACTCACAACTATCGAATCTACCGAGTTCAGATCCAACTTCTGACTCTCCTTAACAATCACTAGAAAATCGTTATTCACTTTTAATATGCCCAACCTCACACTCCACTGCGTTATCTCTCACAGCAGACACCAATATCCGAACTGCCAACTCAATTCAAATTCTCTGACCATCAAAGCAGACATATGAAAAGACTTTCGACTTAACTCATCAAGAATTCTAACCATCTCTGTCGTCTCATACTCTATTCCTTCCGACCCAACAGGTATTTGTCATACCCCAAATTTTTCATATCTGTATATAATTTCCATTTGTACATCCATCCCACTAACACTATTCAAAAATTCAAAAGTATGTTGTTCTTGTTCAAGGTGTTGCTAGAGTCTTCTCCAGTTTTGTTTTGATGCAACAAAACGTGTGTGAATTACCTCAAAATATAAGGGAAGTTATTGGATCAAGACATGAGTTCATTAAGCCACAAGTTTCAAGTCATGTGTGGTTTCAAGGGCAAGTCATGTGTAGTTTCAAGACATATTTCAAGAAGATTTGTGCCCATGCTTCACGTCATGTTTCAAGTGTCGTGATGTTTCAAGCCATGAAGGAATTGTGTCAAGTCATGTTGAATAGCTTTGCAAGTTATGAAGATTTGTCTTAAGGCAAATGTATTTGGTAAAAAGTTTGATTTACAAATACAAGGTTAGTTTCCAAAGAATACAATTGCAAGAATAATTAAGTTCCATTGTTTGAATACCATGAAGTATGATCCTAAGCGAGAACATTACCAAACAAGTGTCAAAGTTCAGATGGAGAACTCAAGTTTTGATTTTGAGGGTTTCATTACAAAATTCTATGGATTGAATTCAAACGAGTACAAAGGCTCCAAGAACACAAAATTCAAGGTAAGAATCCAAATTTCACAAGTACTTGGAATTAAATCATCAAGTTGTTACTTTGACCTTTGCATGTAAGGTTACAAAACAAATGAGTAGGTTACAAGAGTGCATCACACTAATGAGAATTCTACAAGATTCAAACCAATGCGCCATACCAATTTGAAGTCAAATTTACAAGACATACAAATTTCATGTTACAAGACTAAAATGACATCTACGTTTACAAGGCCTGACAGAGTACCATTGCAAATTCTCCATGACATTGTACTAAAATTTCTTCAACTCATGCTTAGGACTCCATGTCTAAGCTTTTGACCAAACCTCCAATTCTCTTCTATTTGCACCAACCTAGGCCTTCATTCCACAACAAGTTGTTTCAAAAAAAGGTCACCTCCTCAACCTGCAAGATGTATGAAACGCACTCAATTACAACACTGTCATATTACAAGAGTGGCAAGTAAAATAAAAGAAACCACATGGTACTGATGCCAGCCATATGAGTACCTCGCGACCTCAACATGACCATTATGTCCAAGCCTTATAACATTTCAAGTCATGCTCCATAAAACTTCAAGCCAAAAACCAGACTTCCACATAATCTGTGCCTGTGCAAAAATCATGACATTCACGAACTAACACACTGCAGCTGCAAACCGTTAACTTTAAGCAGCAATAATCCATTAGATTCGTGCAAAACTAGGACCACAATAACCTACCCCTGCCAAAACCACAGCAGCTACACAAAGCCAGCAAGCCATCCAAATGTCACCACTAGCCACAACCTGCATATAATCAAACACACAGACATTAACACAAAACCACATGACACCAAGATTGCTCCAAATTTTGCACATGGAATGAAAATAGACATGTGAGGATTAGAAGCAAATATGAGAATGAATAATGCAAGTCAAATATTAAAAGATATACATCACTGTTTTTACCAGCATAGAAAAGTTCAATTCATAAGGAAAATTCACGGCAAGGCATCACATGAGCATAAACATCAAAAGTCCAATCATAAAAACGCATTACAGTGATGACAACAAGAGCTGATGCCATAATTCAAGGTGAACAAAGATCATTTTTTCCAAGTATTCACATGAGCACAAATTAAAAATCACCAGAATTTAACAGCGGTAAAACAGAGTTACTGCAAACAAAATTCAATTTTCAGCAACAAGTTTTCAAGGGGGTCCACACGTTCTAGAAGCTCACTACATACAATCCAAAATGAGTCACCATCAGCCTTGGTCCCACACAATCCCATTACGAGGATCCTTTCTAACAGAATTGCAAATTTCCAGCTATTTCTCACACATGTGGGGAAGAATAATCATGAATTTCTGCTCTCAATCACACGTATCAGAGACCCTCATAACCTCCTATAAATTGGACTCCAATCAAGAGCAAAAGGGACCCTGAAAAATCCTACTGAAACTCTGTTGAAATCACCCACCACCCTTCAAAAATTAACCACAAGAAACACTCCTCGCCAGCAACATCAACCCTTCACATACCCGTTCCAAACCATTCACAATATCCAAACCTTCTTCAATCTTCCTCCCTTCAGACCCAATCATCACTCACCCTTTCCTTAACTTCAACCTTTAATAAACAACCTATTAACAATAACCTTACCCTCGTTCAATCACAACTCCATCCAAATCACTCATAAACACCCAAAACCTTTCAACCTGTAACCGAGACAAACCATTCAGAACGAACCCAAATCCAAAACCAAGCAAACTCACCCCAAATCGTGACCCAAAAGACAGACTCAGAAGGTAGATCAAGAAAGAGAACGAACCAAAAATCGAAAGAATACGATTGAAAGTGAATCGAATAAACCTGAAGACGGTTTGAATCGCGAGAAGGTGGGATAATTTGAATCGACGTTCTTTGATTTTCGACACTTTGATGTTGTTGTTCATGACCGTGTCCTGTTTTTTACACGATGATGGAGAAAAATCCTTTGTCTTCTACTGAGCATGTTGTTTTGAGTTTAACGTTAAGCTTAAATTGATGCGTAACCGCTAATGTTTTTTTCTTCATTCACATTGTATATAGATAATGCTGAGAATGGATCATGGGTCAGCAAACTCATTGACTCTTCCATCCATTTTTTAATACAATATAAAGCAGTGGGCTTTTCAGCTTAATCCATTTTTGTTGGCGGCCCATCTGTTTGTTCTATACACCCCATTATCAGAACCGCACCACCTCACTCTTTTTATGATTTTCTTTTTATTTTGCTTCCATTTTATTCTCATTTCGATTTCATTTTCAATTTTATTTTCGATTTTTTATTTTGGGCCAATGATACAACAATGTTCATGATTTAGTCAAACCGATTAAATTTTGATTTATTTGAGGCCTACTATTTATTTATTTTTTTAATTTTGATTTATTTCTCATTATTTTATTTTTATTAATTTTGGATCAATGAAAACCAAAATATCGAAGATTTATCGATTTTCGATTTAAAATCTTGATAAAGGTGAGACCTTTCTTCTTTTTCCCTTTTCAATTTTATTTCATTATTTTTTATTCACTTTGGGTCAATGAAAACCAAAATATCAATGATTTATCGATTATCGATTTAAAATCTTGATAAAGGTGAGACCTTTCTTATTTTTCTTACCTCTTTTCGATTTTATTTCATTTTTATTATCCTTTCATTATATTTATTCATTTTTGGGTCAATGAAAATCAAATACAAGAGATTATCGATTTTTCGATTTAAAATCTTAGTAAAGATGAGACCTTTCTTAGTTTTCTGATTTTATTTCTATTTCAATTTATTTTTCATTACCTCATATTCTTTTATTTTCACTTTTGGTCAAGGAAAGTCAAAAATCGTTGATTATCGATTGCTCGATTAAATCTTGATTAAAACGAGACCAACTTTATTTTTATGTCGATATTATATCTTGTCAACATTATCTTGATTATTATTGTTCATATTCTTATCATATTATCCATATCATATTCATATCATGTTTATTTAACCATTTCTTTTTTTTCATATTTTAATCAAACACACTAACAATTATCGAAATGCCTAAGCATTTAATTTTCGATTAAAATACTTAACACACCTATTCAAATAGTTTTCATAATTAAATCACTATAGAATTGAATTCTTGAGGTCTAGCACTTCTTGGGTTCTTGAATGACCGCTATTGAGGCGCACGCCTTAGGTGGTGATCATTCGACCTTTCGCTCCTAAAACACGCGCCTTAAATATTTGGACAAAGAAATACCATTGGAGTCTAGCCTTCCACGTGGTACTTTCGTTGTTCATCAAACAATATTTCGTAAATTAATCGAATGAAAAAGGTATCGTTGGGATCTAGCATCCCAATAATGCCCTGATTAATTGGTTGCGAGGCCGACGTCTCGTTTATCGAATAATCGCCATTCTCCCTAAAACACTTAACAAATCAAATCATTTTCAAACCGATCCTCGATTCGTCGTCGAGCCCAATCGTAAGCCGAGTGCCTTTTGCCTCGCCATCAAACACACACTCGCACATCTCGTGGTTTCGTTACTAGGAGCACCCCTAGGGACTAGTATCGATCCTCGCCTCTTTTCGTAACCTATCCAATTCGATCTTTTTCAAACCGTTTTCTTAATCAACTAACGAAAGGAGGAGATTCTTGGAATCTCGCATTCCTTAGATCTTCGAATGAATGGCTCTTGAGGCACGCCCTTGGGTTGTTGTTCATTCACCCTTTCGTCTTAAAACACTTAACCATTATCAAACATTTTCGCAATCAACTCACGAAAGAACTGAGTTCTTGGAGTCTAGCATTCCTTGGATTCTTGAGTGACTGCTCTCGAGGCACGCCCCTTGGGTTGTATTGTCATTCAATCTTTCGTCTCCTAAAATTCAAACCCTGACCCCTCTTTTCGTGGGCGTACCACGAACTACGACTGCCATGATTCTTTATTCTCGTCCGAGTAAAGATACGTAGGCACAAGATTGCGTAGATCTTGGCGGGCTACCTTCTCCATTTTTCACCATTTCCTCCCTCTTTTCGTGGGCGTACCACGAACTACGACTGCTCTGATTCTTTATTCTCGTCCAAATAAAGATACGTAGGCACAAGATTGCGATGATCTTGGTGAGCACACTTTTTCTTTTTTCCCTGTTTCCACACTGCCTTCCCTCCACGCTACCATCTTTTTCCGTCAAACCCCATAGTCGAACTACGATTGCTCTGATTCCTCATTCTCGTTCGAATGAGCATACGTAGGCCCGAGGTCGCGATGATCTTTCCGAGCACCCTATCCTAAAACCACCCCATTTCCCTTAATAATCAAAACCTTTTACTTTACCCTTTCGCATATATCGTTGAGAAGAAAACAAACAAGCTTAGATAACGTTCATCACATTTCAAACTAAGAGGTTCCCGTTGAGTACAACGGACGTGAGGGGGTGCGCGTACCTTCCCCTCACGTAACCGACTCCCGAACCCAGAATGTGGTTGCGACGACCATGTTCTTATCCCTCCTTAAAGGTTTTCTCGATATTTTCCTTTCCCTCTTTTGGGATAAATAAAGTTCGGTGGCGACTCTGTCGAACCATTTTCCGCGCCTTTCGCGCGAAGGGTCGTGTCTTCGATGAAGCGATTTTTTGAGGTGCGACAGTATTCTACACTCATGTGATTACTAAACACTTCGAACCTAGATCTATAAAAATAATATCTCCAGATGTTCAACTCAATTACAACCGCAGCCAATTCCAAATCTTGAACAGGATAGATACTTTCGTGACTCCTCATTGGTTGTAAAGCATAAGTTGCGACTTTACCCTCTTGTATTAACACACTGTCTAAACTCATCTTAAACACATCCTAATACCCCACAAACGGTTCATTAAGATCAGGCAGAACCAAAACTGGAGCCGTAGTAAACTTCTACTTCATCTCTCTATAACTTTCCTCACCACAACATCCCCAAACAACCGACTTACCCTTCGCAAGTCAACTGAGATAACGCAAATGCTAACTTGGAAAAACCTTCCATAACCTGCGGTAATAACCAACTAAGTTCAAAAATATTACAATCTCCTTAACCCACTTCGGGGCTTTCTCGTTGTAGAACTACATCTACTTCTGATGGATCCACAACAATTCCCTCGTCTGAATTAATATAACCAAGCAAACTCACATCTACTAACCAAAAGTCACACGTTGATAACTTAGCATATAACTTTATCTCTTTCAATACTTGTAACTCAATTCTCTAATACTCTACACGTTCTTCTTTAGATTTTATAATAGATCAGAACATCCACAATGAACACCACTTCAAACTTATCCAAATAAGTAGAGAAGATATGATTCATACTCTATACATACACTTTAAGGCATACTAGCCACTACCATCCTCTACCCGACATCCTTGGTCAAATCATGGTCTCAAATTCCCATTTACTTCCTCCTTGGATTATCTTTCCAATGCTTCAAGTCCCATGTCAATCGTATTCTCGATTCATCACAAATCAAAACTCAAGCTATCCAAAACACAACTGTGAGTTTCGATACTACTCACCGATCAACACGCAACATCATGCTACCATCCTTTTCTTTGCCAATAATAATGAAGCTCTCCAAAGCGACACCCTTGGCATATCACTAGTCAATACATTGTTCTCTACTCTTGATAAGTAAATATCAACAACATCTGATCGACATACAAAAGCCTCAAATCCGCCTCATCTTCCGATATAGGAATCTACATCGACTAATCAAAATAATCCGTAAGCACTTGGCTCAACTCCAAACAATTCACTGTATATACCATCCCATCTGGCAAGACACGTCTATTCCATCCAACATGATTCCGTCTACTATCAACAAGAGATTAAGGGTGATCAGTTCCTCAATTTGTTAATAGGTAGCCGGAAACCACGTCGGTAGCATAAATCATCATTACCTAAGTACAATAGTGTCCTTACTTTGGGCCCAAAGTTACCTAAGCATAATGTTCAACAATCTCTCTAAGGCTTGAAACCTTTTCTTAATTTCCTTCTTTTTAACCTCGTCAATGATACATAAACGCCCAAAGTCCATTACATATTCTCCTATACACACTCGTAGCACAACACAATTGTTTAATATTCTCCCGATACCGGAAATGCTACTACACCATGTACAATTCAAATCGGTCCGCTCTAAATGAAACATTTATCCAAGTAGAGAACTTTAACAACACAATAAATCATTCGTCTTTCCTTTAATTTCATAATCTCGATGATCCATATAGTTTCACATTTGGGTATCATTCTAATCACAATCTTAACAGTACCTTCTCATCATCTGGTTGGTGATAGAAACTGTCCAAAATCTTCCCGACACATGTCGACATCATGTCATCAATGACACACAATCCACTTTACTTTTTAACCTTCTCCCTTCCTCAAGAATCTCTCCACTCTAATCATTCTCAATTGGCATACGCCGCACCTCCATGTGCTTCTCTAATACTCTCACCTCCGTCCTATTACTAAACATTTTATACCTGACCTCATCTTACCCATTTTCCGCAAGACTCGCTCAACTTTAAACACGAGTATCTCCTTCAATACAGACCTTCTTGATACAAAATTATATTCTAAAATGAAGGGAATTTCCTGTAGATTCTAGAGATTCAAGAATCGCTTAAATCCGAGTTACGAGTAAAAAGTTATCACCTGTGTAATGGAGGCTGGTCAAGAAATCCCGTATACCTGCCTTCTCCAAAATCAGCTTCAGACCCAAATATTCAAATGCATTTTCTCTTTCGTTAAAAACATGTAGAAGACAAAGTTTATATGCAAAATGTAGGGAATTTCACAAGCTTTCTAAAAAGTCTAGAATCGCGCCCATCGGAGTTACCAACGAAAAGTTATCACCTGTTTAGTGAAGACTGTTCCATAAGTGCGAAAATGAAGATTGGAAATGGTGAACATGAGTTCCACCCTTTTTCTCTGACTTCTAAGATCCCCCAACTATCCTCACTCTTCACTCAAATCTGAAGGTAATCCGACCTCAATTCAATTATACTTAAGACACACTAGCATAACAGTCGGTCCATCAAATCATCAATCCCGTTGAAGTGGATATTTATTCTCAATCATTACCTTAGACACCTGTCGGTAATCCACACATAATCTCATACTACCTTATTTCTTCTTAACTCATAACACCGGAGCTACAGCTGTCTCAACAACACACTACACCACTCATCTAAATGATTGGTAAACACATGGTTTAACTCCACCAATTCATCCCAACAATAACATCATCTTGTTCTGACTAAAGATACCCTGTGCCCATCCTTAGGAAATAAGTCAGGATACTCCACACATCACCGACCCATCTCTAGCCACAACATTGCCTTCCCCCTCACAAGGAAGCAAACAACGAGAACACCTGACCGTCTTCCCTCAAGGATCACACCATTCTCAAACAGTTGGACAATCCAACAATGCACTCCCTCAAGTAGTAACATGATATTCAATTCCTCAACAACTGGAATATCTAAGAGAAGCGGACACTTCTCCCCCACTTGTTTCATTCCCAACCTGCAAATGGAAAACAAAACAAGCACCGACAGTGTTTTCACAAACATGTCGCATACTAGGGAACAACATAATTAGACAACCTGGCCGGATGGACCGGCCTGCTCTGATACCACTTTGTAACACCCTTAATTCCCCCACATAATTTAATTGAATAATAAGAGTAAAATAATACAACTCAGAAATAAAGGGCATTACTTTCAACAAAAACTTGCTCATAAGTAGAAATGTAACATAAATAAAAGATTACTTTAATTCAAAATACTCTTTATTACACAACGGAAAATTATTCATTTCAATTAATAAAATATAATGATTTCAATTAACTAAAGAACTAGTTTTCATATCAGAAAAACAACTAATAATTCTTCAACAAATAAAATCATATAAAAGCGTTCCCGACTACCAATGTTACATATCAGAGCTGACACCAAACTAAAAGAATAAACAGAAGACTTTAACTTCCACTCACACCTGAGCTTCTACAACGGAATATCTGCACGTTACCCACGTAGAGGCAACATTCAAACAGAAGGGGTGAGATTCTCAAATCAACAAAAGAAGAAGATGATATAAATATAAAAGCATAAATCACCAAGTCATTCACCCATATCACAACTACTAACATGAATCACACACCTCAACACAACCACATATCATCAATCAAAGCATAATGCAACACAACTAACAAGAATAATGGAATGAGACACCAATTAGACTCAATGCATGTGGATAACTACCAACCTCCGAGCAAATCGGTGTGCTGGTGTGTCTGATAGTGGATTGTGGACCCTGGGCACTTTGTTAGAACCACTGTTTTCTGCAGGTACAATAAAGACAAAACCTTAGTACGCACCTTTGTGGGATTGGTTCTTACCCTCGGCTTCATGCTCGTGACATGAACCTTGACCCGTGTGCTTTGTGTGATCTTGTTTGTGGGTGTTGCATTCATGCACTCATACATTCACGAGCATTCTTTTGGAAGGTTTCAAGGAACTTAAAGGTGTTATTGCAAACATTGCAGGAAATTTTGTTATGGATTTTGGAAGGAGAAGTACAAAGAAGTATACTTTCAAGAGTCCTAAGTTAGAGGGTTTGAGAGAGCTAGGATCTTTGGTTGTCGATACTAAGAAGTTCAAATCCATATATGGAAGGCTTTTATCTCGTTTGAAGGTTGATATGGCTGAAGGATTGCTTGCTACTTTGGTTTAGTTCTATGACTCTTTGCTGCATTGTTTCACCTTTCCTGATTATCAGTTGGTACCTACGCTAGAGGAGTATTATCTCCTGCTTGGTTTGCCTGTTCATGGTCGGATTTTCTCCGGTTTGGATCCCGTCCCCGAGCATCATGTTATTGCGAAGGCTACCCACTTGAAGGTTTCTGAGATTAAGGATCGCATGGATACCAAAGGAAAGATTCTTGGGTTACCCGCTAAGTTCTTGATGGATAGAGCTCATCACTTTTCTAGTGTGAAAAACACAGTTGCTTTTGAGGCTATTCTTACCTTGCTTATTTATGGATTGTTCCTTTTCCTGAATGTTGAGAACTTTGTCGACATCAACGCTATTAAGATCTTCTTGATTGGGAATCTAATTCCCACTTTGCTTGCCGATGCTTACCATTCTATTCACCTCAGGAATTCCATGGTGAAGGGATGATTATCTGTTGTGCGCCTTTGCTTTACAAGTGGTTTATTTCTCACTTGCCGAAGTCTACAGCTTTCTGGAACCTCAAGGATGGTTTATATTGGTTGCAGAAGATCATGTCTCTCACTCATTCTGATATTGATTGATGTAGCCGTGTTCCTTCTGGAGCGATGATTATTGATAGTTGTGGTGATTTTCCCAGTACCTCTTCTTGGTACAAAGGGAGGAATCAGCTACAATCCCGTGTTGGCTCGTCGTCAGTTGGGATATCCTTTGCGAGAGGTACCGAAGAACATTTATTTGGCCGGTCTCTTTTTCAAGGAAGAAGAATCTCTGGTTGCTCTCAAGAGAGAAATTATGGAAGCTTGGTGCAATATTCGTAGAAAAGGAAAGGAAAGTTTGGAAAATCCGAATTGTGTCTCTTCGGCACCTTACCTCCAGTGGGTTAAAAATTGAGCTATTACTTTGAAGATGCTTTATGCGCGCCAGGAACCTTTATCTCTAACTGATAAGAAGCCTATTCTCTACTTTATGGAAGATACAGAGAAGCTTCATATTGCTTTGGCTGAGATGCAACAAGAGAGAGATGCTTGGAAGAACAAGTATCAGATCGTCGAGTTAGAGAATGCAAGACTTCAAGAGCACTTCAAGAGGAAGAAGAAAGATGAAGTTGCCAACAAGAAGAGAAAGGTGCAAGAGGATTTATTTTCCTCTCGCATTCAGCCAGTTTCTGATATTCCGAAGAGTTCAAAATCTCCTTGGAAGTTGATCGTTGATCAGTTACTGATTGAGAAGACTCAGATGCAGGCCCACATCAAGAAGATGGAAGATAGAGCTGGGACTTCTTCTCATAGGATTCTCTAGGGATCTAGTTTTCTTTATTCTCTATTGTTTTAGGATTCTTGAATTTGTACTTCCGAGATGTAATATTTTCCATCATTAATGAATGAGATTTTGGTATTTCAAATAACAATGTTTGCAATATGCCTTATAGTTCCTTGAAACTTTTCATTTTCATCTTGCATATCAAGCATCATTCTACATTGTTTCTTGCCTTTTTCAGGTGACTTATTGTTTCCCTTTGGTCTTCATTCAGCCAAGCTGTCGTACCAGAATAATACTCGGGCTAATCTGAAGAAAAAGATGGATCAGTTGCAACAAGAGAACCGCGAGCTTCGTGAAGAAGTAATGACTCTGAAGGATGGTTTGGAAAGACTCACTACTATGATGGAAGGTCTGGTGGCTGCTCAGAATCAGCCATCACCCCCTCCTCCTCCGCTTTTAACTCCTGTGCAAAGGATAGTCATTTTTGAGATTGTCTCCACGCCAATCTTTATGGCACCTGCTAGTGTTCCTCAGTACTCCATGCCTCCTCGTTTCCCCTGGGGCATGCCTCATAACTTTGTTCTTGAGGGTTATCAACCACCACCACCTCCTGAAGTTCCAGTTGTTCCTACTGTTCAACCTGTGATGGCTGTACCACCGCCTATGGTTCATACTGTTCCTTTTGGTGAAGAACAGATTTTCCATACTGCTCCAAGTGAGAATTCTAGTGTCTATGATAGAATGGAAGAGATTCAGGACCCGTTTGCTGAAATGCAGAAAGAGACCAAAGCTCTGAGAGGTAAAGAGCTATTTGGAAAGAATGCTCATGAGTTATGCTTGGTTCCTAATGTGAAGATCCCGCATAAGTTCAAAGTCCCTGACTTTGAAAAGTATAAGGGTAACTCTTGTCCGATGAGTCATTTTACTATGTATGCTCGTAAGATGTCGGCTCAGAAGGATAATGATCAGCTTCTCATTCACTACTTTCAAGATAGTTTGTCTGGTGCACCTTTGAAATGGTATATGGGACTCGACAGTACTCGAATTCGTACTTTTGAAGATTTGGGTGAGGCTTTTGTGAAGCAGTATAAGTATAATGTGGATATGGCTCCTGATTGTGACCAGCTTCAGGCAATGACTCAGAAAGATAAGGAGATATTCAAAGAATACGCGCAGAGGTGGCGCGAGATTGCTGCTCAGATCAATCCTCCTTTGGAAGAAAAGGAGATGACCAATATTTTTCTGAAAACTCTGAGTCTTTTCTACTATGAGCGTATGATTGCTAGTGCCCCAAGTGATTTCACTGAAATGGTTAATACGGGGATGAGATTGGAAGAGGGTGTCCATGAAGGACGTTTGTCAAAAAATGATAATTCTGCTGGTAATTCCAAGAAGTATGGTGGAGGATTTGCCAAGAAGAAAGAGGGTGAGACTCATGCTATTTCTCATGGAGGGCGCAAAAAGAGTTACAGTAAGAATAATCAGTGTCAACAACATGTTGCATCTATTACTCCTATTATCAGTTCAGCTTCTGTTGTTCAGGCAACTCCTGTGCAGCAACAATGTTCTAATCAACAGAGCAATCAACAGGGCCGTTTTCAGAAAGATTTTGACCCGATTCCAATGACCTATACAGATTTGCTTCCTTGCTTAATTCAGAAGAATCTTTTTCAGATCCGTCCACCGCCTGCTGTTCCGAAAGATATGCCATGGTGGTATAAACCTGAAGCTCATTGCGCTTTCCATCAGGGAGGAGCGGGACATGATACTGAGAACTATTATCCATTGAAGATGGAAGTTCAAAGGTTGGCTAGGAGTGGTATTTTGTCTTTCGAAGATTCCAACCCTAATGTCCAATCGAATCCTCTGCCCAATCATGGCAAGGCATCTGTCAATATGGTTTATGGTTGTCCTGGTACATTTAAAATCTTTAATATCCGTTGGATCTGAAGATCTCTTGTGGAAATGCATGCACTTTTGAGTGAATACCATGATATTGATCATGACTATGCATCTTGTTGTATTTGTTCCGTGAATCCCCGTGGTTGTGTGATAGTGAAGAGGGACATTCAGAGGATGATGGATGAAAATTTGATTGAAGTCACTGCTAAAAGAGAAGAATATCAGAATGAGGTGAATGTTATTGCACCACACTTTAATATTCCTGAACGAGTTGTTATCTCTTATGATAGTCAGAAGACCGTTGTTACGCCTTTGGTTATTCGGTTGCCCGGCCCGGTACCCTATGAATCTGACAAGGCTGTTCCGTATAAGTACAATGCTACCATGGTAGAAGATGGTAAGGAAGTGCCCATTCCTTCTTTGTCTTCCGTGGTAAGCATCGCTGATGTGAGTAGAGTGACCCGGAGTGGTCGAGTTTTTGCTCCTGAGCCTCCAAAGATTGTAGAGAATATTATTGCTAGCAAACGAACTCAAGATGAGAATAATGTCGATGCTTCTGGTCAGTCCAGTGGTTCGAAGGCTTTTGAGGATGAAGTGTTGAAATTGATCAAGAAGAGTGAATACAGTGTTGTAGATCAACTCTTGCATACGCCGTCCAAGATTTCAGTATTGTCCTTACTAATGAATTCTGAAGTTCATAGGAAATCTTTACAGAAGGTATTAGAACAAGCATATGTTGAGCATGATGTGATTGTTAATCAGTTTGATGGCATTGTTGCCAACCTCACAGCATGTAATAATTTGAGTTTCTGTGATGAAGAGTTACCCGAGGAGGGGAGAAACCACAATTTGGCTTTACATATCTCCATGAATTGTCAAGAAGATGCGCTTTCCAATGTGTTGGTTGATACTGGCTCTTTTTTGAATGTGTTGCCAAAATCTAATTTATCAAAGCTTTCTTACCAAGGTCCTCCCATGAGGTATAGTGGAGTTGTTGTTAAAGCTTTTGATGGATCTCGAAAGACTGTGATTGGAGAAGTAGATCTTCCAATCAAAATAGGACCGTGCTTCTTCCAGATTACTTTTCAAGTAATGGATATCTGTCCTGCTTATAGTTGTCTACTTGGCCGACCCTAGATTCATGAGGCTGGGGCAGTGACTTTGACTCTTCATCAGAAGTTGAAATTTGTTAGGAATGATAAGCTGGTAATTGTTGGAGGTGAGCAAGCGATGCTGGTGAGCCACCTTTCATCCTTTTCATATGTTGATGCTGATGAAAATGTTGGAACTCTATTCCGAGCTCTTTCTGTTGATGACAAAGCTGTTAAGAAGAATGAGTTACCCATGTCTTCTTTGAAAGATGCTCTGCATGTGTTAGAAACTGGTCGGTCTGACAGTTGGGGCCGAGTCATTGATGTGGTTGATAACCTGGGTAAAACTGGTTTAGGCTTTACGCCTGGTACAGTCAGAAGAGATTTGAAGCGTATTAATGAGACCTTTCACAGCGCCGAATTCATCAACAAAGATCACTCTACTGCTGCCATCATTGAAGAAGATGAAGAGGAAGAGCTTCCCAATTTTGTGACACATGGACAAATCTGCCAGAATTGGATAGCTGTTGACGTTTCTACTGTTGTTCATATTTCAAAGTAATTTGTTTTTGTTTCTTTCAAAAATCCTTTCACTCTGCCCAAGGTGAAAGTGAATTTGTGAGGGCTTTGTTTCAAATTTTACCATCATTAATAAATTGTTATTTTGTTTACCCGTGTTGTGTTTTCCCTTTTTGCTTTATTTCTGAAAAATGGTAACATAAAAAAAAACAAAAATAATAATAATGTGATGATCACTTTTATCTGCATGGTACTTGCACTTTTTGTTCATATTCTAAAATCAAACATAAACCATTGTGCAGATTGATTATTAAACCCATTGAAAACAATGACCCTATGCCCTCTCCCAACTTTGAGTTCCCTGTGTTTGGAGCTGAAGAAGAGGATATTGAAGAGATTCTAGATGAAATTTCTCGGTTGCTTGAGCACGAGGAAAAATCCATTCAGCCTCATGAAGAGCTGATGGAATTGGTTAATTTGAGTTCAGATGACGATGTAAAAGAAGTCAAGATTGGGGCACTGCTTCAGTCAGATGTTAAGAAGAGGATTGTGGAGCTTCTTCGAGAATATGTTGACGTGTTTGCTTGGTCTTATCAAGACATGCCTAGTCATGATACTGATATTGTGGAGCATAGATTGCCATTAAATCCTGAATGTCCACCTGTGAAGCAGAAATTAAGAAGAACTCATCCTGACATGGCTGTGAAGATCAAAGAGGAGGTTCAAAAGTAGATTGATGCTGGTTTTCTTGTGACTTCTGAGTATCCTCAATGGGTGGCCAATATTGTGTCTGTTCCAAAGAAAGACGGAAAAGTCCGAATGTGCGTCGACTATAGAGATTTGAATAAAGCGAGTCCAAAAGATGATTTTCCATTGCCACACATTGACATGTCGGTAGATAATACTGCTAAATTCAGTATCTTTTCTTTTATGGATGGATTTTCCGGTTATAATCAAATAAAGATGGCACCCGAGGATATGGAAAAAATAATATTCATTACACCCTGGGGAACATTCTGTTACAAAGTGATGCCCTTCGGTTTGAAAAATGCTGGTGCAACGTACCAGAGAGCTATGACCACTTTGTTCCATGATATGATACATAAAGAAATTGAGGTCTATGTGGATGATATGATTTGTAAGTCGAAGACTGAAGAAGATCATATTGAGTACTGATTGAAGTTGTTTCAGCGTTTGAGAAAGTTTAAGCTCCGTTTGAATCCTAATAAATACACTTTTGGTGTCCGTTCTGGAAAATTGTTGGGCTTTATTGTCAGCCAAAAAGGCATTGAAGTTGACCCTGGTAAAGTTAAAGCTATTCAGGAAATGCCTGGGCCAGAAACAGAGAAACAAGTAAGAGGATTTTTGGGACGTTTGAATAATATCTCCAGATTTATATCCAATATGACTGCCACATGTGCGCCGATCTTCAAGCTTCTTCGCAAAGATCAGGGTTGTGTTTGGACAGAGGACTGTCAGAAAGCTTTTGAAAAGATTAAAGAGTATATGCTTGAACCTCCGATTTTGTCTCCTCCCGTGGAAGGAAGACCTTTGATCATGTATTTGATTGTGCTGGAAGAGTCTATGGGCTGTGTTTTGGGTCAACAAGATAAATCCGGTCGGAAATAATTTGCAATTTATTATTTGAGTAAGAAGTTCACCGATTGTGAGTCTCGGTACTCAATGCTTGAAAAGACATGTTGTGCTTTAGCTTGGGTTGCCAAGCGCCTCCGCCAGTATATGTTAAATCATACAACTTGGTTGATATCCAAAATGGATCCAATCAAGTATATCTTTGAAAAGCCTGCTTTAACTGGGAGGATTGCTCGTTGGCAAATGTTGTTGTCAGAATATGATATCGAGTACCGAACTCAAAAACCGATAAAAGGAAGTGTTTTGGCTGACCATTTGGCACACCAGCCAATTGATGATTATCAACCAATCGGGTTTGATTTTCCTGATGAGGATGTGATGTATCTAAAGGTTAAAGATTATGAAGAACCATTACTTGATGAAGGGCCTGAGCCTGGGTCCCGTTGGGGTTTGATTTTTGATGGAGCTGTTAATGAATATGGCAATGGTATTGGGGCAATAATTGTTACTCCTCATGGTTCTCACATTCCTTTCACTGTAAGGTTGATGTTCACTTGCACAAATAATGCGGCTGAGTATGAAGCATGTATTATGGGCTTGGAAGAAGCTATTGATTTAAGAATCAAGATTCTTGATGTATATGGAGATTCAGCCCTAGTGATTAATCAGATTAAAGGGGAATGGGAGACACGCCAACCTGATTTGATTCCTTATCGAGATTATGCAAGAAGGTTGTTAACTTTCTTCAATAAGGTTAGGTTTAACCATGTACCCAGAGCAGCAAATCGAATGGCAGATGCTTTAGCAACTATATCCTCCATGATTGTGGTGAACCGGTGGAATGATGTGCCCAAAATTAATGTTATGCGGCTTGATAGGCCAGCTCATGTATTTGCGGTTGAAGAGGTTGTTGATGATAAACCGTGGTATTATGATATTAAATGCTTTCTTCAAAATCAAGAGTACCCGCTTGGGGCATCCAAGAAAGATAAGAAAACTTTGAGAAGATTGGCTGGTAGTTTCTTCTTGAATGATGATGTGCTATATAAGAGAAATTATGACATGGTCTTGCTTAGATGCGTGGATAGACACGAAGCAGACATGTTGATGAAAGAAATTCATGAAGGATCTTTTGGTACCCATGCCAATGGGCATGCAATGGCTAAGAAGATGTTGAGGGCAGGTTACTATTGGCTGACAATGGAATCTGACTGTTGCAAATTTGTGAAGAAGTGCCATAAGTGCCAAGTTTATGCTGACAAAGTTCATGTGCCTCCAACTCCTCTCAATGTTATCTCTTCTTCATGGCCGTTCTCCATGTGGGGCATTGATATGATTGGAATGATTGAGCCTAAAGCATCGAACGAACACCGTTTCATATTGGTGGCTATTGACTATTTTACCTAGTGGGTTGAAGCGGTATCATATGCCAATGTGACCAAGCAAGTAGTGGTTCGGTTTATCAAGAACCAAATCATTTGTCGATATGGTATTCCGAGCAAGATTATCACTGATAATGGGTCTGTAGCGCGAGTTTTATGTGTGGTTGCGAAGCACTATTGCTTTGGGGGTACTACAGTTCGATTCATTTTTTATCCTATTGAAGCTGATGAAGGAAGGGAAATAGATGTCTCCAATTAACCCTGCTTGCAAACTAAGTTTAAACAGATAACTGTTGGTTTACAGATGCTACAAAGATTATGGGTCTCTCTTAGGTTATTTTGTTAAGAACACAAGGTTTAGACTATTGGTAGGATGTTAGGACTGATGCTTTTCGATTGATGTATGAAGGTACAGGATTTTGGGTTTTTGATTAGTGTGCTCGCTAAGATTTTTCAATCTTATGCCTACCTATTCCCGTTTAATGAAACAGGGAAATCAGAGCGATCGTAGTTCCTCCTATTCTATGGGAGGAAATGGTGTTTTGGTGTCTTGTTCAAAGCCCAAGACATGAAGCTAAAGGTGGTTTGTATCTTGTTCAAAGCCCAAGATGTGAAGCTGAAGGGTTTATTTGTATCTTGTTCGAAGCCCAAGATGTGAAGCTAAAAGGGTGTTGACTTTAGAGAGAATTTGTTGTCTCTAAAGGGGAATATTTGGTCTGTTTGGCACAACTGTTGGGTGACTGATTATAAAGGAGAATTACTTTAACTGGGATATGCGAATCCAACAATGCCATAATTTCCTTTATAGGGGATTTTCAACCTGAAGGAGAAGACTTTAACTCAGTTTAGAGCAATGTCATCTTTCCTTAGGAATTTCTTATGCTAAAAGAGGGACAGTGGCGTGGATGTAAATAATCCAAAGGCTTGCCGCTTACAGCAATTAGACGAGGGAAAAGGAGTTGTTGATGTTTGTATGCTATGACCAAAGCATGATTTGATGCTAAAAGGTTGGTTGAATCAAACGGGGATTTCTTTATACAAAGCCTAAGAGGAGGCTATTGTCCCAACAAGAGGATGCTTTTGTGTCTCGTACGAAGCCCGAGGTAGAGGCTAAAAGGGTTGACTCAACAAGAGAGTGTTTTTATATGTGTTTTGTACGAAGCCCAAGACGGAGGCTAAAAGGGTTTGACTCAACAAGAGAGTCTTTTATACTCACCAAGAGAGTGATTTGTATTTCGTACGAATCCCGAGATAGAGGCTAAAAGTGTTTGACTTAACAAGAGAGTCTTTTATACTCAACAAGAGAGTGGTTTTGTATCTCGTACAAAGCCCGAGATGGAGGCTGAAAGTGTTTGACTCAACAAGAGAGTCTTTGTACATCGTACGAAGCCCGAGATGGAGGCTGAAGGTGAAGTGACTCAACAAGAGAGTCTCAAAAGGTTAGCTCCACCGGGGAGAATCATTGTACAAAGCCCAAGAGGAGGCTATCTATGCTGGTGTCTGTTTCAGTTTAGTGACAGGTCTAGTATGTTGTATAAAAGAGAAAATCAGTTCTTATAAAGAGACTGATTCCAGGTGAGGTTGTACTTTGGTACTGATCAGAAGATCGAGGTTATTTCCTATTCTTTAAGGAAATGGGAAATCCAAAGGGTATTGATACTGTCCAAGTCTACTGGTGTTTTGGAGAAATCGATTCTTAGATAGTGAATGATCTTTGTATAATGCCCAAGAGAAGGCTGGGTTACTGCTGAGGATTAAACCCATAGGCAGGCTAAAGGGTGAGGAACTCTCATGAGAGAGGCCAACTTTTGGAGCGATCAGTGGAATTTTTCGATTGGTGAAAGGAAATTGAGAATGCCTTTGAGGCTCAAGGGGTTTTAGACTGTCCAAATCTAGAGTTTTATCTTTTGTACAATGCCCAAGTGGAGGCACGAGCATTAAGGGATGAGTATCAACCCTTAAATGGCTGGAGTTTTGACGTTGGAAAGACTGCTCTAGAAAAGGATGATTAAGTTCTGTCTTATACCTTTAAGAGGTTGTCAGGGTCCTTGTATTAAGCCCAAGAGAAGGCATGAGAACTTCTAAGAAGCCGAAGGGTCCTTGTACAACGCCCAAGAGGAGGCGGGGATACTTTTAAGAAGCCCGTGGGTCCCCAAACCCCGAGAAGTTCAAGACATCCCATTCACATAGAATAGATCAAGCCAGGAAAGTCCAAGAATTTGGAAGAAACTCAAGAGATGCCATTCACGGAGAAAAGATCATCTCTGGGGAGTTAGAGTTTCTTTGACAATTTTTAAGGGTGCTTTTAAGAAGCCGAAGGGTCCCTGTACAACGCCCAAGAGGAGGCAGGGATACTTTTAAGAAGCATGTGGGTCCCCAAACCCCGAGAAGTTCAAGACATGCCATTCACAGAGAATAGATCAAGCCAGGAAAGTCCGAGAATTTGGAAGAAACTCAAGAGATGCCATTCACGGAGAAAAGATCATCTCTGGGGAGTTGAGTCTCTTTGACAATTTTTAAGGGTGCTTTTTAGAAGCCTGTGGGTCCCCAAACCCCGAGAAGTTCAAGACATGCCATTCACAGAGAATAGATCAAGCCAGGAAAGTCCGAGAATTTGGAAGAAACTCAAGAGATGCCATTCACGGAGAAAAGATCATCTCTGGGGAGTAGAGTCTCTTTGACAACTTCTAAGGGTGACAGTCTGAGAAAGGGTTCACCGAGAATGTTGCCTTTCACGTCTCCATATTGTTTAACCCCAAGAGGAGGGAATATTGTGTCTGGTAATCCTATGGGGATTTAGTTTTGACTGTATCTAAGAGCGATCAACGGGGCTCTACCTAGTACTTAGACGTAGTTGCCGGGGAAAACTTTAAATAACTATACTAGTATTACACAGTTGATATTTGACAAGTATATAAAAGTTTGTGAAAGTAGACTTACAGTGAGCAGCCCCACAATACAGTTATATATATATGAAAGCGATAAATGAAAGCGGGTAAACACTTACTCGGTTGTAGAGCTTCCATGCTGTTTTGTTAGTTGTTCAACAAAGAAAACTTTGATAACAATATTATATTCTAAATCAAAGGAGAAAGTGCTTTGAAATGATTATTGGGGCTTACAGCTCAAGGAGAGGCCCAAAGTTTTATCAGTGATTGTACTGTGGAATTTGTACAGGGACTTATACAAGTGACTGAGGCCCGAAAAGGTTTTCTGTACAAAGGGATGAGTCTTACACTCTCTCAAGAGGCCCAAAGGTTTATTTTTGTACAAGTGATGGGGCTTACAGCTCAAGGAGAGACCCAAAAAAATGGTTTTTGAACTGGCGATCGCGCCGAGATTTTCTTTTAACGCAGAGGGACTTATACAATATCTGAGGCCCAAAATAGTTTTGGTTCAAAGGGTTTGGGTCTTAAACTCTAATAGAGACCCAAAGGTGTTTAAAGAAAAAGAATGGGGCTTATAACACGAGGGTAGGCCCAAGGGTTTGATTTGTTAGAAAGGCGAAGACCGCGCCGAATTTTTTGACGGTATCGGGACTTATACAATACACTGAGGCCCAAATTATTTTGGTTTTCTAAAAGGGTTGGGTCTTACACTCTACTAGAGGCCCAAAGGGTTTGAAAAAAGTTTGATGAGGGTTGAATTAATCAAAAACCCTAATTTGTTTCCAATATGTATTTTAATTGAATAAAAATTCAATTAAAATGATCAAAATTGTTAAACATGTGGAAAACAAATTGTGATCTTGGATTAATGTTTCAAAAATCAAGTTTTGACCTACAAAATGATTAGAAGTCATTAAAATTTGCAAAACCAAGAAGGAAAAAATATTTTAAATATAAAAAACAATTAAAATATTAATTCTTTGCAAAAATATCAATTATATGAAATAAATAATATTTTTGGGATTTTTTGGTAAAATAAAATATTTTAACATTTTTGTGAACTATTAAAAAAGGAATCAACTCAAAATCATTAAAACTCAGAGAGAATTTAATTTTTGAATCAATTAAATAAAATCACAAAATTCAAATGTTCAAATATTTGAAAAAGGGCGCCAAGAACAAGGCAAGAACACGCGCCCTTCCTCTGTTTCTGTAGATTTGCGTTTTCTATCCAATCTCACTGAATACTTGATTATATCATGCAATCTACATATCAATCTACTCGTTTCAACCTCACGATCATGTCTATGGTCTTTAATTTCATTTATTTTAAACATGGAATAAGAAATCAAAGAGAAACCTCATGAACCCTAAAATTTGCAAGAAGGTTCAGAAATTCCATACACGATTCAAACAATGCAATTGATTGAGGCAAAACACTCCATGCATGATTATGAACATATGGCCAAATTATTGTGCAGCAAAAATTGCATGGATCGTAGAGTTAGAAGAGCTCATGCTTACCACTTGCAGCTGGTGATTGTGTTTTGTGTTAGAGGTGTTACAACTTGGTTCCAAGGTTATGGACAGCTTCCCTAGGTGCTATGGAGTGTGTCTGGATGCTAGGAGTGGATTGCTTTGAGCTGGAACTTGATTTGGCACCTCAACTGCAAATCTGTCAAAGGCTTGAGCAGTTGGCTGGTGATTTTGTGATTTTGGTGTTCCAGATGTTATGTGGGTGTTTGGATCACTTCTATATGATGTTTATGAGGTGTGCGTGTGATTGGTTTGATTGGAATTGCTCTCAAACTCAAAACCTGATAGCGACTTGCTTTGGAAGGCAAAATTGGAGTGAAGAAGGAGATTTTGAGGAAAGCATCTATTTGATGGCTTTGGTGTACTCAAACTGATCACAAATGAGCTCTATTTATAGTAGAGCAAGTTTGTTTTGCAAGGAATAGTGAATGGCAACTGCTGCATAGGTTTGGCCAATGTTGAGCAATGAGAATCCAAGTCTCCTCTAGCCATTGACTAGAGGTTAGGGCACAGGCTGCTAGTCCCCTTGGTCTTGGATAAGTCTTGACTGAATTCAGTTGGAAATGGCTCAGTCCATGCCACCTTGGTGTATGCATTGAATGCTCCAATCCAAAATTGGTGTCTTGTCCCTCTTTTAGGCAATTCTAGGTTTGGCATGCTACTTCTTGTTCCAAGGACTTTGGAGGCTTGGATCAGTGTTTGTCCCCTTTAGATTTGATCCTCAGATGTGTCCAAAGTGATGACAAGGCTTGGAATTATCTTATTTTGCCAAATTGAGCAAAAGTGCAAAATTCTGCCTAGCCTTGGCAGTTTTCAGCAAGGCATATTGCCATTGTCATATCTCATGACTCAAGTGGAATTTGATGGAGTTCTTGGCCATTTTGGAAAGCCCTCATATGATACAACAACTATTTGATCAAAGTTGGTTTTGATACTTTTTGGATTCAAGTGAAAAATGCCCTTACATTTGGAAAAAAGTGAAGGCAGATTCTGACTTAGTGAAAATTCACTAAGTGTTGGAAAAAAGTGACATAATCACTTTTCTTGATTTTGATCATTCCATAACTTGAAATCCATGGGGAATTGGAATAAGTGGTAGTTGAAGCTTTTGTAGAGGGTAATGAGAACTACAAATCTAGCTTTGGATGGGAAAAAATGGCCTTGTGGTTTAGGAGTTATGATCCTCCAAAGTTGGTACCCTAGCCACTTTGTTCCATAACTTAGAAAATTTCTAAGTTTTTTATGGTTACCCCTTTTACAAGTTATCCCACTTTTCTTGATTTTTCTTGATTAATGATGATTCCAACCACACATTAACATCATTTTAGGGTTAAGGAACCATAATTGTGAAAAATCTCAAAAAGTCAAAGTTTGACTTTTGTGCACAGTTGACTTTTTGTCAGATGAATTCCAAACTGTGCGATCCTCTATGAAATCAAGTCCTTGACCTAAATCAAACTTGATGGATTGATTTCATAGGTGTTATAGGGTGTATTTAATCATGTCTTAGGGTTTGGGAGCATGTCCTGGTCAAAAGTCAAAGATACAGTTGACTTTTTCCGCAAAACTTTAACTGTGGTTCTGATGAAATTGAAACTTGTTGCTCAAGCTTCTTGGCTCAATCCATTGTTACAAATGGACCAATGTGGTGTGTTAGGGACCCTCAAATCATCTCTTGAGGTCTTTGCTCATGCTTTGTCCCAAAAGTCAACTTAGGTGTGAATTAGGTCAAGAAACCCTAATTCCTGATTTTTGATGTATGCATCCCCTGAGGCTAAATTGACTTGGTGATTGGGTTCATGATGTCCCATTGAGAATTTTAGGTTATTCTTTGAAGCATTGGCTCATGCCCAGAGGAAAATTTCCATCTGGAGGCCCTGGTCGACCAAACCCTAATTTGGTGACACTGACGATCTTAAGGCTTGATCCACCTAGAAGGGAGAAGCCTTGTGCTTAACCCTTGAAGTGAGAGTCCTCTTAATACTTTTAGACAAGTTGAAAATTATGTCATTCCTTGATTGATCCTCTGTCTAAGAACTCTGAGTGGGCTTGAAACCCTATGTTTGATTGTAGTGGATGCTCACCCATCTTTGGGGAGACTAATGAGGCATGATGGTTCGTCCATATTGTGATGATGGTTTGCACAATGATGGGGAATCCTAGTGGTCAAAATTTGGGGTATGATAGATGCCTCTATTTAATCTTCTTGGACCCGAAGGTGTGAATGGCAAAGGTATTCGGGTATTCGGGGTGCAAGAGGATTAAATATCGGAATGCCCGAAATTTTGATGGTGGTTAAGAATGGCGGTTCACACATCCTTCTTCTTTTGCTAAGCAATGATGCTTAGAAAAGGTAAACTTCCCCTCGATCCTGGTTTCCTACCAAGGAACTGGTCTTAGTGAAATTCTGGTACAGATGTGTGATGTCTTGTGCAATGTCACAACATCGCAATCTGCTGAACAAGGCAATAATAGAAACAGTAAATGAACACAATTAATTGTTCACCCAGTTCGGTTCAACCAACCTACATCTGGGGGCATACCAAGCCAGGAAGGAAGTCCACTATTAGTAGTATCAAATTACAGACTCAACACACCAGTTGACAATCTACCTAATTCAATCACTACCCAATGACCCTTCTACCTAAGTCCTCCCTAGGTAAGAGACTCCATCTCACTTCCAATCATCTCGATGATGTCTAGCAGTCAACTACACCGTCACTGCATCAACAGCTTGACTCCTTAAACTTTTCTATTACATAGACTTTGGAAGACACACTTCCATGACAATACCTAGACATGACCCTCATGACTAAGACCAATACTTAGAGTTGCTTAACAGCTTCCTCCAAGAACAATACATCTCTTACCTACAGGCTTCGAGATAAACACGATGACCATCCCACAAACCGGGTGGTTCATCAACCAACACAGCCCTTATAATCTACATGATGGCTGACTTACTAAAACTAGGTTACAATGCTTCTATTTATAACCTAGTTCCCAACTGGATTTGGGCCTTCAAATCATATCCAATCTTCTGCTAAATCTGCAACAGATTCTGCTCCCAAATAGATCTTCAATCAAATCTTCAATTTAAATCTTCAATAATTAACTCTAAATATTCTCCATATCTTTATGCATTAAATTCAGCTCCACATAATATTTCCAGGATATTATGTATCTTTTAAATCTTCTCTTTAAATCAGCTGCAATATCTTCTCCACACAAATAGGAACAATCTTCTCCACACAAATAGGAACAATCTCCATGTCTATTTGCACAAAAATAGTAACAAACTATTCTCCACAAGATATGCAGAATTAATTGTATCAGAATAAATCTTCTCCAATAAATTCGCATCCAATCTAACTAACAGATCTCCTCATATCAAACTAATGCGCGCAGCCCTAAAACCATCACAACCTGATGTTTTAATGTTCTGGTATAGTGATGTCAAGACATCGCATGTGACATCACTCTTCAGCACTTTAACTCTTCAACACCTTAACATTCTGCAATACAAAAACCACAACAGATGGTTTTTTGATGTTCTGTCAACTGATGTCAAGACTTCAGGTTTAACATCAGCTCCCTTATGAATCCATAAAACTTCAACCCTTCTGAACTTAACATCAACTCAATGTTAAGAACTCATGTTAAGACATCAGACATATGACATTAACAACACCATTGTTTTACCAAAATTCCAGCCAATACAAGAACTAACAATCTCCCCCTTTGGCTAATTTTGGCTAAAACACCTTCAGCCTACACCAGAGATACCAGCCGCAGAACTAACCATACAAACTAACATCAGCACACAACTAGCATAGGGAAAACTCCCCCTCAAACCAAGAACCATCTCACTGCTGTTCATACACTCTCCCCCTCAACTGCTGCACCAGATCAGAAAAGGCTTCAGAACCATACCTTGGCAACTCTCTCCCCCTTTTTAGCCACAATTGGACAAACTCTGAACATAGCAGCAAGCACAAAATTTCAAAAGCAACCCCTGAGTCATCCAACCAATATACTCAGACCAGATCAGGAAGACTAATCTCCATCTCACAATAGCTGAACAAACCTACTTCTCTCCCCCTTAATTTCTGCACTTCTGCACTATAACAACAGCAATCAGCTACATCCTCTGCAGCATATTCCTTGACTTGATTCCTTAGCAACAATCAACTCCTTTTGACAGCATATGACAATTGTACTCTTGGCTCTGACGCTCTGACATTTGTACTCTTTGATACTCTTGGCTACTTCTCCCCCTATCGAAGATAACAAATGCTCCTTTGCAAGAAGAACACCTTAAATGAATGGAAAACATAAGACTCATCTTCATGTCTTCAAGAGCGCACTCTCTGTTCAACACACCTGATCTTGCCAAGCTGATCAACTTCTCTCTGAAATATCCAGAGGAATGATCACAATGAACTCCTTGATCATAACACAGTCATTCCCTATCATACTCTTCATCTTCAGATTTCCAAGCAATCAAAACCTGATCTACTTCAGTCTTCTCTACATTCTCCATCTAAGGCAGACCTTCTACTTCATCATTCTCCCGTATGATTAGGTAGACTCCCCTTAGGCATAATGTAGGCACCAATCTTCTGAACCAGGGCATAATTATCCTTCACCAAGGATATTCAACCAAATAATGTCCCAACATAAGTTAGAACATCTGCCACACACCAAAACATCATCACCATGATTCTTGATATGCTCCACCAACTGGACTTACTATAGCACAGTAATCCACAGAACTAGAGAATAACCTCTCATCCACCTTCAAGAAGAATAATCTCCTTGAGTCTTCAACTCATCACCCTTATGCCCAAGAGTAACTTGTTCCAAGACAAACCTCAATAATAACCAGCTGCCACACTCTGATTATCTTGATTCTTCGAATCCACTTCTGAGATCAACCAAATGCCACGGTTTGATTATCTCATTCACGAATCCTCATATGAAAACAGCCAAATTCCACATTTTGACCTTTTTCACGTTTGTCAGAACTCTCACAGAGATATCTTGATCCACCAAGGAACCTTGATCTTCAAGTCACATGTTCCACTTGCTCAAAAGCAAACCCACTTAGACTCCCTAAGCCATGGTCATGTACCATCTTCTCCTTCCTGCAGCTCCTGCAAACTGCCATGAGAACGATCTTTTTAAAGCCCCCTATCATTCCTGTAGATCATCCTATCATTAGCTGATGTGCCACATCACCAGCTGAGACTCCTGATGTTGAGCAAGATGTCAGAACATCTAACTGTTGAATTCAGCTCAACCTTCTGCCACTCAGAAGAACCTTCTCCCTTTGCAGAAACAGATTTCCATGCTCTCATAGGCTTGATTCAATAATCAAGTTTGAGTAGACAACCTCCATCCTGCTTAGAAACTCCAAAGACTTCAAATCTACCACATCTGAATCTTCAGAAAATAAGTAGTCCAAGACTATCCCATAGCTATACCAAAGAATGCCACTTCCCTTAGTAGAGCCGTCAGTAGAAAGTCAGAGATAACTACCACTTATCCTAGACCTTCACAAACAGAGCAACCACCCTGCTCCAAACCACACTGATCCAAGCTGAAACCCACAAGACTATGATGTCTTCATATCTTTTAGCCTTAAACACATCAGCTTGTCAATATTCCTCAACACTCTGCCTCTTCTAATTCAAACTTATCCCAGATAATTTGGATGATGCTCCAAGTACACAGTCACCAATCAACCCCACCAGATGATACATTCTCACACCACAAAGAGAAATAACCAGCCACATAGAGAAAAATAAATTCTCAATACTTCTGCAGTCCTGCACTTGTACCTCAGACATATACATAGTCTCCCGTCAATGTATATTGTCATTAGTTGAAGACAGACAAAAACTCAACATTTGATCTGGTCTGAAACTTGAGGCCCTAGCTGATCCCTCTTCTGCTAATCCACATCACTGATCACTATCTTTCTTTGGCTGAAATGATGTGTCAACATCAGTTCTGACATCAGTCTTCATCACATTAAACACTTCTACAATGGATTTGGAGACTCCGACCATATTAATCCACACATATCTCATGTAGGGGACACATGAGAACATATCAACATCTGATCAACTTCCAAGATTAGACCAACAAAACTGCAGTAACTTGCATACCACACTCTTCCAAAAGCTTCTTCTTATAAGCACAAGGTTCAGACCTTTGTCAACTTAAGAGTGATAACTACCATCCTTCTGCATCTAAAGCCATACCATAGACACTCTGCTACTTCCAATCCTTTAAGCCTCAAAGCTGGAAGAGTTCACTCCATACGACTAATGCAGACACCAATTGACCCCAGGCTGATTTACACTGCTATTGAACACAAACTCTAGGATTCACTTTCCCTATAATATTGTCCTCAGACAATTTAACTTAAGCTTACTACCTTTTATATGAACAACATCTCACAAATTGTTCAACTTCACAGCTTCAGTGATCCTTCAAAACAGCTACAGTCTAACAGGTCTTTGACTCAGCATTTACCTTTAAATTGCTGATGTGTAGCGCGATGTCGAGACATTAGGATTGACATATCAAGCTTAGCTTCTTTCTTGATGAAACTGATAACATGACCAGAAAGACCCTCCTGAATAGGTCACCACAACTCAGCTTAAGAGATACCTTATCAAGATCTTCACTCCCGCATGAAAGATTTGACAGTGATACTCTTTTGCCTTGGGCTCCACCCTCTTCTTTCTTCATAAAGCCTTAAAAACAATCCATTCACCTTCTGATCACTTCTTTCCCCAAAACAAAGGTATGAGATAATCCTCAAGAATCTTCGATCTCTCAAACCAACCAGTTGAAGTTGCCTAGCACCAACTA
Source organism: Lathyrus tuberosus (assembly GCA_022829125.1). Lineage (NCBI taxonomy): Eukaryota > Viridiplantae > Streptophyta > Magnoliopsida > Fabales > Fabaceae > Lathyrus > Lathyrus tuberosus. The sequence goes on along the minus strand of JALAZF010000470.1, from coordinate 1,753,237 downwards.
CCACGTCAGAGACCAACCTGCTGAGGAGACCAACCCTTAATACCTTCCTAGAATCTCACCACCAGAGATACGAGAACCAACCAGGGTTACCTGCAGCAGAACATACAACGACTCCTCAACAACCTTCAGGTGCTGCTCAAAAATCCTTGCTTGTCACCAAGGGTCAACACTCTCACAATGGCAGCTCTGATAAATAGTCCATCCTTTACTTCAAGGGATCCTACACCCAACCGTATGAACTGGCCTAGTCCACAACTCAGCAACTATCTTCCTTGCTCACGAACCAGAAAGTATCTTCCCTAGATCTCATCCAGAAACAGACAGGATGCCTGCTCTGATACCAATTGAAATTCTGGTACAGATGTGTGATGTCTTGTGCAATGTCACAACATCGCAATCTGCTGAACAAGGCAATAATAGAAACAGTAAATGAACACAATCAATTGTTCACCCAGTTCGGTTCAACCAACCTACATCTGGGGGCATACCAAGCCAGGAAGGAAGTCCACTATTAGTAGTATCAAATTACAGACTCAACACACCAGTTGACAATCTACCTAATTCAATCACTTCCCAATGACCCTTCTACCTAAGTCCTCCCTAGGTAAGAGACTCCATCTCACTTCCAATCATCTCGATGATGTCTAGCAGTCAACTACACCGTCACTGCATCAACAGCTTGACTCCTTAAACTTTTCTATTACATAGACTTTGGAAGACACACTTCCATGACAATACCTAGACATGACCCTCATGACTAAGACCAATACTTAGAGTTGCTTAACAGCTTCCTCCAAGAACAATACATCTCTTACCTACAGGCTTCGAGATAAACACGATGACCATCCCACAAACCGGGTGGTTCATCAACCAACACAGCCCTTATAATCTACATGATGGCTGGCTTACTAAAACTAGGTTACAATGCTTCTATTTATAACCTATTTCCCAACTGGATTTGGGCCTTCAAATCATATCCAATCTTCTGCTAAATCTGCAACAGATTCTGCTCCCAAATAGATCTTCAATCAAATCTTCAATTTAAATCTTCAATAATTAACTCTAAATATTCTCCATATCTTTATGCATTAAATTCAGCTCCACATAATATTTCCAGGATATTATGTATCTTTTAAATCTTCTCTTTAAATCAGCTGCAAGATCTTCTCCACACAAATAGGAACAATCTCCATGTCTATTTGCACAAAAATAGTAACAAACTATTCTCCACAAGATATGCAGAATTAATTGTATCAGAATAAATCTTCTCCAATAAATTCGCATCCAATCTAACTAACAGATCTCCTCAGATCAAACTAATGCGTGCAGCCCTAAAACCATCACAACCTGATGTTTTAATGTTCTGGTATAGTGATGTCAAGACATCGCATGTGACATCACTCTTCAGCACTTTAACTCTTCAACACGTTAACATTCTGCAATACAAAAACCACAACAGATGGTTTTCTGATGTTCTGTCAACTGATGTCAAGACTTCAGGTTTAACATCAGCTCCCTTCTGAATCCATAAAACTTCAACCCTTCTGAACTTAACATCAACTCAATGTTAAGAACTCATGTTAAGACATCAGACATATGACATTAACAACACCATTGTTTTACCAAAATTCCAGCCAATACAAGAACTAACACTTAGTTTCTGATTTAAACTTCCCTTCGATCCTGGTTTCCTACCAAGGAACTGGTCTTAGTTTCTGATTTAAACTTCCCCTTGATCCTGGTTTCCTACCATGGAACTGGTCTTAGTTTCTGATTTAAACTTCCCCTCGATCCTGGTTTCCTACCAAAGAACTGGTCTTAGTTTCTAAAATAAACTTCCCCTCGATCCTGGTTTCCTACCAAGGAACTGGTCTCAGTTTCTGATTTAAACTTCCCCTCGATCCTGGTTTCCTACCAAGGAACTAGTCTTAGTTTCTTTTGTCAATAAACTTTATCGGCAAGGGACGCTATGCGTAGCGGTTTTCCTCAAACTTCTCGCCGAATTTTCCTGGGGAGATGCTATTTGATGGAAAAATTTTTGATGTCAGACTTATTGGGGAACTCATCTGTCTGAATTGTAGAGGTGTACAAACTTCTCTGTTGGAGACGCCATTTGTCGACTCTACTGGGGAAAGCAGGTCTCTTGAGAGACTACTGTCGCTTAGGGATGTTACATCATACTTTTCTTCGAGATCTTCTCAGAGAAATGCCATATGATGCGATCCAATTTTGAGGTACTGATAACTTCATTAACATCGACTATCCGGAGAGCAAAATCAATGTGTTGTTGAAAGTCTTTAGTTGTGAGACTTTCTCTGGGGATTTTCCTTAATCCGGGAAAGCGAAGACATCATCTTCAATGGCGAAGAATGATGTTGGCTGAGGGTTCTCTGGTTTTTTAGAGGTTTAAGTTATCAAAGTGGTCAAGGGTCGACTTCATCCCAGAAATAAACTGGAGGAGAGAGGTAGTGCAGATGCCACATTTCCTGACGAGGAAAGAACCGACAACTCGATTGTGAAGACTTTTATCCCTAGGGGACAAGACCGACTAGAGTGATAGTGATGCAATATGAATGCGAATGTAAATCAATAATTCATGATGTATGTATGTGTATGCTAACAAAACTGACACGACATACAGACTAGTGGATGAACATGACTGGATACTCGACCACTGCAGGGGACAAAAAGTATCGCTGGTTCAAGATAGAAATTCTGCCTTGCTTAGGAGAAGTAGTCCCTGCAGGAAACAACCGTTGGTCGGGCTTAGGAGGTAAGAACTCTGCCGAGGATGTCAGATGGAGTATTCGCATCTGACATAGTCGATCCTTCTTTCAGGCGCACTGGTTTAGAAGGAGTACTTTGATTCTGCACTTTGAAGCTCGCTTACTTCGGGAGAAGCGATCGATGTTCTTTCGATGTTCAACAGTCAAAAGAAATTGCCATCTTTATTTTAAAGCAGAAAAATTTTAACAAGTAAATTAATTTTATTTCGTTTCAAGAATCGTTGATCATGTTAAAATGTCGTTCTATAAAGCTAAAACAAATAAGAATTGCAAACAAAAGCACAAGGGCTCAAATTGTATTGATAGGATAGAAACCAGCCAAACGCGTGATTCCATAAAGTATTTACAAAGTTTGAAAATGGTAATTTAAGGGAAAAGGGCTACATTGAAACATAACGACCGTTATCCTCTACCAACTTTGAATTCTGGACATCCTGAGCTTCCGTTGAAGATGAATGTGACTGGAGTTTTTTTGATGGATGGCAGGACTTCCACTAGGGAATTTGCCCCTGTTGGACGTAGTTACGTGCCATTATCCCTAATTTTTGCCTGGATTGTACTGTGATGTTTCCAATCCACCGGGATGATTTTTGATTATGTCTCTAATTTTTGCCTGGACCGCCCTTTCGGGTTTTCAATCCACCGAGACATTTTTTTTTAGTTTAGGCGAAGTATTTCTTGACTACATCAACATTTGTGGGGTAGGAAAATTCCTCTCCGTCCATGGTTGCAAGTCTCAAGGCGCCGCCTGAGAAAGCTTTCTTGACCACATAGGGGCCGTCATAATTCGAAGTCCATTTGCCCCGAGAATCAGTGAGAAATGATTGTATCTTTTTGAGCACAAGGTCTCCTTTCCTTAAGACGCGAGGTCGGACCTTTTTGTCGAACGCCTTCTTCATTCTTTACTGATACAACTGACCGTGGCATAGTGCCTTGATTCGCTTTTCCTCAATCAGATTTAGTTCGTCGTGTCGACTTTGACACCATTCAACGTCTGTAAGCTTAGCTTTCATCAATACCCAGATTGATGGGATCTCTACCTCAATGGGGAGAACTGCCTCCATGCCATAAACTAGAGAGAAAGGGGTTGCCCCTGTTGAAGTGCAGACAGATGTGCGATAACCGTGAAGAGCAAAGGGCAGCATCTCGTGCCAATCTTTATAGGTTACAACCATCTTTCGAATGATCCTTTTGATGTTCTTGTTAGCCGCTTCTACCACTCCGTTCATCTTGGGTCGGTAGGGTGATGAGTTATGGTGTTCGATTTTGAACTCAGCACACAACTCTTTCATCATCTTATTGTTCAAGTTAGATCCATTATCCGTAATGATCTGGCTCGGAACACCATAACGGCAAATGATATTGTTTTTTATAAATCGGACCACCACTTGTCGGGTTACATTGGCGTATGACGCTGCTTCGACCCACTTGGTGAAGTAATAAATGGCTACCACGATGAACCGATGTCCGTTTGAAGCTTTGGGCTCAATCACGCCAATCATGTCGATTCCCCATATGGAAAAAGGCCATGGGGAAGAAAGAACTTTGAGATGCGTTGGCGGTACATGGATTTTGTCGTAATATATCTGACAGTTGTGACACCTCCTCATGTACTTGTAGCAGTCGGATTCCATGGTCAACCAATAGTACCCGACCCTAAGAATTTTTCTGGCCATTTTGTTTCCGTTGGCATGAGTGCCAAATGATATTCGTGAATTTCTTTTATCAGCATGTTTGCTTCTGGTCTGTCTACGCATCGGAGTAAGACCATGTCGAAATTCCGCTTATAGAGTGTATCACCGCTCAAAAAGAAACTACCAGCCAGCCTTCTGAGGGTTTTTCTGTCTTTCCTTAGTGCCCCAGGTGGGTACTCTTGTTTCTGAAGGAAGCATTTGATATCGTGATACCAAGGTTTGTCGTCTATGGCTGCTTCAATCGTGAAGATGTAAGTGGTCTGTTTAAGGCGCATTATGTCGATCTTAGGTAGGTCATTCCATTGACCCACACTAATCATGGAAGAGAGGGTGGCTAATGCATCAGCCATGTGATTCTCATCACGAGGGATGTGATGAAACTCGATTCTGTTGAAGAAGGGTAACAACCTTCTTGCATAGTCTTTGTAAGGAATCAATCCTGATTGGTATGTGTTCCAATCTCCTTTGATCTGATTGACGACCAAAGATGAGTTGCCATATACATCCAAGTTCTTGATCCTCAAATCAATCGATTCCTCGAGACCCATGATACAATCTTCGTATTCGGCCTCATTGTTTGTGCACTTGAATGTAAGTCTGGCAGTGAAAAGAATGTGGGTACCCTGAGGTGTTATGATGATTGCCCCAATTCCATTTTCGTAATGATTGACAGCTCCGTCGAAAATTAGTCCCCATTGGGAACCTGGTTCTGGCCCTTCACTGGGTAGCGGTTCATCGTAATCTTTCATTTTCAAATACATGACATCTTCTTCTGGGAAGTCAAACCCGATTGATTCCTGGTCTTCAATCAGTTGATGAGCCAAATGATCGGCTAAAATACTCCCTTTAACGGCTTTTTGAGCGTGGTATTCGATGTCGTATTCTGACAGCAACTTCTGCCAACGGGCAATCCTTCCCGTGAGAGCAGGTTTTTCAAATACATACTTGATTGGATCCATTTCGGAGACCAACCAAGGAGTGTGACGAATCATGTACTGGCGAAGACGTTTGGCTACCCAAGCCAAAGCGCATCAAGTTTTCTCAAGCATAGTGTACCGAGTCTCGCAGTCGGTGAATTTCTTGCTCAAATAGTAGATGGCAGACTCTTTCCTTTTAGTTTCGTCTTGTTGGCCAAGTACACAACCCATGGAGTCCTCTAGGACTGTGAGGTAGATGATCAGTGGTCTTCCTTCCACTGGAGGTGATAGAATCAGTGGGTTCAATAGATATTCCTTAATACTATTAAAGCGGTATGACAGTCTTCTGTCCAAACGCAGTCCTAGTTCTTTTTGAGTAATTTGAAAATCGGCGCACATGTTGCGGTCATGAGGAATATGAATTTGGAGATGTAGTTCAAACGTCCCAGGAATCCTCTGACTTGTTTTTCAGTTTTCGGAGAAGGCATTTCTTGAATGGCCTTGACCTTGTCGGGATCAACCTCAATTCCTTTCTGGCTGACGATGAACCCTAAGAGTTTCCCTGAACGGACACCGAAGGTGCACTTGTTGGGATTCAAGCGGAGTTTGTACTTTCTTAACCGCTCGAATAGTTTTGATAGGTGTGTCACATGCTCCTCCTCTGTTTTAGATTTTGCAATCATATCATCGACATACACTTCAATTTCTTTATGTATCATGTCATGAAACAGAGTAGTCATGGCCCTTTGATAGGTTGCCCCGGTGTTCTTCAAACCAAACGGAATTACCTTGTAACAAAAGGTACCCCATGGGGTAATAAATGAAGTTTTCTCCATGTCTTTCGGCGCCGTTTTGATTTGATTATAGCCTGAGAATCCATCCATGAAGAAGAAACCTTTGAAATTTGTTGTACTGTCTACCAGCATGTCAGTGTGTGGTAAGGGAAAGTCGTCCTTTGGACTAGCCTTGTTTAGATCTTTGTAATCCACACACATTCTGACCTTTCCGTCCTTTTTCGGAACTGGTACGATGTTGGCTAACCATTGAGGATATTCTGACGTAGCGAGGAAACCCGCGTCAATCTGTTTCCGTACCTCCTCTTTGATTTTGATGGCCATGTCCGCGTGAGTCCGTCTCAACCTCTATTTTACTGGCGGACATTCCGATCTTAACGGTAGATGATGTTCCACGATGCTGGTATCCAACCCTGGCATGTCCTGATAGGACCAAGCAAACACATCGGGAAATTCTCTGAGAAGCTTTGTCAAACTTTCTTTGATAGTCGGACTGAGTAGTGTCCCAATCTTGACCTCTTTTCTTTCTTCCTCTGAGCCTAAGTTGACCGTTTCCAACGGCTCTTTGTGAGGTTCAATGGACCTTTCCTCCTGTCTGAGTAATCGGGAGATCTCTTCTGGAATTTCGTCGTCAACTTCTTCTTCAACCCCAAATACCGGGAACTCAAAGTTGGGAGAAGGCATTGGATCGTATGTTTCAAAGGGGTTTAAAACAAGCAATTTGTATGACGGTATGATTGTTTTTTAGAAGAGATAGAGAAAAATGCAAGAGTGTGCAGTGTATTTCTTTTACTGCTTGTTTTTATTATTGAGTTGTTTTTTAGGATTACCATTTTCTAAAAAACAAAAAGAGAAAACAACAATTAATGCAGAAATTACAGAACGACGTTATTTTATTAATGAACAAGTCGATTCTTGAAACTACAGCCCTATAAAACAAAACTCTGTCGCTTTGGGCAAAGCAAAGAGGGAAATTTATAGAAAGTGAGCCCTATTAAAACATTCGTTTCACCTGGGCAGGGTGAAAGGTTAAAGACGACAATTACTTTGACTTATGAACAATCTTCGGAACATCGACAGCAACCCATTGGAGGCGAACTCCTCGGTGAATCATAAAGTCTGGTACCTTCCTTGATTTGTCTTCAGAAATGACGCTGATTTCTGGTAGAGCAGGATCATTGGAATCTGTCTCCCAGGCAGAGTTGTCGTAGGAGGATTCCTCAGTTGTATTTTGCGTAGTATTTGTACTCTCAGCTGTATCTCCCCATCCAGTTGGCTGGATGTCTTCGAGCCTGATACGAGAGCTTTCAGGGGCGGTGTACTTGACCATGAAGTCAAATTTTCCACTTGGTTGTCCCAAGGCATCCCACACTTCTTTGGAACTGGAGGAGTTATCCCTCTCGATGACGTTGACCTCGGGAAAAGCATAGTTGATGAATTCTAGTCCGGCAAGCTTTGCCAATTCATCGTTGTACGAGATATTTTCTGAATGACCTGAGTGTTGATCCCATGACATGGTGGGGACACAGGTATTCTGTTCAATGATGCTCAGCTGATTTTCATTGTTCAACTGATTTTCTTGCCCCGAGTTTCCCGGGTACGACCGCCAGATAGGCAGGCCATCCATCGGGCCATAATAGTCGTGGTCAAAGTTGTCCTTCATCAGAGTGTCTTCCTCTAATGAGTTTGGTGGAGCACGACATCCTTCCGGATCACAATCTCTATGTATCATTTCGACGTCTGACCTGGGTATAAATCTCGGACTCTGTGCGGGATAGCAAAATGGCGTTGGCACCTCTTCCTGAGACATATAACTGTCCTCGTTGAGATAGGACTTCCATTCCTCATTTGTATCGGAGGGATCCTCCTCGTTGATAGTATGGACTGTTTGAGGCACTAGGTGAAGGAAACCTCCACTGTGGAAGAAGTCCTGAATGGGATGAAGACTTTCATCGTTAGCAGCTGTTTGGGTGCAGGTTGTAGAAAAACCAAGACCCTTCTTTGTTTTATTATCAGTAGGAATGACAAGCTGTCCCCATCCTTTTGCATTGTTATTCTCGATCACTTCGAGAGCATCTCTGTATGAGGAAATAGAGGTTCCTTTCTCTGATTGATTCTCATTGCTCACCGAAAGTGCTTGGAACTGAGTCTCAACAACCTCCTCGGGTTCTACACAAGTAGATAATGACAAGTTACTCACGAGCAAGGCTTGTTCTCCACAAACCGTGATGAGTTGATCATTCTTGACGAACTTCAATTTTTGGTGCAGCGTCGAAGTGACTGCCTCAACCTGGTGTATCCAAGGTCTTCCTAATAAACAACTGTACGCTGCCCGGACGTCCATGACCTGGAAAGTGATTAGGAAAGTGTGAGGACCAATAGTTATGGGAAGGCCGACTTCGCCGATAACTGCTTTCCGAGACCCGTCAAATGCTTTGACTATAACCTCACTGCCCCTTATCGGGGATCCTTTGAATGATAGTCGCATTAAAGTGGACTTCAGCATAACATTGATGGCCGATCCTGTGTCTACCAGTACGCTGGCTAAAGCATCGTCCTGGCAGTTAACTGTGATATTGAGCACCATGTTGTGGCTTTTTCCCCCCTCTGGAAAATCCTCATCACTGAATCTTAAGTTATTACAGGAAGTGATGTTAGAGATGATGCTGTCGAACTGTCGTATTGACACATCCTATTCCACAAAGGCCTACTCTAAGACTTTCTGTAGAGCCTCTCTGTAGGCTTCGAAATCGAGTAAAAGTGATAGCACCGAGATCTTTGAAGGAGTTTGTAATAGTTGGTCAACAATGTTGTATTCACTCCTTTGGATGAGCTTCAGCATATCATCATTGTTTTTTGAAAGGTCCGGATTACTGGATTGATCGACTGGTGGATCAGGAGCTTTTGTCTGAAGTTCCTTTTCTTTGTTAGGTTCTCCAACTCCTCGGTTGAAGATTCGACCGCTCCATGTTACTCGACTGATGTCTGCAATATTCACGACGGAGGGTAATGGAATTTCCTTTCTGTTTTTAATTATCGTTGCACCGTATTTGTAAGGGATCGCCTTAGCTGATTCATACGGTAATGGTCCTGGCAGATAGATAACTACAGGAGCCTTCTGATTTTTCTGACTGTCGTAATTAACCTCAATCAGTTCCTTGCTAAGATCTTTTGATTCTTCCAGTAGAGGGATGATGGTACAAACATCCTTGTTCCTCTCAGGGTCAGAGATTACAACCACGTCTCTTATCTGATCAGCGAAGTAGTCTGGCGTCCAGTCAACAGACCCTGAAGCTAGGTTTGGGTGAATCTCTTTGCGATCCAACTGACCTTGGAGAGCTACTCGCACGAGGTAACATCCTTGGTTATTCTCCGAGCAGACTCTACAACGTTCATAGTTGTGTGGTGGCACCTGGCCACACCTGCTTTGAATATAATGTAATCTCACTAGATCTGTTTCCGTAGATCGAACATCCTGACTTTGATGCCGAGTAGGGTTCCTGTCAACCACACTGATTTGTTGCGTGTCTTCATCCATATAGATTGGAAGCCACCAGTGGTTTAACAAGTGTTGTAAAGTTCTTTGAACGAGAGTGCACCCTTGGTTATTCTCACAACATCCTTTACAGTTCTGATAATCATGTGAAGTGAGAAAACCAAGTTAGACCTTCCTGGCATGTAATTCCACCAAGCTGGTATTCATTAGACGAATATCAAAGATTTGAATCATGTTGATCTGATAAGGATTTCTATCATGGTAGTCCTGGATCCATCCAAGATCCATCTGACGCTGGAGGGCCTCTTGTACAAAAGAGCATCCCTGTTTGTTTACCGAGCAAGTCAGACAGGAACTGTAATCGTGCCGCGGCAGATTATCATATTGGCTTTGCCTTGAGTGCATTGCCACAAAGTTGACATTCATTGCACGGATGTCGTGGTTCTAAATGATGTTGGAATTCGTATAGGTCATGTTGACTCCACGAACTCGATGCTCTTGGATCCACCCGAGATCCAATTGTTCATGTAGAGCTGATTGCACCACAGAACATCCCTGATGTTTCTAGAGCAGATATCACACTGGTGATAATTATGAGGTGGCACATGGCCATATCCACTCTGTCTACAATGCATCTTGACCAAATTGGCCCTTAACACGAGTACATCGTGAATTTGATAGGTGTTGTTAGACTCTCCCTCTATCAAATTAACTGCAGCTTTCTCATGTTGAGGCAGCGGGTTTGTGAGAACATTCGGATTCGTATCTTTGAAAGATAAAACCCCGCTCCTAACAAGCTTTTGTACGTAGGATTTGAAACTGAGACAGTTTTCTATGTTATGCCCTGGTCCTCCTTGATGGTAAGGACAAGTCTGATCCGCTTTGAACCAAAAAGGCAGATTTTCCGGCACCGTAAGAGGAGACTTAGTCTGGACATGCCCCTTGACCAGTAGTAACGGAAATAGTTCTGTGTACAACACAGGTATAGGGTCGAACCCTGGTGGTCGCGTTGCACGATTGTTGTTGTACAGAGGGCAAGCCTACTAAAGAGGCTGTTGTGTCCTTTGCTAAAATTGCTGCGAATGCGGTTGGCTTTGAGCAACCTGAGGTTGATACGTAGAAACAGGCGCAGGGTTGATAGCAGGAGTTACAGCTGCTACTGGTTGATATCGTCACCTTTGCTTTCCGAGAGAGATATTCCCAATATCCTGCTCCTTTTTCTTAGGGAGAGTACTATCGTATCGTTTTGTACTACTTGATGATCCAGCATCTTTAACTAAACGTCCTTCTCGGACGACCTCCTCAAGACGAACTCCCATGCCCACCATCTCGGTGAAGTCATTGGGCGCACTGGAGACCATTCTGTCGTAGTAAAATGAGCTTAACGTCTTTAAGAAGATCTTTGTCATCTCTTTTTCCTCAAGAGGTGGACAAATCTGGGCAGCAATTTCACGCCATCTCTGAGCGTACTCCTTAAAGGTTTCGTTGTCCTTTTGTGACATCAATCTGAGTTGATCTCTGTCGGGTGCCATGTCCAAATTGTATTTATATTGCTGAACGAAAGCAGCGCCAAGATCTCTGAATGTGCCGATCGTAGCGCGGTTTAAACCCATGTACCATTTTAATGCGGCACCGGTTAAACTATCCTGAAAGTAGTGAATCAGTAACTCCTGGTTCTCTGTTTGAGCGGACATTCGCCGAGCGTACATCACCAGATGACTCTGAGGGCAAGAATTACCCTTGTATTTTTCAATGTCGGGCACTTGGAACTTCTGTGGGACTTTCACATTGGGGACCAAGCAAAGGTCTGCGGCGTCCTTTCCAAATAAATCCTGACCGCGAAGGGCTTGCAGTTCTTTCTGCATCTCCAGGAATTGTTCCTGGAATTCATTCATTCTGTCGATCATGCTGTCGTTTCCACTAGAAGGTATCTGAGGAATCTATCCTTCCGGGACAGTGTGTACTACAGGTGGTGGTATAGTCATTATGGCCGAGACTCTCGGTGCCTCCCGAAGTTTGTAACCTTCAGGAGTTACTGTCATGCCCCTGGCATCTTCGCTTTCCTGAAGTTTGTAACCTTTAGGCCCAGCGGTTCCTGCTGCGGTTCCCTGATCCTCGGCGATTAGCGGAACATATCCTTCCGGGATATAGTTAAGTGGCATGCCCCAGGGACTATCTTTCAGAATTCTGTACCTAGGATCATACTTCTCCACTATGGGCGTTGATGTGATCTCTGAGATCACAGTCCGTTGTTGTTGCATCTGAGTGTCGATCTCTTCTCTCAACTCTCTTTTCTCTTCCTCGAGATTGTCATACCCCAAATTTTGTCATACCCCGATTTCCCATCATGGTGCAAATCATCAGCACAATATGGATGTACCTTTGTGCCTCATCAATCTCCTCAAGGAATTGTTGAGCATTCACTACAATCAAGCTTAGGCTTTCAAACCCTCTCTGAGTGCTTAGACAAAGGATCAATCAAGGAATGACATGATCTTCAACTTGTCTAACCTCTTAAACATCCACAATGGATCAAAAGGACTCCCACTTCAAGGATTAAGCACAAGGTTGCTCCCTTCTAGGTGGATCAAGTATCAAGATTGACAGTGTCACCAAATTAGGGTTTTGGTCGACCAGGGCCTCCAGATGGAAATTTTTCATCTGGGAACAAGCCAATGATCCAAAACCTAACCTAATATACTCCATGGAACCTCATGGACCCAATCATCAAGTCAATCTTGCCTCAGGGGATGCATTCATCAAAAATCAGGAATTAGGGTTTCTTGACCTAATTAACCCCTAAGTTGACTTTTGGGACAAACCATGAGCCAAGACCTCAAGAGAGGGTTTGAGGATCTCTAATGAACTATATTGATCCATTTGGAACAATGGATTAATCCAATAAGCTTGAGCAACAAGTCTCAATTTCATCTACACCACAGTTAGGGTTTCAAGGAAAAAGTCAACTGTAACTTTGACTTTTGACAAGGACATGCTCCCAAACCCTAGGACATGCCTCAATATACCCTATGACACCCATGGAACATGTCCATCAAGTTTGATTTAGGTCAAGGACATGATTTCATGAAGAATTGCACAGTTTGGAATTCATCTGATAAAAAGTCAACTGTGCACAAAAGTCAACTTTGACTTTTTGAGATTTTTCACCAAAATGGATTTTTAACCCTAAAATGATGTTAATGTATGATTTGAATCATCATTCATCAAGAAAAATCAAGAAAAGTTGGATAACTTGTAAAATGGGTAACCATAAAACTTAGAAATTTTTTTAAGTCATGAAAAAGTGCCACTAATGCACCAACTTTGGAGGATCATAACTCCTAAACCACAAAGCCATTTTTCCTCATCCAAAGATGGATTTGTAGCCCTCATTACCCTCTACAAAAACTTCAACTAGACCTAAGTCCAATTCATTAAGGATTTTGAGTTATGGAGTGATCAAAATCAAGAGAAAACAATTTGTTCCAACACTTAGTGAAAATTTTACTAAGTCAGATTTTGCCTTACTTTTTGCCAAATGTAGGAGGATTTTTCACTTGGATTCAAAAGAGATCAAAACCAAACATGTTCAAACAGTTGTTTTATCATGTAAGGGCTTTCCAAAATGGTCAAGAACATTACCAAATTCAACTTACACCATGAGATATGACATTGGCAAGTTGCCTTGCTGAAATCTGTCAGTTTAAGTACACACTTGGCCAACATTGGCCAACATTACCAAATGGTTAAGTATCATGTAAGGGGGATTTTCATTTGCCAACATTGGCCAAACCTACTTAGCAGTTGCCATTCACTATTCCTTGCAAAACAAACACGCTCTACTATAAATAGAGCTCAATTGTGTTCAGTTTAAGTACACCAAAGGCCTACAACACTTGCCTTTCTCAAAATCTCTTTCTCTTGGCAAAAATGCCTTTCTTAGCAAGGTAACTATCGGGTTTTGAGCTAGAGGGCAATTCCACTCAAACCAACCACTCACACACCTCATATACATCACATATGAGCTGATCAAACACTTAAACAACAACTGGAACATTGATTTCTCAGAATCACCAGTCAATTGCTCAAGGTTTTAACCAAAGTGCAGTTGAGATGCCATGAAGTGATCCAGCCAATTTCCATCAAGTCCAAGCATTCAAACACACTCCATAGCACCTAAGGAAGCTGTTCAGATCATCACAACACAAGTGTAACACCTCCTACACAAATCACGATCACTAGCTACAAGTGGTAAGCATGAGCTCTTCTAACTCTATGATCTATGCAATTTTTGCTGCACAATAATTTGGCCATATGTTCATAATCATGCATGGAATGTTTTCCCTCAATTAATTGCTTTGTTTGAATCGTGTATCAAAAATCCTAGCCTTCATGCAGAAATTAGGGTTCTTGAGGTTTCTTCGTGATTTCATGTTTTATGTTTAATTTAAATGAAATTAAATACCATAGACATGATCGTGAGGTTGAAACGAGTTGATTGGTATGTGGATTACATGATATGATCAAGTATTCAGTGAGATTGAAGGGAAAATGCAAATCTGGGCAAACCCAGAACACGCGCGTGTTCTTGGCGCCATTTTTGAATATTTGAATATTTGAATTTTGTGATTTTATTTAATTGATTCAAAAATTAATTTCTCTCTGAGTTTTAATGATTTTGAGTTGATTCTTTTTTTAATAATTCACAAAAATGTTAAAATATTTTATTTTATCAAAAAATCCCAAAAATATTATTTATTTCATATAATTGATAATTTTGCAAAGAATTAATATTTTAATTGTTTTTGACATTTTAAATATTTTTTCTACATTGATTTTGCAACATTTAATGCTTTCTAATTATTTTGTAGGTCAATACTTAATTTTTGAAGCATTAATCCAAGATCGCAATTTGTTTTTCATATGTTAAACAATTTTGATCATTTTTATTGAATTTTTATTCAATTAAATACATTTTTGAAAACAAATTAGGGTTTTTGGATTAATTCAACCGTCATAAATCATTTTCAAAACACTTTGGGCCTCTATTAGAGTGTAAGACCCAACACCCTTGTACATATAACATTTTGGGCCTCATTCGTTGTATAAGTCCCTCTGTACATTTTCAAATAAACGGCGCGATCGTCGCCTTTTCAAAATAACACTGGGCCTCTCCTTGAGCTGTAAGCCCCAAATCTCTCCTTTTCAAAGCACTTTCTCCTTTGATTTTGAATATACTGTTGTTTTCAATCTTTCTTTGTTGAACAACTAACCAAACAGCATGGAAGCTCTACAACCGAGTAAGTGTTTATCCGCTTTCATTTACCGCTTTCATATACATATAACTGTATTGTGGGGCTGTTTCACTGTAAGTCTTCTTTCATAAACTCATATCAATTGTGTAATAATAGTATAGATATTTAGAGTTTCCCCGGCAACTACGTCTAGCACTAGGTAAAGCCGTTTCGATCACTCTTAGAAATAGTCTAAACTAGATCCCCATAGGATTACCAGACACAGTCTTCCCTCCTCTTGGGGTTAAACAATATGGAGACATGAAAGGCAGCATTCTCTGTGAACCCTTTCATAGACTGTCACTCATAGAAGTTGTCAAGAAACTCTATTCCCCAGAGATGATCTTTTCTCCGTGAATGGCATATCTTGAGTTTCTTCCAAATTCTCGAACTTTCCTGGCTTGATCTATTCTCGGTGAATGGCATGTCTTGAACTTCTCGGGGTTTGGAGACCCACAGGCTTCTTAAAAGCATTTGTCAAGAAACTCTACTCCCCAGAGATGATCTTTTCTCCGTGAATGGCATCTCTTGAGTTTCTTCCAAATTCTCGGACTTTCCTGACTTGATCTATTCCTTGTGAATAGCTTGCCTTGAATTTATCGGGGTTTGGGGACCCATCGGCTTCTTAAAAGCAATCGGCCTCCTCTTGGGCATTATACAAGGACCCACAGGCTTCCTAAAAGCAACCCAGCCTCCTTTTGGGCTTAGTACAGGGACCCTACGGCTTCTTAGAATTATTCACAGCCTCCTCTTAGGCTTCGTATAATGATCTCTTCCTCCGGGAATGATAGCCTCCTCTTGGGCTTTATACAAGGACCGATCGGCTTCTTAAAAGTTTCCAGCCTCCTCTTGGGCTTCGTACAAATTGTCCCGACAACCTCCTAGAGGTATAGGAACAGAACTTAGTCATCTGCATATAACAGTCCTTTCCAAGAGTCTACTACTGTTTCTCAAAGCATAGTACAAAAGATAAAACTCTAGACTTGGACAGTCTAATCTCCTTGAATCTCAAAGACATTCTCAAGTGACCCCTTCGTTAAATAGGAAGAAAACCCGTAGACTCGGATAGTCTTAATACCCTTTGGATTTACCACTTCCTTAAAGAACAGGAATAACCCGGATCCTTGAATCGAATCCTTGAGTACAGGATTGCTCATATAAGAACTGATTTTCTCTTTAAATCAGCATACTGGACCTGTCACTCAACTGAAACAGTAACCACAACCCCCTCTTAGGCTTTGTATAATGCTCCTTCTCCAGTGAAGTTAGCCTCTCTCTTGGGCTTTGTACAATGATTCTCCCCAGCGGAGTCAAACAACGTTTAGCCTCTCTCTCGGGCTTTGTACGAGACACGTAAAGAGACTCCCTCGTTGAGTCAATCACCCTTTTCGCCTCCATCTCGGGCTTTATGCGAGATACAAAATGGTTCTTATTGAGCCAAACAAATTTTTCCCCCATCTCGGGCTTCGGACGAGATACAAAAACTCTCTTGTTGAGTCAACTAGCCTCCATCTCGGGCTTTATACGAGATACCAAAAGACTTCATCGTCAAGTCAAAACCTTTTAGCCTCTCTCTCGGGCTTTGTACGAGACACATATTCGCCTCCTCTTAGGCTTTATATAAGAAAACCACTGGTTAATCCAATTAACCTTTTAGCATCAAAGCTGTGCCTCGTTCACAGTACACAAACATCAACAACTCCTTCCCCTTCATCTAATCGCTGTAAGCGGCAAGCCTCTGGATCATATACATCCATGCCACTGTCCCTCTATTAGCATGAGAAATTCTTAAGGAAAGATGGCATTACTCTACACTGAGTTAAAGTCTTCTCTTTCAGGTTAAAATCCCCTTTAAAGGAAATTATGGCATTGCCGGATTCACATATCCCGGTTAAAGTAATTCTCCTTTAGAAAACAGTTGTGGCATACAACCCCCCTCTTTAGAGATGACAAATTCTCTCTAAAGTCAACACCTTTTAGCTTCACATCTTGGGCTTTGAACAAGATACAAATAGACTTTTCAGCTTCACATCTTGGGCTTTGAGCAAGATTCAAACTACCTTTCGCTTCACGTCTTGGGCTTCGAACAAGACACCAAAAACAACCATTTCCTCCCATAAAATAGGAATACGTATGCATAAGATTGAAAGAAAAATCTTAGCGAGCACACTAAACAAAAACGCAAAAACCCAAAATCCTATACTCTCATGTATCTATCCAAAAGCATCAGTCCTAACATCCTAATCCTTGTTCCCCGCCAGAAAGTCCTAGAAAGAGAAGAATAAAACCGTATTGGCGAAAATACAAATAACCAGTACAAAGGCCCATTCACATTGATAGCATTCGTAACCTAACAGACCGCTGTTTAAACTCAGTATGCAAAGCAGGGTTAATTGGAGACATCTATTTCCCTTCCTTCATCAGCTCATAATAGGATAAAAAATGAATCGACCTGTAGTTAAAACTCAACCGCAGAGAGCGACCAACGCTTAAGAACCGAGTCCAAAATCGCTCGCTACAGAAAAATGGCGCCCACCGTGGGGTCGATTTCTAAACCTTTTTTCTCTTCACTTATGTGAATACCACAGATTGGGGCTTCCGCCGGGGAACCCATTTTCTGTCAGGAACTTAGGATTCATAGCTTTAAAGGTCTAGGATGTTTAGGACAAATATATATACTACTTTTCCTAATTGCTATACGTGTTTATTTTTCTGCTAATGGGAATGCGTGTGATGCCGCATATGGAAATATTGAGTATACACTTAGGATAAGTGATGGCTACGAGGTCGACCATCAACCTCAGTGGAGGCTGACCAATGCAACCCATTCTCTCACCTAGACAATGGGCCGATTGTGATGTCTGAGAAGCTGAGGAGCCAAACCCTTTCGTAGTGCGGAAACTATCGGGAATAGTTGTTACGCGATACTACCCTCATTTGAGGCTGGTGATCTATTCTCGGTGAATGGCACTTACTCTATGATTGCTCTACAACTCGCTAGCGATCCGCTTGTTGTTTTGCTTTCCTGGGAGGAGCTGATGATAATGAGTACAGGTACAAAAATCACCCTAGTATAAACCTTTGGGGATGGGTAGAGCCTTGACTTCATGACAACGACCCTTTGACCCCATGTTTTTTCTATGTTTTTGTGTGCTGCATTCATGCATTCATTTAAAAAAAAACATTAAAACATTCAAAAAAATTCTTCTCTTCTAGTCTCTCTGTTGTTCAAATTAAACTAAGACTGTGATTGCAAATATCAGAGAAAAGGATTGCACTAATGGATTTCGGTAGAAGGAGAACTCATAGTTATACCTTCAAGGTTCCAAAACTAGAGGATTTTAGAAGGTTAGCAAGGTTGATCACTAACCCTGAGGCTTTCAGGGCCAAGCACGGAGGTCTGCTACCACTATTAAGAGTCCATGTGATTGAGGGATTCATGGACGCACTCGTTCAATTCTACGATCCGGTTTATCACTGTTTCACATTCCCGGATTACCAGTTAGCACCAACGCTGGAGGAGTATTCTCATCTGATCGATTTACATATCACTGATCGAGCTCCATTTTCAGGACTGGAAGAAATTCCAAAGAATCAGACCATTGCAAGAGCAATTCATTTGGACGAGTCTGAGGTCAGGACTCACCTAACCACTAAGGGTGGCATCCAAGGTTTTCCAGCCCAATTCTTGACAAAGAAAGCCTTGTATTTTGCCAGTATAGGAAACGTGACTGCTTTTGAAAGCGTCTTTGTCTTGCTCACCTACGAGTTATTTTTGTTTCCCAACATCAATAACTTCGTCGATATCAACTCTATAAAGGTTTTTCTCATTGGAAACCCTGTGCCGACTTTGCTCGCATATGCGTATCATTCTGTACACTTGGGAAATTTGTACAGCGGAGGGGAGATCACATGCTATATACCTCTGCTTTACAAATGGTTTATCTCTCACTTGCCCAAGTCTGCTGCTTTTTGGGATTGCAAGAGTGCCTTACGTTGGTCGCAGAAGATCATGTCTCTTACCAACTCTGATATAGATTGGTGTAATAGGATCTATGATGGAATCAGAATCATTGACCGTTGTGGAAACTTCCCCAACGTACCCCTTATAGGAACTAAGGGAGGAATCAACTATCATCCAGTTCTCGTTCAGCGTCAATTTGGATACCCGATGAGATACGTCCCACGGGGTGTTCATCTGGAAGGTCTTTGCTTCAAGGAAGGAGAAAACGATAGAGCACTAAAGATGGAAATAGTGCACGCTTGGAAATAGGTTCATAAGAAAGGACGAGAGTCTCTAGGAAAACCGGACTGTGTCTCGGTGGAGCCTTATCTCCATTGGGTACAAACTAGAGCTCTCAAGCTAAAGATGCCTTACCCTCGTTACAGGATTCTTCTGCCGAGGGAATCTGTCATGTACTTCATGACGGAAACTGAAAAGCTTCAGGTTACTCTCAACAAAGTTCAAAAGGAGAGAAGGTCTTGGAAGAACAAGTACCGCACCCTCGACGTAGAGTGCATCAAAATACAGCAATTACTGAAAGATAAGGATGCTCTGATTAAAATTTTGGAGCAACATGCTGTGGATAATCAGAAGACCAAAGGAAGTTGCTCACTCCTTTCACCTGGAAAAGGAATGACAACCCGACAACGCCCAAGAGCCCCGGTCAAAGAAAAGGAAGATACCAGAATCAGCACCCGATTTCTCTTCAGAGAGGACTCAGGACCCATTAGTTTAGGTTTCTGTTTCTGCACCTTGTAATCTACTGTATTTCCATTTATGTAATCCTTTGAATTCAATAAAAAAGGGGTTTCCCCACCGTTTGATATTTGCAATCTAATTGTCGAAGTTTATTTTGATTAAACCAAAAAACAGTTAATATAATCATTGTATTCATCATTCTCACATCGCATATTCTTCTTACCTACGAATCTCACGTTTGTGTCTCGGTTCTAGAGTTAAACTGTCTCATTCGTATAATACTCGGGCCAATCGTCAGAAAAAGATGGATGATTTTGAGGAAGAAAACAGAGAGTTGAAAGAAGAGATCGACGCTCTAAGAGAGGATATGAGAAAGCTTCGTAACGACATGCAAGCCATGGCAGAAGCTCAGCTACAAAGAACTGTGATCTCAGAGATCACCTCAACGCCCATCGTGGAGAAGCATGATCCTAGGTATCAAATGCCGAAAGATCGTCCCTGGGGCATGCCTGTTAACTATATCCCGGAAGGATATGTTCCACCGATCACTGAAGATCAGGGAATCACAACAGAAGCCGCTAGGCCTGAAGGTTACAAACTTCGGGAAAGCGAAGATGCCAGATGCATACTGAAAACTCCTGAATGTTACAAACTTCGGGAAACGCCAAGATTTACTGCCGTAGTAACGGTACCACCCCCTGTGGTGCACACTGTCCCGGAAGGACAAATTCCACAGACACCTTCTGGTAAGAAGAAAACTATGTTTGACAGAATGGAGGAATTCCAGGAGCAGTTCTTGGAAATGCAGAAGGAACTGCAAGCCATTCGCGGTCAGGATTTATTTGGAAAGGACGCCGCGGATCTCTGCTTTGTCCCAAATGTGAAAGTCCCGCACAAATTTCAAGTGCCCGACTTTGAAAAGTACAAGGGTAACTCTTTCCCTCAAAGCCATCTGGTGATGTACGCTCGGCGGATGTCAGCTCAGACGGAGAATCAGGACCTACTGATTCACTACTTCCAGGATAGTTTAACCGGTGCCGCATTAAAATGGTACATGGGTTTAAACTGTGCTACGATCAGTACTTTCAGAGATCTTGGCACTGCCTTCGTCCAACAATACAAATACAATTTGGACATGGCACCCGACAGAGATCAACTCAGATCAATGTCACAAAAGGACAAGGAAACCTTTAAGGAGTATGCTCAAAGGTGGCGTGAGATTTCCACTCAAATTTGTCCACCTCTGGAGGAAAAAGAGATGACAAAGATCTTCTTAAAGACCTTAAGCTCATTTTACTATGACCGAATGGTTGCCAGTGCGCCCGGTGATTTCACCGAAATGGTTGGCATGGGCGTACGTCTTGAGGAGGCCGTCTGAGAAGGACGTTTGGTAAAAGACACTGGATCGACAAGCGGTACTAAAAAATACGGTAGTGCTCTCCCTAAGAAAAAAGAGCAAGATATTGGGAATATCTCTCTCGGAAAGCAAAGGTGACGTTATCAACCGGTAGCAACTGTGACTCCTGCTATCAACCCTGCGTCTATTCCTACGTATCAACCTCAGGTTGCGCAGAGCCAACCTGACCAACAAAGGACACAACAGCCTCTTCAGCAGGCTCGTCCTCCATATAACAACAACCTTACAACACGGCCACCAGGATTTGATCCTATACCCGTAACATACGCAGAGTTGTTTCCGTTACTACTGGCGAAGGGGCACATTCAGACTAAATCTCCTCTTACAGTACCGGAAAATCTGCCTTTTTGGTTTAAGGTGGATCAAACTTGCCCTTATCATTAAGGAGGATCGGGGCATAACATAGAGAATTGTCTTAATTTCAAATCCGACGTGCAAAAGCTTGTTAGGAGAAGGGTCTTATCTTTCAAGGATACAAATCCTAATGTTCTCACGAACCCGCTGCCTCAACACGAGAAGGCTGCAGTCAACTTGATTGAGAAAGAGACTAACAATGTCTATCAAATTCACGATGTACTCTTGTAGAAAACCAATCTGGTCAAGATGCATTATAGACAGAGTGGATATGGCCATGTGCCACCTCATAACTATCATCAGTGTGATATCTGCTCTAAAGACAATCAAGGATGTTCTGTGGTGCAAGTGGCTCTACAGGAACAAATGGATCTCGGATGGATCCAAGAGCACCGAGTTCGTGGAGTTACATGGTCTACACGAATTCCAACATCATTCAAAACCACGACATCCGTGTGATGAATGTCAACTTGGTGGCGATGCACTCAAGGCAAAGCCAGTATCATAATCTGCCGCGGAACGATTACAGTTCCTGTCTGACTTGCTCGGTAAACAAACAGGGTTGCTCTTTTGTACAAGAAGCCCTCCAGCGTCAGATGGATCTTGGATGGATCCAAGACTACCACGATAGGAACTCCTATCAAATCAACATGGTTCAAATCTTCGATATTCGCGTGATGAATACCAACCTGGTAGAGTTACATGCTGAGCAGGTCCGACTCGGATTCTTAATATCACACGACTATCAAAGCTGTAAAGCAGGTTGCGAAAACGATCGAGGTTGTACCCTTGTCCAGGAGGCACTTCAGCACTTGTTAAATCACTGGTGGATGCCAATTTATATGGATGAAGATACTCAGCAGATTAGTATCAGTAATAGAAACCCCACTCGGCGTCAGAGTTAGGATGTCCGATCTGTGGAAGCTAACCTAGTGAGGTTACATTCTATTCAAAGTGGGCGTGGCCAGGTGCCACTACACAATTATGACCGTTGCGGTGTCTGTTTGGAAAGTAACCAAGGGTGTTACTTTGTGAGAGCAGCTCTTCAGGGTCAGGTGGATCGTGGAGAGATTCGCCCATATCCGAGTTCAGGACCCATCAACTGGACGCCGAGCTACCTTGTCGATCAAGTTGAGGATGTTGTCACGATCTTTGGTCATCACAGGACCAGGGATGTTTTTGCCATTATCCCTCTACTTGACGAATCTAAAGTTCCCAACCGGGAACGGATCGAGATTAATTATGATGGTCAGAAAAATCAGAAGGTTCCCATAGTCATCTATCTGCCAGGACCAACACCGTACGAATCAGCTAAGGCAATCCCTTACAAATACGGTGCAACGACAGTTGAAAATGGAAAGGAAATTCCATTACCCTCCGTCGAGAATATTGCAGACATCAGTCGTGTAACACGGAGCGGTAGAATCTTCAACCGAGGGGTTGGGGAGTCTAACAAAGAAAAGGAACTTCAGACGGAAGCTCCTGATCCACCAGTCGGTCAATCCAGTAATCCCGACCTTTTGAAAAATAATGATGAGATGCTGAAGCTCATCCAAAGGAGTGAATACAACATTGTCGATCAACTGTTACAAACTCCTTCAAAGATCTCGGTATTATCACTGTTACTCAGTTCAGAAGCCCATAGGGAGGCTCTACAGAAAGTCTTGGAGCAAGCCTTTGTGGAATAGGATGTAACAATAAGACAGTTAGCATTGTCTCTAACATCACTTCCTGTAATAATTTGGGATTTAGTGATGAGGAATTACCCGAAGAGGGTCGCTGTCATAACATGGCGCTGAATATCACAGTTAACTGTCGGGACGATGCTTTAGCCAGCGTAGTGGTAGACACAGGGTCAGCCCTGAATGTTATGCCGAAGTCCACTTTGATGCAATTATCATTCAAAGGCCCTCCGATGAGAATCAGCGAGGTCTTCGTCAAAGCGTTCGACGGATCCAGAAAAACAGTTATCGGCGAAGTTGATCTTCCCATAACTATTGGTCCTCATACTTTCCAAGTCACTTTCCAGGTCATGGACATCCGGGCAACGTACAGTTGTTTATTAGGAAGACCTTGGATACATCAAGCTGGAGCGGTCACTTCAACCCTCCACCAAAAGCTAAAGTTCGTCAAGAACGATCAACTTGTCACAGTTTGTGGGGAACAAGCCTTGTTTGTGAGTAACTTGTCATCATCTGCTGGTATAGAACCCGAGGAGGTTATTGGAACTCAGTTCCAAGCGCTGTCGGTGAGCAAGAACAATCAGTTCAGAGGAGGAACCTCGATTTCCTCATACAATGATGCTATTAAAGCGGTCGAGAGTACCGATACAACAGGATGGGGACAGCTTGTCATTCCTATTGACAATAAAACAAAGAAGGGTCTTGGTTTTTCTGCAACCTGTACCCGGACAACTACTAACGATGAAAGTCTTCATCCCCTTCAAAATTTCTTCCACAGTGGAGGTTTCCTTCACCCAGTGTCTCAAGCAGTACATGCTATCAATGAGGAAGATCCCTCTGACACAGATGAAGAATGGAAGTCCTATCTTAACGAGGACGGTTATATGTCTCAGGACGAAACGCAAACTCCTTTTTGCTTTCCTACAGAGAGTCCGAGATTTATACCCAGGTCAGACATCGAAATGATATACGGGGATTGTGATCCAGAAGGATGTCGTGCTCCGCCAAATTCATTAGAGGAAGACACTTTGATGAAAGAAAACTTTGACCACAACTACTATGGCCCAATGGATGGTCTGCCAATGTGGCAACCTTACCCAGGAAACTTGGGGCAAGAGAGTCAGCCGAACGATGAAAATCAGCTGACCGTCATTGAACAGAATACATGTGTCCCCACCATGTCATGGGATCAACACTCAGGTTATTCAGAAACTACTCAACATGAAGATGAATTCGCAACGTTTGCAGGACTTGAATTCATCAACTATGCTTTTCCTGAGGTCAACGTCATCGAGAGAGATGAGTCCTCCAGTTCCAAAGAAGTTTGGGACACCTTGGGACAACCGAGTGGAAAATACGGCTTTATGGTCAAGTACACCGCTCCCGAAAGCTCTCGTATCAGGCTCGAAGATATCCAGCCTACTGGATGGGGAGATACAGCTGAGAGCACAAATACTATGCAAAATACAACAGAAGAGTTCGTCTACGACAGTTCTGCCTGGGAAACAGATTCCAATGATCCTGCTCCACCAGAAATCAGCGTTATTTCTGAAGACAAATCAAGGAAGGTGCCAGACTTTGTGATTCACCGAGGAGTTCGCCGCCAATGGGTTGCCGGTGAGGTTCCAAAGATCGTTCATCAGTCAAAGTAATTTCCATCTTTAACCTTTCACCTTGCCCAGGTGAAACAGATGTTTTGATAGGGCTCGCTTTCTGTAAATTTTCCCTCTTCGCTTTGCCCAAAGCGATAGAGTTTTGTTTTATAGGGCTGTAGTTTCAAGAATCGACTTATTCATTAATAAAATAACGTCGTTCTGTAATCTCTGCATTAATTGTTGTTTTCTCTTTTTGCTTTTTCAGAAAATGGTAATCCTAAAAAAACAATTCAAATAAAAACAAGCAGTAAAATAAAACACTGCACACACTTGCATTTTCTCTATCTCTTCTAAACACGAATCATCACGTCATGCAGATTGCTTGTTTTAAACCCCGTTGAAACATACGATCCGATGCCTTATCCCAACTTTGAGTTCCCGGTATTCGAGGCTGAAGAAGAAAATGACAACGAAATTCCAGAAGAGATCTCCCGACTACTCAGACAAGAGGAAAGGTCAATTGAACCTCACAAAGAGCCATTAGAAACGATCAATGTGGGCTCGAAAGAAGAGAGAAAAGAAATCAGGATTGGGGCACTGCTCAGTCCGGCTGCCAAAGAGAGTTTGATAAAGTTTCTCAAAGAATTTCCCGATGTATTCGCTTGGTCCTATCAGGATATGCCAGGGTTGGATACCAGCATTGTGGAACATCACTTACCGTTAAGATCGGAATGTCCGCCAGTAAAGCAGAGTTTGAGACGGACTCATCCGGACATGGCCATCAAAATCAAAGAGGAGGTACAGAAACAGATTGACGCAGGTTTCCTCGCCACATCTGAATATCCTCAATGGTTAGCCAACATTGTACCCGTTCCAAAAAAGGACGGAAAGGTCAGAATGTGTGTCGATTATAGGGATCTAAACAAGGCTAGTCCAAAGGACGACTTTCCTTTACCACACATTGACATGCTGATAGACAGCACAACAAAGTTCAAAGTTTTCTCCTTTATGGATGGATTCTCGGGCTATAACCAGATCAAAATGGCGCCGAAAGACATGGAGAAAACTTCATTCATTACCCCATGGGGTACCTTTTGTTACAAGGTAATGTCGTTCAGTTTGAAGAACGCCGAGGCAACCTATCAAAGGGCCATGACTACTCTGTTTCATGACATGATACATAAGGAAATCGAGGTATGTGTCGATGATATGATTGCAAAATCAAAAACAGAGAGTGAGCACATTGAGCATCTGTCAAAATTGTTCGAACGTTTAAGAAAGTTCAAGCTCCGCTTGAATCCCAACAAGTGCACCTTCGGTGTCCGTTCACGGAAACTACTAGGGTTCATCGTCAGCCAGAAAGGGATTGAGGTCGATCCTGACAAGGTCAAGGCCATTCAAGAAATGCCCTCTCCGAAAACTGAAAAACAAGTCAGAGGATTCCTGGGACATTTGAACTACATCTCCAGATTCATATTCCTCATGACCGCCACGTGTGCGCCGATTTTCAAATTACTCAAAAAGAACCAGGATTACGTTTGGTCAGAAGATTGCCAAACTGCCTTCGACAGTATCAAGGAATATCTGTTGAATCCTCCGATTCTATCACCTCTAGTGGAAGGAAGACCACTGATCATTTACCTCACAGTCCTGGAGGACACAATGGGATGTGTACTTGGCCAACAAGACGAAACCAAACGGAAAGAGTCTGCCATTTACTATTTGAGCAAGAAGTTCACCGACTGCGAAACTCGGTACATGATGCTTGAGAAAACTTGTTGCGCTTTGGCTTGGGCAGCCAAACCTCTTCGCCAATACATGTTTCGTCACACTACTTGGTTGGTCTCCGAAATGGATCCAATCAAGTATGTCTTCGAAAAACCTGCTCTCACGGGGAGGATTTCCCGTTGGCAGATGGTGCTATCAGAATATGACATAGAGTACCACGCTTAGAAAGCCGTTAAGGGAAGTATTTTAGCCGATCATTTGGCTCATCAACCGATTGACGATCAGGAATCAATCGGGTTTGACTTCCCAGACGAAGATGTCATGTATCTAAAAATGAAAGATTGCGATGAACCGTTACCCAATGAAGGGCCAGAACCAGGTTCCCAATGGGGACTTATCTTTGACGGAGCAGTTAATCATTATGGAGACGGAATTGGGGCAATAATTGTTACCCCTCAGGGTACCCACATTCCTTTCACTGCCAGACTTACGTTCAAATATACGAACAACGAGGCCGAATACGAAGCTTGTATCATGGGTCTCGAAGAAGCAATTGATTTAAGGATCAAAAACTTGGACGTATACGGCGACTCAGCCTTGGTTATCAATCAGATAAAAGGAGATTGGAACACATACCAATCAGGATTGATTCCTTACAAAGACTATGTAAGAAGGTTGTTACCTTTCTTTAACAGAGTTGAGTTTCATCATATCCCTCGTGATGAGAATCACATGGCTGATGCATTAGCCACTATCTCTTCCATGATTAGTGTAGGTCAATGGAATGACCTACCTAAGATCGACATAATGCGCCTTGAAAGGCCCGCTTACATCTTCACGATTGAAACAGTCATAGACGATAAACCTTGGTATCATGATATCAAATGCTTCATTCGGAAACAAGAGTACCCACCTGGGGCATCCAGGAAAGACAGAAAAACCCTCAGAAGATTGGCTGGAAACTTGTTCCTGAGAGGTGACACTCTCTATAAGAGAAATTTTGACATGGTCTTGCTCCGATGCGTAGACAGACCAGAAGCAGAAATGCTGATGAAAGAAATTCATGAAGGATCCTTTGGCATTCATGCCAATGGACACACAATGGCGAGAAAAATTCTAAGAGCAGGGTACTACTGGTTGACCATGGAATCCGACTGCTATAAGTACATGAGGAGGTGTCACAAGTGTCAGATATACTCCGACAAAATTCATGTACCGCCATCACATCTCAAAATTCTTTCTTCCCCGTGGCCTTTTTCCATATGGGGAATCAACATGATTGGCATGATTGAGCCTAAGGCTTCAAACAGACATCGGTTCATTCTGGTAGCGATTGACTATTTCACCAAGTGGGTCGAAGCAGCGTCATTCGCCAATGTAACCCGACAAGTGGTGGTCCGATTTATCAAAAACAATATCATCTGCCGTTATGGTGTTCCAAGCCAGATCATTACTGATAATGGATCTAACTTGAACAACAAGATGATGAAGGAGTTGTGTGCTGAGTTCAAGATCGAACACCATAACTTATCTCCCTACCGACCAAAGATGAACGGAGCGGTAGAAGCGGCTAACAAGAACATCAAGAGGATTGTTCAGAAGATGGTTGTAACCTACAAATATTGGAACGAGATGCTACCCTTTGCTCTTCACGGTTATCGCACATCTGTCCGCACTTCAACAGGGGCAACCCCTTTCTCTCTAGTATATGGCATGGAAGCCATGCTCCCCATAGAAGTAGAGATCCCGTCAATCCGAGTATTGATGGAAGCTAAGCTCACCGAAGCTGAATGGTGTCAAAACCGATACGACGAACTGAAGCTGATCGAAGAAAAGAGAATAACGGCATTATGCCATGGTCAGTTGTATCAACAGAGAATGAAGAGGGCGTTTGACAAAAAGGTCCGACCTCGTGTCTTCAGAAAAGGAGACCTCGTGCTCAAGAAGATACAATCATTTATCACTGATTCGCGAGGTAAATGGACTCCGAATTATGATGGCCCATATGTGGTCACGAAAGCTTTCTCAGGCGGCGCCTTGAGACTTGCAACCATGGACGGAGAGGAATTTGCATACCCCATAAATGTTGATGTAGTCAAGAAATACTTCGCCTAAACTAAAAAAAAAACGTCTCGGTGGATTGAAAACCCGAAAGGGCGGTCCAGGCAAAAGTTAGAGACATAAAAAGAAAAAATCATCCCGATGGATTGGAAACATCATAGTACAATCCAGGCAAAAATTAGGGATAATGGCAAGTAACTATGTTCAACAAAGGCAGGTCCCTCAGCAGCAGTTACACCATCCATCGGAGGAAAACTCCAGTCAAGGTCATCTTCGACAGAAGCTCAGGATGCCCCGAATTCAAAGTTGGTAGAAGGATAGTGGTCGTTATGTTTCAACGTAGCCCTTTTCCCTGTAAATTACCATTTTCAAACTTTGTATATACTCTTTGGAATCACGCGTTTGGTTGATCTCCATTTTATCAATAAAATTAGAGCCCTTGTGCTTTTGTTTGTAATTCTTATTTGTTTTAGCTTTACAGAACGACATTTTAACATGATCAACGATTCTTGAAATAAAACAAAAATGAATTTACCTGTTAAAACTTTTTCTGCTTTTAAAATAAATTCGGCAATTTCTTTTGACTGTTAAACATCAGAAGAACATCGATCGCTTCTCCAGAAGTAAGCGAACTTCAAAGTGCAGAATCAAAGTACTCCTTCTAACCCAGTACACCTGAATGAAGGGACCAACTGTGTCAGAGACCTTGTTTCGTCTGACACGCCTCGGCCGAGTTCTCATCTCCTAAGCCTGACCAACATAGCTCCCAACAGGGACTATCTATCCTAAGCAAGGTGGAGTTGCTATTCTGAACCAACGGTACTTCTTCGCCCCGCGATGGCCGAGTATCCGGTCGGGTTCACCGGTCAGTTTGTATGTCGCATCAATTTTGTCAGCATAAACATACACAGATCATGCATTATTGATTTGAATTCACATAATCATATTGCATCACTATCACTCTAGTCAGTCTTGTCCCCTAGTAATAGAAGTTCTCTCAATCGAGTTGTCAGTTCTTGCCACGTCAGGAAACGCTGCGTTCGAACAACCTCGCCCCCAGTTTATTTCTGGAAGGAAGTGGGTCCTCGACCACTTTGATAACTTGAACCTCTGAAAGACCAGAGAGCCCTCAGTTAACATCACTCTTCGCCATTGAAGATGATATCCTTGTTTTCCCGAATTAAAGAAAATCCCGAGAGAAACCCTCCTAAATTGGAGATTCGGCAGTACGGCAGTTTTTCTTCGAAAAACCCACTGATAAAAAGGTCATCGGCACCTCAAAATTGGATCACATCATATGGCATTTCTCCGAGAAGATCTCCAAGAAAAGTATGATGTAAAGACCCCAAACGAATGCAGTCTCTCAAGAGACTCGCATTCCCCAAGTAGAGTCAACAAATGGCATCTCCAACAGAGAAGTTTGTACACCTCTACAGCTCAGACGACTGGGTTCCCCAGCGAGTCTGACATCAAAGTTTTTCTATCAAATGGCATCTCCCCAGGAAAATTCGGCGAGAAGTTTGAGGAAAACCGCTCCGCATAGCGTCCCTTGTCAATTAAGTTTATTGACAAAAGAAACTAAGACCAGTTCCTTGGTAGGAATCCGGGATCGAGGGGAAGTTTAAATCAGAAACTAAGACCAGTTCCTTGGTAGGAAACCAGGATCGAGGGGAAGTTTAAATCAGAAACTAAGACCAGTTCCTTGGTAGGAAACCAGGATCGAGGGGAAGTTTAAATAAGAAAACTGAGACCAGCTCCTTGGCTGAAGACCAGGATCGAGGAGAAGTTTACCTTTTCTAAGCATCATTGCTTAGCAAAAGAAGATGAATGCATAAGCTATCATTCATAGCCACCATCAAAGTTTCAGGTATTCCGATATTTAATCCTCTTGCACCCCGAATGCCCGAATACCTTCGTCATTCACACCTTCGTGTCCAAGAAGATTAAATAGGGGCATCTGTCATACCCCAAATTTTGACCACTAAGATTTCCCATCATGGTGCAAATCATCAGCACAATATGGATGTACCTTTGTGCCTCATCAATCTCCGCAAGGAATTGTTGAGCATTCACTACAATCAAGCTTAGGGTTTCAAACACTCTCTGAGTGATTAGACAAAGGATCAATCAAGGAATGACATGATCTTCAACTTGTCTAACCTCTTAAACATCCACAATGGATCAAAAGAACTCCCACTTTAAGGATTAAGCACAAGGCTGCTCCCTTCTAGGTGGATCAAGTCTCAAGATTGATAGTGTCACCAAATTAGGGTTTTGGTCGACCAGGGCCTCCAGATGGAAATTTTTCATCTGGGAACAAGGCAATGATCCAAAACCTAACCTAATATACTCCATGGAACCTCATGGACCCAATCATCAAGTCAATCTTGCCTCAGGGGATGCATTCATCAAAAATCAGGAATTAGGGTTTCTTGACCTAATTCACCCCTAAGTTGACTTTTGGGACAAACCATGAGCCAAGACCTCAAGAGAGGGTTTGAGGATCTCTAATGAACTATATTGATCCATTTGGAACAATGGATTAATCCAAGAAGCTTGAGCAACAAGTCTTAATTTCATCTGCACCACAGTTAGGGTTTTAAGGAAAAAGTCAACTGTAACTTTGACTTTTGACCAGGACATGCTCCAAAACCCTAGGACATGCCTCAATATACCCTATGACACCCATGGAACATGTCCATCAAGTTTGATTTAGGTCAAGGACATGATTTCATGAAGAATTGCACAGTTTGGAATTCATCTGATAAAAAGTCAACTGTGCACAAAAGTCAACTTTGAATTTTTGAGATTTTTCACCAAAATGGATTTTTAACCCTAAAATGATGTTAATGTATGATTTGAATCATCATTCATCTATAAAAATCAAGAAAAGTTGGATAACTTGTAAAAGGGGTAACCATAAAACTTAGAAAATTTTCTAAGTCATGAAAAAGTGCCACTAATGCACCAACTTTAGAGGATCATAACTCCTAAACCACAAAGCCATTTTTCCTCATCCAAAGATGGATTTGTAGCCCTCATTACCCTCTACAAAAACTTCAACTAGATCTAAGTCCAATTCATTAAGGATTTTGAGTTATGGAGTGATCAAAATCAAGAGAAAACACTTTGTTCCAACACTTGTGAAAATTTCACTAAGTCAGATTTTGCCTTACTTTTTGCCAAATGTAGGGGGCTTTTTCACTTGGATTCAAAAGAGATAAAAAACAAACATGTTCAAACAGTTGTTGTATCATGTAAGGGCTTTCCAAAATGGTCAAGAACATTACCAAATTCAACTTACACCATGAGATATGACATTGGCAAGTTGCCTTGCTGAAATCTGTCAAAGGCAAGGCAGAATTTGCAACTTTGCTCGATTTGCCAAAATCAGCCAAATTCAAATGCTCCTATCCACTTGGACACATCTGAGGATTGAATCTAAAGGGGACAATCACTGAGCCAAGCCTCCAAAGTCCATGGAACAAGAAATAGCATGTTGAACCTAGAATGGCCAAAATAGGGACAAGACTCCAAATTTGGATTGAAGCATTCAATGGAAGCATCAAGGTGGCATTGACTGAGCCATTCTCATCTGAAATCAGTCAAGACTTATCCAAGACCAAGGGAACCAAAGCTCTGTGCCCTAACCTCTAGTCAATGGCTAGAGGAGACTTGGATTTTCATTTGCCAACATTGGCCAAACCTACTTAGCAGTTGCCATTCACTATTCCTTGCAAAACAAACTTGCTCTACTATAAATAAAGCTCAATTGTGTTCAGTTTAAGTACACCAAAGGCCTACAACACTTGCCTTTCTCAAAATCTCTTTCTCTTGGCAAAAATGCCTTTCTTAGCAAGGTAACTATCGGGTTTTGAGCTAGAGGGCAATTCCACTCAAACCAACCACTCACACACCTCATATACATCACATATGAGCTGATCAAACACTTAAACAACAACTGGAACATTGATTTCTCAGAATCACCTGTCAATTGCTCAAGGTTTTAACCAAAGTGCAGTTGAGATGCCATGAAGTGATCCAGCCAATTTCCATCAAGTCCAAGCATTCAAACACACTCCATAGCACCTAGGGAAGCTGTTCAGATCATCACAACACAACTATAATACCTCCCACACAAATCACGATCACCAGCTTCAAGTGGTAAGCATGAGCTCTTCTAACCCTATGATCCATGCAATTTTTGCTGCACAATAATTTGGCCATATGTTCATAATCATGCATGGAATGTTTTCCCTCAATTAATTGCTTTGTTTGAATCGTGTATCAAAAATCCTAGCCTTCATGCAAAAATTAGGGTTCTTGAGTTTTCTTCGTGATTTCATGTTTTATGTTTAATTTAAATGAAATAAAATACCATAGACATGATCGTGAGGTTGAAACGAGTTGATTGGTATGTGGATTACATGATATGATCAAGTATTCAGTGAGATTGAAGAGAAAATGCAAATCTGGGAAAACCCAGAACACGCGCGTGTTCTTGGGTGTTCTTGGCGCCATTTTTGAATATTTGAATATTTGAATTTTGTGATTTTATTTAATTGATTCAAAAATTAATTTCTCTCTGAGTTTTAATGATTTTGAGTTGATTCTTTTTTTAATAATTCACAAAAATGTTAAAATATTTTATTTTATCAAAAAATCCTAAAAATATTATTTATTTCATATAATTGATAATTTTGCAAAGAATTAATATTTTAATTGTTTTTGACATTTTAAATATTTTTTCTACATTGATTTTGCAACATTTAATGCTTTCTAATTATTTTGTAGGTCAATACTTAATTTTTGAAGCATTAATCCAAGATCGCAATTTGTTTTTCACATGTTAAACAATTTTGATCATTTTTATTGAATTTTTATTCAATTAAATACATTTTTGAAAACAAATTAGGGTTTTTGGATTAATTCAACCCTCATAAATCATTTTCAAAACACTTTGGGCCTCTATTAGAGTGTAAGACCCAACACCCTTGTACATATAACATTTTGGGCCTCATTCGTTGTATAAGTCCCTCTGTACATTTTCAAATAAACGGCGCGATCGCCGCCTTTTCAAAATAACACTGGGCCTCTCCTTGAGCTGTAAGCCCCAAATCTCTCCTTTTCAAAGCACTTTCTCCTTTGATTTTAAATATACTGTTGTTTTCAATCTTTCTTTGTTGAACAACTAACCAAACAACATGGAAGCTCTACAACCGAGTAAGTGTTTATCCGCTTTCATTTACCGCTTTCATATACATATAACTATATTGTGGGGCTGTTTCACTGTAAGTCTTCTTTCATAAACTCATATCAACTGTGTAATAATAGTATAGATATTTAGAGTTTCCCCGAAAACTACGTCTAGCACTAGGTAAATCCGTTTCGATCACTCTTAGAAATAGTCTAAACTAGATCCCCATAGGATTACCAGACACAGTCTTCCCTCCTCTTGGGGTTAAACAATATGGAGACATGAAAGGCAGCATTCTCTGTGAACCCTTTCATAGACTGTCACTCATAGAAGTTGTCAAGAAACTCTATTCCCCAGAGATGATCTTTTCTCCGTGAATGGCATCTCTTGAGTTTCTTCCAAATTCTCGAACTTTCCTGGCTTGATCTATTCTCAGTGAATGGCATGTCTTGAACTTCTCGGGGTTTGGAGACCCACAAGCTTCTTAAAAGAATTTGTCAAGAAACTCTACTCCCTAGAGATGATCTTTTCTCCGTGAATGGCATCTCTTGAGTTTCTTCCAAATTCTCGGACTTTCCTGACTTGATCTATTCCTTGTGAATAGCTTGCCTTGAATTTATCGGGGTTTGGGGACCCATCGGCTTCTTAAAAGCAATCGGCCTCCTCTTGGGCATTATACAAGGACCCACAGGCTTCCTAAAAGCAACCCAACCTCCTCTTGGGCTTAGTACAAGGACCCTACGGCTTCTTATAAGTATTCACAGCCTCCTCTTAGGCTTCGTATAATGATCTCTTCCTCCGGGAATGATAGCCTCCTCTTGGGCTTTATACAAGGACCGATCGGCTTCTTAAAAGTTTCCAGCCTCCTCTTGGGCTTCGTACAAATTGTCCTGACGACCTCCTAGAGGTATAGGAACAGAACTTAGTCATCTGCATAGAACAGTCCTTTCCAAGAGTCTACTACTGTTTCTAAAAGCATAGTACAAAAGATAAAACTCTAGACTTGGACAGTCTAATCTCCTTGAGTCTCAAAGACATTCTCAAGTGACCCCTTCGTTAAATAGGAAGAAAACCCGTAGACTCGGATAGTCTCAATACCCTTCGGATTTCCCACTTCCTTAAAGAATAGGAATAACCCGGATCCTTGAATCGAATCCTTGAGTACAACATTGCTCATATAAGAACTGATTTTCTCTTTAAATCAGCATACTGGACCTGTCACTCAACTGAAACAGTAACCACAGCCCCCTCTTAGGCTTTGTATAATGTTCCTTCTCCTGTGAAGTTAGCCTCTCTCTTGGGCTTTGTACAATGATTCTCCCCAGCGGAGTCAAACAACGTTTAGCCTCTCTCTCGGGCTTTGTACGAGACACGTAAAGAGACTCCCTCGTTGAGTCAATCACCCTTTTCGCCTCCATCTCGGGCTTTATACGAGATACAAAAAGGTTCTTATTGAGCCAAACAAATTTTTGCCCCCATCTCGGGCTTCGGACGAGATACAAAAACTCTCTTGTTGAGTCAACTAGCCTCCATCTCGGGCTTTATACGAGATACCAAAAGACTTCATCGTCAAGTCAAAACCTTTTAGCCTCTCTCTCGGGCTTTGTACGAGACACATATTCGCCTCCTCTTAGACTTTATATAAGAAAACCACTGGTTAATCCAATTAACCTTTTAGCATCAAAGTTGTGCCTTGTTCACAGTACACAAACATCAACAACTCCTTCCCCTTCATCTAATCGCTGTAAGCGGCAAGCCTCTGAATCACCTACATCCATGCCACTGTCCCTCTTTTAGCATGAGAAATTCTTAAGGAAAGATGGCATTACTCTACACTGAGTTAAAGTCTTATCCTTCAGGTTAAAATCCCCTTTAAAGGAAATTATGGCATTACCAGATTCACATATCCCGGTTAAAGTAATTCTCCTTTAGAAAACAGTTGTGGCATACAACCCCCCTCTTTAGAGATGACAAATTCTCTCTAAAGTCAACACCTTTTAGCTTCACATCTTGGGCTTTGAACAAGATACAAATAGACTTTTCAGCTTCACATCTTGGGCTTTGAGCAAGATACAAACCACCTTTCGCTTCACGTCTTGGGCTTCGAACAAGACACCAAAAACAACCATTTCCTCCCATAAAATAGGAGGAACTACGAACGCTCTGATTTCCCTATTTCGGTAAACGGGAATACGTAGGCATAAGATTGTAAGAAAAATCTTAGCGAGCACACTAAACAAAAACCCAAAATCCCATACTCTCATGTATCTATCCAAAAGCATCAGTCCTAACATCCTAATCCTTGTTCCCCGCCAGAAAGTCCTAGAAAGAGAAGAAGAAAACCCTATTGGCAAAAATACAAATAACCAGTACAAAGGCCCCCCCACATTGATAGCATTCGTAACCTAACAGACCGCTGTTTAAACTCAGTATGCAAAGCAGGGTTAATTGGAGACATCTATTTTCCTTCCTTCATCAGCTCACAATAGGATAAAAAATGAATCGACCTGTAGTTAAAACTCAACTGCAGAGAGCGACCAGCGCTTAAGAACCGCGTCTAAAATCGCTCGCTACAGAGATCATCCATCTTTTTCTGACAATTGGCCCGAGTATTGTACGAATGAGACAGTTTGACTCTAGAATCGAGACACAAACGTGAGATTCGTAGGTAAGAAGAATACGTTTATGAGAATGATGAATGCAATGATTATTAATTATTTTTGTTTATTCAAAGTAAACTTCGACAATTAGATTGCAAATATCAAACAATAGGGAGAACCCCGTTTTATTGAATTTAAAGGATTGCGGAAATGGAAATACAGTAGATTACAAAGTACTGGAAAAGGAAATCTAAACTAATGGATCCTGAGTCCTCTCTGAAGAGGGCTCAAGTGCTGGTTCGGGTGCTTTCCTCTTCTTTGGCCGGGGCTCTTGGGCCGTTGTTGGGTTGTCATTCCTTTGCCAAGTGAAAGGAGCGAGCAAATTCCTTTGGTCATCCTAATTTTCTACAGCATGTTGCTCTAAAATCTCAATCAGAGCGTTTTTTTCTTTTAATAGCTGCTGTATTTTCTTACACTCCACATTGAGAATACAGTACTTGTTCCTCCAAGTCCTCTTCTCCTGCTGAACTTTGCTGAGAGTAACTTGAAGTTTTTCCGTCTCAGACATAAAATAAAGGGCAGAGTCCCTTAGTGAAAGAACTTCTTGACGAGGGTAAGGCATCCTCAGCTTGAGAGCTCTAGTTTGTACCCAATGGAGATAAGGGTCCATCCAGACACAGTTTGGTTTTCCTAGAGACTCTCGTCCTTTCCTATGAACGTGTTTCCAAGCGTGCACTATTTCCGTCTTTAGTGCCCTGTCATTTTCTCCTTCCTTGAAGAAAAGACCTTCCAGATGAGCACTGCGCGGGACATGCCTCATCGGATATCCAAATTGACGACGAACCAATATCGGATGATAGTTGATTCCTCCCTTAGTTCCTATAAGGGGTACATTTGGGAAATTTCCACAATGGTCAATAATTCTGATCCCGTCATAGATTCGATTGTACTAATCGATGACAGAGTTGATAAGAGACATGATTCTCTGCGACCAACGTAAAGTATTCTTTTGATCCCAAAATGCAGCAGATTTGGGCAAATGGGAAGTGAACCATTTGTATAGGAGGGGTACACAGCACGTGATCATCCCTCCGCTGTATAAATTCCTTAAGTGTACCGAATGATACGCATCTGCGAGTAAGATCGGTACGGGGTTTCCAATCAGGAAAATCTTAATGGCGTTGATATCTACAAAGTTATCGATGTTGGGAAACAAAAATAATCCGTAGGTGAGCAAAACAAAGATGCTTTCGAAAGCGGTCACGTTCCCTATACTGGAAAAGTACAAGGCTTTCTTTGTCAAGATTTGGGGTGGCAAACCTTGGATGCCACCCTTAGTGGTCATGTGAGTCCTGACTTCCAACTCGTCCAAATAAATTGCTCGTGCAATAGTCTGATCCTTTGGAATTTCTTGCAGTCCAGAAAATGAAGCTTGATCATTGATATGTAAATCAGTCAAGTGAGAGTACTCCTCCAGTGTTGGTGCTAGTTGATAATCTGGGAATGTGAAACAATGATAGACCGAATCGTAGAACTGGATTAACGTGGACAGGATTCCTTCAATTACGTGGACCCTTAACAAGGACAGCAGTCCCCCATACTTGGCTCTGAAAGCCTCATGGTTGGTGATCATTCTCGCCAAACCTCTCAAATCCTCTAACTTTGGAGCCTTGAAGGTGTACTTATGAGTTTTCCTTCTACCGAAATCCATTATCGCAATCTCCTTTCTCTGATATTTGCAAACATTGTCTCAGTTTAATTTGAAAAAGAGAGACTAGAAGAGAAGATTTTATTTGTTTTAATGTTTTTTAGATGAATGTATGAATGCAACACACAAAAACATAGAAAAAACATGGGGTCAAAGGGTCGGTGTCATGAAGTCAAGGCTCAACCCCCCCCAAAGGTTTATACTGGTGATTTTTTGTACCTATCCGCAAAATCACTGACCCCTCTGGGATAACAACAGCAAGCGGATCGCCAACGAGCTGATGTATCCTAGAGTGATCTCAGATGAGGGTAGTATCGCGTGACAACTATTTCCAATAGCTTCCACAATACAAAATGGCTTATGTCTGCTAAAAACCTCAGCTTCTCAGATAACCCAGTTGACCACACTACTTTCAACAACCGAAGTCGTATAGGCAATGTATCTGCAAAGGGAGTCTCCACTGAGTTTGATGGTCGATCGGGGGCTCTTAATTGGAATTCACTCCCAGTAAGATTACCCGCATTGCCATCACCTATCTTAGGTGTTTACTCAATCTTTCCGCATGCGGCATCACACGCATTCCCATTAGCAGAAAAATAAACACATATATCAATTAGGAAAAGCAGTATATATATTTGTCTTAATCATCCTAGACCTTTAGTCTTATGATCCTATACAGACAATGACACCCCAGCAGAGCAGTCATTTTTCTGTAGCGCGAGTTTTATGCGTGGTTGCGAAGCACTATCGCTTTGGGGGTACTACAGTTCGATTCATTTTTTATCCTATTGAAGCTGATGAAGGAAGGGAAATAAATGTCTCCAATTAACCCTGCTTGCAAACTGAGTTTAAATAGATAACTGTTGGTTTACAGATGCTACAAAGATTGTGGGTCTCTCTTAGGTTATTTTGATAAGAACACATGATTTAG
This sequence comes from Lathyrus tuberosus, assembly GCA_022829125.1. Classification (NCBI taxonomy): domain Eukaryota; kingdom Viridiplantae; phylum Streptophyta; class Magnoliopsida; order Fabales; family Fabaceae; genus Lathyrus; species Lathyrus tuberosus. The sequence goes on along the minus strand of JALAZF010000470.1, from coordinate 1,714,281 downwards.
ACTATTGGTAGGATGTTAGGACTGATGCTTTTCGATTGATGTATGAAGGTACGGGATTTTGGGTTTTTGATTAGTGTGCTCGCTAAGATTTTTCAATCTTATGCCTACGTATCCCCGTTTAATGAAATAGGGAAATCAGAGCGATCGTAGTTCCTCCTATTCTATGAGAGGAAATCGTGTTTTGGTGTCTTGTTCAAACCCCAAGACATGAAGCTAAAGGTGGTTTGTATCTTGTTCAAAGCCCAAGATGTGAAGCTGAAGGGTTTATTTGTATCTTGTTCGAAGCCCAAGATGTGAAGCTAAAAGGCTGTTGACTTTAGAGAGAATTTGTCATCTCTAAAGGGGAATATTTGGTCTGTTTGGCACAACTGTTGGGTGACTGATTATAAAGGAGAATTACTTTAACTGGGATATGCGAATCCAGCAATGCCATAATTTCCTTTATAGGGGATTTTCAACCTGAAGGAGAAGACTTTAACTCAGTTTAGAGCAATGCCATCTTTTCTTAGGAATTTCTCATGCTAAAAGAGGGACAATGGCGTGGATGTAAATAATCCAGAGGCTTGCCTCTTACAGCAATTAGACGAGGGAAAAGAAGTTGTTGATGTTTGTATGCTGTGACCAAAGTATGATTTGATGCTAAAAGGTTGATTGAATCAAACGGGGATTTCTTTATACAAAGCCTAAGAGGAGGCTATTGTCCCAACAAGAGGATGCTTTTGTGTCTCGTATGAAGCCCGAGGTAGAGGCTAAAAGGGTTGACTCAACAAGAGAGTGTTTTTATATGTGTTTTGTACGAAGCCCAAGACGGAGGCTAAAAGGGTTTGACTCAACAAGAGAGTCTTTTATACTCACCAAGAGAGTGATTTGTATTTCATACGAAGCCCGAGATAGAGGCTAAAAGTGTTTGACTTAATAAGAGAGTCTTTTATACTCAACAAGAGAGTATTTTTGTATCTCGTACAAAGCCCGAGATGGAGGCTGAAAGTGTTTAACTCAACAAGAGAGTCTTTGTACCTCGTACGAAGCCTAAGATGGAGGCTGAAGGTGAAGTGACTCAACAAGAGAGTCTGAAAAGGTTAGCTCTACTAGGGAGAATCATTTTACAAAGCCCAAGTGGAGGCTATCTATGTTAGTGACTGTTTCAGTTTAGTGATAGGTCTAGTATGTTGTATAAAAGAGAAAATCAGTTCTTATAAAGAGACTGATTCCAGGTGAGGTTGTACTTTGGTACTGATCAGAAGATCGGGGTTATTTCCTGTTCTTTAAGGAAATGGGAAATCCAAAGGGTATTGAGACTGTCCAAGTCTACTGGTGTTTTGGAGAAATCGATTCTCTGATAGTGAATGATCTTTGTATAATGCCCAAGAGAAGGCTGGGTTACTGCTGAGGATTAAACCCATAGGCAGGCCAAAGGGTGAGGAACTCTCATGAGAGAGGCCGGCTTTTGGAGCGACCAGTGGAATTTTTCGATTTGTGAAAGTAACTTGAGAATGCCTTTAAGACTCAAGGGATTTTAGACTGTCCAAGTCTAGAGTTTTATCTTTTATACAATGCCCAAGTGGAGGCACGAGCATTAAGGGATGAGTATTAACCCTTAAATGGCCGAAGTTTTGACACTGGAAAGACTGCTCTAGCAAAGGATGATTAAGTTCTGTCTTATACCTTTAAGAGGTTGTCAGGGTCCTTGTATTAAGCCCAAGAGAAGGCATGAGAACTTCTAAGAAGCCGAAGGGTCCTTGTACAACGCCTAAAAGGAGGCAGGGATACGTTTAAGAAGCCTGTGGATCCCCAAACCCCGAGAAGTTCAAGACATGCCATTCACAGAGAATAGATCAAGCCAGGAAAGTCCAAGAATTTGGAAGAAACTCAAGAGATGCCATTCACGGAGAAAAGATCATCTTTGGGGAGTTAGAGTTTCTTTATCAATTTTTAAGGGTGCTTTTAAGAAGCCAAAGGGTCCCTGTACAACGCCCAAGAGGAGACGGGGATACTTTTAAGAAGCCTGTGGGTCCCCAAACCCCGAGAAGTTCAAGACATGCCATTCACAGAGAATAGATCAAGCCAGGAAAGTTCGAGAATTTGGAAGAAACTCAAGAGATACCATTCACGGAGAAAAGATCATATCTGGGGGTTAGAGTCTCTTTGACAACTTCTAAGGATGACAGTCTGAGAAAGGGTTCACCGAGAATGCTGCATTTCACGTCTCCGTATTGTTTAACCCCAAGAGGAGGGAAGACTGTGTCTGGTAATCCTATGGGAATCTAGTTTTGACTGTATCTAAGAGAGATCAACGGGGCTTTACCTTGTGCTTAGACGTAGTTGTCGGGGAAAACTTTAAATAACTATACTAGTATTACACAGTTGATATTTGACAAGTATATAAAAGTTTGTGAAAGTAGACTTATAGTGAGCAGCCCCACAATACAGTTATATATATATGAAAGCGATAAATGAAAGCGGGTAAACACTTACTCGGTTGTAGAGCTTCCATGTTGTTTTGTTAGTTGTTCAATAAAGAAAACTTTGATAACAATATTATATTCTAAATCAAAGGAGAAAGTGCTTTGAAAATATTATTGGGGCTTACAGTTCAAGGAAAGGCCCAAAGTTTTATTAGTGATTGTACTGTGGAATTTGTACAGGGACTTATACAAGTGACTGAGGCCCGAAAAGGTTTTCTGTACAAAGGGATGGGTCTTACACTCTCTCAAGAGGCCCAATGGTTTATTTTTGTACAAGTGGTGGGGTTACAGCTCAAGGAGAGGCCCAAAAAATGGTTTTTGAACTGGCGATCGCGCCGAGATTTTCTTTTAATGCAGAGGGACTTATACAATATCTGAGGCCCAAAATAGTTTTGGTTAAAAGGGTTTGGGTCTTACACTCTAATAGAGGCCCAAAGGTGTTTAAAGAAAAAGAATGGGGCTTATAACACGAGGGTAGGCCCAAGGGTTTGATTTGTTAGAAAGGCGACGACCGCGCCGAATTTTTTGACGGTATCGGAACTTATACAATACACTGAGGCCCAAATTATTTTAGTTTTCTAAAAGGGTTGGGTCTTACACTCTACTAGAGGCGCAAAGGGTTTGAAGAATGTTTGATGAGGGTTGAATTAATCAAAAACCCTAATTTGTTTCCAAGATGTATTTTAATTGAATAAAAATTCAATTAAAATGATCAAAATTGTTAAACATGTGGAAAACAAATTGTGATCTTGGATTAATATTTCAAAAATCAAGTTTTGACCTATAAAATGATTAGAAGTCATTAAAATTTGCAAAACCAAGAAGGAAAAAATATTTTAAATGTCAATAATAATTAAAATATTAATTCTTTGCAAAAATAATAATTATATGAAATAAATAATATTTTTGGGATTTTTTGGTAAAATAAAATATTTTATTATTTTTGTGAATTATTAAAAAAGGAATCAACTCAAAATCATTAAAACTCAGAGAGAAATTAATTTTTGAATCAATTAAATAAAATCACAAAATTCAAATAGTCAAATATTTGAAAAAGGGCGCAAAGAACAAGGCAAGAACACGCGCCCTTCCTCTGTTTCTGCAGATTTGCGTTTTCTAACCAATCTCACTGAATACTTGATTATATCATGCAATCTACATATCAATCTACTCGTTTCAACCTCACGATCATGTCTATGGTCTTTAATTTCATTTATTTTAAACATGGAATAAGAAATCAAAGAGAAACCTCAAGAACCCTAAAATTTGCATGAAGGTTCAGAAATTCCATACACGATTCAAACAATGCAATTGATTGAGGGAAAACACTTCATGCATGATTATGAACATATGGCCAAATTATTGTGCAGCAAAAATTGCATCGATCATAGAGTTAGAAGAGCTCATGCTTACCACTTGCAGATGGTGATCGTGTTTTGTGTTAGAGGTGTTACAGCTTGGTTCCAAGGTTATAGACAGCTTCCCAAGGTGCTATGGAGTGTGTCTGGATGCTTGGAGTGGATTGATTTGAGCTGGAACTTGATTTGGCACCTCAACTGCAAATCTGTCAAAGGCTTGAGCAGTTGGCTGGTGATTTTGTGATTTTGGTGTTCTAGATGTTATGTGGGTGTTTGGATCACTTCTATATGATGTTTATGAGGTGTGTGTGTGTGTGTGGTTGGTTTGATTGGAATTGCTCTCAAACTCAAAACCCGATAGTGACTTGCTTTGGAAAGCAAAATTGGAGTGAAGAATGAGATTTTGAGGAAAGCATCTGTTTGATGGCTTTGGTGTACTCAAACTGATCACAAATGAGCTCTATTTATAGTAGAGCAAGTTTGTTTTACAAGAAATAGTGAATGGCAACTTTTGCATAGGTTTGGCCAATGTTGAGCAATGAGAATCCAAGTCTCCTCTAGCCATTAACTAGAGGCTAGGGCACAGGCTGCTGGTCCCCTTGGTCTTGGATAAGTCTTGACTAAATTCAGTTGGAAATGGCTCAGTCCATGCCACCTTGGTGTATGCATTGAATGCTCCAATTCAAAATTGGAGTCTTGTCCCTCTTTTAGGCAATTTTAGGTTTGGCATGCTACTTCTTGTTCCAAGGACTTTGGAGGCTTGGATCAGTGTTTGTCCCCTTTAGATTTGATCCTCAGATGTGTCCAAAGTGATGACAAGGCTTGGAATTCTCTGATTTTGCCAAATCGAGCAAAAGTACAAAATTCTGCCTAGCCTTGGCAGTTTTCAGCAAGGCATATTGCCATTGTCATATCTCATGGCTCAAGTGGAATTTTATGGAGTTCTTGGCCATTTTGGAAAGCCCTCATATTATACAAAAACTGTTTGATCATATTTGGTTTTGATACTTTTTGGATCCAAGTGAAAAATGCCCCTACATTTGGAAAAAAAGTGAAGGCAGATTCTGACTTAGTGAAAATTTCACTAAGTGTTGGAAAAAAGTGACATTTTCACTTTTCTTGATTTTGATCATTCCATAACTTGAAATCCATGGGGAATTGGAATGAGTAGTAGTTGAAGCTTTTGTAAAGGGTAATGAGAGCTACAAATCCAGTTTTGGATGGGAAAAAATGGCCTTGTGGTTTAAGAGTTATGATCCTCCAAAGTTGGTACCCTAGCCACTTTGTTCCATAACTTAGAAAATTTCTAAGTTTTTTATGGTTACCCTTTTTACAAGTTATCCCACTTTTCTTGATTTTTCTTGATGAATGATGATTCCAACTACACATTAACATCATTTTAGGGTTAAGGAACCATAATTGTGAAAAATCTCAAAAAGTCAAAGTTTGACTTTTGTGCACAGTTGACTTTTTGTCAGATGAATTCCAAACTGTGCGGTCCTCTATGAAATCAAGTCCTTGACCTAAATCAAACTTGATGGATTGATTTCATAGGTGTTATAGGGTGTATTGAATCATGTCTTAGGGTTTGGGAGCATGTCCTGGTCAAAATTCAAAGATACAGTTGACTTTTTCCGCGAAACCTTAACTGTGGTTCTGATGAAATTGAAACTTGTTGCTCAAGCTTCTTGGCTCAATCCATTGTTACAAATGGACCAATGTGGTGTGTTAGGGACCCTCAAATCATCTCTTGAGGTCTTGGCTCTTGCTTTGTCCCAAAAGTCAACTTAGGGGTGAATTAAGTCAAGAACCCTAATTCCTGATTTTTGATGTATGCATCCCCTGAGGCTAAATTGACTTGGTGATTGGGTTCATGATGTCCCATGGAGCATTTTAGGTTATGCTTTGAAGCATTGGCTCATTCCCAGAGGAAAATTTCCATCTGGAGGCCCTGGTCGACCAAACCCTAATTTGGTGACACTGGCGATCTTAAGGCTTGATCCACCTAGAAGGGAGAAGCCTTGTGCTTAACACTTGAAGTGGGAGTCCTCTTAATCGTTTTAGACAAGTTGAAAATCATGTCATTCCTTGATTGATCCTCTGTCTAAGAACTCTGAGAGGGCTTGAAACCCTAAGTTTGATTGTAGTGGATGCTCACCCATCTTTGGGGAGACTAATGAGGCATGATGGTTTGGACAATGATGGGGAATCTTAGTGGTCAAAATTTGGGGTATGACAAGGTCGAATTTGAATAACAAGATAATGAAGGAATTATGCGATGAGATCAAGATTGAGCATCATAATTCTTCTCCTTACAGACCTAAGATGAATGGGGCTGTTGAAGCTGCTAATAAGAATATTAAGAAGATTATTCAAAAGATGGTTGTTACTTACAAGGATTGGCATGAGATGCTCCCTTTTGTTTTGCATGGGTACCGTACATCTGTCCGCACTTCAACAGGGGCAACCCCTTTCTCTCTTGTGTATGGTATGGAAGCAGTGCTCCCGGTGGAAGTTGAAATCCCTTCTATGAAAGTTTTGATGGAAGTTGAATTGTCTGAGCTGAATGGTGCCAAAGCAGATATGACCAGTTGAATTTGATTGAAGAGAAAAGAATGACGGCCTTGTGTCATGGCCAATTGTATCAACAGAGAATGAAGAAAGCTTTTGATAAGAAGGTTCGTCCTCGTGTGTTCAGAGAAGGCGACCTCGTGCTAAAAAAGATCTCGACTTTTACCAATGATTCTAGGGGCAAGTGGACTCCTAATTATGAAGGCCCATATGTTGTCAAGAGAGCCTTCTCTGGCGGTGCATTACTTCTTACAACTATGTATGGTGAAGAGTTCACTCGTCCTGTGAATGCCGATGCAGTCAAGAATTACTTCGCCTAAAAAAATAAAAGAACAGCTCGCTAAGTTGAAAACCCAAAAGGGTGGCTTAGGAAAAAATGAGCGTCTCGGTGGGCTGAAAACCCGAAAGGGCGGTCCAGGCAAAAATTAGAGACAAAAACAGAAATAATCATCCCGGTAGATTGAAAACCCGATAGGGCAATCTAGGCAAAAGGTAGGGATTATGTCAAGTAACTGCATCTGGCCAGTCTTGATCATTTGAAAGCAACATTATCTATCAAGGATTCTGCCTCAATCATCCTCAGCTGAAGTTTTGAGCACATCGGAATTCAAAGTTGTTAGGGAGAATAGTGGTCATAGTATTTCAATGTAACCCTTTCCATGTATTTACCATTTTTCAAACTTTGTAATGATCTATGGAGTTATGCCATTTGCGGACTTCCATTCTATTAATAAATTTGGGCCTTTTGTCCCTTTGTTTGCAATTCTTATTTTGTTTCTGTTTACAAAATTTCATTTATTTTTTATGATGATTTTTGAAACAAAATGCAAATGATTGATTAAATTTTTGAAAATTATAAAAACATTTCCCTTTGATTTATGAATGCAAAAAGGAACATCAACGGTTATTCCAAGACTGGTAGGATCAATGTTTTCCTCAGCAAGGTTCGTTCTCGCCCCTTTGGCAGAATTTATTGACAGCTCCCCAGTAGAGTTTATCGATATTACCCAGTAGAGTTTGTTGATATTTCCTCAGTAGAGTTTGTTCCTATGAATGTGATCAGTTGTTGACAAGATGATAGGTCCCTTCAAGGTTGTGTTATGATGCGTTGAATTCATAAGGGTCAATGCTGTTTGATTTTTCCCCAGCTAGGTTTTGATCCAAATCCTCACCAGCTGATTATGTTATGGTCAGGCAGCTGAGTAGTTTTGAGGTCCCCTTCTCCTTAATGGTGGTCCCCACGCAGAGATTCGTTTTCGCTGTCCCTAGCAGAAATCATATGAGGAATCTCCACTCAGTGTTTTACCTCCTAGGTGTATTGTTGTTGCTTTGGATATTCCCAAACGCATAGCAGTGTTATCTTCCCCGGCAAGTCCAGGACGTATTTCTCTCCAGATTGTTTGTTTTCAGAGAAAATTGTGCATCACTATTTCGGGTGTTCCCCAGTGAAGTTGCCGATGATATCTATATTCGAGGAATATTGATATACTAGTCACCTGTTAGGTTTTCTCTCATTCATGATGAGTATTGATCTAAAATCCCCCATAGTTTGACCTTGTTGTTGTTTTCCTCAACAAGTCCAAGTTGTTTTGCTCAGAATTGGTTAATCTTCAGAGAGCTTTTCTCTTGTGTCTCCAGCAGATCTGCCTGGTATTTCCGATGGATTTGGTGTAGATGTTTATATGTCTACAGATCCCCATCGGATGCATTATTTCTCCGCAGCAGATCTCTTCATCCTTTTGGAATGGAAGTTCCTGTGAATTCTTTATGAACCCCAGGAAATGTCCGAAAGATCTGTGTTGTTATGATTCCCCAACAGCTTTCCGTCCATCCCCGAAGCAGAGCTTATGTTATAATCCTCTTCATGGATCGTTAATGTTAGAAGATTGATATTTGGGTTTTTCCCCAAGGAGTATCTTCCTTTCTCCGGCAAGATTTGAGCCTTGTAGTAGGATTTATTTTCCTTTGATGGCTTTTGTTTATCTCTTGCAGGATTCCGTCAGATGAATCCCTAGAAGAGCTGCTGATGATATCTCCATCTTGCTGAGATTAGCCGAGTATTCAGCGGTGTTGTGATGTTTTTCCACCCTCTGTTTATCTTTATGTCTGTTTTGTCAGCATATTCATACTCATACGCATTGCATGCACATTTCTTTTGTTGTGCATAGCATGTTGTTGCATTGTGCATTTTTGCATTTGGGCTGGCATTTCTTTGCTCTCTGGTGTTGTTATCCCCGCAGAGCGTGTGTGTCCTCCCTCCATTAGAGTGTCGACCCGTAAGCAGAAAATGCCTATCTTTGTTAATTCCCCACTGAGTTTGTTTCTCGTGGAAGATTTTGAGTCAGTTTCCTCCCCAGTTCGTTTGTCCGGATGGAAGTAATCCCCAGTTGAAATATTTCCTCCTCGGGATGAGACTTGTTTGACCGTTTCTCTCTGGTTCATTCCCAGATTGAATTTTGGTCCCTTGATTTGGGCTTATCACCTTTGTCGTCATGCCCTTTGCTGGTAGTAGGTGATATAGCTGGCTTATTACCTTTGTCGTCCTGCCCTGTGTTGGTAGTAGGTAATATAGTCGGGTTTAATTACCTTGTTGTAGCTATTACTTGTTTGATAGTTGGTAATCTCTCCATTTCTTTGTTTGAGTTTATTACATTTGTCGTACCGCCCTGTGTTGGTAGTAGGTGATACTTCTCGACCCCTTTTGAGATTATTACCTTTGTCGTCCTACCCTTTTGTTGGTAGTAGGTAATCTTTCTCACACCCTTGGTTGATTACCTCGTCGTAACTATCACTTGGTTAATAGTTGGTAATCCTTCTTTTAGCTTATTACCTTTGTCGTCCTGCCCTTTGTTGGTATTGGGTGATATAGCCAGCTTATTACCTTTGTCGTCATGCCTTGTGTTGGTAGTAGGTAATATAGCCCGATTTGGTTACCTCGTCGTAGCTATCACTCGTTTGATAGTTGGTAATCTCTCCACGCTCGAGTTTATCGTCTTTGTCGTCCTACTCTTTAGTTGGTAGTAGGCGATATTTCTCGATCCCTTTTGAGGTTATTACCTTTGTCGTCCTACCCTTTCGTTGGTAGTAGGTAATCTTTCTCTCACCCTTGACTGCCTTATTGTAGCTATCACTTGGTTGGTAGTTGGTGATATTTCCTTTTGATCATGCTATTACCGGATGTCTGGTATTAGACGATCTGTTCCCAGCGAAGAGTTTTCTCTCCATGTTGGGACGGTTTTTTCCTCTGGTGTTTCTGGTGTCGGTAATTTTCCCTCAGTTGGAATCTTACTCTTTGCTCTTCCCCTGTGGAGATTTGTTTCCTCCCCTGTTGGGATGTGTTTTCCCTATTTTGTTTTCCCCCCGGTGGAGTCTTTTCTCTTTGCTCCCCAGTTTGTTTGTCTCTTGTGGCGTTTTTCCCACAGTGGTCTTGTGTCTGCATATCATTTGCATGATCATATCATTTTGTGGTCTCTTAGGGCCAAAAATTTGGTTTGTTGTTGTATTTAAGTCTCTTCTATCTCGTCGAGACAAAGATGTCAATTTTCGTACCTCTGGATAGAAGAAACTTAAATAGGGGCAGCTGTAATACCCTAATTTTTGCCCCTAAGATTCTTTGCTTTTCTTTTGCATTTCATACCACAAACAAGATCACACATTGGTTCCCTCTTCTATAGGATTGTGCCTTGCAGGGATCTTTGTGTGTGTGTGTGTTTGTTAGTTTGTTTTTATTGTTTAATTGTTTATGTTTACTAATCATTAATTAAAATCCAAAAATATTTTGTTTTCTTTCACTAACACTTTCAGGGGAAGAACAGGTTAAAAATACAAAAAAAAATCAGTCCCGCAGCTCGAATGGATTTCACCTGAATAAAGTCAAAGTTAATCTGCAAACAATATAAAAAATTCATCTGATCAAGAGTCTCCAAGATTTAGTTGATTTTTATTCAAGAGATTCCAAGGTTCATGTGTTTATTTCCATGCCTTCTTTGACAAGCAAGAAAAATCGAGCCGAAGTCAAGACAGCATATCAGAAAGCCAAATTTCCCAAATTTTCACTGTGTTAATCGATTAACACATTTGGTTAATCGGTTAACGCGTGCGAATTTTGAAAAAAAATGGCAGCAAATTCAAATTTTCAGCAATTGGCACCAATTTTCGTCATTTTAGAATATTCCATCTCAGTTTTATTCCCTACATCATCAATATTAATTCTTGACATACACCTCCACTAATCACCACTCTTTTAATTTCCCCCTAAATTTGAATTCCAATCCTAATTTTTGATCACCCAAGCCTAATTCCAAACCACCAAATTCTCAAGCCTAAACTCTATAAATAGAGGCTTCATTTCACTCATTTCACAAGCTTTTGAGAGCCAAATTCACCTTGCTAAAATTTCATTCAAGCTTTTGATAGCCAAAAAATCTCTTGCAAATTCTCTCCCCAACTACCAAAATTCACCAAAAGCTCAATTTCTTCTTTCATAAGTTAGTAAGAATTCACATTGATTCTTACTAATTTAGAGCTAAACCTTCATCCATTCTTGTTTTGTTCATAGATCAAGGCTTTGGAGTGTAGATCTTGCTGCAATTTGGAAGGATTTTCTGATTTGGAGTGGTAATTCACTTTCCACCATTGTTAAAGCTTCATATTCATCATTCAAGATGTAGATCCTTGGTGTTGCTTGTTGTTGATCCTTTGGATCGTATATTGTTGTTTGATTGCAGGTTTCTCTGTCTATTTTTACTTTAAAATTCGTGCAAATTCAATTCATGATCATAAGGTGTTTGAAAAATGTTTTGAAAGAAGATCATGCTGAATTTTGTACATTTTTTGCTTCCGGTGCAGTGTTAACCGATTAACCAAACACAGTGTAAATTGGTTAACCGATTAACACCCTGTCTTGCGCAGAAATTCAAAATCTGCACTGGTTAACCGATTAACCAATGTGTTAACCGATTAACCAGTGTCCAGAATGTTATTTTGGCCCTGTTTTGGGACTGTTTTGGTTCTTTTGCCTTTTTCTTTCCTCTTCCTTTGTTCTTAGCCTTAGATCACATAATTGTGTGGTTTAATTTGGCTTCCTCTTCATCTAATTCTCTTTTATTTTGATCGATGAAAGACTAGAAGATCTTGGAATTCCGTTGTTGAATTTCGATCAAGACTAGATCGTTACCACTTTTCTTTTCGTGCGGTATTGCTTTCGGATGACGATCTATATATCGTTCATCTAGCATACATTAGCACAAAGAGCTATTGACCGGCCTCATTGTAGGGTAATTACTTCGTAAATTACTCGGCGATTGCTTAACATAGAGCAATATTTGTCCCATATCGAAAAACTATTAAGAATGGTTGATTATTTGTTTTATGGTTCAAAACTCATGAAACTTGTTGTTAGGAGGCTTTTGTCTTATCAATCTTCTAATGAGTTTCATCAACCTTGAACTAAGTGCAATTATTCAATTGTTATTGATCATTAACACTAACAACTAATCACTAACTTACTATGTAATACCCCAAATTTTGACCACTTAGATTTCCCATCATTGTGAAAATCATCATCACAATATGGATGAACCATCATGCTTCATCAGTCTCCCCAAAGATGGGTGAGCATCCAATACAATCAAAATTAAGGTTTCAAGCCCTCTCTGAGTGCTTAGACAAAGGATCAATCAAGAAATGACATGATCTTCAACTTGTCTAATCTCTCAAACATCCACAATGGATCAAAAAGGACTCACACTTCAAGGATTAAGCACAAGGTTGCTCCCTTCTAGGTGGATCAAGTCTCAAGATCGACAGTGTCACCAAATTAGGGTTTTGGTAGACAAGGGCCTCCAGATGGAAATTTTCATCTGGGCACAAGGCAATGATCCAAAACATGACCTAATATACTTCATGGAACCTCATGAACCCATGCATCAAGTCAATTTTTCCTCAGGGGATGCATTCATCAAAAATCAGGAATTAGGGTTTCTTGACCTAATTCACCTCTAAGTTGACTTTTGGGACAAACCATGAGCCAAGACCTCAAGAGATGATTTGAGGGTCTCTAATATACCATATTGATCCATTTGGAACAATTGATTGATCCAAGAAGCTTGAGCAACAAGTCTCATTTTCATCTGCACCACAATTAGGGTTTTAAGGGAAAAGTCAACTGTAACTTTGACTTTTGACCAAGACATGCTCCCAAACCCTAATACATGATTGAATATACCCTATGACACCCATGGAACATGTCCATCAAGTTTGATTTAGGTCAAGGACATGATTTCCTGAAGAATTGCACAGTTTGGAATTCATCTGATAAAAAGTCAACTGTGCACAAAAGTCAACTTTGACTTTTTGAGATTTTTCACCAAAATTGATTTTTAACCCTAAAATGATGTTAATGTATGATTTGAATCATCATTCATCAAGAAAAATCAAGAAAAGTGAGATAACTTGTAAAAGGGGTAACCATAAAACTTAGAAATTTTTCTAAGTTAAAAATAAAGTGGCAAAGGTACCAACTTTGGAGGACCATAACTCCTAAACCACAAGGCCATTTTTTCTCATCCAAAGATGGATTTGTAGCCCTCATTATCACCTACAAAAACTTCAACTACAAGTCATTCCAATTCATTAAGGATTTTGAGTTATGGAGTGATCAAAGTGGCTGAAAAGTGAAAATGTCACTTTTTCCAACACTTAGTGAAATTTTCACTAAGTCAGAATTTGCCTTCACTTTTTGCCAAATGTAGGGGGAGTTTTCACTTGGAATCAAAAGAGATCTAAACCAAACTTGTTCAACAGTTGTTGTATCATGTAAGAGCTTTCCAAAATGGCCAAGAACATTGCCAAATTCAACCTACATCATGAGATACAACATTGCCAAGTTGCCTTGCTGAAATCTGTCAAGGCAAGGCAGAATTTGCACTTTGGCTCAATTTGCCAAAATCAGCCAATTTCAATAGTTCCAATCCACTTGGACACCTCAGAGGATTGAATCCAAAGGGGACAATCACTGAGCCAAGCCTCCAAGGTCCAAGGAACAAAGAATAGCATGTTGAACCTAGAATGGCCAAAATAGGGACAAGACTTCAAATTTGGAATGAGGCATTCAATGGAACCATCAAGGTGGCATGGACTGAGCCATTCTCATCTGAAATCAGTCAAGACTTATCCAAGACCAAGGGGACCAAAGCTCTGTGCCCTAACCTCTAGTCAATGGCTAGAGGAGACTTTCATTTCCATTGGCCAACATTGAGGAAACCTACTTACCAGCTGCCATGCACTATTCCTTGCAAAACAAACTTGCTCTACTATAAATAGAGCTCAATTGTGGTCAGTTTAAGTACACCAAAGCCATCTAACAGATGCTTTCCTCAAAATCTCTTTCTCTTGGCAAAAATGCCTTTCTTAGCAAGGTAGCTATCGGGTTTTGAGTTTGAGAGCAATTCTGCACAAACCAATCACTCACACACCTCACATACATCACATATGAGCTGATCAAACACTCACATAACATCTGGAACATCAATTTCACAAAATCACTTGCCATCCACACAAGTTTGAAGTGAAGTTGCAGCTGAGATGCCATAAACTGATCCAGTCCATTTCAATTCAATCCAAGTGTTCAAACACACTTCATATGGTGTAGGGAAGCTGTCCAGATCATCACAACTTGTCTGTAACACCTCCAACTCAAAATCACATCTGCTCTTGCTGTCACGACTTGGAGGTAAGCACATACTTGGTCATCTCTCAATCTATGCATATTTCCTCGCACAATAATTTGGCCATATGTTCATAATCATGCATGGAATGTTTTCCCTCAATTAATTGCATTGTTTGAATCGTGTATCAAAAATCCTAGCCTTCATGCAGAAATTAGGGTTCTTGAGGTCTCTTCGTGATTTCTTGTTGTATGTTTAATTTAAATGAAATTAAAGTACATAGACATGATCGTGAGGTTGAAACGAGCATAATGATATGTGGATTGCATGATATGATTACGTATTCATGGAGATTAGATAGAAAACGCAAATCTGAGAAACCAAGAACACGCGCGTGTTCTTCAGCTGTTCTTGGCGCCATTTTTGAATAATTCAAATATTTGAATTTTGTGATTTTGTTTAATTGATTCAAAAATTAATTTCTCTCTGAGTTTTAATGATTTTGAGTTGATTCTTTTTTTAATAATTCACAAAAATGTTAAAATATTTTATTTTATCAAAAAATCCCAAAAATATTATTTATTTCATATAATTGATATTTTTGTAAAGAATTAATATTTTGATTGTTTTTGGCATTTTAAATATTTTTTCTACATTGATTTTGCAACTTTTAATGCTTTCTAATTATTTTGTAGGTCAATACTTAATTTTTGAAGCATTAATCCAAGATCACAATTTGTTTTCCATGTGTTAAACAATTTTTGATCATTTTAATTGAATTTTTATTCAATTAAATACATTTTTGAAAACAAATTAGGGTTTTTGGATTAATTCAACCCTCATAAATCATTTTCAAAACTCTTTGGGCCTCTATTAGAGTGTAAGACCCAATCCTTTTTTTGACCAAATTATCTTTGGGCCTCACTTATTGTATAAGTCCCGATACCGTCAAAAAACAAACGACGTGATCGTCGCCTTTTGAAAAATAACATTGGGCCTCTCCTTGAGCTATAAGACCCATTCAAAACACTTTGGGCCTCTATTAGAGTGTAAGACCCAACCCCCTTTTAACCAAAACATTTTGGGCCTCACTTATTGTATAAGTCCCTCTGCGTTAAAAGAAAACCTCGGCGCGATCGCCATTTTTAAACGAAAAATCATTTGGGCATACCCTCGTGTTATAAGCCCCTCTCTTTTCTTTAAAACTTTTTGGGCCTCTTGAGAGAGTGTAAGACCCATCCCTTTGTACAGAAAACCATTTTTGGGCCCTAGTCACTTGTATAAGTCCCTCTGTACAAATTCAAACAGTGCGCTCACTGATAAAACCCTGGGCCTCTCCTTGAGCTGTAAGCCCCAAATCTTTCTTTTTCAAAGCACTTTCTCCTTTGATTTTGAATATACTGTTGTTTTTAATCTTTCTTTGTTGAACAACTAACCAAACAGCATGGAAGCACTACAACCGAGTAAGTGGTTATCGCTTTCATTTACTGCTTTCATATTATAAACTGTATTGTGGGGCTGCTCACTGTAAGTCTCCTTTCATAAACTCATATCTACTGTGTAATAATAGTATAGATATTTCGAGTTTCCCCGAAAACTACGTCTAGAACTAGGTGACGCCGTTTCATTTATTCGTAGAAATAGACGCCTAGATCCCCAATAGGAGCACCAGATACAGTCTTCTCTTCGGCTGTCCTCCTTAGGAATCGTCAAGAAGCTTTACTCCCCAAGATGAATGTATTCTCTGTGAATGGCATCTTTGAGTTTCTTCCCAATTCTCAAACTTTCCTGACTTGATCTATTCCTTGTGGATAGCTTGCCTTGAATGTCTCGGGTTTGGGTACCCACTACGGTCATAATCTTGGACCTTAACTAAGGAACCCTCTTTAAAAGTTAAAAGTCACTGGATAGTAAACCTCGCACGTTTACCAGTGGTTTTTATCTTTAAAAGAGTTATCTCTCCTAATGGAAAGGAGATGATAGACCCACGGGCTTCTTAAAAGCATCGGCCTCCTCTTGGGCATTATTTAAGGACCCTACGGCTTTTTAGAAGTATTCACAGCCTCCTCTTAGGCTTCGTATAATGATCTCTTCCTCTGGGAATGATAGCCTCCTCTTGGGCTTCGTACAAGGACCCGTCGGCTTCTTAAAAGTTTCCAGCCTCCTCTTGGGCTTTGTACAAATTGTCCCGACGACCTCCTAGAGGTATAGGAACAGAACCTAGTCATCCTCATAGAACAGTCCTTTCATAGAGTCTACTACTGTTTCTCGAAGCATAGTACAAAAGATAAAACTCTAGACACGGACAGTCTAACTTCCTTGAGTCTCAAAAGACATTCTCAAGTGACCCCTTCGTTAAATAGGAAGGAAACCCGCAGACTCGGACAGTCTCAATACCCTTTGGATTTCCCATTTCCTCAAAGAAAAAGGAAATATCCCTGATCCTCAAATCAAATCCCTGAGTACAGTGTTGCTCATATAAGAACTGATTTTCCCTTTTAAATCAGTATATTGGATCTGTCACTCAACTGAAACAGTTACAATAGCCTCCATCTCAGGCTTCATACGAGATACCAAAATTCTCCCCAGTGGAGTCAAAATAACCTTTTCGCCTCTCTCTCGGGCTTTGTACGAGATACAAAAACACTCTATTACTGAGTATAAAAGATTCTCCAACTGAGTCAACTCTTTGCTAGCCTCCTCTTAGGCTTTGTATAACGATATGCCCCACTGGGTCAAAAACTTTTAGCCTCTCTCTCGGGCTTTGTACGAGACACAAAATAGCCTCCTCTTAGGCTTTGTATAAATGATTTTCCTAGCGGAAATTAGCCTCCTCTTAGGCTTTGTATAAGAAAACCACTGGTTGATCCAATTAACCTTTTAGCATCAAATCTGTGCCTCGTTCGCAGTACACAAACATCAACAACTCCTTTCCTTTCATCTAATCGCTGTAAGCGGCAAGCCTCTGGATCATCTACATCCACGCCACTGTCCCTCTTTTAGCATGAGAAATTCCTAAGGAAAGATGGCATTGCTCTACACTGAGTTAAAGTCTTCTCCTTCAGTTTAAAACCCTTTCTTCGGAAATTATGGCATTGCTCGGATCCGCGTATCCCAGTTAAAGTAATTCTCCTTCTCCCCTCTTTAGAGATGACAAATTCTCTCTAAAGTCGAGGTCTTTCAGCTTCACATCTTGGGCTTTAAACAAGATACAAACAACCTTTTCGCTTCACGTCTTGGGCTTTGAACAAGACACCAAAACAACCATTTCCTCCCATAGAATAAGAGGAACTACGAACGCTCTGATTTCCCTGTTTCGGTAAACGGGAATACGTAGGCATAAGATCGAAAGAAAAGATCTTAGCGAGCGCAATCAACAAAAAATCCAAATCCCATACCTTCGTCAACCAAAAGCAGTAATTCAAAAGCACTAGTCCTAACATCCTAATCCTTATTCCCCACCAGAAACCCTTTGCCTAGAAAAAAGAAAGAGAACCGTATTGGCGAAATATGAATAACCAGTACAAAAGCCCCCCACATTGATAGCATCCGTAACCTAACAGACCGCTGTTTAAACTCAGTATGCAAAGCAGGGTTAATTGGAGACATCTATTTCCCTTCCTTATTCAGCTCACAATAGGATAAAAAATGAATCGACCTGTAGTTTTAAAGCTCAAACCGCAGAGAGCGACCAGCGCTTAAGAACCGCGTCCAAAATCGCTCGCTACAGAAAAGTGGCGCCCACCGTGGGGCCGATTCCTTTCTTTCTACTTCTCTTGTGTGAAAATTTACACAAGTGGCGACTCTGCTGGGGAGTCTCCTTTTCTTCCTTAGGGCATCATCCCCGTTTTCCACGGAAAATGGGAACTCTACCGAAGAGAAAAATTGACCTATGCTGGTCCATCTCTTAGGCAGGGAACCACAGATTGGGGCTTCCGCCGGGGAACCCATTTCTGTCAGGAACTTAAGAATCGTAGCTTTATAAGTCTAGGATGATTAGGACAAATATATATACTGCTTTTCCTAATTGCTATACGTGTTTATTTTTCTGCTACTAGGAATGCGTGTGATGCCGCATGTGGTGAGATTGAGTATACACTTAAGAAAAGCCAACCTTTTTCGTAGTGCAGAAGCTATCGGAAATAGCTGTTACGCGATACTACCCTCATTTGAGGCTGGTGGTCTATTCTCGGTGAATGGCACTTACTCTAAGATTGCACACAACTCGCTGGCGATCCGCTTATTGTTTTGCTTTCCTGGGAGGAGCTGATGATAATGAGTACAGGTACAAAAATCACCCTAGTATAAACCTTTGGGGATGGGTAGAGCCTTGACTTCATGACAACGACCCTTTGACCCCATGTTTTTTCTATGTTTTTGTGTGCTGCATTCATGCATTCATTTAATGAAACATTAAAACATTCAAAAAAACTTCTCTTCTAGTCTCTCTGTTTTTCAAATTAAACTAAGACTGTGATTGCAAATATCAGAGAAAAAGATTGCATTAATGGATTTCGGTAGAAGGAGAACTCACCAGTATACCTTCAAGGTTCCAAAACTAGGAGATTTGAGAAAGTTAGTGAGGATGATCGTTAACCTAGAGGCTTTCAGAGCCAAGCACGGTGGTTTGCTACCACTGTTAAGAGTCCATGTGATTGAGGGGATCATGGACGCACTCAATCAGTTCTACGATCCGGTTTATCATTGTTTCACATTCCCGGATTACCAGCTAGCACCAACGCTGGAGGAGTATTCTCATCTGGCTGATTTACATATCACTGATCGAGTTCCATTTTCTGGACTGGAAGAAATTCCAAAGAATCAGACTATTGCAATAGCAATTCATTTGGACGAGTCTGAGGTCAAGACTCACATGACTACTAAGGGTGGCACCCAAGGTTTTCCAGCCCAGTTCTTGACAAAGAAAGCTCTGTACTTCGCTAGTATAGGGAACGGGACTGCTTTTGAAAGCATCTTTGTCTTGCTCACCTACGGGTTATTTTTGTTTCCCAACATCAATAACTTCGTCGATATCAACGCTATTAAGGTTTTTCTCATTGGAAACCCTGTGCCGACTTTGCCGCAGATGCGTATCATTCTGTACACTTGGGAAATTTGTACAGCGGAGGGGAGATCACATGCTGTGTACCTTTGCTCTACAAATGGTTTATCTCGCACTTGCCCAAGTCTGCTGCTTTTTGGGATTGCAAGAGTGTCTTACGTTGGTCGCAGAAGGTCATGTCTCTCACCAATTCCGATATAGATTGGTGTAATAGGATTTATGAGGGAATCAGAATCATTGACCATTGTGGAAACTTCCCCAGCGTACCCCTCATAGGAACTAAGGGAGGAATCAACTATCATCTGATATTAGTTCTTCGTCAATTTGGATACCCGATGAGACACATCCCACTGGGTGTTCATCTGGAAGGTCTTTTCTTCAAAGAAGGAGAAAGTGACAGAGCACTAAAGATGGAAATAGTGCAAGCTTGGAAACATGTTCATAAGAAAGGACGAGAGTCTCTGGGAAAACCAGACTGTGTCTCAGTGGAGCCTTATCTCCATTGGGTACAAACTAGAGCTCTCAAGCTAAAGATGCCTTATCCTCGTTACTGAATTCTTTCGCCGAGGGAAATTGTCATGTACTTCATGACAGAAACTGAAAGGCTTCAGGTTACTCTTAACAAGGTTCAAAAGGAAAGAAGATCTTGGAAGAACAAGTACCGCACCCTCGACGTAGAGTGTATCCAGATACAGCAACTACTAAAAGAGAAAGATGCTCTGATTGAAATTTTGGAGCAGCATGCTGTAGAGAATCAAGATGACCAAAGGAATTTGCTCGCTCCTTTCACCTGGTAAAGGAATGACAACCCGACAACGGCCCAAGCGCCCCGGTCAAAGAAGAGGACTCTGGACCCATTAGTTTAGGTTTCTGTTTTTGCACTTTGTAATCTACTGTATTTCCATTTCTGTAATCCTTTGGAATTCAATAAAAAGGGGTTTCCCCACTGTTTGATATTTGCAATCTAATTGTCGAAGTTTATTTTAATTAAACCTAAAAACAATTAATATAATCATTGTATTCATCATTCTCACATCGCGTATTCTCCTTACCTACGAATCTCACGTTTGTGTCTCGATTCTAGAGTCAAACTGTCTCATTCGTATAATACTCGGGCCAATCGTCATAAAAAGATGGATGATCTTGAGGAAGAAAACAGAGAGTTGAAAGAAGAGATCGACGCTCTGATAGAGGATATGAGAAAGCTTCGTAACGACATGCAAGCCATGGCAGAAGCTCATCTACAAAGAACTGTGATCTCAGAGATCACCTCAACGCCCATCATAGAAAAGTATGATCCTAGGTATCAGATGCCGAAAGATCGTCCTTGGGGCATGCCTGTTAACTATATCCCGGAAGGATATGTTCCGCCGATCACTGAAGATCAGGGAATCACAACAGAAGCCGCTGGGCCTGAAGGTTACAAACTTCGGGAAAGCGAAGATGCCAGGGGCATACTGAAGACTCCTGAAGGTTATAAACTTCGGGAGGCGCCAAGACTTACTGTCGTAGTCACGGTACTACCCCCTGTGGTGTACACTGTCCCAGAAGGACAGATTCCACAAACACCTTCTGGTAAGAAGGAAACTATGTTCGATAGAATGGATGAATTCCAGGAGCAGTTCTTGGAAATGCAGAAAGAGCTGCAAGCCATTCGCGGTCAGGATCTATTTGGAAAGGACGCCGCAGACCTCTGCTTGGTCCCGAATGTGAAAGTCCCGCACAAGTTCCAAGTGCCCGACTTTGAAAAATTCAAGGGTAACTCTTGCCCTCAAAGCCATCTGGTGATGTACGCTCGGCGGATGTCAGCTCAGACGGAGAATCAGGACCTGCTGATTCACTACTTCCAGGATAGTTTAACCGGTGCCGCACTCATATGGTACATGGGTTTAAACCGTACTACGATCAGTACATTCAGAGATCTTGGTACTGCCTTCGTCCAACAATACAAGTACAATTTGGACATGGCACCCGACAGAGATCAACTCAGATCAATGTCGCAAAAGGAAAAGGAAACCTTTAAGGAGTATGCTCAAAGGTGGCGTGAAATTGCCGCTCAAATTTGTCCACCTCTTGAGGAAAAAGAGATGACAAAAATCTTCTTAAAGACCTTAAGCTCATTTTACTATGGCCGAATGGTCGCCAGTGCACCCAGTGATTTCACCAAAATGGTCGGCATGGGTGTATGACTTGAGGAAGCCGTCCGAGAAGGACGTTTGGTAAAAGACACTGGATCAACGAGCGGTACTAAAAAATACGGTAGTGCTCTCCCTAAGAAAAAAGAGCAAGATATTGGGAATATCTCTCTCGGAAAGCAAAGGCGACGTTATCAGCCAGTAGCAGCTGTTACTCCTACTATCGGCCCAGCGCCTGTTCCTACGTATCAACCTCAGGTTGCGCAGAGCCAACCTGACCAACAAAGGACACAACAGCCTCTTCAGCAGGCTCGTCCCCCATATAACAACAACCGTACAACACGGCCACCAGGATTTGATCCTATACCTGTAACGTACGCAGAACTGTTTCCGTTACTGCTGGCCAATGGGCACATTCAGACTAAGTCTCCCCTTTCAGTTCCATAAAATCCGCCTTTTTGGTTTAAGGTGGATCAAACATGCCCTTATCATCAAGGAGGTTCAGGGCATAATATTGAGACTTGCCTCAATTTCAAATCCGACGTGCAAAAGCTTGTTAGGAGCGGGCTCTTATCTTTCAAAGATACGAATCCCAATGTTCTTACGAACCCGCTGCCTCAACATAAGAAAACTGCAGTCAATCTGATTGAGAAAGAGACTAACAATGTCTATCAAATTCATGATGTACTCTTATTGGGGACCAATCTGGTCAAGATGCATTGTAGACAGAGTGGATATGGCCATGTGCCACCTCATAATTATCACCAGTGTGATATCTGCTCTAAAGATAACCAAGGATGTTTTGTAGTGCAAGCAGCTCTACAGGAACAAATGGATCTCGGATGGGTCCAGGAGCACCGAGTTCGTGGAGTTAACATGGTCTCTACGAATTCTAACGTCATTCAAAACCACGACATCCGTGTGATGAATGTCAACTTGGTGGCGATGCACTCAAGACAAAGCCAGTATCATAATCTGCCGCGGCACGATTATAGTTCCTGTCTGATTTTCTCGGTAAACAAACAGGGATGCTCTTTCATACAAGAGGCCCTCCAGCGTCAGATGGATCTTGGATGGATCCAAGACTACCATGATGGGAACTCCTATCAAATCAATACGGTTCAGGTCTTCGATATCCGCATAATGAATACCAATCTGGTAGAGTTACATGCTCAGTAGGTCCGACTCGGATTCTTAATATCACATGACTATCAAAATGGTAAAGCAGGTTGCGAAAACGATCGAGGTTGTACCCTTGTCCCGGAGGCACTCAGCACTTGTTAAATCACTGGTGGATGCCAATCTATATGGACGAAGATACTCAGCAGATTAGTATCAATAACAGGAATCCTACTCGTCGTCAAAGTTAGGATGTCCGATCAATGGAAGGTAACCTAGTGAGGTTACATTGTATTCAAAGTGGGCGTGGCCAGGTGCCACCACACAACTATGACAGTTGTAGCGTCTGTTCGGAAAGTAACCAAGGGTGTTACCTTGTGAGAGTAGCTCTTCAGGGTCAGGTTGATCATGGAGAAATTCGTCCATATCCAGGTTCAGGACCCATCATTTGGTCGCCGAACTACCTTGCCGAGCAAGGTGAGGATGTTGTCACGATCTCTGGTCATCACCAGATCAGGGATGTTTTTGCCATCGTCCCTCTACTTGACGAATCTAGAGTTCCCAACTGGGAACGGATCAAGGTTACTTATGACGGTCAGAAGAATCAGAAGGTTCCCATAGTCATCTATCTACCGGGACCATTACCGTATGAATCAACTAAGGTTATCCCTTACAAATACGGTGCAACAATAATTGAAAATGGAAAGGAAATTCCATTACCCTTCGTCGTGAATATCGCAGACATCAGTCGTGTAACACGGAGCGGTCGAATCTTCAACCGAGGGGTTGGAGAATCCAACAAAGAAAAGGAACTTCAGGCGGAAATTCCTGATCCACAAGTCAGTCAATCTGGTAATCCCGACTTTTCAAAAGACAAAGATGAGATGCTAAAGCTCATCCAAAGGAGTGAATATAACATTGTTGATCAACTGTTACAGACTCCTTCAAAGATCTCAGTATTATCACTGTTACTCAGTTCAGAAGCACACAGAGAGGCTCTACAGAAAATCTTGGAGCAAGCCTTTGTGGAACAGGATGTAACAATCAGACAATTCGATAGCATTGTCTCTAACATCACTTCCTGCAATAATTTGGGATTTAGTGATGAAGAATTACCTGAAGAGGGTCGCCGTCATAACATGGCGCTCAACATTACAGTTAACTGCCAGGGCGATGCTTTAGCCAACGTACTGGTAGACACAGGGTCAGCCCTGAATGTTATGCCGAAGTCCACTTTGACGCAATTATCATTTAAGGGCCCTCCGATGAGAGTCAGCGAGGTCGTCGTCAAAGCATTCGACGGATCCAGAAAAACAGTTATCGGCGAAGTGGATCTTCCCATAACTATTGGTCCTCACACTTTCCAAATCACTTTCCAGGTCATGGACATCAGGGCAACATACAATTGTTTATTAGGAAGACCTTGGATACATCAGGCTGGAGCGGTTACTTCAACCCTCCACCAAAAGCTAAAGTTCGTCAAGAACGATCAACTTGTCACGGTTTGTGGGGAACAAGCCTTGCTTGTGAGTAACCTATCATAATCTGCTTATGTAGAACCCAAGGAGGTTATTGGAACTCAGTTCCAAGCACTATCGGTGAGCAAGGACAATCAGTTCGAAGGAGGAACCTTGATTTCCTCATACAACGATGCTATCAAAGCGGTCGAGAGTACCGATACAATCGGATGGGGACGGCTTGTCATTCCTATTGACAATAAAACAAAGAAGGGTCTTGGTTTTTCTGCGACCTGTACCCAGACAACTGCCAACGATGAAAGTCTTCATCCCCTTCAAAACTTCTTCCACAGTGGAGGTTTTCTTCACCCAGTGTCTCAGACAGTTCATGCTATCAATGAAGAAGATCCCTCTGACACCGATGAAGAATGGAAGTCCTACCTTAACAAGGATGGCTATATGTCTCAGGAAGAGGTGCCTATGCCTTTTTGCTTTCCTACAGAAAGTCCGAGATTTATACCAAGATCAGATGTCGAAATGATCTACGGGGATTGGGATCCAGAAGGATGTCGTGCTCCGCCAAATTCATTAGAGGAGGACACTCTGATGAAAGACAACTTTGACCGCAATTACTATGGCCCGATGGATGGCCTGCCAATGTGGCAGCCTTACCCAGGAAACTTGGGGCAAGAAAGTCAGCCGAGTAATGAAACTCAGCTGAGCGTCATTGAACAGAATACCTGTGTCCCCACCATGTCAAGGGATCAACACTCAGGTCATTCGGAAATTACTCAACATGAAGATGAATTCACAACGTTTGCAGGACTTGAATTCATCAACTATGCTTTTCCCGAGGTCAACGTCATCGAGAGGGATGACTTCTCCAGTTCCAAAGAAGTTTGGGACACTCTGGGACAACCAAGTGGAAAATACGACTTTATGGTCAAGTACACTGCTCCCGAAAGCTCTCGTATCAGGCTCGAAGATATCCAGCCAACTGGATGGGGAGATACAGCTGAGAGCACAAATGCTATGCAAAATGCAACAGAGGAATCCTCCTACGACAATTCTGCTTGGGAGACAGATTCCAATGATCCTGCTCCACCAGAAATCAGCGTCATTTCTGAAGACAAATCAAGGAAGGTGCCAGACTTTGTGATTCACTGAGGAGTTCGCCGCCAATGGGTTGCCGTCGAGGTTCCGAAGGTCGTTCGTCAGTCGAAGTAATTGCCATCTTTAACCTTTCACCCTGCCCAGGTGAAACGAATGTTTTGATAGGGCTCGCTTTTTGTAAATTTCCCTCTTCGCTTTGCCCAAAGCGCCAGAGTTTTGTTTTATAGGGCTGTAGTTTCAAGATTCGACTTGTTCATTAATAAAATAACGTCGTTCTGTAATTTCTGCATTAATTGCTGTTTTCTCTTTTTGCTTTTTCAGAAAATGGTAATCCTAAAAAACAATTCAATCATAAAAACAAGCAGTAAAATCAAAACACTGCACACACTTGCATTTTCTCTATCTTTTCTAAACACGAATCATCACGTCATGCAGATTGCTTGTTTTATACCCCGTTGAAACATACGATCCGATGCCTTCTCCCAACTTTGAGTTCCCGGTATTCGAGGCTGATGACGAAAATGACAACGAAATTCCAGAAGAGATCTCCCGACTACTCAGACAAGAGGAAAGGTCCATTGAACCTCACAAAGAACCGTTGGAAACGGTAAACTTGGGTTCAGAAAAAGAGAGAAAAGAAATCAGGATCGGAGCATTGCTCAGTCCAACTGCCAGAGAGGGTTTGATAAAGCTTCTCAAATAATTCCCCGATGTGTTTGCTTGGTCCTATCAGGATATGCCAGGGTTGGATACCAGCATCGTGGAACATCACTTACCGTTGAGATCGGAATGTCCGCCAGTAAAGCAAAGGTTGAGACGGACTCACCCGGACATGGCCATCAAAATCAAGGAGGAGGTACAGAAACAGATCGACGCGGGTTTCCTCGCTACATCTGAATATCCTCAATGGTTAGCCAACATCGTACCCGTTCCCAAAAAGGACGGAAGGGTCAGAATGTGTGTTGATTACAGAGATCTAAACAAGGCAAGTCCAAAGGACGACTTTCCTTTACCACACATTGACATGCTGGTAGACAGCACAACAAAGTTCAAAGTATTCTCCTTCATGGATGGATTCTCAGGCTATAATCAGATCAAAATGGCGCCGAAAGACATGGAGAAAACTTCGTTCATTACCCCATGGGGTACCTTTTGTTACAAGGTAATGCCGTTCGGTTTGAAGAATGCCGGGGCAACCTATCAAAGGGCCATGACTACTCTGTTTCATGACATGATACATAAGGAAATCGAGGTATATGTCGATGATTTGATTGCAAAATCAAGAACGGAGGATGAGCACGTTGAACATCTGTCAAAATTGTTCGAACGTCTAAGAAAATTCAAGCTCTGCTTGAATCCCAACAAGTGCACCTTCGGTGTCCGTTCAGGGAAACTACTAGGGTTCATCGTCAGCCAGAAAGGAATTGAGGTTGATCCTAACAAGGTCAAGGCCATTCAAGAAATGCCTTCTCCGAAAACTGAAAAACAAGTCAGAGGATTCCTGGGACATTTGAACTACATCTCCAGATTCATATTCCTTATGACCGCGACATGCGCGCCGATTTTCAAATTACTCAAAAAGAACCAGGATTGCGTTTGGTCAGAAGATTGCCAAACCGCCTTCGACGGTATCAAGGAATATCTGTTGAATCCTCCGATCCAATCACCTCCAGTGGAAGGAAGACCACTAATCATTTACCTCACAGTCCTAGAGGACTCAATGGGATGTGTACTTGGCCAACAAGATGAAGCTAAAACGAAAGAGTCTGCCATTTACTATCTAAGCAAGAAATTCACCGACTGCGAGACTCGGTATACGATGCTTGAGAAAACTTGTTGCGCTTTGGCTTGGGCAGCCAAACGTCTTCACCAGTACATGATTCGTCATACTACTTGGTTGGTCTCCGAAATGGATCCAATCAAGTATGTTTTCGAAAAACCTGCTCTCACGGGAAGGATTGCCCGTTGGCAGATGTTGCTATCAGAATATGACATAGAGTACCACGCTCAGAAAGCCGTTAAAGGAAGTATTTTAGCCGATCATTTGGCTCATCAACCAATTGACAATCAAGAATCAATCGGGTTTGACTTCCCAGACGAAGATGTCATGTATCTAAAAATGAAAGATTGCGATGAACCGCTACCCAGTGAAGGGCCAGAACCAGGTTCCCAGTGGGGACTTATCTTTGACGGAGCAGTCAATCATTATGGAAACGGAATTGGGGCAATCATTGTTACCCCTCAGGGTACCCACATTCCTTTCACTGCCAGACTTACGTTCAAATGTACGAACAACGAGGCCGAATACGAAGCATGTATTATGGGTCTCGAAGAAGCGATTGATTTAAGGATCAAAAACTTGGACGTATACGACGATTCAGCCCTGGTTATCAATCAGATAAAAGTAGATTGGAACACATACCAATCAGGATTGATTCCTTACAAAGACTATGCAAGAAGGTTGTTACCCTTCTTCAACAGAGTCGACTTTCATCACATCCCTCGTGATGAGTATCACATGGCTGATGCATTAGCCACTCTCTCTTCCATGATTAGTGTAGGTCGATGGAATGACATACCTAAGATTGACATAATGCGCCTTGAACGGCCCACTTACATCTTCGCGATTGAAGCAGTCATAGACGATAGACCTTGGTATCACGATATCAAATGCTTCCTTCAGAAACAAGAGTACCCATCTGGGGCGCTCAGAAAAGACAGGAAAACCCTCAGAAGATTGGCTGGAAACTTCTTCCTGAGCGGTGACACTCTTTATAAGAGAAATTTTGACATGGTCTTGCTCCGATGTGTCGACAGACCAGAAGCAGACATGCTCATGAAAGAAATTCATGAAGGATCCTTTGGCACTCATGCCAACGGACACACAATGGCGAGAAAAATTCTCAGGGCCGGGTATTATTGGTTGACCATGGAATCCGACTGCTACAAGTACATGAGGAGGTGTCACAAGTGTCAGATATACTCCGATAAAATTCATGTACCGCCATCACATCTCAAAGTTCTTTCTTCCCCGTGGCCTTTTTCCATATGGGGAATCGACATGATTGGTATGATTGAGCCCAAGGCTTCAAACGGACATCGGTTCATCCTGGTAGCCATTGACTATTTCACCAAGTGGGTCAAAGCAACGTCATTCGCCAATGTAACCCGACAAGTGGTGGTCCGATTTATCAAAAACAATATCATCTACCGTTATGGTGTTCCAAGCGAGATCATTACTGATAATGGATCTAACTTGAACAATAAGATGATGAAAGAGTTGTGTGCAGAGTTCAAGATCGAACACCATAACTCATCTCCCTACCGACCCAAGATGAACGGAGCGGTAGAAGCGGCTAACAAGAACATCAAAAAGATCGTTCGAAAGATGGTTGTAACCTATAAAGATTGGCACGAGATGCTACCCTTTGCTCTTCATGGTTATCGAACATCTATCCATACTTCAACAGGGGAAACCCCTTTCTCTCTAGTATATGGCATGGAGGCAGTTCTCCCCATAGAAGTAGAGATCCCATCAATCCGGGTATTGATGGAAGCTAAGCTCACCGAAGCTGAATGGTGTCAAAGTCGACACGACGAATTGAACCTGATCGAAGAGAAGCGAATCACGGCACTATGCCACGGTCAGTTGTATCAACAAAGAATGAAGAGGGCGTTCGACAAAAAGGTCCGACCTCGTATTTTCAGAAAAGGAGACCTCGTGCTCAAGAAGATACAATCATTTCTCACTGACTCTCGGGGCAAATGGACCCCGAATTATGATGGCCCCTATGTGGTCACGAAAGCTTTCTCAGGCGGCGCCTTGAGACTTGCAACCATGGACGGAGAGGAATTTGCCTACCCCACAAATGTTGATGTAGTCAAGAAATACTTCGCCTAAAACTAAAAAAAAAAACATCTCGGTGGATTGAAAACCCGAAAGGGCGGTCCAGGCAAAAGTTAGAGACATGAAAAAAAAGAATCATCCCGATGGATTGGAAATCTCATAGTACAATCCAGGCAAAAATTAGGGATAATGGCAAGTAACTATGTTCAACAGAGGCAAGTCCCTCAGCAGCAGTTACAGCATCACCTATCGGAGGAAATCTCCAGTCAAAGGTCATCTTCGACAGAAGCTCAGGATGCCCAGAATTCAAAGTTGGTAGAAGGATAGTGGTCGTTATGTTTCAACGTAGCCCTTTTCCCTGTAAATTACCGTTTTCTAACTTTGTATATACTCTTTGGAATCACGCGTTTGGTTGATCTCCATCTTATCAATAAAATTTAAGCCCTTGTGCTTTTGTTTATAATTCTTAACTTGTTTTAGCTTTACAGAACGACGTTGTTTAAACTTAATCAGCGATTCTTAAAATAAAACAAAAATGAATTTACCTGTTAAAACTTTTCCTGCTTTTAAAATAAAGATGGCAATTTCTTTTGACTGTTGAACATCAGAAGAACATCGATTGCTTCTCCCGAAGTAAGCGAACTTCAAAGTGCAGAATCAAAGTACTCCTTCTAAGCCAGTATGCCTGAATGAAGGGATCAACTGTGTCAGAGACCTTGTTTCGTCTGACATCCTCGGCCGAGTTCTCATCTCTTAAGCCCGATCAACATAGCTCCCCGCGTGGACTATTTCTCCTAAGCAAGGTAGAATTGCTATTTTGAATCAATGGTACTTCTTCGCCCCGCGATGGCCGAGTATCCAATTGTGTTCATCCATTAGTCTGTATGTCGCGTCTGTTTTGTCAGCATATACATACATACTTCATGCATTTTATTTGCGTTCGCATTTCGTATTGCATCACTATCACTTGAGTCGGCCTTGTCCCCTAGTGATAAATAGTTTTCTCAATCGAGTTTGTCAGTTCTTTCCTCGTCAGGAAGTGTTGCGTCTGCACAATCTCGCCACCAGTGTATCTTTAGATCAGAGTCGGCACTTGGCCACTTTGATAACTTGAACCTCTGAAAAGCCAGAGAAGACTCTCAATAAACATCACTCTTCGCCATTGAAGATGATATCCTTGCTTTCCCGGATTAAGGAAAATCCACAGAGAAAGCCTCGTGATCAGAGATTCGGCAGCACGCCAGTTTTGCTCCGAAAAACCGCTGATGAAAAGGTCATTGGCACCTCAAAATTGGATCCCATCATATGGCATTTCTCCGGGAAGATCCCGAGAAAAGTATGATGTCACCCAAAACGAAAACAGTCTCTCAAGAGACTCGCTTTCCCCCAGTAGAATCGACAAATGGCGTCTCCAAAACAGAGAAGTTTGTGTACCTCTACAACTCAGACGACTGGGTTCCCCAGCAAGTCTGACATCAAAACTTTTTCCACTCAAATGGCATCTCCCCAGGAAAATTCGGCGAGAAGTTTGAAGGAAAGCCGCTATGAATAGCGTCCCTTGTCAAGAAAGTTTATTGACAAAAGAAACTAAGACCAGTTCTTGGTAGGAAACCAGGATCGAGGGGAAGTTTAAATCAGAAACTAAGACCAGTTCTTGGTAGGAAACCAGGATCGAGGGGAAGTTTAAATAATAAACTAAGACCAGTTCCTTGGTAGGAAACCAAGAACGAGGGGAGGTTTGTTTCAAAAGAAAACTGAGACCAGTCCTTGGCTGAAGACCAAGATCGAGGGGGAGTTTACCTTTTCTAAGCATCATCGCTTAGCTAAAGAAGATGAATGCGTAAGCTACCATTCATAACCACCATCAAAATTTCGGATATTCCGATATTTAATCCTCTTGCACCCCGAATGCCCGAATCCCTTCGTCATTCATACCTTCGGGTCCAAGAAGATTAAATAGGGGCATCTGTAATACCCCAAATTTTGACCACTTAGATTTCCCATCATTGTGAAAATCATCATCACAATATGGATGAACCATCATGCTTCATCAGTCTCCCCAAAGATGGGTGAGCATCCAATACAATCAAAATTAGGGTTTCAAGCCCTCTCTGAGTGCTTAGACAAAGGATCAATCAAGAAATGACATGATCTTCAACTTGTCTAATCTCTCAAACATCCACAATGGATCAAAAAGGACTCCCACTTCAAGGATTAAGCACAAGGCTGCTCCCTTCTAGGTGGATCAAGTCTCAAGATCGACAGTGTCACCAAATTAGGGTTTTGGTCGACCAGGGCCTCCAGATGGAAATTTTCATCTGGGCACAAGGCAATGATCCAAAACATGACCTAATATACTTCATGGAACCTCATGAACCCATGCATCAAGTCAATTTTGCCTCAGGGGATGCATTCATCAAAAATCAGGAATTAGGGTTTCTTGACCTAATTCACCCCTAAGTTGACTTTTGGGACAAACCATGAGCCAAGACCTCAAGAGATGATTTGAGGGTCTCTAATATACCATATTGATCCATTTGGAACAATGGATTAATCCAAGAAGCTTGAGCAACAAGTCTCATTTTCATCTGCACCACAATTAAGGTTTTAAGGGAAAAGTCAACTGTAACTTTGACTTTTGACCAAGACATGCTCCCAAACCCTAATACATGATTGAATATACCCTATGACACCCATGGAACATGTCCATCAAGTTTGATTTAGGTCAAGGACATGATTTCCTGAAGAATTGCACAGTTTGGAATTCATCTGATAAAAAGTCAACTGTGCACAAAAGTCAACTTTGACTTTTTGAGATTTTTCACCAAAATGGATTTTTAACCCTAAAATGATGTTAATGTATGATTTGAATCATCATTCATCAAGAAAAATCAAGAAAAGTGAGATAACTTGTAAAAGGGGTAACCATAAAACTTAGAAATTTTTCTAAGTTAAAAATAAAGTGGCAAAGGTACCAACTTTGGAGGACCATAACTCCTAAACCACAAGGCCATTTTTTCTCATCCAAAGATGGATTTGTAGCCCTCATTATCAACTACAAAAACTTCAACTACAAGTCATTCCAATTCATTAAGGATTTTGAGTTATGGAGTGATCAAAGTGGCTGAAAAGTGAAAATGTCACTTTTTCCAACACTTAGTGAAATTTTCACTAAGTCAGAATTTGCCTTCACTTTTTGCCAAATGTAGGGGGATTTTTCACTTGGAATCAAAAGAGATCAAAACCAAACTTGTTCAAAAAGTTGTTGTATCATGTAAGAGCTTTCCAAAATGGCCAAGAACATTGCCAAATTCAACCTACATCATGAGATACAACATTGCCAAGTTGCCTTGCTGAAATCTGTCAAGGCAAGGCAGAATTTGCACTTTGGCTCGATTTGCCAAAATCAGCCAATTTCAATAGTTCCAATCCACTTGGACACCTCAGAGGATTGAATCCAAAGGGGACAATCACTGAGCCAAGCCTCCAAGGTCCAAGGAACAAAGAATAGCATGTTGAACCTAGAATGGCCAAAATAGGGACAAGACTTCAAATTTGGAATGAGACATTCAATGGAACCATCAAGGTGGCATGGACTGAGCCATTCTCATCTAAAATCAGTCAAGACTTATCCAAGACCAAGGGGACCAAAGCTCTGTGCCCTAACCTCTAGTCAATGGCTAGAGGAGACTTTCATTTCCATTGGCCAACATTGAGGAAACCTACTTACCAGCTGCCATGCACTATTCTTTGCAAAACAAACTTGCTCTACTATAAATAGAGCTCAATTGTGGTCAGTTTAAGTACACCAAAGCCATCTAACAGATGCTTTCCTCAAAATCTCTTTCTCTTGGCAAAAATGCCTTTCTTAGCAAGGTAGCTATCAGGTTTTGAGTTTGAGAGCAATTCTGCACAAACCAATCACTCACACACCTCACATACATCACATATGAGCTGATCAAACACTCACATAACATCTGGAACATCAATTTCACAAAATCACTTGCCATCCACACAAGTTTGAAGTGAAGTTGCAGCTGAGATGCCACAAACAGATCCAGTCCATTTCAATTCAATCCAAGTGTTCAAACACACTTCATATGGTGTAGGGAAGCTGTCCAGATCATCACAACTTGTCTGTAACACCTCCAACTCAAAATCACATCTGCTCTTGCCGTCACGACTTGGAGGTAAGCACATACTTGGTCATCTCTCAATCTATGCATATTTCCTCGCACTATAATTTGGCCATATGTTCATAATCATGCATGGAATGTTTTCCCTCAATTAATTGCATTGTTTGAATCGTGTATCAAAAATCCTAGCCTTCATTCAGAAATTAGGGTTCTTGAGGTCTCTTCGTGATTTCTTGTTGTATGTTTAATTTAAATGAAATTAAAGTACATAGACATGATCGTGAGGTTGAAACGAGCATAATGATATGTGGATTGCATGATATGATTACGTATTCATGGAGATTGGATAGAAAACGCAAATCTGAGAAACCAAGAACACGCGCGTGTTCTTCAGCTGTTCTTGGCGCCATTTTTGAATAATTCAAATATTTGAATTTTGTGATTTTGTTTAATTGATTCAAAAATTAATTTCTCTCTGAGTTTTAATGATTTTGAGTTGATTCTTTTTTTAATAATTCACAAAAATGTTAAAATATTTTATTTTATCAAAAAATCCCAAAAATATTATTTATTTCATATAATTGATATTTTTGTAAAGAATTAATATTTTGATTGTTTTTGGCATTTTAAATATTTTTTCTACATTGATTTTGCAACTTTTAATGCTTTCTAATTGTTTTGTAGGTCAATACTTAATTTTTGAAGCATTAATCCAAGATCACAATTTGTTTTCCATGTGTTAAACAATTTTTGATCATTTTAATTGAATTTTTATTCAATTAAATACATTTTTGAAAACAAATTAGGGTTTTTGGATTAATTCAACCCTCATAAATCATTTTCAAAACTCTTTGGGCCTCTATTAGAGTGTAAGACCCAATCCTTTTTTTGACCAAATTATCTTTGGGCCTCACTTATTGTATAAGTCCCGATACCGTCAAAAAACAAACGGCGCGATCGTCGCCTTTTGAAAAATAACCTTGGGCCTCTCCTTGAGCTATAAGACCCATTCAAAACACTTTGGGCCTCTATTAGAGTGTAAGACCCAACCCCCTTTTAACCAAAACATCTTGGGCCTCACTTATTGTATAAGTCCCTCTGCGTTAAAAGAAAACCTCGGCGCGATCGCCATTTTTAAACGAAAAATCATTTGGGCCTACCCTCGTGTTATAAGCCCCTCTCTTTTCTTTAAAACTTTTTGGGCCTCTTGAGAGAGTGTAAGACCCATCCCTTTGTACAGAAAACCATTTTTGGGCCCTAGTCACTTGTATAAGTCCCTCTGTACAAATTTAAACAGTGCGCTCACTGATAAAACCCTGGGCCTCTCCTTGAGCTGTAAGCCCCAAATCTTTCTTTTTCAAAGCACTTTCTCCTTTGATTTTGAATATACTGTTGTTTTTAATCTTTCTTTGTTGAACAACTAACCAAACAGCATGGAAGCACTACAACCGAGTAAGTGGTTATCGCTTTCATTTACTGCTTTCATATTATAAACTGTATTGTGGGGCTGCTCACTGTAAGTCTCCTTTCATAAACTCATATCTACTGTGTAATAATAGTATAGATATTTCGAGTTTCCCCGGCACGTCTAGAACTAGGTGACGCCGTTTCATTTATTCGTAGAAATAGACGCCTAGATCCCCAATAGGAGCACCAGATACAGTCTTATCTTCGGCTGTCCTCCTTAGGAATCGTCAAGAAGCTCTACTCCCCAAGATGAATGTATTCTCTGTGAATGGCATCTTTGAGTTTCTTCCCAATTCTCGAACTTTCCTGACTTGATCTATTCCTTGTGGATAGCTTGCCTTGAATGTCTCGGGGTTTGGGTACCCACTACGGTCATAATCTTGGACCTTAACTAAGGAACCCTCTTTAAAAGTTAAAAGTCACTGGATAGTAAACCTCGCACGTTTACCAGTGGTTTTTATCTTTAAAAGAGTTATCTCTCCTAATGGAAAGAAG
Source organism: Lathyrus tuberosus (assembly GCA_022829125.1). NCBI lineage: Eukaryota > Viridiplantae > Streptophyta > Magnoliopsida > Fabales > Fabaceae > Lathyrus > Lathyrus tuberosus. Next base: position 1,679,389 of record JALAZF010000470.1, on the reverse strand, counting down.
ATGATAGACCCACGGGCTTCTTAAAAGCATCGGCCTCCTCTTGGGCATTATTTAAGGACCCTACGGCTTCTTAGAAGTATTCACAGCCTCCTCTTAGGCTTCGTATAATGATCTCTTCCTCCGGGAATGATAGCCTCCTCTTGGGCTTCGTACAAGGACCCGTCGGCTTCTTAAAAGTTTCCAGCCTCCTCTTGGGCTTCGTACAAATTGTCCCGACGACCTCCTAGAGGTATAGGAACAGAACCTAGTCATCCTCATAGAATAGTCCTTTCATAGAGTCTACTACTGTTTCTCGAAGCATAGTACAAAAGATAAAACTCTAGACACGGACAGTCTAACTTCCTTGAGTCTCAAAAGACATTCTCAAGTGACCCCTTCGTTAAATAGGAAGGAAACCCGCAGACTCGGACAGTCTCAATACCCTTTGGATTTCCCGTTTCCTCAAAGAAAAAGGAAATATCCCTGATCCTCAAATCAAATCCCTGAGTTCAGTGTTGCTCATATAAGAACTGATTTTCCCTTTTAAATCAGTATATTGGATCTGTCACTCAACTGAAACAGATACAATAGCCTCCATCTCGGGCTTCATACGAGATACCAAAATTCTCCCCAGTGGAGTCAAAATAACCTTTTCGTATCTCTCTCGGGCTTTGTACGAGATACAAAAACACTCTATTACTGAGTATAAAAGATTCTCCAACTGAGTCAACTCTTTGCTAGCCTCCTCTTAGGCTTTGTATAACGATATGCCCCACTGGGTCAAAAACTTTTAGCCTCTCTCTCGGGCTTTGTACGAGACACAAAATAGCCTCCTCTTAGGCTTTGTATAAATGATTTTCCTAGCGGAAATCAGCCACCTCTTAGGCTTTGTATAAGAAAACCATTGGTTGATCCAATTAACCTTTTAGCATCAAAGTTGTGCCTCGTTCGCAGTACACAAACATCAACAACTCCTTTCCTTTCATCTAATCGCTGTAAGCGGCAAGCCTCTGGATCATCTACATCCACGCCACTGTCCCTCTTTTAGCATGAGAAATTCCTAAGGAAATATGGCATTGCTCTACACTGAGTTAAAGTCTTCTCCTTCAGGTTAAAACCCTTTCTTCAGAAATTATGGCATTGCTCAGATCCGCGTATCCCAGTTAAAGTAATTCTCCTTCTCCCCTCTTTAGAGATGACAAATTCTCTCTAAAGCCGAGGTCTTTTAGCTTCACATCTTGGGCTTTAAACAAGATACAAACAACCTTTTCGCTTCACGTCTTGGGCTTTGAACAAGACACCAAAACAACCATTTCCTCCCATAGAATAGGAGGAACTACGAATGCTCTGATTTCCCTGTTTCGGTAAACGGGAATACGTAGGCATAAGATCGAAAGAAAAGATCTTAGCGAGCGCAATCAACAAAAAACCCAAATCCCATACCTTCATCAACCAAAAGCAGTAATTCAAAAGCACCAGTCCTAACATCCTAATCCTTATTCCCCACCAGAAACCCGTTGCCTGGAAAAAAGAAAGAGAATCGTATTGGCGAAATACGAATAACCAGTACAAAAGCCCCCCCACATTGATAGCATCCGTAACCTAACAGACCGCTGTTTAAACTCAGTATGCAAAGCAGGGTTAATTGGAGACATCTATTTCCCTTCCTTATTCAGCTCACAATAGGATAAAAAATGAATCGACCTGTAGTTTTAAAGCTCAAACCGCAGAGAGCGACCAACGCTTAAGAACCGCGTCCAAAATCGCTCGCTACATACTAACAATATTTTATATTAATTTTGTTTAGGTTTCCTTCTCGCTCCCTATCTCTCTTATTTTTATGCTTCATTTCATATCATGTTTATGCTTCCGCAATTTTTTCCTTTGTCCGTTGGACACATGTTTATGCTTATGTTTTTTTTTCTTTGTCCATTTGGACTCAAAAACATTAATAAAGGCCAAAACCTCTAAAAACTTGTGCTTCTAATCTTGGACTATTGGTTACTATCCTATGCTTTGGAGTGATCTCTTCATGAACCTCTTTTTGAAGTAATATTGGACTTATGGACCTAGATTTAGGACTTCTTATCCCTTTGCTTGGAGTATTGATTGAAGACTTGCCTTTATTTGGCCAATTTGCTTAAGGATGGAATTCTTTTAATATTACTTTGAAGCGGCTCCATTTTGGTTAGATCCTTCTTATCCCTTGCTTTTATTTTATGCACTAGGATAGTCACTTCTTCTCCACCCAGTCTTCAATTTTCAAAAACTCTCTCTCTTTTTTTCAAAACCTTCTTGATTTCAAACTATCACTTCTTTCATAATAAAACCTTGACTTTTGTCAAGTGACTTTTAAAACTTGCTTTTCTTTAATAAATGTCAATCCATTTAACCATATTATGACCATTTCATGAAAACATAAAAAATATAGAAACTCATCAAACTCTTTTTGTGCTTTGTGCACTTTTTCTTTTTAAACTTTTTCATAAGTTTAGACATGATTCATTTCTTTAAGCGGAATTATTCGTTTAGAAATGACGATTTGTCTTTACACTTAAAATCAACCAAAACAAACAAATTTTTGTTCTTTGTACCATGAACTACGGGGTTTTGATCCTACAGTGCACATCGTGGGTACGTAGGCATGAGGCGATAAGTCTCTCCAGACACAAAAATCTTAAAAAATAATTCTCCTCTCATCTCCTCAATCTCTTTTCAAGCAAACCATTTTCAGACCAAAAGTGGTAGACGTTTCAAAGGGCTCCTATAGAGTACTATAGACGTTTTGGGTGCTAACACCTTCCCATTGCATAACCAAACCCCCTTACCCATTCTCTGTTTGTTCTTGTTGTCTTAGAACTCTTTAGGTTTTGTTCGCTCTTTTTCCTTTCCCTTCGTGGATAAAATAAAAGTGTGGTGGCGACTCTTGCTTATTTTTGAGTTAAGTTAATCAATAGCTTACACTCACAAATTTCCCCGCTACAGAAAAGTGGCGACTCTGCTGGGGATTACTCTCCCTTGAGGGGTTTAGCCTACTTTGATTTATTTACTGCTTTTTGTTTGATTTGCTTGTTATTTGTTTGTTCTGTTTGGGAGTTCCTCTGTGTGTGAGATAGGTCCTATACCCGGACTAGAGTGTACTTTGAGATAGGAGGATAGTATAGTCAAGGGAACTTTGAAGGAGTCGAATCCTGAAAAAGAAGAACTTGAGAATCTATCCACTCAGTGGTTGCTTCATTGGAATTACTGATGTCGATCGAGCGATCGAGAAGGCATTATTTTTTCCATAGAAGTCTATAACACTGAGAAACGTAGTAACCCTTAACCCATCCTTGCCTTTTTAGGATCGTAGCGCGGAAGCTATGAAGATGCAAATCTGACTTAGCTGTCACGCGATGCTACACTCAGGTTAGATTCTCTTGAGGATAACTACCAACCTCCGAGCAAATCGGTGTGTTGGTGTGTCTGATAGTGGATTATGGACCCTGGGCACTTTGTTAGAACCACTGTTTTCTACAGGTACAATGCAGACAAAACCTTAGTACGCACCTTTGTGGGATTGGTTCTTACCCTCGGCTTCATGCTCATGACTTGAACCTTGACCCGTGTGCTTTGTGTGATCTTGTTTGTGGGTGTTGCATTCATGCACTCATACATTCACGAGCATTCTTTTGGAAGGTTTCAAGGAACTTAAAGGTGTTATTGCAAACATTGCTATGATCTTTGCAACAAGAGAACCGCGAGCTTCGTGAAGAAGTAACGACTCTGAAGGATGGTTTGGAAAGACTCACTGCTATGATGGAAGCTCTGGTGGCTGCTCAGAATCAGCCACTACCCCCTCCTCCTCCGCTTTCAACTCCTGTGCAAAGGACAGTCATTTCTGAGATTATCTCCACGCCCATCTCTATGGCGCCTGCTAGTGTTCCTCAGTACTCCATGCCTCCTGGTTTCCCCTGGGGCATGCCTCATAACTTTGTTCCTGAGGGTTATCAACCACCATCACCTCCTGAAGTTCCAGTTGTTCCTACTGTTCAACCTGTGATGACTGTACCACCGCCTGTGGTTCATACTGTTCCTTTTGGTGAAGAACAGATTTTCCATACTGCTCCAAGTGAGAATGCTAGTGCGTATGATAGAATGGAAGAGATTCAAGACCAGTTTGCTGAAATGCAGAAAAAGATCAAAGCTCTGAGAGGTAAAGAGCTGTTTGGAAAGAATGCTCATGAGTTATGCTTGGTTCCTAATGTGAAGATCCCGCATAAGTTCAAAGTCCCTGACTTTGAAAAGTATAAGGGTAACTCTTGTCCGATGAGTCATTTGACTATGTATGCTCGTAAGATGTCGGCTCAGAAGGATAATGATCAGCTTCTCATTCACTACTTTCAAGATAGTTTGTCTGGTGCAACTTTGAAATGGTATATGGGACTCGACAATACTTGAATTCGCACTTTTGAAGATTTGGGTGAGGCTTTTATGAAGCAGTATAAGTATAATATGGATATGGCTCCTGATCGTGACCAGCTTCGGGCAATGGCTCAGAAAGATAAGGAGACATTCAAAGAATACGCGCAGAGGTTGCACGAGATTGCTGCTCAGATCAATCCTCCTTTGGAAGAAAAGGAGATTACCAAGATTTTTCTGAAAACTCTGAGTCCTTTCTACTATGAGCGTATGATTTCTAGTGCCCCAAGTGATTTCACTGAAATGGTTAATATGGGGATGAGATTAGAAGAGGGTGTCTGTGAGGGACGTTTGTCAAAAAATGATAATTTTGCTGGTAATTCCAAGAAGTATGGTGGAGGATTTGCCAAGAAGAAAGAGGGTGAGACTCATGCTATTTCCCATGGAGGGCGCAAAAAGAGTTACAGTAAGAATAATCAGTGTCAACAACATGTTGCATATGTTACTCCTATTATCAGTTCAGCTCCTGTTGTTCAGGCAGCTCCTGTGCAGCAACAACGTTCTAATCAACAGAGCAATCAACAAGGCCGTTTTCAGAAAGATTTTGACCCGATTCCAATGACCTATACAGATTTGCTTCCTTGTTTAATTCAGAAGAATCTTGTTCAGACCCGTCCATCGCTTGCTATTCCGAAAGATTTGCCATGGTGGTATAAACCTGAAGCTCATTGCGTTTTCCATCAGGGAGAAGCGGGACATGATACTGAGAACGGTTATCCATTGAAGATGGAAGTTCAAAGGTTGGCTAGTGTCATACCCCAAATTTGTCCTACCTGTGTATAATTTTCATCTGTACATCCACCCACTAACAGTTATTCAAAAAATCCAAAAAAATATGTTGTTTCTATAATGAGGTTGAATTGATTCGAATCAGGTTCATTTGGGGTGCATCTAGTCAGTTGTGTGTGCATTTGAGTTAAAGTTCATCTGATGGTGATCTAATCATGGTTTAGGCAAGAATTGGCTCCATAATCAAAACTGAGGTTGGACCAGATTTCATGCAAGGACCATCAGGCCAGAATGAGCATATTTAAAGTGGTGTGTTTTAGGTTGTAGTTAGAGTTTTGTGCAATACAGTGCATATCCCGAGGCATGACATTGTCCAACAAGGTTTAAAATGAGGTTTTGGTTCATCAAGATTCAAATGGCAACAAGTTCAAGTTTGATTTATGTTTCAAGGTCTTAAGCTCGTTAAAAGTCCAAGATTAATCTATGACCAATCCTATTTCTCAAGGTTGGTTCAAGTTTCATTCAAGTTCAAAAGAATTCTCATGGTTAAAGTTACAAGTATGGTTTAAAAATTAGAGGTGAGGTGCAAATCCAAATTCCAAAAGGTTGCAAACCATTTCTAATTTACAATCCCATTTACACTACAGTCCATGAAAAATTGTTATAAAAAAAAAACCTTACATTTCATTACTTCACCAAACTATGCTAATAAGTTGCAAAAGTCTAAAAAAGGAGGGTCATCAAGATTTGCAACAATAAAAGGAGGCATATGATTTATCTTCAGCCCATGACTCGTTGCGTTACAACAATTACAAATGGAAAAAAAGAAGAGCCCATTTAAGGTTGTGTAGGCCCATCTTCAATACAAGCCAGAAGCAATATTTCCAAACCAATATAGGTTTTCCTCAAACCATCAGCCAAATTTAAGTCAACAATCGCCAATGCAAATGCTGCCTCATGCACACCACGACCCGCACCGTCCTGATACAAAACCAGTTAATGAAACGAGCCATCGCAAAATCCCTGCAGCCAAACTTACACTCATCAGGCCCCACCTTCCAAAATTGCAACAAGAAAAATTATGTGAAATGCAACATGAGGCATCACGTAGTTATGCACCTTGCCAAACCCATCATGCTGCCAGTACAAAGCATAAACCAACATAACCTTGACAACACGCATCAGCTATCCTTGCTAGTTTTCATTACAGCTTTTCATCGCCATCTGCAGTAAAGGGATTAGAAAGCATCACGACGACTTGCAAACCGTAACAACAAACTCATAGGAAATAATACAAAGCAAAACAAATTGATCCACTAGCCCGTACATACAGCAAACAACACAGCACGACAACTTTGTCACACCCTGCTACAACAAACCATCATGTGCCATAAAACCATCTCCTGAACAACACGACAAATTCTCCAAAACGTCACACAAATTTCACAAAACGGCAGCAACAATTTCCCTCAATTCCTTTCCCAATATACCCTCACAATCCCTCTATAAATGTAGCCCCTTACTCAGTCACAAAAGGGAACCTAGCCACCACACAACCCTGCTAAAACTTCCTCCAAATCTCACAACAAAACCTCACTCTGAATCACCTTCAAAACAACCCTTTACTAATCTTGATTTCTCTAAACCAGACAACTCCTTCTCAAACCTCCATCGCTATTCTTCTAAAAAACGAAATCCAACGCAACCCTTCAATACCCTTTCATAAACTTCATCCAACCAACAGCCAAAAACAAAACCAGAAAGAAATCAGAGTAAGAGAAGAAGAGGGCATTTCGAAATTGAATCTAAAAATGAACCACATACCTGAAAACCAAATCTGAGAGAGAGATGAAGAGTGGGCGGAGGAAATTTTGCGAGAAGAAGGTTGGGAGGGTTAGGCGTCTGATGCTATTGACTTCTTTCTCATTTACTTTTGAAACTTGATTTCTTAATTTCTTTTCATTTTTTGAAACATCGTCCGCGTATGGGTTTGGTAAGGGGTTGAGAATGCTTTAAAGAATAAGATTTCTGATGGTGGTGATGTTGTGTTGGTTCTTTGCATTGTTAAATTTAACTTGCTTTGTTAGGTTGACCGTGAGGAATCTAGTGGGTCTCATGACCCATTAGTTTTACAACTAGCCCAGATGATGGGTTTTCAAGCCCAGATGATTTCTCTCTTTTTTTCATACACACTCTCTTAATTTGTTGCGCCCCCTAGTTTATTTTCTTAATTTTATCTAATTATTTGTTTTACTTTTGGTCATTATGATATTCTGAATTTTGTTTAAGATTTTGAATTTATATCTTAATTAAATCATGTTTAAGTAGTTTTTACTTTCTTTTCATTTTTCGTTTTTAATTTGGGCCAATGATATAAAAATAATCTTGATGATTGGTTGATTTTTTTAAAATCGGTTCCAAATCTTGATTTAATATGAGGCCTACTGTTTATTTATTTTATTTTCGATTTATTTGTTTTTACCATTCATTTTAGGTCAATGAAAACCAAATATCAATGATTTATCGATTATCGATTTAAAATCTTGATAAAGGTGAGACCTTTTTTCTTTTTCTTACCTCCTTTCAATTTTATTTCATTTCTATTATCTTTTCATTATTTCTATTAATTTGGCCAATGATATAAAAAATATCATGATTTGTGGATTTATTAGATCTATAAATTTTGATTAATATGAGGCCTATTTATTTTCTTTTCGATTTATTTGTTTTTACCACTCATTTTTGGTCAATGAAAACCAAACATCAAAGATTTATCGATTTTCGATTTAAAATCTTGATAAAGGTGAGACCTTTCTTCTTTCTCTCGATTTTATTTCATTTCTTATGATTTACATTTCACATATTGTTTTATTTTCACTTTTGGTCAATGAAAGTCAAAAATCATAGCTTGTCGATTATCGATCTAAGTCTTGATTAAGAAGAGACCAACTTTATTATATCTTGTTCATTTTTATCTTTATTATATTGTTCATATTATTCATATTGTCCATATCATATTATTCATATTTATTCATCTAACCATTTTCTTTGTTCATACTTTAATCAAAAAAACATTAACAAATATCGAAACCCTAAAACAATAATTTGATGGACTGTTGGTTACTATACTTCGCTTGGAGATTTGCTCTAGGCTTAGTTTAGGACACCTTGCACACACACGGCTTTCTCTTGGGCTACCTTACAATGAGACCCTTTATTTCATGTCATCCCTTGTAATTTACATGTACCCCGCTCCCCATTCCGATGTACACATTTAGTTTTCTTTTGATTGTGGTTTGTTTATTAGGAGCACCCCTAGGGACTAGCATAGACAACCCATTTTCAAACTAATCCTCGATTCGTCTTCGAGCTATTTTCAAACGAACCCTTTTCAACCAAACTCTCGATTCGTCGTTGAGCCATTTTCAAACAAACCTCTTTTCAACCAAACTCTCGATTCGTCGTCGAGCCCATTTTCAAATTAACCTCTAACCAAATCCTTTTTCAAACCAAACTCTTTTCATACAATAAACCCTTGATCCAACATCAAGCGGATTTTCATAATCAAACTTCAAAAACAACTAACAACTATCGCAACTCTTTTAAGGTGAAAAATGGGGGTTCAAGTCTTTGATCTTCCTTCGATTGTTTGGGTGTGAGTTCTCTTACTCGTGTGTGAGCATTTGACGCCTCTTCTTTTAACAAATCAAATCCTTTTTCAAACCAAACTCTTTTCATAACAAATAAACCCTTGATCCAACGTCAAGCGGATTTTCACAATCAAACTTCAAAACAACTAACAACTATCGCAACTCTTTTAAGGTGAAAAATGGGAGTTCAAGTCTTTGATCTTCCTTCGATTGTTTGGGTGCGAGTTCTCTTACTCGTGTGTGAGCAATTGACGCCTCTTCTTTTAACAAATCAAATCCTTTTCAAAATAACCAAGTGCATACAATAAACCCTTGATTCAACATCAAGCGGATTTTCATAATCAAACTTCAAAAACAACTAATAACTATCGCAACTCTTTTAAGGTGAAAAATGGGGGTTCAAGTCTTTGATCTTCCTTCGATTGTTTGGGTGTGAGTTCTCTTACTCGTGTGTGAGCAATTGACACCTCTTATTTTAATAAATCAAATCCTTTTTCAAACCAAACTCTTTTCATAACAAATAAACCCTTGATCCAACGTCAAACGGATTTTCATAATCAAACTTCAAAACAACTAACAACTATCGTAACTCTTTTAAGGTGAAAAATGGGGGTTCAAGTCTTTGATCTTCCTTCGATTGTTTGGGTGCAAGTTCTCTTACTCGTGTGTGAGCAATTGACGCCTCTTCTTTTAACGAATCAAATCCTTTTCAAAATAACCGAGCGCATACAACAAACCCTTGATCCCACATCAAGTGGACTTTCATAATCAAACCTCAAAACGACTAACAACTATCGAAACTCTTTCAAGGTGAAAAATGGGGGGTTCAAGTCTTTGATCTTCCTTCGATTGTTTGGGTGCGAGTTCTCTTACTCGTGTGTGAACAATTGACGCCTCTTTTAAAAATCAACCAACTCCTTTGTTTCGTGGGCGTACCACGAACTACGTCTGCTCTGATTCTTTACTCTTGTCCGAGTAAAGATACGTAGGCACAAGATTGCGACGATCTTGGCGAGCACACTTTTCCTTTTTCCCCCGTTTACGTCCACACTTTTTCTTTTTCCACCTTTTCACACTACCATCTTTTTTCCGTCAAACCCCGTAGTTGAACTACGATTGCTCTGATTCCTCATTCTCGTCCCAATGAGCATATGTAGGTCCGAGGTCGCGATGATCTTGCCGAGCACCCTATCCTTAAACCACCCATTTCACCTTAGCATCTATCCCTTCATCTTACCGTTTCGTATTTATTTTTGAGAAGAAAAAACAAGCTTAGCTAACGAGTATCGCGATTCAAATCAAGAGGTTTCAGTTAAGTACAACGGACGTGAGGGGGTACGCGTACCTTCCCCTCACGTAACCTACTCCCGAACCCGGAATGTGGTTGCGACGACCATGTTCTTACGCCCTCCTTTAAAAGGTTTTCTCGATATTTTCCTTTCCCTCTTTTGGGATAAATAAAGTTCGGTGGAGACTCTATCGAACCGTTTTCTGCGCCTTTCGCGTGAGGGTCGTGTCTTCGATTAAGCGATTTTTCGAGGTGCGATAGCTGGCGACTCTGCTGGGGATAATTTGCTCCGTACAAGAGAGAGTCAAGCCTATCTTGATTCGAATCGCGAGTTCGTTAGTTTCGTTTGTTTATCTTCTTCTCGTTTGCTTACTTACTTTCTTTCCTATTTTCTTATCTGTGTTACCTTTTGTGACATTGTTGGGTTGTTCTGACATTGGGAACTTTGTGAGATGGCTCTACACCCGAGTCAAGAAAAACCCTAGGATTAGGATGGTGGTTGTGTAGTGTAGGCTTGCGTGGTCTCTTCCGCATGAGCCAAAGCGAAAACCCCGTTTGGAGTAGACTCCCTTGGAGATGTTATCATTTGATGTTCCTTCGTCGCGATGGTAATGTTTTCGAGCATGAGTCGTTGATCCCAAGGACCATTAACCCAGTTATCCATGGTGGTTGGTAGTGTTAACTCTTTGTGAGTTAATACGAATGCCCCAATCAGATGAGATCCCTCGAACGTATTACTTCCTGACAGTAATATTTTCGACCTCGATCTAGGATTCTGAGAACCTACATAGAACCCGTGTGTAGATGGTTATGTAGTGGACGCCTCCGAGGAATCTTTCTCGTGGGAAGAAATGAAGACCTCACCTAGACGAGATTATTTTGAGGATATTATAGTCGGATGTCTCTTCGTCTTGGTTATAATGTGTCAAAGTATATCCATAACTCTAGGCACCTACCCGTCTTAGCAACTTACCCGTGGGCTTTCTTGATCCTAGTTGTGGTTCTTGACCCGTTCCTTCGGCCAACCGCAAAACTATTTGAAGTTGTTTGGTCCTGCGATCCTGGATCTTGCATCTTGGATTGCATCTCATGTCATTGCATTGCATTGCATCTGTTACGAATCTTGCATTGCATTTCAACCTCAGAATCTCACTTCAACTTCCTTCCTTCTCCAGTAAATCAAGCCGATTCCTCGACACCAGTACGCAACTCGAGCCAATACCAGACGAATGATGGAGCAGATTCAACAAGAGCAAGCCGCCTTCAGAGAAGAGTTGGACTCTATCAAGGGAAAGATAGACCAGATTCTTGAAGCCATCATGATGGCCAGAAAAAAATAAGAACTGCGTGAAGCCGCTGCCGCCAACAACACTGTGCCTATTCAAGCATCTACCTCAAGGCTCTCTATTCCTATTCCCAACCCCATCACTTATGGGATACCAATGGACTTCGCTCCTGCCACATCTCAACCACTTCCAACATCTGGAGTTACTGTTAGTGCCATTCCTCAAGCCCAACCTGTTGTCGCTCAGATTCCTATTCCTCATGCTGAAGAGAATCTGATAGATCAGTATGATGAGGTCCAAAACTATCATGATGCTATCCCGATTATCAATCCTACTGCTGCTCAGGATTCTGAAGCCATCAAGATGTGTCGTGATCTAGCTGAAAAACTCCGAGTCATGGAGGGACGCAACTCAACTTCTCTGAATACTCTGGATATGTGCTTGGTGCCAGATGTTGTCATTCCTCCCAAGTTTAAAGTACAGGAATTCCCAAAGTACAAAGGCCTCAGTTGCTCACACATTCATCTGAAAACGTACTGCCGCAAGATGGCTGCCTATGCCAAAGACGAAAAGCTGATGATCCATTGCTTCCAAGACAGCTTGTCTGGATATGTGCTTGGTACCAGTGTGCGCACTTGGGCTGAGCTAGCTGATGCATTTGTCAAGCAATACAAGTACAACACTGACCTTGCTCCGAATCGTACTCAGCTTTAGAGTATGGCTCAAAAGGACAACGAATCCTTTAAGGAGTACGCGCAACGCTGGAGAGAGCTAGCTACAAGAGTGCATCCACCTTTTGTTGACCATGAACTAATTGACATCTTCATGGGTACTTTGCAAGGCCAGTACTACGAGAAACTTATTGGTAGTGTTTCTGCTGGATTCTCTGACTTGGTTATCGTCGGTGTAGCGAGCGATTTTGGACGCGGTTCTTAAGCACTGGTCACTCTCTGCGGTTTGAGCTTTGACTACAGGTCGATTCATTTTTTATCCTAGTGTGAGCTGAATAAGGAAGGAAAATAGATGTCTCCAATTAACCCTGCTTTGCATACTGAGTTTAAACAGCGGTCTGTTAGGTTACGGATGCTATCAATGGGGGGGGGCCTTTGTACTGGTTATTCGTATTTCGCCAATACAGGTTTCTTTCTTTCAAGGGCTTAATGTTTCTGGCGGGGAACAAGGGTTAGTATGTTAGGACTGATGCTTTTGAATTACTGCTTTTGATTGACTGAGATATGGGATTTAGGTTTTTTGTTGATTGCGCTCGCTAAGATCTTTTCTTTCGATCTTATGCCTACGTATTCCCGTTTACCGAAACAGGGAAATCAGAGCGTTCGTAGTTCCTCCTATTCTATGGGAGGAAATGGGTGTTTTGGTGTCTTGTTCAAAGCCCAAGACGTGAAGCGAAAGGTGGTTTGTATCTTGTTCAAAGCCCAAGATGTGAAGCTGAAAGGTCTATTTGTGTCTTGTTCAAAGCCCAAGACGTGAAGCTGAAAGACCTCGACTTTAGAGAGAATTTGTCATCTCTAAAGAGGGGAGAAGGAGAATTACTTTAACTGGGATACGCGGATCCGAGCAATGCCATAATTTCCGAAGAAAGGGTTTTAACCTGAAGGAGAAGACTTTAACTCAGTGTAGAGCAATGCCATCTTTCCTTAGGAATTTCTCATGCTAAAAGAGGGACAGTGGCATGGATATAGATGATCCAGAGGCTTGCCGCTTACAGCGATTAGATGAAAGGAAAGGAGTTGTTGATGTTTGTGTACTGTGAACGAGGCACAGCTTTGATGCTAAAAGGTTAATTGGATCAACCAGTGGTTTTCTTATACAAAGCCTAAGAGGAGGCTAATTTGTGTCTCGTACAAAGCCCGAGAGAGAGGCTAAAAGTTTTTGACCCGACGATAGAGTCTTTGTGTCTCGTACGAAGCCCGAGATAGAGGTTAAAAGTTTGACTCAACAAGAGAGTCTTTTTGTATCTCATACGAAGCCCAAGATAGAGGCTAAAGGTTTGTTTCAGTTGAGTGACAGATCCAATATACTGATTTTAAAAGAGAAAATCAGTTCTTATATGAGCAACACTGTACTCAGGGATTTGATTTGAGGATTAGGGATATTTCCTTTTCTTTGAGGAAACGGGAAATCCAAAGGGTATTGAGACTGTCCGAGTCTGCGGGTTTCCTTCCTATTTAACGAAGGGGTCACTTGAGAATGTCAGAGACTCAAGGAAGTTAGACTGTCTGTGTCTAGAGTTTTTTTCTTTTGTACTATGCTTTGAGAAACAGTAGTAGACTCTATGAAAGGACTGTTCTATGGAGATAACTAAGTTCTGTTCCTATACCTCTAGGAGGTCGTCGGGACAATTTGTACGAAGCCCAAGAGGAGTCTGGAAACTTTTAAGAAGCCGACGGGTCCTTGTACTAAGCCCAAGAGGAGGCTATCATTCCCGGAGGAAGAGATCATTATACGAAGCCTAAGAGGAGGCTGTGAATACTTCTAAGAAGCCGTAGTGTCCTTGAATAATGCCCAAGAGGAGGCCGATGCTTTTAAGAAGCCCGTGGGTCTATCATCTCCTTTCCATTAGGAGACATAACTCTTTTAAAGATAAAAACCCCTGGTAAACGTGCGAGGTTTACTATCCAGCGATTTTTAGCTTTTAAAGAGGGTTCCATAGTTAAGGTCCAAGATTATGACCGTAGTGGGTACCCAAACCCCGAGACATTCAAGGCAAGCTATCCACAAGGAATAGATCAAGTCAGGAAAGTTCGAGAATTTGGAAGAAACTCAAAGATGCCATTCACGGAGAATACATTCATCTTGGGGAGTAGAGCTTCTTGACGATTCCTAAGGAGGACAGCCAAAGAGAAGACTGTATCTGGTGCTCCTATTGGGGATCTAGGCGTCTATTTCTACGAATAAATGAAACGGCGTCACCTAGTTCTAGACGTAGTTGCCGGGGAAACTCAAAATATCTATACTATTATTACACAGTAGATATGAGTTTATGAAAGGAGACTTACAGTGAGCAGCCCCACAATACAGTTTATAATATGAAAGCAGTAAATGAAAGCGATAACCACTTACTCGGTTGTAGTGCTTCCATGCTGTTTGGTTAGTTGTTGAACAAAGAAAGATTGAAAACAACAGTATATTCAAAATCAAAGGAGAAAGTGCTTTGAAAAAGAAAGATTTGGGGCTTACAGCTCAAGGAGAGGCCCAGGGTTTCATCAGTGAGCGCACTGTTTGAATTTGTACAGAGGGACTTATACAAGTGACTGGGGCCCAAAAAGGTTTTCTGTACAAAGGGATGGATCTTACACTCTCTCAAGAGGCCCAAAAAGGTTTAAAGAAAAAAGAGTGGGGCTTATAACACGAGGGTAGGCCCAAATGATTTTTTCGTTTAAAATGGCGATCGCGTCGAGGTTTTCTTTTAACGCAGAGGGACTTATACAATAAGTGAGGCCCAAAATGTTTTGGTTAAAAGGGGGATTGGGTCTTACACTCTAATAGAGGCCCAGATGATTTTTATTTTTAAACGGGCGACGATCGCGCCGTTTACTTGTACAGAGGGACTTATACAATGAGTGAGGCCCAAAAAGTTTTTGTACAAGGGGGGATGGGTCTTACACTCTCTCAAGAGGCCCAAAAAGGTTTGAAAATGATTTATGAGGGTTGAATTAATCCAAAACCCTAATTTGTTTTCAAAAATGTATTTAATTGAATAAAAATTCAATTAAAATGATCAAAAATTGTTTAACACATGGAATACAAATTGTGATCTTGGATTAATGCTTCAAAAATTAAGTATTGACCTACAAAATAATTAGAAAGCATTAAAAGTTGCAAAATCAATGTAGAAAAAATATTTAAAATGCCAAAAACAATCAAAATATTATTTCTTTACAAAAATATCAATTATATGAAATAAATAATATTTTTGGGATTTTTTGTGAAAATAAAATATTTTAACATTTTTGTGAATTATTAAAAAAAGAATCAACTCAAAATCATTAAAACTCAGAGAGAAATTAATTTTTGAATCAATTAAACAAAATCACAAAATTCAAATATTTGAATTTCTAAAAATGGCGCCAAGAACAAGCTGAAGAACACGCGCGTGTTCTTGGTTTCTCAGATTTGCATTTTCTATCCAATCTCCATGAATACGTAATCATATCATGTAATCCACATATCATTATGCTCGCCTCAACCTCACGATCATGTCTATGTACTTTAATTTCATTTAAATTAAACATACAACAAGAAATCACGAAGAGACCTCAAGAACCCTAATTTCTGCATGAAGGCTAGGATTTTTGATACACGATTCAAACAATGCAATTAATTAAGGGAAAACATTCCATGCATGATTATGAACATATGGCCAAATTATTGTGCGAGGAAATATGCATAGATTGAGAGATGACCAAGTATGTGCTTACCTCCAAGTCGTGACAGCAAGAGCAGATGTGATTTTGAGTTGGAGGTGTTACAGACAAGTTGTGATGATCTGGACAGCTTCCCTACACCATATGGAGTGTGTTTGAACACTTGGATTGAATTGAAATGGACTGGATCAGTTTATGGCATCTCAGCTGCAACTTCACTTCAAACTTGTGTGGATGGCAAGTGATTTTGAGATTTTGATGTTCCAGATGTTATGTGAGTGTTTGATCAGCTCATATGTGATGTATGTGAGGTGTGTGAGTGATTGGTTTGATTGGAATTGCTCTCAAACTCAAAACCCGATAGCTACCTTGCTAAGAAAGGCATTTTTGCCAAGAGAAAGAGATTTTGAGGAAAGCATCTGTTAGATGGCTTTGGTGTACTCAAACTGACCACAATTGAGCTCTATTTATAGTAGATCAAGTTTGTTTTGCAAGGAATAGTGCATGGCAGCTGGTAAGTAGGTTTGGCCAATGTTGGCAAATGAAAATCCAAGTCTCCTCTAGCCATTGACTAGAGGTTAGGGCACAGAGCTTTGGTCCCCTTGGTCTTGGATAAGTCTTGACTGATTTCAGATGAGAATGGCTCAGTCCATGCCACCTTGATGGTTCCATTGAATGCCTCATTCCAAATTTGAAGTCTTGTCCCTATTTTGGCCATTCTAGGTTCAACATGCTATTTCTTGTTCCTTGGACCTTGGAGGCTTGGCTCAGTGATTGTCCCCTTTAGATTCAATCCTCTGAGGTGTCCAAGTGGATAGGAGCAATTGAATTTGGCTGATTTTGGAAAATCGACCAAAGTTGCAAATTCTGCCTTGCCTTGACAGATTTCAGCAAGGCAACTTGGCAATGTTGTATCTCATGGTGTAGGTTGAATTTGGCAATGTTCTTGGCCATTTTGGAAAGCTCTTACATGATACAACAACTGTTTAAACAAGTTTGGCTTTGACCTATTTTGATTCCAAGTGAAAAATCCCCCTACATTTGGCAAAAAGTGAGGCAGAATCTGACTTAGTGAAAATTTCACTAAGTGTTGGAAAAAGTGACATTTTCACTTTTCAGCCACTTTGATCACTCCATAACTCAAAATCCTTAATGAATTGGAATGACTTGTAGTTGAAGTTTTTGTAGGTGATAATGAGGGCTACAAATACATCTTTGGATGAGAAAAAATGGCCTTGTGGTTTAGGAGTTATGGTCCTCCAAAGTTGATACCTTTGCCACTTTATTTTTAACTTAGAAAAATTTCTAAGTTTTATGGTTACCCCTTTTACAAGTTATCTCACTTTTCTTGATTTTTCTTGATGAATGATGATTCAAATCATACATTAACATCATTTTAGGGTTAAAAATCCATTTTGGTGAAAAATCTCAAAAAGTCAAAGTTGACTTTTGTGCACAGTTGACTTTTTATCAGATGAATTCCAAACTGTGCAATTCTTCAGGAAATCATGTCCTTGACCTAAATCAAACTTGATGGACATGTTCCATGGGTGTCATAGGGTATATTAAATCATGTATTAGGGTTTGGGAGCATGTCTTGGTCAAAAGTCAAAGTTACAGTTGACTTTTCTCTTAAAACCCTAATTGCGGTGCAGATGAAATTGAGACTTGTTGCTCAAGCTTCTTGGATCAATCCATTGTTCCAAATGGATCAATATGGTATATTAGAGACCCTCAAATCATGTCTTGAGGTCTTGGCTCATGGTTTGTCCCAAAAGTCAACTTAGGGGTGAATTAGGTCAAGAAACCCTAATTCCTGATTTTTGATGAATGCATCCCCTGAGGCAAAATTGACTTGATGCATGGGTTCATGAGGTTCCATGAAGTATATTAGGTCATGTTTTGGATCATTACCTTGTGCCCAGATGAAAATGTTCCATCTGGAGGCCCTGGTCGACGAAAACCCTAATTTGGTGACACTGGCGATCTTGAGGCTTGATCCACCTAGAAGGGAGCATCCTTGTGCTTAATCCTTGAAGTGGGAGTCCTTTTGATCCTTTGTGGATATTTAAGATATTAGACAAGTTGAAGATCATGTCATTTCTTGATTGATCCTTTGTCTAAGCACTCAGAGAGGGCTTGAAACCCTAATTTTGATTGTATTGGATGCTCACCCATCTTTGGGGAGACTGATGAAGCATGATGGTTCATCCATATTGTGATGATGATTTTCACAATGATGGGAAATCTAAGTGGTCAAAATTTGGGGTATTACAGATGCCCCTATTTAATCTTCTTGGACCCGAAGGTGTGAATGACGAAGGGATTCGGGCATTCGGGGTGCAAGAGGATTAAATATCGGAATACCCAAAATTTTGATGGTGGTTATGAATGGTAGCTTACGCATTCATCTTCTTTAGCTAAGCAATGATGCTTAGAAAAGGTAAACTTCCCCTCGATCCTGGTTTCCTACCAAGGAACTGGTCTTGGTTTCTTTTGAACTTCCCATCGTTCTTGGTTTCCTACCAAGAACTGGTCTCAGTCTCTGAAATGAACTTCCCCTCGTTCCTGGTTTCCTACCAAGGAACTGGTCTTAGTTTCTTTTGAAATAAACTTCCCCTTGATCCTGGTTTCCCACCAAGGAACTGGTCTTAGTTTCTTTTGTCAATAAACTTTATTGACAAGGGACGCTATGTGTAGCGGTTTTCCCTCAAACTTCTCGCCGAATTTTCCTGGGGAGATGCCATTTGAGTGGAAAAAGTTTTGATGTCAGACTTGCTGGGGAACCCATTCGTCTGAGTTGTAGAGGTGCACAAACTTCTCTGTTTTGGAGACGCCATTTGTCGATTCTACTGGGGAAAGCGAGTCTCTTGAGAGACTGTTTTCGTTTGGGGTTACATCATACTTTTCTCGGGATCTTCCCGGAGAAATGCCATATGATGGGATCCAATTTTGAGGTGCCAATGACCTTCTCATCAGTGGTTTTTCGGAGCAAAACTGGCGTGCTGCCGAATCTCTGATCACGAGGCTTTCTCTGTGGATTTTCCTTAATCCGGGAAAGCAAGGATATCATCTTCAATGGCGAAGAGTGATGCTTATTGAAAGTTTTCTCTGGCTTTTCAGAGGTTCAAGTTATCAAAGTGGTCAAGGACCAACTTCTTTCCAGAATTAAACTGGAAGCGAGGTTGTTCAGACACAGTATTTCCTGACGAGGCAAGAACTGACAACTCGATTAAGAGGACTTCTACCACTAGGGGACAAGACCGACTAGAGTGATAGTGATGCAATATGAAATGTGAATGCAAATAAAAAATGCATGATGTATGTATGTATATGCTGACAAAACAGACGCAACATACAGACTAGTGGATGAACACAATTGGATACTCGGCCATCGCGGGGCGAAGAGGTACCATTGATTCAAAATAGCAATTCCACCTTGCTTAGGAGAGATAGTCCCGTTGGGAGCTATGTTGATCGGGCTTAGGAGATGAGAACTCGGCCGAGGATGTCAGACGAAACAAGGTCTCTGACACAGTTGATCCCTTCATTCAGGCGAACTGGTTTAGAAGGAGTACTTTGATTCTGCACTTTGAAGTTCGCTTACTTCGGGAGAAGCGATCGATGTTCTTCTGATGTTCAACAGTCAAAAGAAATGCCATCTTTAATTTAAAAGCAGAAAAAGTTTAACAAGTAAATTCATTTTTGTTTCAAGAATCGCTGATTAAGTTTAAACAACGTCGTTCTGTAAAGCTAAAACAAGTAAAGAATTACAAACAAAAGCACAAGGGCTCAAATTTTATTGATAAGATGGAGATCAGCCAAACGCGTGATTCCAAAGAGTATATACAAAGTTAGAAAATGGTAATTTACAGGGAAAAGGGCTACATTGAAACATAACGACCACTATCCTTCTACCAACTTTGAGTTCGGGACATCCTGAGCTTCCGTAGAAGATGACCTTTGAATGGAGATTTCCTCTGATAGATGATGCTGTAACTGCTGCTGAGGGACTTGCCTCTGTTGAACATAGTTACTTGCCATTATCCCTAATTTTTGCCTGGATTGTACTATGAGATTTCCAATTCATCGGGATGATTTTTTTTTCATGTCTCTAACTTTTGCCTGGACCGCCCTTTCGGGTTTTCAATCCATCGAGACGTTTTTTTTTTTTTTTAGTTTTAGGCGAAGTATTTCTTGACTACATCAACATTCGTGGGGTAGGCAAATTCCTCTCCGTCCATGGTTGCAAGTCTCAAGGCGCCGCCTGAGAAAGCTTTCGTGACCATATAGGGGCCATCATAATTTGGGGTCCATTTGCCCCGAGAGTCAGTGAGAAATGATTGTATCTTCTTGAGCACGAGGTCTCCTTTTCTGAAAATACGAGGTCGGACCTTTTTGTCGAACGCCCTTTTCATTCTCTGCTGATACAACTGACCGTGGCATAGTGCCGTGATTCGTTTCTCTTCGATCAGGTTCAGTTCGTCGTGTCGACTTTGACACCATTCAGCTTCGGTGAGCTTATCTTCCATCAATACCCGGATTGATGGGATCTCTACTTCCATGGGGAGCACTGCTTCCATGCCATATACTAGAGAGAAAGGGGTTGCCCCTGTTGAAGTGCGGATAGATGTTCGATAACCGTGAAGAGCAAAGGGTAGCATTTCGTGCCAATCTTTATAGGTTACAACCATCTTTTGAACGATCTTCTTGATGTTCTTGTTAGCCGCTTCTACCGCTCCGTTCATCTTGGGTCGGTAGGGAGATGAGTTATGGTGTTCGATCTTGAACTCTGCACACAACTCTTTCATCATCTTATTGTTCAAGTTAGATCCATTATCAGTAATGATCTCGCTTGGGACACCATAACGGCAGATGATATTGTTTTTGATAAATCGGACCACCACTTGTCGGGTTACATTGGCGAATGACGCTGCTTCGACCCACTTGGTGAAATAGTCAATGGCTACCAGGATGAACCGATGTCCGTTTGAAGCCTTGGGCTCAATCATACCAATCATATCGATTCCCCATATGGAAAATGGCCACGGGGAAGAAAGAACTTTGAGATGTGATGGCGGTACATGAATTTTGTCGAAGTATATCTGACACTTGTGACACCTCGTCATATACTTGTAGCAGTCGGATTCCATGGTCAACCAATAATACCCGGCCCTGAGAATTTTTCTCGCCATTGTGTGTCCGTTGGCATGAGTGCCAAAGGATCCTTCATGAATTTCTTTCATGAGCATGTCTGCTTCTGGTCTGTCGACGCATCGGAGCAAGACCATGTCAAAATTTCTCTTATAAAGAGTGTCACCGCTCAGGAAGAAGTTTCCAGCCAATCTTCTGAGGGTTTTCCTGTCTTTTCTGAGTGCCCCAGATGGGTACTCTTGTTTCTGAAGGGAGCATTTGATATCATGATACCAAGGTTTGTCGTCTATGACTGCTTCGATCGCGAAGATGTAGGCGGGCCGTTCAAGGCGCATGATGTCGATCTTAGGTATGTCATTCCATCGACCTACACTAATCATGGAAGAGAGAGTGGCCAATGCATCAGCCATGTGATTCTCATCATGAGGGATGTGATGAAAGTCGACTCTGTTGAAGAAGGGTAACAACCTCCTTGCATAGTCTTTGTAAGGAGTCAATCCTGATTGGTATGTGTTCCAATCTCCTTTTATCTGGTTAATAACCAGGGCTGAATCGCCGTATACGTCCAAGTTTTTTATCCTTAAATCAATCGCTTCTTCGAGACCCATGATACATGCTTCGTATTCGGCCTCGTTGTTCGTACATTTGAACGTAAGTCTGGCAGTGAACGGAATGTGGGAACCCTGAGGGGTAACAATGATAGCCCCAATTCCGTTTCCATAATGATTAACTGCTCCGTCAAAGATCATTCCCCACTGGGAACCTGGTTTTGGCCCTTCACTGGGTAGCGGTTCATCGCAATCTTTCATTTTTAGATACATGACATCTTCGTCTGGGAAGTCAAACCCGATTGATTCTTGATCATCAATCGGTTGATGAGCCAAATGATCGGCTAAAATACTTCCTTTAACGGCTTTCTGAGCGCGGTACTCTATGTCATATTCTGATAGTAACATCTGCCAACGGGCAATCCTTCCCGTGAGAGCAGGTTTTCCGAAGACGTACTTGATTGGATCCATTTCGGAGACCAACCAAGTAGTATGACGAATCATGTACTGGCGAAGACGTTTGGCTGCCCAAGCCAAAGCGCAACAAGTTTTCTCAAGCATTGTGTACCGAGTCTCGCAGTCGGTGAATTTCTTGCTTAGATAGTAAATGGCAGACTTTTTCCTTTTAGTTTCATCTTGTTGGCCGAGTACACATCCCATTGAGTCCTCCAGGACTGTGAGGTAAATGATCAGTGGTCTCCCTTCCACTGGAGGTGATAGAATCGGAGGATTCAACAGATATTCCTTGATACTGTCGAAGGCGGTTTGGCAATCTTCTGACCAAACGCAATCCTGGTTCTTTTTGAGTAATTTGAAAATCGGCGCGCATGTCGCGGTCATAAGGAATATGAATCTGGAGATGTAGTTCAAATGTCCCAGGAATCCTCTGACTTGTTTTTCAGTTTTCGGAGAAGGCATTTCTTGAATGGCCTTGACCTTGTCAGGATCAACTTCAATTCCTTTCTGGCTGACGATGAACCCTAGTAGTTTCCCTGAACGGACACCGAAGGTGCACTTGTTGGGATTCAAGCGGAGCTTGAATTTTCTTAGACGTTCGAACAATTTTGACAAATGTTCAACGTGCTCATCCTCTGTTCTTGATTTTGCAATCAAATCATCGACATATACCTCGATTTCTTTGTGTATCATGTCATGAAACAGAGTAGTCATGGCCCTTTGATAGGTTGCCCCGGCATTCTTCCAACCGAACGACATTACCTTGTAACAAAAGGTACCCCATGGGGTAATGAACGAAGTTTTCTCCATGTCTTTCGGCGCCATTTTGATATGATTATAGCCCGAGAATCCATCCATGAAGGAGAATACTTTGAACTTTGCTGTGCTGTCAACCAGCATGTCAATGTGTGGTAAAGGAAAGTCGTCCTTTGGACTTGCCTTGTTTAGATCTCTGTAATAAACACACATTCTGACCTTTCCATCCTTTTTGGGAACGGGTACGATGTTGGCTAACCATTGAGGATATTCAGATGTAGCAAGGAAACCCGCGTCAATCTGTTTCTGTACCTCCTCTTTGAATTTGATGGCCTTGTCCGGGTGAGTCCGTCTCAACCTTTGCTTTACTGGCGGACATTCCGATCTTAGCGGTAAGTGATGTTCCACGATGCTGGTATCCCACCCTGGCATATCCTGATAGGACCAAGCGAATACATCGGGGAATTCTTTGAGAAGCTTTATCAAACCCTCTCTGGTAGTTGGACTGAGCAGTGCTCCGATCCTGATTTCTTTTCTCTCTTTTTCTGAACCCAAGTTTACCGTTTCCAACGGCTCTTTGTGAGGTTCAATGGACCTTTCCTCTTGTCTGAGTAGTTGGGAGATCTCTTCTGGAATTTCGTTGTCATTTTCTTCTTCAGCCTCGAATACCGGGAACTCAAAGTTGGAAGAAGGCATCGGATCGTATGTTTCAACGGGGTTTAAAACAAGCAATCTGCATGATGTGATGATTCGTGTTTAGAAGAGATAGAGAAAATGTAAGTGTGTGCAGTGTATTTATTTTACTGCTTGTTTTTATTATTGAATGTTTTTTAGGATTACCATTTTCCGAAAAAGCAAAAAGAGAAAATAGCAAATAATGCGGGAATTACAGAACGACGTTATTTTATTAATGAACAAGTCGAATCTTGAAACTACAGCCCTATAAAACAAAACTATGTCGCTTTGGGCGAAGCGAAGAGGGAAATTTATAGAAAGCGAGCCCTATCAAAATATCCGTTTCACCTGGGCAGGGTGAAAGGTTAAAGATGGCAATTACTTTGACTGACGAACGACCTTCGGAACCTCGACGGTAACCCATTGGCGGCGAACTCCTCGGTGAATCACAAAGTCTGGAACCTTCCTTGATTTGTCTTCAGAAATGACGCTGATTTCTGGTGGAGCAGGATCATTAGAATCTGTTTCCCAAGAAGAATTGTGTTAGGAGGATTCCTCTGTTGCATTTTGTATAGCATTGGTGCTCTCAGCTGTATCTCCCCATCCAGTTGACTGGATATCTTCGAGCCTGATACGAGAGCTTTCGGGAGCGGTGTACTTGACCATAAAGTCGTATTTTCCACTTGGTTGTCCCAAGGTGTCCCAAACTTCTTTGGAACTGGAGAAGTCATCCCTCTCGATGACGTTGACCTCAGGAAAAGCATAGTTGATGAATTCTAGTCCTGCAAACGTTGCGAATTCATCTTCATGTTGAGTAGCTTCTGAATGACCTGAGTGTTGATCCCATGACATGGTGGGGACACAGGTATTCTGTTCAATGATGGTCAGCTAAGTTCCATTACTCGGCTGACTTTCTTGCCCCAAGTTTCCTGGGTAAGGCTGCCACATTGGCAGGCCATCCATCGGGCCATAGTAGGTAGAGTCAAAGTTGTATTTCATTAGAGTGTCTTCCTCTAATGAGTTTGGCGGAGCACGACATCCTTCTGGATCACAACCTCCGTATATCAGTTCGACATCTAATCTTGGTATAAATCTCGGACTTTCTGTAGGAAAGCAAAAAGGCATAGGCACCTCTTCCTGAGACATATAGCCGTCCTTGTTAAGGTAGGACTTCCACTCTTCATCTGTGTCAGAGGAATCTTCCTCATTGATAGCATGCACTGCTTGAGACACTGGGTGAAGAAAACCTCCACTGTGGAAGAAGTTTTGAAGGGGATGAAAACTTTCATCGTTGGCAACTGTCTGGGTACAGGTTGCAGAAAAACCAAGACCCTTCTTTGTTTTATTGTTAATAAGGATGACAAGCCGTCCCCATCCTGTCGTATCGGTACTCTCGACCGCTTTGATAGCATCTTTGTATGAAGAAATTGAAGTTCCTTCTTCGGATTGATCGTTCTTGCTCATCGATAGTGCTTGGAACTGAGTTCCAATAACCTCCTCGGGTTCTACACAAGCAGATGATGATAGGTTACTCACAAGCAAGGCTTGTTCCCCACAAACTGTGACAAGTTGATCGTTCTTGATGAACTTTAGCTTTTGGTGGAGGGTTGAAGTAACCGCTCCAGCCTGATGTATCCAAGGTCTTCCTAATAAACAACTGTATGTTGCCCGGATGTCCATGACCTGGAAAGTGATTTGGAAAGTGTGAGGACCAATAGTTATGGGAAGATCAACTTCGCCGATAACTGTTTTTTTGGATCCGTCGAATGCTTTGACGACGACCTCGCTGACTCTCATCGGAGGGCCCTTAAATGATAATTGCGTCAAAGTGGACTTCGGCATAACATTCAGGGCTGACCCTGTGTCTACCAGTACGTTGGCTAAAGCATTGCCCTGGCAGTTAACTGTAATGTTGAGCGCCACGTTATGACGACGACCCTCTTCAGGTAATTCCCCATCACTAAATCCCAAATTATTGCAGGAAGTGATGTTAGAGACAATGCTATCGAATTGTCTGATTGTTACATCCTGTTCCACAAAGGCTTGCTCCAAGACTTTCTGTAGACCCTCTCTGTGTGCTTCTGAACTGAGTAATAGTGATAATACTGAGATCTTTGAAGGAGTCTGTAACAGTTGATCAACAATGTTATATTCACTCCTTTGGATGAGCTTTAGCATCTCATCTTTGTCTTTTGAAAAGTCGGGATTACCAGATTGACTGACTGGTGGATCAGGAATTTCCGCCTGAAGTTCCTTTTCTTTGTTGGATTCTCCAACCCCTCGGTTGAAGATTCGACCGCTCCGTGTTACACGACTGATGTTTGCAATATTCACGACGGAGGGTAATGGAATTTCCTTTCCATTCTCGATTATTGTTGCACCGTATTTGTAAGGGATTGCCTTAGCTGATTCATACGGTAGTGGCCCCGGTAGATAGATGACTATGGGAACCTTCTGATTTTTCTGACCATCATAAGTAACCTTGATCTGTTCCCGGTTGGGAACTCTTGATTCGTCAAGTAGAGGGATGATGGCAAAAACATCCCTGGTCCTGTGATGACCAGAGATCGTGACAACATCCTCAACTTGCTCGGCAAGGTAGTTCGGCGACCAAATGATGGGTCCTGAACCTGGATATGGATGAATTTCTCCATGATCGACTTGACCCTGAAGAGCTGCTATTACAAGGTAACACCCTTGGTTACTTTCCGAACAGATGCTACAACAGTCATAGTTGTGTGGTGGCACCTGGCCACGCCCACTTTGAATGCAATGTAACCTCACTAGGTTATCTTCCATTGATCGGACATCCTGACTTTGACGACGAGTAGGATTCCTGTGACTGATACTAATCTGCTGAGTATCTTCGTCCATATAGATTGGCATCCACCAGTGATTTAACAAGTGCTGAAGTGCCTCCTGGACAAGGGTACAACCTCGATCGTTTTCGCAACCCGCTTTACAATTTTGGTAATCATGTGATATTAAGAATCCGAGTTGGACCTGCTCAGCATGTAACTCTACCAGGTTGGTATTCATCATGCGAATATCGAAGATCTGAACCATATTGATTTGATAGGGATTCCTATCATGGTAGTCTTGGATCCATCCAAGATCCATCTGACGCTGGTGGGCCTCTTGTATGAAAGAGCATCCCTGTTTGTTTACCGAGCAAATCAGACAGGAACTGTAATCATGCCGCGGCAGATTATGATACTGGCTTTGCCTTGAGTGCATTGCCACCAAGTTGACATTCATCGCACGGATGTCGTGGTTTTGAATGACGTTGGAATTCGTGTAAACCATGTTAACTCCATGAACTCGGTGCTCTTGGATCCATCCAAGATCCATTTGTTCCTGTAGAGCTGCTTGCACTACAGAACACCCCTGGTTGTCTTTAGAGCAGATATCACACTGGTGATAATTATGAGGTGGCGCATGGCCATATCCACTCTGTCTACAATGCATCTTGACCAGATTGGTCCCCAATAAGAGTACATCGTGAATTTGATAGACATTGTTAGTCTCTTTCTCAATCAGATTGACTGCAGCTTTCTCGTGTTGAGGCAGCGGGTTCGTAAGAACATTAGGATTCGTATCTTTGAAAGATAAGAGCCCGCTCCTAACAAGCTTTTGCACGTCGGATTTGAAATTGAGACAAGTCTCAATGTTATGCCCTGAACCTCCTTGATGATAAGGGTATGTTTGATCCACCTTAAACCAGAAAGGCGGATTTTCCGGAACTGAAAGAGGAGACTTAGTCTAAATGTGCCCCTTGGCTAGCAGTAACGGAAACAATTCAGCGTACGATACGGGTATAGGATCAAATCCTGGTGGCCGTGTTGTACGGTTGTTGTTATATGGGAGACGAGCCTGCTGAAGAGGCTGTTGTGTCCTTTGTTGGTCAGGTTGGCTCTGCGCAACCTGAGGTTGATACATAGGAACAGGCGCGGGGCCTATAGCAGGAGTAACAGCTGCTACTGGCTGATAACGTCGCCTTTGCTTTCCGAGAGAGATATTCCCAATATCTTGCTCTTTTTTCTTAGGGAGAGCACTACCGTATTTTTTAGTACCGCTCGTTGATCCAGTGTCTTTCGCCAAAGGTCCTTCTCGGACGGCTTCCTCAAGACGTACACCCATGCCGACCATTTCGGTGAAATCACTGGGTGCACTGGCAATCATTCGGTCATAGTAAAATGAGCTTAAGGTCTTTAAGAAGATTTTTGTCATCTCTTTTTCCTCAAGAGGTGGACAAATTTGAGCGGCAATTTCACGCCACCTTTGAGCATACTCCTTAAAGGTTTCCTTTTCCTTTTGCGACATTGATCTGAGTTGATCTCTGTCGGGTGCCATGTCCAAATTGTACTTGTATTGTTGGACGAAGGCAGTACCAAGATCTCTGAATGTACTGATCGTAGTACGGTTTAAACCCATGTACCATTTGAGTGCGGCGCCGGTTAAACTATCCTGGAAGTAGTGAATCAGCAGGTCCTGATTCTCCGTCTGAGCTGACATCCGCCGAGCGTACATCACCAGATGGCTCTGAGGGCAAGAGTTACCCTTGTATTTTTCAAAGTCGGGCACTTGGAACTTGTGAGGGACTTTCACATTTGGGACCAAGCAGAGGTCTGCGGCGTCCTTTCCAAATAGATCCTGACTGCAAATGGCTTGCAGCTCTTTCTGCATTTCCAAGAACTGCTCCTGGAATTCATCCATTCTATCGAACATAGTTTCCTTCTTACCAGAAGGTGTCTGTGGAATCTGTCCTTCCTGGACAGTGTGCACCACAGGGGGTGGTACCGTGACTACGGCAGTGAGTCTTGGTGCCTCCCGAAGTTTGTAACCTTCAGGAGTCTTCAGTATGCCCCTGGCATCTTCGCTTTCCCGAAGTTTGTAACCTTCAGGCCCAGCGGCTTCTGTTGCGATTCCCTGATCTTTAGTGATTGGCGGAACATATCCTTCCGGGATATAGTTAACAGGCATGCCCCAAGGACGATCTTTCGGAATCTGATACCTAGGATCATACTTTTCTATGATGGGCGTTGAGGTGATCTCTGAGTCACAGTCCTTTGTAGCTGAGCTTCCGCCATGGCTTGCATGTTGTTACGAAGCTTTCTCATATCCTCTCTCAGAGCGTCGATTTCTTCTTTCAACTCTCTGTTTTCTTCCTCAAGATCATCCATCTTTTTCTGACGATTGGCCCGAGTATTATACGAATGAGACAGTTTGACTCTAGAATCGAGACACAAATGTGAGATTCGTAGGGAAGAAGAATATGCGATGTGAGAATGATGAATGCAATGATTATATTAATTGTTGTTTTTTGGTTTAATCAAAATAAACTTTGACAATTAGATTGCAAATATCAAACAGTGGGGAAACCCCTTTTTATTGAAATTCAAAGGATTACAGAAATGGAAATACAGTAGATTACAAAGTGCAGAAACAGAAACCTAAACTAATGGGTCCCGAGTCCTCTCTGAGGAGAAACCGGGTGCTGATTCTGGTATCTTCCTTTTCTTTGACCGGGGCGCTTGGGCCGTTGTCGGGTTGTCATTCCTTTGCCAAGTGAAAGGAGTGAGAAAATTCCTTTGGTCATCTTGATTCTCTACAGCATGCTGCTCTAAAATTTCAATCAGAGCATCTTTCTCTTTTAGTAGTTGCTGTATTTGGATACACTCTACGTCGAGGGTGCGGTACCTGTTCTTCCAAGACCTTATTTCCTTTTGAACCTTGTTGAGAGTAACCTGAAGCTTTTCAGTTTCCGTCATGAAGTACATGACAGATTCCCTCGGCGGAAGAATTCCGTAACGAGGATAAGGCATCTTTAGCTTGAGAGCTCTAGTTTGTACCCAGTGGAGATAAGGCTCCACCGAGACACAATCTGGTTTTCCCAGAGACTCTCGTCCTTTCCTATGAACCTGTTTCCAAGCTTGCACTATTTCCGTCTTTAGTGCTCTGTCACTTTCTCCTTCTTTGAAGAAAAGACCTTCCAGATGAACACCTAGTGGGATGTGTCTCATCGGGTATCCAAATTGACGAAGAACCAATATCGGATGATAGTTGATTCCTCCTTTAGTTCCTCTGAGGGGTACGCTGGGGAAGTTTCCACAATGGTCAATGATTCTGATTCCCTCATAAATCCTATTACACCAATCTATATCAGAATGGGTGAGAGACATGATCTTCTGCGACCAACGTAAGACACTCTTGCAATCCCAAAAAGCAGCAGACTTGGGAAGTGAGAGATAAACCATTTGTAGAGCAAAGGTACACAACATGTGATCTCCCCTCCGCTATACAAATTTCCCAAGTGTACAGAATGATACGCATCTGCGAGCAAAGTCGGCACAGGGTTTCCAATGAGAAAAACCTTAATAGCGTTGATATCGACGAAATTATTGATGTTGGGAAACGAAAATAATCCGTAGGTGAGCAAGACAAAGATGCTTTCAAAAGCAGTCCCGTTCCCTATACTAGCGAAGTACATAGCTTTCTTTGTCAAGAACTGGGCTGGCAAACCTTGGGTGCCACCCTTAGTGGTCATGTGAGTCCTGACCTCATACTCGTCCAAATGAATTGTGTAACACCTCAAAATTTGCCTTGTTGTTTTTAGATAACTGGCTTATGTTTCTTTTCATTTCTTGCATTTGCATTATACATAGCATTTGGTTCTTAGCATGGAATCGAGGTATTTGGTTCAACTCAAGGGCAAAAGCTTCTTATGAGCTCCATAAGCTTCTCACATCCTTATATGGTGGCCCAAATGTATTTCAATGAGGGATTCTCCAAGTGGTTATATCAAGGATTGGTGTCCTTACATTGATGACCAAAACTAGGGCTTTATGGTTAAGGGTCCTAAGCTCAAGGAGTTGATTCAAACCTTTCACCAAGGTTCTCCATATGTCAAAACAAGTCTAAGGATGGATTTTGAGCCAAAAATTCATCATGGAAGGCCTCAGATGATTCAGTAGCTTACAGATGAAGTAATCAGTCAAACTGGTCAATTGAAAAGTCAAACTAGGGTTTTGAGAGATCCTCATCATGGTAATCAAGTCAAGAGACCTTTGTTTGGTCTATGGAAGGCTTTCATGATCACAATTTGCAAAAATCAAGCTTTGGTAAAAAGTTGCTAATTTGGGAAAGTGACTTGTAATTTCAAGTTACTATTTTTGGCATATTTTCAACCAACTTTAACCAAACTTTTCATGATAAAAAATGCTTCAAACGAATTTTTGCCCAACACCAAAGTTGTAGAGCTCTTTCTCCTCTTTCCAAAGAGTGGTGGATCATGATCATATCATTTTTGGATCAAGAGTTATGGGCATTTGAAGTTAGAGGGCATTTGGTGTTCCACCATGCATACCATTTTGACATAACTTGCAAGATGCATTTTAACTCACCAATATGGCTTCTAATTGTTCAGTTCATCTCACCACACTCCATTGCACCTCACTTAGCATCATTTTGAGCTAAGAATTGTATGAATCCGTGGATTACATGGTCATAATTCATCATTATACAATTTTGCAAGTTCACTTGGAATTCATAATTCAGTTACTCTCCAGCCCCAAGATCAATCCAAAGGTGGTCCTTGTATCAAAAGGAAAACAATCATGCACTTTTCATGAAGAATGCACGAGCCAAATACCTCATGTGCACAAACTTGCAAATTTGCAAAACAGCCCAAAACTCATTGCTCTCAAGTCCTTGAAGATTAAAACCCTAAACAGTAGCATTGGCACACTATATAAGCTAACTCACACGAATTTCTCAGCAGCTACTATTCATTTTCATCACTTTTCAAAGTTTTGCTCTCAAGTTTCTCTCCTTCGATTCTCCCAATCCTTCAAGGTTCCTCCATTTTTCTTGGTTGGTTTAGGATCAGTGAAGCACAAGGAAGAGAAATCCACCACTGTTTTGAGGTTTAAGCAAGGAATTCATCAAGTTGAGTTCAGAGCTTCAACTTTCGGATTCAAGGATTCAGGCTAGTTTGAAGGTCTAATTGCATTTATTTTGCAATTAGACGGTTGAAAGAGTTGATCTGCAGCTTATCTTGGAGTTTCTTGACGTATTTCCATTTCTGCAAATCTCAGGTGAGCTTCAAATTCATAGATCTAGAATTGATTTTTGTTGTGTGTTTAATGTTCATCTTGATGTGCTGAGCTCATATATGTGTTTGGTTTTGATTTTCAACGTGAATCATGGCTGAAATTTAGATCTGAAATTTTCAGATCCAAACTTGTTTCGTTCGATTCTTGAAATATACGCATGCTAAATGATTTTGAGTGGCATATTTGTGATCTACGTGAGTTGCTGAACATTTTGATGTATGATTTGTTGTTTTTGGTTATGGTTTGAAGTTTGGTGGCCAGAGAGTGGCCGGAGAAGACGACCGGCGCTTCTCCGGTCGGTTAGGGTTTAATTAGGGTTTATGATTTTCCAGATTAAATCTCATGCGTTGGATTGTGTTTAATTTTCCAGTTTAATTCACGTGCGTTGGATCTTGGTTATGTGGGGTTAATTAAGTTGATTAGGGTTTAATGGATCTGATTAAGTCATGGCCGTTTGATTTCATTTAATTAGTGAATTTGAATGTGGACCATTGGATTGTTGACTTTGCTTTGTTTGACTGAGAGCATGAGCCTGTGGATCTGGAGACTTTCTTATGTTTGACTTAATCTCAGCCGTTCGTTGTTTCTGAAGGCTTGAAAGCGCTTGGGATTTTTTGCTCTTTGCACCCCCGTTTCTGAGCCCATGGTCATTTTGCACGCGTTTGGATTTCTCTTTGCACCCCTACCTTCATTTCATTTTCTTTTTATTTTCTATTTTCATACCATTTCATAATTAATTGTTAAAAATACTTGCATGTGCTAAAAAATTCCAAAAAAATTCATCACGCATAATCATCATTAAAATTAATTTTTCACATTTTATTTTATTATTTTTGCATTAAATTTGCATTAAATATTAATTTTCCAAATTAATTTGTCTCATTTGCACTTCATATTGCATACTTCATGTTGCATTTTTTATTTCTCTCATTTGGAAAGTGATTTGATCCTGATTCTTTTTGGGTTGTGTTCATAACATGTTGAAGTATGCTTGGGATTTTTGGTATGATTTTTAGGTCCTTTTTGGATGACTTTTGATGTGTTGCTTTGAGCATGAATGTATGAAATCCTATTGATGCTTTGACCTAATTGTTGATTGACTTTGGTTCTGATTCATTGCTTGTGGATTTGATATGTCAATTATACATGTTTGAGATGCTTGAATACTGAATGACATAATTTTTTAGGCATGTTTGTTATTTCTTTGAAGCATGAGCTTTAACTTGTCCAATTTGTGAATATATGCTTCATGTTTGGTTTGCTTGATCATGAAGGCACTTGTGCCACAATTTTAGGTCTTGTTTGAGGATTGATAGCATGTTAATGGACTTCTGGTTGTGATATTTGAATCTCATCTTTGAATGTTTGATGTTTGCCTTTCACTTTAAGTCATTTGTTTCACAAGTATGAATCATGTTTCACTTCACTTCACTTCACTTCTTCTTTGCTTCCTAATTGATTGTGAAAGTGTTTGTGTGACTTGAATGTTGTTTGAAGATCATGTTTAGGCACATATTTAGGATTGTGTCACTTCTGGATTTGGTTTACTTTGTGAAATTTTGACTTGGTTGCTTTACATGATCACTTCTTTTCATCTCACTCCTTCTTTAATGACTTGAATGGTACTTGAGTGACTTCTCCCTTTTCTTTTTGACTAATTGTGCATGATTAATAGTAGAGGTCAGTAGGACCATTAGGTTCTGAACTTGATGTTTGATTTACTTTAGAACTTGTTTCTTTATGGCTTTATGCTTGTTTGAGTTTCGTTTTGTCATATGTGAATACTTCTAACATTTTCAGGGGCAAATGGTAAGTTGTTTGAGTGTGGATGTGCTTCCACATTTTACTTTCTTCCTTTATCTTTTAACTTTCATACTTGTGTTTGAAGTGAGCTTAGGCCACTTGTGTTTCACTTCTCTTTCTCCTCCTTCTCTTCCACTCTTTTCATCCCTCGAGTCGCAAGACTTGTTTAAGTCTTGGATTCTCTCCCTTTAGAGCTACCTAGTCCGACTTAATTTTCGATTAAGCTTGGAGTAGGATTAGCATTAGGTTAGGCAGTCGTCTCTCCTAAACCTCACTAACCATAGGACATCCATGCATGATAACATTAGGACTCTTAGTTTCCCTGTAGAGTTTCCTTTTGTGTCGCTTCTCTTCTCATCTCAAACTTCTTGAACACACTTAATAAAATATAACGTATATTGCGCTCGAGCCTTAAGTGTAGGAAGTGAAGAACGAGGGGTCTCCTCTCTTCTTCTAGGGTGTTTAGCATACGTCTCATTCGGGGGCGATCATGCGACTCACTCGTTCCCGCATGGTAGACTTTGGTGCAATGTAAGTTACGAACTAACTCAAAACACTTCTGTCTAAAAAACACCAAACCAATTCAAATATTTTTATCCTCCGGGATTGTTGGGTTTCAAATTTCTTTTTTTTCAGGAAAGAGCTCGTCGCTCACGTAAAAAACACTTACCTACCCGTGGTCGTACCCACGAACTACGTCAGCTCTGATTCCTCTCTCTCGGCCGATTGAGGATACGTAGGCACAAGACGGCGATGTCTTGGCGAGCAACCTTCCCCCACAGTTCCC
Source organism: Lathyrus tuberosus (assembly GCA_022829125.1). NCBI lineage: Eukaryota > Viridiplantae > Streptophyta > Magnoliopsida > Fabales > Fabaceae > Lathyrus > Lathyrus tuberosus. The sequence continues at coordinate 1,645,318 of JALAZF010000470.1, read as the reverse complement.
GTCCGAACTACGTTGACTCTGACTTTCCCATTGCACTGAGGGAGTACGTAGGCCTAGGACAACGATACTGTCCTATCGAGTCACTTCCTTCTCTTTTCTTCTTCGTTTCTCCCTTCTTTCCCGTTCTCGTTCTTTCTTCGGTCCAGTAGCAGTGGAGCTCCAGATGACGACACCCTTTGATGCAGACAACAAGCGTGGATCCCATCGAGTACGATGGATGTGTTGGGTGCTAACACCTTCCCTTCGCGTAACCGACTCCCGTACCCGTTCTTTTGGTCGTGAGACCATGCTCTTTCCCTTCTTTCAGGTTTACGCAGTGTTTCCTTTCCCTCCCTTGGGATAAATACACTTTGCTGGCGACTCTGTGTTCTTTTGCGCCACTCTCGCGTTTGTACCGTCAGATGCGAATCTTTCAGGAGCGACAGCTGGCGACTCTGCTGGGGACTCTGGTTGACCTACGCTGGTCCTTCCCCTTTAGCGAGTCGATCCTAGCGCTTGTCTGTTTGTTTTTGTTGGGTGTTTCTATGGTGCTTTGCTTTGTTGTATATTACTGTATTTACTGTCTTATTTACTTTACTGTACTTACAGCTCTTTATTGCATTGCACTGCATTTCATTTATTACTGTCATACTGGATATTGCTGTGCTGTTCTGCTGCTGGATTTTCTGTTTGCAGGGTGGGTTGGATTCATGAGAGAAAAGCCCAATACCAAGGCTTGAGCATACACCTATGATTAGCGTGGAAAGTAGTGTGACTTGTTTGGCATTTGGCCAGACGAAGTATACATGAAAACTCCACATCCAGACGAGGTTTTCTTGGTAATATTCTGTCCTGTCCATTTGGGGCAGATGATGGAATATGATCTGGAAAACTGTCGACTCTGGCGACCATTCCCGAGGACTCAGTTGCGGCACTCCTCCCGAGATGTGACAGTGGCAGCCCACTTTCTGTGGCAAACCCATTGCATATTCTCGATCCGAGGACCCAATGCTGGGAACTTGCTATAGGATTTCCCTTTTGAGGTGAATCAGCGGACGACCTCTTTGATTGGCGATAGCATTGTATCCTTCGGGCTGAATGTGCCATTGCTTCTCAAACCTCTGAAGCTGAGGATCTTTCGTTTTTGGAGAATCAGTTGAGGCCTCCTCGATTGATGATGATGCCAAACCAGAAATGGTGAACGTATCATCATTTCTAGACCTGAGAGCCCGGGATACTGAACATCCTAGTACCCACATGTGAGAGGGGATGGGTGTTTGCAGGTTTGCAGGTAACCGAGACCTTCAACCTACCTGGTTTCTGGGTTTCTCATCAGTGTACTATTATCATCCTGGCATTCTGGCAGTTTGATTGGGCTGTTATTCTGGATTTTTGGGTTCCTGGTATTCTGGGTCTTATTCAGTCAGCAGAACAGCAGCAGTTTGAGCATTTTGGATACCTTGATCCCATGCCTGCATTTTGCATCATCTTTTTGCATTCTGACATGTTTGTTCATTTGTAGGGTTGCATCCTAACTTTGATTCCGGTTGTCTGAAGACTGTCCATGATGAGCACTGAAGAAAAAAAGAACATCATCCCGTACAAGTTCCCAGAGCTTCACCTAGATGCTGTGCACAAGATCTCGGCTATGGCAAAACCTGAGGCATTGGCAGATTTCAGAGGAGAATATGGGAGGATTCTGAGTTTCGCCCGGAATGTTACCAATTATGAGTTCAGGGCCCTGCACACTCTGGCACAGTTCTATGACCCTCAGCTCCGGTGTTTTCTATTTGCTGACTATCTTTTGGCTCCAACATTGGAAGAATTTGCTCTTATTTTGGATGTTTCGGTCAAAGAGGGAGCTCCCTTCTATCCTTCTAAGGAGTTTCCTGATTTGGAAAGGGTTGCTGCTACTTTACGTTTGGATCAGTCACTGTTGAAGAAAAATATTGCTAGTAAAGGGGGTTATCAAGGTTTTCACACGAAGTTTTTGATCGAACAGGCTGCTACTTGTGCTAAGGCTAAGTGTTGGTCAGTGTTCAATGCAATTCTGGCTATGTGTGTTTATGGAACGGCATTATTCCCTAATGTGAAAGATTTTGTAGATGCACATGCTGTCCGGATATTCACCACGAAGAATCCGGTACCTACATTGCTTGGGGATCTGTATTATTCGATGCACTATAAGAATGAGAAAAGGAGAGGTGGACCTCTTTATTGTTGTGCTTCAATTTTCTATAAGTGGTTTGCCGATCGTCTTCCCAAATCTGGGGCATTCGAAGACACTAAAGGAACTTTAGATTGGGCAAAGAGATTAATGGGGTTAAGGGCCGACAACTTAGTTTGGATCAATCGTGATTTGTTGGGCCGAGAGATCCTGGTTAGTTGTGGAGGTTACCCAAACGTACCTTTAATAGGAAGGAAAGGGGGAATTAACTACAACCCCATTCTTGCTATTAGGCAATTTGGGTATGCTTTAAAGGAGCCGCCAAAAGGCCAAGATGTGCAAGAGTCTCTATTTTTGGGTGAGGAAGCCAATCTGGAGGTGTTGAAAGAAGCTGCAAACGCTTGGAGAGATCGCCATAAGAAAGGAAAGACTTCTTTTGGAAAGTGTAACAACAAAGTTTTTCGTGCGTATGAAGACTGGGTTCAGAGCAAAGTAGAAAGTGTACTTTTGCCATTCTGCAGGGAACCTCCTTCTTACCCTTTGCTGATTGAACCCCCAACCATGATTGAGATGGAGAAGTACAATCAATTATGGGCTGAAAAGGAGAAGATTCGAGAGGAGAACCGTGAGTTGCAAAAGGAAATCTACCAGTTGAAACATAAGTGAGGTGAGGCTGTTCATATCGCCAAGCTGAAGACAGAACGTCTCGCTGAGAAAGAAAAGGAGCTGGTTGAAGAGATAGCAGCTAGGAAAAGGGTAGGACAAGCTCTAAAAGGCGTTTGCAAGACTCTCAAATCCAAGAAGGATGACTTAGCCAGGGCTTGGGCGAAGATTCACAGGTTCAATGCTTACCAAAATACTGCAATCACGGCCAACAAGCAGAAAGAAGATAAGCATTTGGAGCAGATTGAGAGTCTGAAGTTGAAGCTCAGGAAGAAGGACGAGGAGATCTTGTCAGGGACGTTCCGAAGACACGCAGTTGAGGAACGGCTCAAAGAAGCCATAGCAACCATGGAAGAGCTGAAAATACAAGCAGGAGTGAAGAGGTCTAAGTGGGAGTGCTCTAGCTCAGGCAGTGGCCCTCATACGGTGCAAGACCCTTGAAGGGAACTTTACTCAGTAGTTTGTATTTTGTTCTTTCTTTGTATTTTGGGTCACCACCAGAATTGTTGGCTGGGACCTCTGCTTATTTTTGTTTCAGGCTATTTTTGGTACTTTGGGTTGTAATTTCTGATAGTGATTCACTCTGATTTATATGAGCAGCAGTTTCATCCTATTTCACCTTTAAACTGGAATCAAGGGGTGGATCACCCTGCAAATGTACAAACATGTTTGCATTTGCATTTGCATAATCATAATCATTTTTGCATTGCAGGTTATCTTGGTTTCTCTGGTTTTCTTATGCTCTCTCTTTCTTTCAGTCAGGATTGATCAACCAACTCATCGTTATTCTACTCGGCTCAATCAAAACAAAGTGATGGACAAAGTTCAGGCAGATATGGCCGCTATGCAAGCTCGCATCGACCAGTTCATGGAAATGATGCAGGGTGTGGTGCAAAGTCAGAACGAGTTTAGAACTCTGGTTCAGCCGTTAGTGGCGCAGGTCGACGAAAATGGTATCCTGCACGGTGGTCTTATTAACCGTAATATCCCTCCGGGTGGAGTTGGTGCTGGTGGACAGGGCAGAATCCCTACAGTGGTTGGAGAGGGAAGTACTGTTCGGGCTATCCATGGCCATCATTTTGATGATCAACAGGACGATGTGTTCTCGGTCAGGAGTTTAGATGCTGCCCTTCCTGTGGTCAGTGATGAAAGAATCTGTTTAATCGAAGCTCAATTGAAAGGAGTAGTGAAACAGGATGATTTGGGGATTGATTTGGACGACTTAGGGTTGGTCCCTGATGTTGTTATTCCACACAAGATTCAGATTCCTACGCTAGAAAAGTACAATGGCTCTACCTGCCCAAGGACTCATGTGAAGGCCTATACCCGGAAAATGGCTGCTCACGCTAAGGATGAAAAGTTAATGATGCACTTCTTCCAAGACAGCCTGTCTGGCGCGTCTTTGGAATGGTACATGGGGCTAGAAAGCAGAGATGTTCGTACCTGGAGAGAGCTAGCTGCAGCTTTCATCAAGCATTATCAGTACAACACGGACATGGCTCCCAACAGAACTCAGTTGTTGAGCATGTCCCAGAAGAATGATGAGAGTTTCAAAGAATACGCGCAAAGGTGGCGTGAATTGGCGGCTAGGGTGCAGCCACCAATGCTAGAGAAAGAGATGCTAGATATGTTCATGGACACACTGCCGAAGCACTACTATGAGAAGCTTTTGCCTTGTTCTCTAGGCAAGTTTGCAGATGTGATTGCTATTGGGCAGAAGATAGAGGTCGGAATTAAGGCTGGGAAAGTTTCTAGCGGTGATGGATCGTCTTCTGGACAGGGAAAAAAGCCGTTTGATAATTATAAGAAGAAAGGAGAGACCAACGTTGTATCATCCCACAGGGGAAAAGGGAAACAGCGTCAGTTTAACAATCAACAGGTAGCATCAGTAACCATTCCAGCAACGTTACCACCGCCACAGCAGCAAAGGGGTAATGCTAATCAGAATAGGCAGCAGGGACAGTATCAGAACAGACAGAGGAATGCAGAGAGGCATTTTGATCAACCCCCAATGTCATATGCACAATTGTTGCAACATTTACTACAGTTGCGTCTAGTTGAGCTTCGTACCCTGGCTCCACCAACAGGGGAACTCCCACGAGGCTACGATGCTAACGCACACTGTGATTTTCGTTCTGGTGCTCCTGGGCACACGGTGGAGAAGTGCAGGGCGTTTCAGCACAAGATGCAGGACCTTGTGGACTCTAAAGCCATCAATTTCTCGAATGACGGACCCAATGTTATTCAAAACCCGATGCCTAATCACAATGGGTCAAGGGTGAATGCTATAATTGAGGACTGTGAAACTTCGAATTTGATCATGGATGTGGAGGAACTGAAGACTCCATTGGTGGTGGTTAAGAACAGGTTATTGAAAGGTGATGTCTATCCGGGCTGTGGTGAGAATTGCTCAGATTGTTTGATAAAGGCTAATGGTTGTGATTCGTTGAAGAGGGGTATTCAGAATCTGATTGATGAGGGCTGCTTACAGTTTGACAGAGGTAGTCAGCTAGAAGATGTTGTTAGTGAAAAGGTTGCCACTATCACTATTCCGTTCAAAACAATTACTATTTCTGGTCCAGCAAGGCCACCTCCAGTCATTATCACAAGGGCTGGACCCATTCCGTACGAGAGTTCTAAGGCTATTCCGTGGAATTATGGTGCAGAGGTATTTGTCAATGGGCAAAAGTAAGAGCTAATGAATACTTCACCAGTGGGTTCTAGTTCAGGGGTTAAAGTTGAGACTGATGCCATAACCAGAAGTGGTAGAGTGCTCCCTCCGGTTAACGATCAACCCAGTACCTCTAGGCAGGATAGAGGAAAACAGGCGATGGATGGTTCTGTTCAGACTCCAGTGATTGTGGAATCTACAGTGAAGCCGGTTGATGATGTTTTTTCAGAAAATGTAGAAGAATTCATGAGGCTCATCCGAAAAAGTGATTATAAGATCGTGGACCAGTTACATCAGACCCCGTCCAAGATCTCTATTCTGTCTCTGCTCTTGTGTTCTGAGGCTCACAGGAATGCTCTTTTGAAGGTTTTGAATGCAGCCTACGTTCCTCAAGAGATTTCTGTTAATCAGCTGGAAGGGGTTGTAGCGCACGTGAATGCGGGTAACAGCCTGGGTTTTACAGATCTTGACCTGACTTCTGCTGGCAGGAATCATAACAATGCCCTGCATATTTCGATCGAATGTCGTGGCTCGTTGATGTCACATGTCTTGGTTGATACTGGTTCATCGTTGAATGTATTGCCCAAGAAAGCGTTAATGAAGTTAGATACTCGCGGTTTGATTTGTACACCAAGTGACTTGGTGGTGCGAGCTTTTGATGGCTCGAAGAGGTCTGTTTTTGGCGAGATTGTGCTTCCGATCAAGGTTGGACCGGAAATCTTTAATGCAACGTTTTACATTATGGATATTCAGCCAGCGTACAGCTGTTTATTGGGTCGTCCTTGGATCCATGGGGCAGGTGCTGTAACTTCCACTTTACATCAAAAGCTGAAGTATATGGTTGATGGTCACGTAGTGACAGTATGCGGAGAAGAAGACATAATGATCAGTCAGCTGTCAACCTTCAAATACGTGGAAGTGGATGGGGAAATCCACGAGACGTTGTGCCAGGGATTTGAGAAGGTGAAAGTTTCTGAAGAAGTTGTTCAGTCTGAAGCTGTAGTGCAGCCCGTAGTGGCAAATCAACCTGAGGGTTCCATGTCTTCGTTAAAAGACGCCAAAGCTGTGGTTGAAGCGGGTAGCTCACAGAGGTGGGGCCAGGTGGTTGAAGTCCAGAAAAAGAAGGATACTTATGGATTGGGATATAAGCCATACAAAAGAGATGAGGATCCCCCAAGATTCTATGGCCCTGTCCGGTTCACTAGCGCTGGAGTTTTCTTCGACAGAGTTAATGCTATTGATGAAGAAGGAGACAGTGATTGCGACATGGATAGCTGGATCCGTCCTTGTGTCCCAGGGGAAAGTCTGCACAACTGGTCTTCCGAGAAAGTCATTCAAGTGACAGGCTTCGAGTAATTGCTTTATTTTCCTATTTTGTTAATCCTATGTTCTGCCCAAGACGTAGTGATTCTGTTTGTAGGGCTTTTAACTGTCGCATGTTTTGCTTTATCATCAATAAAGGACTTTTCACACTCAAATATTTTGATCTCTGTCTTTCTATTTTTTTTTTTATGCATTTAAAAACCCACATCAACATGGCAATGTGTTTATTTTGTTGCATCATAATAAAACATACCTCATCAATCATTGCAGGTCCTTTTGTTCAGATGACACCGATCATGACTCAGCTATAGCTCGGTATGACTTTGACAATCCAATCTATCAGGCTGAAGAAGAGGCTGACGAAGATTGTGAACTGCCCGAAGAGTTGGCCAGATTGTTGAAGCAAGAGGAGAGAGTCATCCAACCTCGTCAGGAGGAAATTGAGATTGTGAATCTAGGAACCGAGGACGCTAGAAAGGAAGTAAGAGTAGGGGCTGCATTGGAAGACAGTGTCAAGGGAAGATTGATTGAAATGCTCTGTGAGTATGTGGACATCTTCGCCTGGTCTTACCAAGACATGCCCGGGCTGGATACTGATACTGTTGTACACCGGCTACCACTCAAAGAAGGTTGTGCTCCGGTCAAGCAAAAGTTGAGAAGAACTAAACCGGAGATGTCTGTCAAGATCAAGGAAGAGGTTCAGAAACAGCTAGACGCCGGATTTCTTGCCGTAACAAATTATCCTCCATGGGTTGCTAACATCGTGCCCGTACCTAAGAAGGATGGGAAGGTTAGGATGTGTGTTGATTACAGGGATTTGAATAGAGCCAGCCCAAAGGATGATTTCCCGCTCCCTCACATTGACGTGTTAGCTGACAATACTGCTCAGTATTCTGTGTTTTCCTTCATGGATGGCTTCTCTGGGTATAACCAAATCAAGATGGCCCCAGAGGACATGGAGAAAACGACGTTCATAACACCGTGGGGAACTTTCTGCTACAAAGTGATGCCCTTTGGATTGAAAAATGCAGGGGAAACTTACCAGCGGGCGATGGTGACTCTCTTTCATGATATGATTCACAAAGAGATTGAAGTCTATGTTGATGACATGATTGCGAAGTCACAGACGGAAGAAGAACATCTGGTGAATCTTCAGAAGTTATTTGAAAGGTTAAGGAAATTCAGACTGAGGTTGAATCCAAACAAATGCACCTTCGGGGTGAGATCAGGAAAATTGCTGGGGTTTATTGTTAGTGAAAAAGGTATTGAGGTTGATCCTGCAAAGGTAAAAGCCATACAAGAAATGCCTGTGCCGAAAACAGAAAAAGAGGTTCGTGGTTTCTTGGGGAGATTGAATTACATTGCTAGGTTCATCTCGCATCTCACAGCCACGTGTGAACCAATCTTCAAGCTGCTAAGAAAAGATCAAGCGGTCAGGTGGAATGAAAATTGTCAAAAGGCATTTGAAAAGATTAAAGAATACTTGTAGGAACCTCCGGTCCTTATGCCGCCAGTACCAGGAAGGCCTTTGATTATGTATCTCACGGTTCTTGAGAATTCAATGGGTTGTGTGCTCGGTCAACAAGATGAGTCAGGTAAAAAAGAGCACGCCATCTATTACCTGAGTAAGAAGTTTACTGATTGCGAGTCAAGGTACTCGATGCTGGAGAAAACATGTTGTGCACTCGCTTGGGCCGCTAAGCGTTTGAGGCAGTATATGTTAAACCATACAACCCTTTTGATTTCGAAGATGGATCCAATCAAGTATGTGTTTGAGAAGCAAGCACTTTCTGGTAGAATAGCCCGTTGGCAGATGGTTCTGACAGAATATGATATTCAGTATGTTTCCCAAAAGGCCATTAAGGGAAGTGTGTTGTCAGAGTATCTTGCCGAACAGCCAATTGTGGATTATCAACCAATGAAGTTTGAGTTTCCGGATGAGCACATCATGTATCTGAAGATGAAGGACTGCGAAGAGCCTTTGCCTGATGAAGGACCTGAGATTGGATCTCAATGGAAGATGGTTTTTGATGGGGCTGTTAATTCATATGGCAACGGAATCGGGGCAATTATTACGACTCCACAGGGTTCTCATATACCCTTTACTGCCCAATTAGCGTTCATATGCACCAACAATGAGGCGGAGTATGAAGCATGCATCATGGGGTTAGAAGAAGCAATTGATTTGAGAATCAAGAACCTCGATGTTTATGGTGATTCTGCGTTGGTGGTGAATCAGATTACAGGAGAATGGGAGACTCGACAATTAAATCTCGTTCCATATAACAATTATGCCCGAAGATTGTTACCTTTCTTTGACAGAGTAGACTTCCATCACATTCCCCGGATAGAGAATCAGATGGCTGATGCGTTGGCAACGTTGTCATCAATGTATAAAGTGAATCTTTGGAATGAAGCTCCCTCAATCAGAATCATGCGCTTGGATAGACCTGCTTTTGTATTTGCAGTTGAAGGGGTATCAGATGGCCAGCCTTGGTATAATGACATTAAAGTCTTCTTGAAGAGTCAGGAATACCCAGCTGGGGCATCTTCCAAAGATAAAAAGACATTGAGGAGGTTATCAGGAAACTTCTTTTTGAACAAGGATGATGTGTTGTACAAGAGAAACTTTGACATGGTCTTGCTACGTTGTGTTGATGAACACGAGGCAGGCTTGTTAATGGAAGAGGTTCACGAAGGTTCCTTCGGTACTCATGCCAATGGGCACGCTATGGCAAGAAAATTGTTGAGAGCGGGGTATTATTGGATGACTATGGAGTCTGATTGTTTCAAATACGCCCGGAAATGTCATAAATGCCAGATTTATGCTGACAAGGTGCACGTACCGCCTACTCCTCTGAATGTTTTGTCGTCACCTTGGCCTTTTGCCATGTGGGGCATCGACATGATTGGAAAGATTGAGCCGACTGCTTCAAATGGACATCGTTTTATCCTGGTGGCCATTGATTATTTCACGAAGTGGGTGGAAGCAGCATCGTATGCCAACGTCGCCAAACAAGTGGTAGCCCGGTTTATTAAGAAGGACATCATCTGCCGGTATGGAGTCCCGGAGAGAATCATTACTGATAATGGTTCAAATCTGAATAACAAGATGATGAAAGAGCTATGCCAGAGCTTTAAAATCGAACATCACAATTCTTCTCCCTATCGTCCGAAGATGAATGGGGCTGTTGAAGCGGCTAATAAGAACATAAAGAAGATTGTGCAGAAGATGGTAGTGACATACAAAGACTGGCATGAGATGTTGCCTTACGCTTTGCATGGGTATCGTACTTCGGTACGCACCTCGACTGGGGCAACTCCTTTCTCACTAGTGTATGGCATGGAAGCAGTCCTGCCATTAGAAGTTGAGATTCCTTCTTTGAGAATTCTGACAGATGTGAAGCTGGATGAAGCTGAATGGGTGCGTTCCCGGCTGAATGAATTGAACCTCATTGAAGAGAAGAGATTGAAAGCCATTGCGCATGGCCGGTTGTATCAGAGCAGGATGAAGAAAGCCTTTGATCAGAAGGTGCGTCCTCGGTGTTTTCAAGCTGGTGAATTAGTTCTGAAAAGGATCACTCCTCCTCAAACAGATCACAGGGGCAAGTGGACTCCGAATTACGAAGGGCCATATGTAGTAAGACAGGTTTTCTCTGGTGGAGCCTTATTACTCTCAACTATGGATGGCGAAGATTTTACGTCCCCTGTGAACGCGGATGTAGTCAAAAAATACTTTGCATAAAAGAGACCCGCTGAGCATAAAAAGAAGGTTCAGGCAAAAATGGGGCATCCTGGCGAACCATAAAAAGAAAAGGTTCGGGCAAAAATTAGGGATAAAAAGAAAAAGAATAAACCCGCAAGGTTGAAAACCTGAAAAGGCAACCTTGGCAAAAATGGGTATCCCGGTGGATTGAAAACCCGAGAAGGGCGATCCAGGCAGAAGTTAGGGATTTTTAAGGCAAAGACTACGATCCGCGTCCGATCTGTGATCACTGTTCGCACTTGGAAAATTCGGAGGAGAGGAATCAGTCCAGTTAGTCGTCTTCGAAGGCCAAAGTATCTGCGGATGAACAAGTCATATGGGTTATAGCTGAGTTGAGTCATGGTGGATGTCTATTCCCCACATTGCCGACATTTGTATTTTCTTTTGCTTTTTGCGCAATTACCTCTTTCCAGGAATTGCTTCCAGATGTAAATGCCTATTTACAGGCCAATTCATTCAATAAAGTTTGCATTTCAGTTAAAGAGCTTTTGTTTTCTATTTTACCTGTTTTGTTTGTGAAAATGTCCGATATTTTTGATAAAAACATTACATGCTAAAACGTTGAGCTTTATGACACAAGATGAAAAACAGTGGCAATTGCTTAGGCGACAGTCACCATGTGGATAATCAATGTATTCATTCTTGCACGTAGACTTTTGTTGGTTTTGCAGGATGACAGGTGTACTTTCCCCAGTAGAGTAGAGCTCTCCTCAACTTTGAAGTCTGATCGTCCTCAGCAGGTTATTACTCTTTCCCATCAGAGTATAAAGGAGTAATTCCCTAAGCGGAATCGTTAAGGATCGTCCTCCTTCGCAGGATATAAGAGTAAGTGATGTCTCCCCACGGAGCAGGGGGCAGTTATTTGTTCCCCAGCTAGTCAGGAAGCTTGTGTTATCCCCTAGCAGGTAAATGTTGACAATTACTTTCCCCCCCAAGCGGAGTCGTTGAGGATCGTCTTCCTCAGCAAAGTACAGAGGATTGTATACCCAGCTGGAGTCGTGTTTGGATTGTTATTCCCCAGCAAGTACTCAGAAGTTGATTGCTTTGAGGTGAATGTTGTCGTACCTCCAACAGGAAGTTTGTGGACGAAGATGTTATTATCCCCACAGGGTCCTGATGTCTACTTTCCTCGGTTAGTCAGAAAGTATAGTTTCGTCGACAATGGTTTGATCTAGTACCCGGCAGGGTGAGGGTAAAGTTACTTCCCTAGCAGCAGATTAAGCTCATTTCCCCAATCAGAGTCTGGTGGTGAGTGGTATCCCCAGCAGGTCTTAAGGCCAATCGTTTTTGGCAGGCACCGAAGCCAAGTTCTGAAATAGTTGGTCGTCCCCAACGGTGGAATTTCCATCTTCAGTATTCATATCCCTCCCTAGCTAAGTGGGTATCCTCTCGGAGCTTCGTCCATCTCCAGCAGAGTTGTTGATCTTGATATTCCTCAACAGAGTAGGTATTCTCTCGGAGATTCGTCCATCTCCGGCAGAATTGGTGATTATGACCTTCCCTAGCAGGGAGAAGTTTTTCTCAACAGGATTTCTTTGGTTTGGTGGCAATTTAGTTTGCCATCTCCAGCGGAGTTGCTTCTGGTCTTCAGCATTTATTTTGCTGAGACTTTTCTCTTGCATTGCATAAGCATTTGTTTTGCATGGCATCCTCCCAAATGCGTAGCATTCCCACTTCATGTGGAGCATTACGGAAAAATTCAAACATATGCATCCGAAGCGTAAGCCAGGTTTGAGTTTTCCTTCGTCAAGAAAGCCGAATTTCAGGAAGATATCTTTACTCCACAGGTGTTGGGTTAGGCAATATTTGACAGTTCCCCGGCAGAGTGTATTTCCAGGATTGTTTATCCTTGATTTTATTTGTACCCCTTCGTCCAGGTGGTCCTTCGGTTTTTTCCCCCCCGAAATTTTTAACGACAGACACTCGTCCGTGTTTCTTTCAGCACCCGTCCGTGTTTGAACATTTGATTTCAATACCCGTCCGTATTGACCTTCTGATGACACTCGTCCGTGTTGCCTTCCATTCCCCCAGCGAGTTTAATTCCCGATAAAGTTGCTTTACACCCGCCCGTGTATCCTTTTCAATACCCGTCCGTATTGAAACCTTTTACACCCGTCCGTGTATTCTTTTCGATACCCGTCCGTATTGGATCCTTTTGCACCCGTCCGTGTACCTTTTCGATCCCCAGAGAGGTCATCTTGAACCTTCTTCACACCCGTCCGTGTATCTTTTTCAATACCCGTCCTTATTGAAATCTTTTACACCCGTCCGTGTACCTTTTTCAATACCCGTCCGTATTGAAATCTTTTACACCCGTCCGTGTATCTTTTTCAATACCCGTCCTTATTGAAATCTTTTACACCTGTCCGTGTACCTTTTTCAATACCCGTCCGTATTGAAATCTTTTACACCCGTCCGTGTATCTTTTTCAATACCCGTCCTTATTGAAATCTTTTATACCCGTCCGTGTTTATCCCCAGTATAGCTAACCTTCGTTTGTGTTTATTTCAGGACTTTTCAATACAGCTTTAGTTGCCAACACTCGTATGTGTTGTGACAGTGCAGCATTTATTGTTTGTTCCCCAATGGAATCGTCCCTCCTTTGAGGATTGCAAATTTCAGGTTTCTTATGGTATTCAATCTCCGTGAATCCTTGGAATGCATGATAGTCGTCACTATCATACCTTCAGGATCAAGTTGATTGAATAGGGGCAGCTGTAACACCTCAAAATTTGCCTTGTTGTTTTTAGATAACTGGCTTATGTTTCTTTTCATTTCTTGCATTTGCATTATGCATAGCATTTGGTTCTTAGCATGGGATCGAGGTATTTGGTTCAACTCAAGGGAAAAAGCTTCTTATGAGCTCCATAAGCTTCTCACATCCTTATATGGTGGCCCAAAGGTATTTCAATGAGGGATTCTCCAAGTGGTTATATCAAGGATTGGTGTCCTTACATTGATGACCAAAACTAGGTCTTTATGGTTAAGGGTCCTAAGCTCAAGGAGTTGATTCAAACCTTTCACCAAGGTTCTCCATATGTCAAAACAAGTCTAAGGATGGATTTTGAGCCAAAAATTCACCATGGAAGGCCTCAGATGATTCAGTAGCTTACAGATGAAGTAATCAATCAAACTGGTCAATTGAAAAGTCAAACTAGGGTTTTGAGAGATCCTCATCATGGTAATCAAGTCAAGAGACCTTTGTTTGGTCTATGGAAGGCTTTCATGATCATAATTTGCAAAAATCAAGCTTTGGTAAAAAGTTGCTAATTTGGGAAAGTGACTTGTAATTTCAAGTTACTATTTTTGGCATATTTTCAACCAACTTTAACCAAACTTTTCATGATAAAAAATGCTTCAAACGAATTTTTGCCCAACACCAAAGTTGTAGAGCTCTTTCTCCTCTTTCCAAAGAGTGGTGGATCATGATCATATCATTTTTGGATCAAGAGTTATGGGCATTTGAAGTTAGAGGGCATTTGGTGTTCCACCATGCATACCATTTTGACATAACTTGCAAGATGCATTTTAACTCACCAATATGGCTTCTAATTGTTCAGTTCATCTCACCACACTCCATTGCACCTCACTTAGCATCATTTTGAGCTAAGAATTGTATGAATCCGTGGATTACATGGTCATAATTCATCATTATACAATTTTGCAAGTTCACTTGGAATTCATAATTCAGTTACTCTCCAGCCCCAAGATCAATCCAAAGGTGGTCCTTGTATCAAAAGGAAAACAATCATGCACTTTTCATGAAGAATGCACGAGCCAAATACCTCATGTGCACAAACTTGCAAATTTGCAAAACAGCCCAAAACTCATTGCTCTCAAGTCCTTGAAGATTAAAACCCTAAACAGTAGCATTGGCACACTATATAAGCTAACTCACACGAATTTCTCAGCAGCTACTATTCATTTTCATCACTTTTCAAAGTTTTGCTCTCAAGTTTCTCTCCTTCGATTCTCCCAATCCTTCAAGGTTCCTCCATTTTTCTTGGTTGGTTTAGGATCAGTGAAGCACAAGGAAGAGAAATCCACCACTGTTTTGAGGTTTAAGCAAGGAATTCATCAAGTTGAGTTCAGAGCTTCAACTTTCGGATTCAAGGATTCAGGCTAGTTTGAAGGTCTAATTGCATTTATTTTGCAATTAGACGGTCGAAAGAGTTTATCTGCAGCTTATCTTGGAGTTTCTTGACGTATTTCCATTTCTGCAAATCTCAGGTGAGCTTCAAATTCATAGATCTAGAATTGATTTTTGTTGTGTGTTTAATGTTCATCTTGATGTGCTGAGCTCATATATGTGTTTGGTTTTGATTTTCAACGTGAATCATGGCTGAAATTTAGATCTGAAATTTTCAGATCCAAACTTGTTTCGTTCGATTCTTGAAATATACGCATGCTAAATGATTTTGAGTGGCATATTTGTGATCTACGTGAGTTGCTGAACATTTTGATGTATGATTTGTTGTTTTTGGTTATGGTTTGAAGTTTGGTGGCCGGAGAGTGGCCGGAGAAGACGACCGGCGCTTCTCCGGTCGGTTAGGGTTTAATTAGGGTTTATGATTTTCCAGATTAAATCTCATGCGTTGGATTGTGTTTAATTTTCTAGTTTAATTCACGTGCGTTGGATCTTGGTTATGTGGGGTTAATTAAGTTGATTAGGGTTTAATGGATCTGATTAAGTCATGGCCGTTTGATTTCATTTAATTAGTGAATTTGAATGTGGATCATTGGATTGTTGACTTTGCTTTGTTTGACTGAGAGCATGAGCCTGTGGATCTGGAGACTTTCTTATGTTTGACTTAATCTCAGCCGTTCGTTGTTTCTGAAGGCTTGAAAGCGCTTGGGTTTTTTTGCTCTTTGCACCCCCGTTTCTGAGCCCATGGTCATTTTGCACGCGTTTGGATTTCTCTTTGCACCCCTACCTTCATTTCATTTTCTTTTTATTTTCTATTTTCATACCATTTCATAATTAATTGTTAAAAATACTTGCATGTGCTAAAAAATTCCAAAAAAATTCATCACGCATAATCATCATTAAAATTAATTTTTCACATTTTATTTTATTATTTTTGCATTAAATTTGCATTAAATATTAATTTTCCAAATTAATTTGTCTCATTTGCACTTCATATTGCATACTTCATGTTGCATTTTTTATTTCTCTCATTTGGAAAGTGATTTGATCCTGATTCTTTTTGGGTTGTGTTCATAACATGTTGAAGTATGTTTGGGATTTTTGGTATGATTTTTAGGTCCTTTTTGGATGACTTTTGATGTGTTGCTTTGAGCATGAATGTATGAAATCCTATTGATGCTTTGACCTAATTGTTGATTGACTTTGGTTCTGATTCATTGCTTGTGGATTTGATATGTCAATTATACATGTTTGAGATGCTTGAATACTGAATGACATAATTTTTTAGGCATGTTTGTTATTTCTTTGAAGCATGAGCTTTAACTTGTCCAATTTGTGAATATATGCTTCATGTTTGGTTTGCTTGATCATGAAGGCACTTGTGCCACAATTTTAGGTCTTGTTTGAGGATTGATAGCATGTTAATGGACTTCTGGTTGTGATATTTGAATCTCATCTTTGCATGTTTGATGTTTTCCTTTCACTTTAAGTCATTTGTTTCACAAGTATGAATCATGTTTCACTTCACTTCACTTCACTTCTTCTTTGCTTCCTAATTGATTGTGAAAGTGTTTGTGTGACTTGAATGTTGTTTGAAGATCATGTTTAGGCACATATTTAGGATTGTGTCTCTTCTGGATTTGGTTTACTTTGTGAAATTTTGACTTGGTTGCTTTACATGATCACTTCTTTTCATCTCACTCCTTCTTTAATGACTTGAATGGGACTTGAGTGACTTCTCCCTTTTCTTTTTGACTAATTGTGCATGATTAATAGTAGAGGTCAGTAGGACCATTAGGTTCTGAACTTGATGTTTGATTTACTTTAGAACTTGTTTCTTTATGGCTTTATGCTTGTTTGAGTTTCGTTTTGTCATATGTGAATACTTCTAACATTTTCAGGGGCAAATGGTAAGTTGTTTGAGTGTGGATGTGCTTCCACATTTTACTTTCTTCCTTTATCTTTTAACTTTCATACTTGTGTTTGAAGTGAGCTTAGGCCACTTGTGTTTCACTTCTCTTTCTCCTCCTTCTCTTCCACTCTTTTCATCCCTCGAGTCGCAAGACTTGTTTAAGTCTTGGATTCTCTCCCTTTAGAGCTACCTAGTCCGACTTAATTTTCGATTAAGCTTGGAGTAGGATTAGCATTAGGTTAGGCAGTCGTCTCTCCTAAACCTCACTAACCATAGGACATCCATGCATGATAACATTAGGACTCTTAGTTTCCCTGTAGAGTTTCCTTTTGTGTCGCTTCTCTTCTCATCTCAAACTTCTTGAACACACTTAATAAAATATAACGTATATTGCGCTCGAGCCTTAAGTGTAGGAAGTGAAGAACGAGGGGTCTCCTCTCTTCTTCTAGGGTGTTTAGCATACGTCTCATTCAGGGGCGATCATGCGACTCACTCGTTCCCGCATGGTAGACTTTGGTGCAATGTAAGTTACGAACTAACTCAAAACACTTCTGTCTAAAAAACACCAAACCAATTCAAATCTTTTTATCCTCCGGGATTGTTGGGTTTCAAATTTCTTTTTTTTTCAGGAAAGAGCTCGTCGCTCACGTAAAAAACACTTACCTACCAGTGGTCGTACCCACGAACTACGTCAGCTCTGATTCCTCTCTCTCGGCCGATTGAAGATACGTAGGCACAAGACGGCGATGTCTTGGCGAGCAACCTTCCCCCACAGTTCCCGTCCGAACTACGTTGACTCTGACTTTCCCATTGCACTGAGGGAGTACGTAGGCCTAGGACAACGATACTGTCCTATCGAGTCACTTCCTTCTCATTTCATCTTCGTTTCTCCCTTCTTTCCCGTTCTCGTTCTTTCTTCGGTCCAGTAGCAGTGGAGCTCCAGATGACGACACCCTTTGATGCAGACAACAAGCGTGGATCCCATCGAGTACGATGGATGTGTTGGGTGCTAACACCTTCCCTTCGCGTAACCGACTCCCGTACCCGTTCTTTTGGTCGTGAGACCATGCTCTTTCCCTTCTTTCAGGTTTACGCAGTGTTTCCTTTCCCTCCCTTGGGATAAATACACTTTGCTGGCGACTCTGTGTTCTTTTGCGCCACTCTCGCGTTTGTACCGTCAGATGCGAATCTTTCGGGAGCGACAAATTGCTCTTGCAATAGTCTGATTCTTTGGAATTTCTTCCAGTCCAGAAAATGGAGCTCGATCAGTGATATGTAAATAAGTCAGATGAGAATACTCCTCCAGCGTTGGTGATAGCTGGTAATTCGGGAATGTGAAACAGTGATGAACCGGATCGTAGAACTGAATGAGCGCGTCCATGATCCCCTTAATCACATGGACTCTTAACAGTGGTAGCAAACCACTGTGCTTGGCTCTGAAAGCCTCTGGGTTAACGATCATCCTTGCTAACCTTCTCAAATCTCCTAACTTTGGAACCTTGAAGGTATACTGGCGAGTTCTCCTTCTACCGAAATCCATTAATGCAATCTTTTTCTCTGATATTTGCAATCACAGTCTTAGTTTAATTTGAAAAATAGAAAGACTAGAAGAGAAAGTTTTTTGAATGGTTTAATGTTTTATTAAATGAATGCATGAATGCAGCACACAAAAACATAGAAAAAACATGGGGTCAGAGGGTCGTTGTCATGAAGTCAAGGCTTTACCCATCCCCAAAGGTTTATACTAGGGTGATTTTTGTACCTGTACTCATTATCATCAGCTCCTCCCAGGAAGGCAGACAACAAGCGGATCGCCAGCGAGTTGTGTGCAATCTTAGAGTAAGTGCCATTCACCGAGAATAGATCACCAGCCTCAAATGAGGGTAGTATCGCGTAACAACTATTTCCGATAGTTTCCGCACTACGAAAGGGTTGGCTTTTCTAGGTGTATACTCAATCTTTCCACATACGGCATCACCCGCATTCCCATTAGCAGAAAAATAAACACGTATAGCATTTAGGAAAAGCAGTATATATATTTGTCCTAAACATCCTAGACCTTTAAAGCTATGAATCCTAAGTTCATGACAGAAAATGGGTTCCCCGGCGGAAGCCCCAATCTGTGGTTCTCTGCCTAAGAGATAGACCAGCATAGGTCAATCTTTCTCTTCGGTAGAGTTCCCATTTTCCGTAGAAAACGGGGATGATGCCCTAAGGCAGAAAGATCTTGGCAATGACTCCCCAGCAGAGTCGCCATTTTACAAGGAAAACAGAAAGAAAGAAAGATCGGCCCCACGGTGGGTGCCACTTTTCTGTGAAAAATGGGGACGACCGTGCCTAGATCTAACTTTGAACGGCCCCACGGTGGGCGTCACTTTTCTGTGAAAAATGGGGACGACCGTGCCTAGATCTAAATTTGAACGGCCCCACGGTGGGCGCCACTTTTCTGTAGCGAGCGATTTTGGACGCGGTTCTTAAGCGCTGGTCGCTCTCTGCGGTTTGAGCTTTGACTACAGGTCGATTCATTTTTTATCCTATTGTGAGCTGAATAAGGAAGGGAAATAGATGTCTCCAATTAACCCTGCTTTGCATACTGAGTTTAAACAGCGGTCTGTTAGGTTACGGATGCTATCAATGTGGGGGGGCCTTTGTACTGGTTATTCGTATTTCGCCAATACAGGTTTCTTTCTTTCTAGGGCTTAATGTTTCTGGCAGGGAACAAGGGTTAGGATGTTAGGACTGATGCTTTTGAATTACTGCTTTTGATTGACTGAGATATAGGATTTGGGTTTTTAGTTGATTGCGCTCGCTAAGATCTTTTCTTTCGATCTTATGCCTACGTATTCCCATTTACCGAAACAGGGAAATCAGAGCGTTCGTAGTTCCTCCTATTCTATGGGAGGAAATGGGTGTTTTGGTGTCTTGTTCAAAGCCCAAGACGTGAAGCGAAAGGTGGTTTGTATCTTGTTCAAAGCCCAAGATGTGAAGCTGAAAGGTCTATTTGTGTCTTGTTCAAAGCCCAAGACGTGAAGCTGAAAGACCTCGACTTTAGAGAGAATTTGTCATCTCTAAAGAGGGGAGAAGGAGAATTACTTTAACTGGGATACGCGGATCCGAGCAATGCCATAATTTCCGAAGAAAGGGTTTTAACCTGAAGGAGAAGACTTTAACTCAGTGTAGAGCAATGCCATCTTTCCTTAGGAATTTCTCATGCTAAAAGAGGGACAGTGGCATGGATATAGATGATCCAGAGGCTTGCTGCTTACAGCGATTAGATGAAAGGAAAGGAGTTGTTGATGTTTGTGTACTGTGAACGAGGCACAACTTTGATGCTAAAAGGTTAATTGGATCAACCAGTGGTTTTCTTATACAAAGCCTAAGAGGAGGCTAATTTGTGTCTCGTACAAAGCCCGAGAGAGAGGCTAAAAGTTTTTGACCCGACGATAGAGTCTTTGTGTCTCATACGAAGCCCGAGATAGAGGCTAAAAGTTTGACTCAACAAGAGAGTCTTTTGTATCTTGTACGAAGCCCGAGATGGAGGCTAAAGGTTTGTTTCAGTTGAGTGACAGATCCAATATACTGATTTTAAAAGAGAAAATCAGTTCTTATATGAGCAACACTGTACTCAGGGATTTGATTTGAGGATCAGGGATATTTCCTTTTCTTTGAGGAAACGGGAAATCCAAAGGGTATTGAGACTGTCCGAGTCTGCGGGTTTCCTTCCTATTTAACGAAGGGGTCACTTGAGAATGTCTTTGAGACTCAAGGAAGTTAGACTGTCCGTGTCTAGAGTTTTTTTCTTTTGTACTATGCTTTAAGAAACAGTAGTAGACTCTATGAAAGGACTGTTCTATGGAGATAACTAAGTTATGTTCCTATACCTCTAGGAGGTCGTCGGGACAATTTGTACGAAGCCCAAGAGGAGGCTGGAAACTTTTAAGAAGCCGACGGGTCCTTGTACTAAGCCCAAGAGGAGGCTATCATTCCCAGAGGAAGAGATCATTATACGAAGCCTAAGAGGAGGCTGTGAATACTTCTAAGAAGCCGTAGTGTCCTTGAATAATGCCCAAGAGGAGGCTGATGCTTTTAAGAAGCCCGTGGGTCTATCATCTTCTTTCCATTAGGAGAGATAACTCTTTTAAAGATAAAAACCACTGGTAAACGTGCGAGGTTTACTATCCAGCGATTTTTAGCTTTTAAAGAGGGTTCCTTAGTTAAGGTCCAAGATTATGACCGTAGTGGGTACCCAAACCCCGAGACATTCAAGGCAAGCTATCCACAAGGAATAGATCAAGTCAGGAAAGTTTGAAAATTTGGAAGAAACTCAAAGATGACATTCACGGAGAATACATTCATCTTGGGGAGTAGAGCTTCTTGACGATTCCTAAGGAGGACAGCCGAAGAGAAGACTGTATCTGGTGCTCCTATTGGGGATCTAGGCGTCTATTTCTACGAATAAATGAAACGGCGTCACCTAGTTCTAGACGTAGTTATCGGGGAAACTCGAAATATCTATACTATTATTACACAGTAGATATGAGTTTATGAAAGGAGACTTACAGTGAGCAGCCCCACAATACAGTTTATAATATGAAAGCAGTAAATGAAAGCGATAACCACTTACTCGGTTGTAGTGCTTCCATGCTGTTTGGTTAGTTGTTCAATAAAGAAAGATTGAAAACAACAGTATATTCAAAATCAAAGGAGAAAGTGCTTTGTAAAAGAAAGATTTGGGGCTTACAGCTCAAGGAGAGGCCCAGGGTTTCATCAGTGAGCGCACTGTTTGAATTTGTACAGAGGGACTTATACAAGTGACTGGGGCCCAAAAAGGTTTTCTGTACAAAGGGATGGGTCTTACACTCTCTCAAGAGGCCCAAAAAGGTTTAAAGAAAAAAGAGTGGGGCTTATAACACGAGGGTTGGCCCAAATGATTTTTTCGTTTAAAATGGCGATCGCGCCGAGGTTTTCTTTTAACGCAGAGGGACTTATACAATAAGTGAGGCCCAAAATGTTTTGGTTAAAAGGGGGATTGGGTCTTACAATCTAATAGAGGCCCAGATGATTTTTATTTTTAAACGAGCGACGATCGCGCCGTTTACTTGTACAGAGGGACTTATACAATGAGTGAGGCCCAAAAAGTTTTTGTACAAGGGGGGATGGGTCTTACACTCTCTCAAGAGGCCCAAAAAGGTTTGAAAATGATTTATGAGGATTGAATTAATCCAAAACCCTAATTTGTTTTCAAAAATGTATTTAATTGAATAAAAATTCAATTAAAATGATCAAAAATTGTATAACACATGGAAAACAAATTGTGATCTTGGATTAATGCTTCAAAAATTAAGTATTGACCCACAAAATAATTAGAAAGCATTAAAAGTTGCAAAATCAATGTAGAAAAAATATTTAAAATGCCAAAAACAATCAAAATATTAATTCTTTACAAAAATATCAATTATATGAAATAAATAATATTTTTGGGATTTTTTGTGAAAATAAAATATTTTAACATTTTTGTGAATTATTAAAAAAAGAATCAACTCAAAATCATTAAAACTCAGAGAGAAATTAATTTTTGAATCAATTAAACAAAATCACAAAATTCAAATATTTGAATTTCTAAAAATGGCGCCAAGAACAAGTTGAAGAACACGCGCGTGTTCTTGGTTTCTCAGATTTGCATTTTCGATCCAATCTCCATGAATACGTAATCCACATATCATTATGCTCGCCTCAACCTCACGATCATGTCTATGTACTTTAATTTCATTTAAATTAAACATACAACAAGAAATCACGAAGAGACCTCAAGAACCCTAATTTATGCATGAAGGCCAGGATTTTTGATACACGATTCAAACAATGCAATTAATTGAGGGAAAACATTCCATGCATGATTATGAACATATGGCCAAATTATTGTGCGAGGAAATATGCATAGATTGAGAGATGACCAAGTATGTGCTTACCTCCAAGTCGTGACAGCAAGAGCAGATGTGATTTTGAGTTGGAGGTGTTACAGACAAGTTGTGATGATCTGGACAGCTTCCCTACACCATATGGAGTGTGTTTGAACACTTGGATTGAATTAAAATGGACTGGATCAGTTTATGGCATCTCAGCTGCAACTTCACTTCAAACTTGTGTGGATGGCAAGTGATTTTGAGATTTTGATGTTCCAGATGTTATGTGAGTGTTTGATCAGCTCATATGTGATGTATGTGAGGTGTGTGAGTGATTGGTTTGATTGGAATTGCTCTCAAACTCAAAACCTGATAGCTACCTTGCTAAGAAAGGCATTTTTGCCAAGAGAAAGAGATTTTGAGGAAAGCATTTGTTAGATGGCTTTGGTGTACTCAAAATGACCACAATTGAACTCTATTTATAGTAGAGCAAGTTTGTTTTGCAAGGAATAGTGCATGGCAGCTGGTAAGTAGGTTTGGCCAATGTTGGCAAATGAAAATCCAAGTCTCCTCTAGCCATTGACTAGAGGTTAGGGCACAGAGCTTTGGTCCCCTTGGTCTTGGATAAGTCTTGACTGATTTCAGATGAGAATGGCTCAGTCCATGCCACCTTGATGGTTCCATTGAATGCCTCATTCCAAATTTGAAGTCTTGTCCCTATTTTGGCCATTCTAGGTTCAACATGCTATTTCTTGTTCCTTGGACCTTGGAGGCTTGGCTCAGTGATTGTCCCCTTTAGATTCAATCCTCTGAGGTTTCCAAGTGGATAGGTGCAATTGGATTTGGCTGATTTTGGCAAATCGACCAAAGTTGCAAATTCTGCCTTGCCTTGACAGATTTCAGCAAGGCAACTTGGCAATGTTGTATCTCATGGTGTAGGTTGAATTTGGCAATGTTCTTGGCCATTTTGGAAAGCTCTTACATGATACAACAACTGTTTAAACAAGTTTGGTTTTGACCTCTTTTGATTCCAAGTGAAAAATCCCCCTACATTTGGCAAAAAGTGAGGCAGAATCTGACTTAGTGAAAATTTCACTAAGTGTTGGAAAAAGTGACATTTTCACTTTTCAGCCACTTTGATCACTCCATAACTCAAAATCCTTAATGAATTGGAATGACTTGTAGTTGAAGTTTTTGTAGGTGATAATGAGGGATACAAATCCATCTTTGGATGAGAAAAAATGGCCTTGTGGTTTAGGAGTTATGGTCCTCCAAAGTTGGTACATTTGCCACTTTATTTTCAACTTAGAAAAATTTCTAAGTTTTATGGTTACCCCTTTTACAAGTTATCTCACTTTTCTTGATTTTTCTTGATGAATGATGATTCAAATCATACATTAACATCATTTTAGGGTTAAAAATCCATTTTGGTGAAAAATCTCAAAAAGTCAAAGTTGACTTTTGTGCACAGTTGACTTTTTATCAGATGAATTCCAAACTGTGCAATTCTTCAGGAAATCATGTCCTTGACCGAAATCATACTTGATGGACATGTTCCATGGGTGTCATAGGGTATATTCAATCATGTATTAGGGTTTGGGAGCATGTCTTGGTCAAAAGTCAAAGTTACAGTTGACTTTTCTCTTAAAACCCTAATTGCGGTGCAGATGAAATTGAGACTTGTTGCTCAAGCTTCTTGGATCAATCCATTGTTCCAAATGGATCAATATGGTATATTAGAGACCCTCAAATCATGTCTTGAGGTCTTGGCTCATGGTTTGTCCCAAAAGCCAACTTAGGGTGAATTAGGTCAAGAAACCCTAATTCCTGATTTTTGATGAATGCATCCCCTGAGGCAAAATTGACTTGATGCATGGGTTCATGAGGTTCCATGAAGTATATTAGGTCATGTTTTGGATCATTTCCTTGTGCCCAGATGAAAATTTTCCATCTGGAGGCCCTGGTCGACCAAAACCCTAATTTGGTGACACTGGCGATCTTGAGGCTTGATCCACCTAGAAGGGAGCATCCTTGTGCTTAATCCTTGAAGTGGGAGTCCTTTTGATCCTTTGTGGATATTTAAGAGATTAGACAAGTTGAAGATCATGTCATTTCTTGATTGATCCTTTGTCTAAGCACTCAGAGAGGGCTTGAAACCCTAATTTTGATTGTATTGGATGCTCACCCATCTTTGGGGAGACTGATGAAGCATGATGGTTCATCCATATTGTGATGATGATTTTCACAATGATGGGAAATCTAAGTGGTCAAAATTTGGGGTATTACAGATGCCCCTATTTAATCTTCTTGGACCCGAAGGTGTGAATGACGAAGGGATTCGGGCATTCGGGGTGCAAGAGGATTAAATATCGGAATACCCGAAATTTTGATGGTGGTTATGAATGGTAGCTTACGCATTCATCTTCTTTAGCTAAGCAATGATGCTTAGAAAAGGTAAACTTCCCCTCGATCCTGGTTTCCTACCAAGGAACTGGTCTTGGTTTCTTTTGAACTTCCCCTCGTTCTTGGTTTCCTACCAAGAACTGGTCTCAGTCTCTGAAATAAACTTCCCCTCGTTCCTGGTTTCCTACCAAGGAACTGGTCTTAGTTTCTTTTGAAATAAACTTCCCCTCGATCCTTGTTTCCCACCAAGGAACTGGTCTTAGTTTCTTTTGTCAATAAACTTTATTGACAAGGGACGCTATGTGTAGCGGTTTTCCCTCAAACTTCTCGTCGAATTTTCCTGGGGAGATGCCATTTGAGTGGAAAAAGTTTTGATGTCAGACTTGCTGGGGAACCCATTCGTCTGAGTTGTAGAGGTGCACAAACTTCTCTGTTTTGGAGACGCCATTTGTCGATTCTACTGGGGAAAGCGAGTCTCTTGAGAGACTGTTTTCGTTTGGGGTTACATCATACTTTTCTCGGGATCTTCCCGGAGAAATGCCATATGATGGGATCCAATTTTGAGGTGCCAATGACCTTCTCATCAGTGGTTTTTTGGAGCAAAACTGGCGTGCTGCCGAATCTCTGATCACGAGGCTTTCTCTGTGGATTTTCCTTAATCCGGGAAAGCAAGGATATCATCTTCAATGGCGAAGAGTGATGCTTATTGAAAGTTTTCTATGGCTTTTCAGAGGTTCAAGTTATCAAAGTGGTCAAGGACCAACTTCTTTCCAGAATTAAACTGGAAGCGAGGTTGTTCAGACACAGTATTTCCTGACGAGGCAAGAACTGACAACTCGATTAAGAGGACTTCTACCACTAGGGGACAAGACCGACTAGAGTGATAGTGATGCAATATGAAATGTGAATGCAAATAAAAAATGCATGATGTATGTATGTATATGCTGACAAAACAGACGCAACATACAGACTAATGGATGAACACAATTGGATACTCGGCCATCGCGGGGCGAAGAGGTACCGTTGATTCAAAATAGCAATTCCACCTTGCTTAGGAGAGATAGTCCCGTTGGGAGCTATGTTGATCGGGCTTAGGAGATGAGAACTCGGCCGAGGATGTCAGACGAAACAAGGTCTCTGACACAGTTGATCCCTTCATTCAGGTGAACTAGTTTAGAAGGAGTACTTTGATTCTGCACTTTGAAGTTCGCTTACTTCGGGAGAAGCGATCGATGTTCTTCTGATGTTCAACAGTCAAAAGAAATGCCATCTTTAATTTAAAAGCAGAAAAAGTTTAACAAGTAAATTCATTTTTGTTTCAAGAATCGCTGGTTAAGTTTAAACAACGTCGTTCTGTAAAGCTAAAACAAGTAAAGAATTGCAAACAAAAGCACAAGGGCTCAAATTTTATTGATAAGATGGAGATCAGCCAAACGCGTGATTCCAAAGAGTATATACAAAGTTAGAAAATGGTAATTTACAGGGAAAAGGGCTACGTTGAAACATAACGACCACTATCCTTCTACCAACTTTGAGTTCGGGACATCCTGAGCTTCCGTAGAAGATGACCTTTGACTGGAGATTTCCTCTGATAGATGATGTTGTAACTGCTGCTGAGGGACTTGCCTCTGTTGAACATAGTTACTTGCCATTATCCCTAATTTTTTCCTGGATTATACTATGAGATTTCCAATCCATCGGGATGATTTTTTTTTCATGTCTCTAACTTTTGCCTGGACCGCCCTTTCGGGTTTTCAATCCATCGAGACGTTTTTTTTTTTTTAGTTTTAGGCGAAGTATTTCTTGACTACATCAACATTCGTGGGGTAGGCAAATTCATCTCCGTCCATGGTTGCAAGTCTCAAGGCGCCGCTTGAGAAAGCTTTCGTGACCACATAGGGGCCATCATAATTTGGGGTCCATTTGCCCCTAGAGTCAGTGAGAAATGATTGTATCTTCTTGAGCACGAGGTCTCCTTTTCTGAAAATACGAGGTCGGACCTTTTTGTCGAACGCCCTTTTCATTCTCTGCTGATACAACTGATCGTGGCATAGTGCCGTGATTCGTTTCTCTTCGATCAGGTTCAGTTCATCGTGTCGACTTTGACAGCATTCAGCTTCGGTGAGCTTAGCTTCCATCAATACCCGGATTGATGGGATCTCTACTTCCATGGGGAGCACTGCTTCCATGCCATATACTAGAGAGAAAGGGGTTGCCCCTGTTGAAGTGCGGATAGATGTTCGATAACCGTGAAGAGCAAAGGGCAGCATTTCGTGCCAATCTTTATAGGTTACAACCATCTTTTGAACGATCTTCTTGATGTTCTTGTTAGCCGCTTCTACCGCTCCGTTCATCTTGGGTCGGTAGGGAGATGAGTTATGGTGTTCGATCTTGAACTCTGCACACAACTCTTTCATCATCTTATTGTTCAAGTTAGATCCATTATCAGTAATGATCTCGCTTGGGACACCATAACGGCAGATGATATTGTTTTTGATAAATCGGACCACCACTTGTCGGGTTACATTGGCGAATGACGCTGCTTCGACCCACTTGGTGAAATAGTCAATGGCTACCAGGATGAACCTATGTCCGTTTGAAGCCTTGGGCTCAATCATACCAATCATATCGATTCCCCATATGGAAAATGGCCACGGGGAAGAAAGAACTTTGAGATGTGATGGCGGTACATGAATTATGTCGGAGTATATCTGACCCTTGTGACACCTCCTCATATACTTGTAGCAGTCGGATTCCATGGTCAACCAATAATACCTGGCCCTGAGAATTTTTCTCGCCATTGTGTGTCCGTTGGCATGAGTGCCAAAGGATCCTTCATGAATTTCTTTCATGAGCATGTCTGCTTCTGGTCTGTCGACGCATCGGAGCAAGACCATGTCAAAATTTCTCTTATAAAGAGTGTCACCGCTCAGGAAGAAGTTTCCAGCCAATCTTCTGAGGGTTTTCCTGTCTTTTCTGAGTGCCCCAGATGGGTACTCTTGTTTCTGAAGGAAGCATTTGATATCATGATACCAAGGTTTGTCGTCTATGACTGCTTCGATCGCGAAGATGTAGGCGGGCCGTTCAAGGCGCATGATGTCGATCTTAGGTATGTTATTCCATCGACCTACACTAATCATGGAAGAGAGAGAGTGGCCAATGCATCAGCCATGTGATTCTCATCACGAGGGATGTGATGAAAGTCGACTCTGTTGAAGAAGGGTAACAACCTCCTTGCATAGTCTTTGTAAGGAATCAATCCTGATTGGTATGTGTTCCAATCTCCTTTTATCTGGTTAATAACTAGGGCTGAATCGCCGTATACGTCCAAGTTTTTGATCCTTAGATCAATCACTTCTTCGAGACCCATGATACATGCTTCGTATTCGGCCTCGTTGTTCGTACATTTGAACGTAAGTTTGGCAGTGAACGGAATGTGGGAACCCTGAGGGGTAACAATGATAGCCCCAATTCCGTTTCCATAATGATTAACTGCTCCGTCAAAGATCAGTCCCCACTGGGAACCTGGTTTTGGCCCTTCACTGGGTAGCGGTTCATCGCAATCTTTCTTTTTTAGATACATGACAACTTCGTCTGGGAAGTCAAACCCGATTGATTCTTGATCATCAATCGGTTGATGAGCCAAATGATCGGCTAAAATACTTCCTTTAACGACTTTCTGAGCGCGGTACTCTATGTCATATTCTGATAGTAACATCTGCCAACGGGCAATCCTTCCCGTGAGAGCAGGTTTTCCGAAGACGTACTTGATTGGATCCATTTCGGAGACCAACCAAGTAGTATGACGAATCATGTACTGGCGAAGACGTTTGACTGCCCAAGCCAAAGCGCAACAAGTTTTCTCAAGCATTGTGTACCGAGTCTCGCAGTCGGTGAATTTCTTGCTTAGATAGTAAATGGCAGACTCTTTCCTTTTAGTTTCGTCTTGTTGGCCTAGTACACATCCCATTGAGTCCTCTAGGACTGTGAGGTAAATGATTAGTGGTCTCCCTTCTACTGGAGGTGATAGAATCGGAGGATTCAACAGATATTCCTTGATACTGTCGAAGGCGGTTTGGCAATCTTCTAACCAAACGCAATCCTGGTTCTTTTTGAGTAATTTGAAAATTGGCGCGCATGTCGCGGTCATAAGGAATATGAATCTGGAGATGTAGTTC
Organism: Lathyrus tuberosus; assembly: GCA_022829125.1. NCBI lineage: Eukaryota > Viridiplantae > Streptophyta > Magnoliopsida > Fabales > Fabaceae > Lathyrus > Lathyrus tuberosus. The sequence continues at coordinate 1,616,206 of JALAZF010000470.1, read as the reverse complement.
AAACGTCCCAGGAATCCTCTGACTTGTTTTTCAGTTTTCGGAGAAGGCATTTCTTGAATGGCCTTGACCTTGTCAGGATCAACTTCAATTCCTTTCTGGCTGACGATGAACCCTAGTAGTTTCCCTGAACGGACACCGAAGGTGCACTTGTTGGGATTCAAGCGGAGCTTGAATTTTCTTAGACGTTCGAACAATTTTGACAGATGTTCAACGTGCTCATCCTCTGTTCTTGATTTTGCAATCAAATCATCGACATATACCTCGATTTCTTTGTGTATCATGTCGTGAAACAGAGTAGTCATGGCCCTTTGATAGGTTGCCCCGGCATTCTTCAAACCAAACGGCATTACCTTGTAACAAAAGGTACCCCATGGGGTAATGAACGAAGTTTTCTCCATGTCTTTCGGCGCCATTTTGATCTGATTATAGCCCGAGAATCCATCCATGAAGGAGAATACTTTGAACTTTGCTGTGCTGTCAACCAGCATGTCAATGTGTGGTAAAGGAAAGTCGTCCTTTGGACTTGCCTTGTTTAGATCTCTGTAATAAACACACATTCTGACCTTTCCATCCTTTTTGGGAACGGGTACGATGTTGGCTAACCATTGAGGATATTCAGATGTAGCAAGGAAACCCGCGTCAATCTGTTTCTGTACCTCCTCTTTGATTTTGATGGCCATGTCCGGGTGAGTCCGTCTCAACCTTTGCTTTACTGGCGGACATTCCGATCTTAGCGGTAAGTGATGTTCCACGATGCCGGTATCCCACCCTGGCATATCCTGATAGGACCAAGCGAATACATCGGGGAATTCTTTGAGAAGCTTTATCAAACCCTCTCTGGTAGTTGGACTGAGCAGTGCTCCGATCCTGATTTCTTTTCTCTCTTTTTCTGAACCCAAGTTTACCATTTCCAACGGCTCTTTGTGAGGTTCAATGGACCTTTCCTCTTGTCTGAGTAGTCGGGAGATCTCTTCTGGAATTTCGTTGTCATTTTCTTCTTCAGCCTCGAATACCGGGAACTCAAAGTTGGAAGAAGGCATCGGATCGTATGTTTCAACGGGGTTTGAAACAAGCAATCTGCATGACGTGATGATTCGTGTTTAGAAGAGATAGAGAAAATGTAAGTGTGTGCAGTGTATTTATTTTACTGCTTGTTTTTATTATTGAATGTTTTTTAGGATTACCATTTTCCGAAAAAGCAAAAAGAGAAAACAGCAAATAATGTGGGAATTACAGAACGACGTTATTTTATTAATGAACAAGTCGAATCTTGAAACTACAACCCTATAAAACAAAACTCTATCGCTTTGGGCGAAGCGAAGAGGGAAATTTACAGAAAGCGAGCCCTATCAAAATATTTGTTTCACCTGGGCAGGGTGAAAGGTTAAAGATGGCAATTACTTTGACTGACGAACGACCTTCGAAACCTCGACGGTAACCCATTGGCGGCGAACTCCTCGGTGAATCACAAAGTCTGGAACCTTCCTTGATTTGTCTTCAGAAATGACGCTGATTTCTGGTGGAGCAGGATCATTGGAATCTGTTTCCCAAGCAGAATTGTCGTAGGAGGATTCCTCTGTTGCATTTTGCATAGCATTGGTGCTCTCAGCTGTATCTCCCCATCCAGTTGACTGGATATCTTCGAGCCTGATACGAGAGCTTTCGGGAGCGGTGTACTTGACCATAAAGTCGTATTTTCCACTTGGTTGTCCCAAGGTGTCCCAAACTTCTTTGGAACTGGAGAAGTAATCCCTCTCGATGACGTTAACCTCAGGAAAAGCATAGTTGATGAATTCTAGCCCTGCAAACGTTGCGAATTCATCTTCATGTTGAGTAGCTTCTGAATGACCTGAGTGTTGATCCCATGACATGGTGGGGACACAGGTATTCTGTTCAATGATGGTCAGCTGAGTTCCATTACTCGGTTGACTTTCTTGCCCCAAGTTTCCTGGGTAAGGCTGCCACATTGGCAGGCCATCCATCGGGCCATAGTAGGTAGAGTCAAAGTTGTCTTTCATTAGAGTGTCTTCCTCTAATGAGTTTGGCGGAGCACGACATCCTTCTAGATCACAACCTCCGTATATCAGTTCGACATCTGATCTTGGTATAAATCTCGGACTTTCTGTAGGAAAGCAAAAAGGCATAGGCACCTCTTCCTGAGACATATAGTCGTCCTTGTTAAGGTAGGACTTCCACTCTTCATCTGTGTCAGAGGAATCTTCCTCATTGATAGCATGCACTGCTTGAGACACTGGGTGAAGAAAACCTCCACTGTGGAAGAAGTTTTGAAGGGGATGAAAACTTTCATCGTTGGCAACTATCTGGGTACAGGTTGCAGAAAAACCAAGAGCCTTCTTTGTTTTATTGTCAATAGGGATGACAAGGCGTCCCCATCCTGTCGTATCGGTACTCTCGACCGCTTTGATAGCATCTTTGTATGAAGAAATTTAAGTTCCTTCTTCGGATTGATCGTTCTTGCTCACCGATAGTGCTTGGAACTGAGTTCCAATAACCTCCTCGGGTTCTACACAAGCAGATGATGATAGGTTACTCACAAGCAAGGCTTGTTCCCCACAAACTGTGACAAGTTGATCGTTCTTGACGAACTTTAGCTTTTGGTGGAGGGTTGAAGTAACTGCTCCAGCCTGATGTATCCAAGGTCTTCCTAATAAACAACTGTATGTTGCCCGGATGTCCATGACCTGGAAAGTGATTTGGAAAGTGTGAGGACCAATAGTTATGGGAAGATCAACTTCGCCGATAACTATTTTTCTGGATCCGTCGAATGCTTTGACGACGACCTCGCTGACTCTCATTGGAGGGCCCTTAAATGATAATTGTGTCAAAGTGGACTTCGGCATAACATTCAGGGCTGACCCTGTGTCTACCAGTACGTTGGCTAAAGCATTGCCTTGGCAGTTAACTGTAATGTTGAGCGCCATGTTATGACGACGACCCTCTTCAGGTAATTCCCCTTCACTAAATCCCAAATTATTGCAGGAAGTGATGTTAGAGACAATGCTATCAAATTGTCTGATTGTTACATCCTGTTCCACAAAGGCTTGCTCCAAGACTTTCTGTAGAGCCTCTCTGTGTGCTTCTGAACTGAGTAACAGTGATAATACTGAGATCTTTGAAGGAGTCTGTAACAGTTGATCAACAATGTTATATTCACTCCTTTGGATGAGCTTTAGCATCTCATCTTTGTCTTTTGAAAAGTCGGGATTACCAGATTGACTGACTGGTGGATCAGGAATTTCCGCCTGAAGTTCCTTTTCTTTGTTGGATTCTCCAACCCCTCGGTTGAAGATTCGACCGCTCCGTGTTACACGACTGATGTCTGCAATATTCACGACGGAGGGTAATGGAATTTCCTTTCCATTCTCGATTATTGTTGCACCGTATTTGTAAGGGATTGCCTTAGCTGATTCATACGGTAGTGGCCCCGGTAGATAGATGACTATGGGAACCTTCTGATTTTTCTGACCATCATAAGTAACCTTGATCCGTTCCCGGTTGGGAACTCTAGATTCGTCAAGTAGAGGGATGATGGCAAAAACATCCCTGGTCCTGTGATGACCAGAGATCGTGACAACATTCTCAACTTGCTCGACAAGGTAGTTCGGCGACCAAATGATGGGTCCTGAACCTGGATATGGATGAATTTCTCCATGATCGACTTGACCCTGAAGAGCTGCTTTCACAAGGTAACACCCTTGGTTACTTTCCGAACAGACGCTACAACTGTCATAGTTGTGTGGTGGCACCTGGCCACGCCCACTTTGAATGCAATGTAACCTCACTAGGTTATCTTCCATTGATCGGACATCCTGACTTTGACGACGAGTAGGATTCCTGTGACTGATACTAATCTGCCGAGTATCTTCGTCCATATAGATTGGCATCCACCAGTGATTTAACAAGTGCTGAAGTGCCTCCTGGACAAGGGTACAACCTCGATCGTTTTCGCAACCCGCTTTACAATTTTGGTAATCATGTGATATTAAGAATCCGAGTCGGACCTGCTCAGCATATAACTCTACCAGGTTGGTATTCATCACGCGAATATCAAAGATCTGAACCATATTGATTTGATAGGGATTCCTATCATGGTAGTCTTAGATCCATCCAAGATCCATCTGACGCTGGAGGGCCTCTTGTATGAAAGAGCATCCCTGTTTGTTTACAGAGCAAATTAGACAGGAACTGTAATCATGCCGCGGCAGATTATGATACTGGCTTTGCCTTGAGTGCATTGCCACCAAGTTGACATTCATCGCACGGATGTCGTGGTTTTGAATGACGTTGGAATTCGTGTAAACCATGTTAACTCCACGAACTCGGTGCTCTTGGATCCATCCAAGATCCATTTGTTCCTGTAGAGCTGCTTGCACTACAGAACACCCCTGGTTGTCTTTAGAGCAGATATCACACTGGTGATAATTATGAGGTGGCGCATGGCCATATCCACTCTGTCTACAATGCATCTTGACCAGATTGGTCCCCAATAAGAGTACATCATGAATTTGATAGACATTGTTAGTCTCTTTCTCAATCAGATTGACTGCAGCTTTCTCGTGTTGAGGCAGCGGGTTCGTAAGAACATTAGGATTCTTATCTTTGAAAGATAAGAGCCCGCTCCTAACAAGCTTTTGCACGTCAGATTTGAAATTGAGACAAGTCTCAATGTTATGCCCTGAACCTCCTTGATGATAAGGGCATGTTTGATCCACCTTAAACCAGAAAGGTGGATTTTCTGGAACTGAAAGGGGAGACTTAGTCTGAATGTGCCCCTTGGCTAGCAGTAACGGAAACAATTCAGCGTACGATACGGGTATAGGATCAAATCCTGGTGGCCGTGTTGTACGGTTGTTGTTATATGGGGGACGAGCCTGCTGAAGAGGCTGTTGTGTCCTTTGTTGGTCAGGTTGGCTCTGCACAACCTGAGGTTGATACATAGGAACAGGCGCGGGGCCGATAGCAGGAGTAACAGCTGCTACTGGCTGATAATGTCGCCTTTGCTTTCCGAGAGAGATATTCCCAATATCTTGCTCTTTTTTCTTAGGGAGAGCACTACCGTATTTTTTAGTACCGCTCGTTGATCCAGTGTCTTTCACCAAATGTCCTTCTCGGACGGCTTCCTCAAGACGTACACCCATGCCGACCATTTCGGTGAAATCACTGGGTGCACTAGCAATCATTCGGTCATAGTAAAATGAGCTTAAGGTCTTTAAGAAGATTTTTGTCATCTCTTTTTCCTCAAGAGGTGGACAAATTTGAGCGGCAATTTCACGCCACCTTTGAGCATACTCCTTAAAGGTTTCCTTTTCCTTTTGCGACATTGATCTGAGTTGATCTCTGTCGGGTGCCATGTCCAAATTGTACTTGTATTGTTGGACGAAGGCAGTACCAAGATCTCTGAATGTACTGATCGTAGTACGGTTTAAACCCATGTACCATTTGAGTGCGGCACCGGTTAAACTATCCTGGAAGTAGTGAATCAGCAGGTCCTGATTCTCCATCTGAGCTGACATCCGCCGAGCGTACATCACCAGATGGCTCTGAGGGCAAGAGTTACCCTTGTATTTTTCAAAGTCGGGCACTTGGAACTTGTGCGGGACTTTCACATTTGGGACCAAGCAGAGGTCTGCGGCGTCCTTTCCAAATAGATCCTAACCGCGAATGGCTTGTAGCTCTTTCTGCATTTCCAAGAACTGCTCCTGGAATTCATCCATTCTATCGAACATAGTTTCCTTCTTACCAGACGGTGTCTGTGGAATCTATCCTTCCGGGACAGTGTGCACCACAGGGGGTGGTACCGTGACTACGGCAGTGAGTCTTGGCGCCTCCCGAAGTTTGTAACCTTCAGGAGTCTTCAGTATTCCCCTGGCATCTTCGCTTTCTCGAAGTTTGCAACCTTCAGGCCCAGCGGCTTCTGTTGCGATTCCCTGATCTTCAGTGATCGGCGGAACATATCCTTCCGGGATATAGTTAACAGGCATGCCCCAAGGACGATCTTTCGGCATCTGATACCTAGGATCATACTTTTCTATGATGGGCGTTGAGGTGATCTCTGAGATCACAGTCCTTTGTAGCTGAGCTTCTGCCATGGCTTGCATGTCGTTACGAAGCTTTCTCATATCCTCTCTCAGAGCGTCGATTTCTTCTTTCAACTCTCTGTTTTCTTCCTCAAGATCATCCATATTTTTCTGACGATTGGCCCGAGTATTATACGAATGAGACAGTTTGACTCTAGAATCGAGACACAAACGTGAGATTCGTAGGGAAGAAGAATAAGCGATGTGAGAATGATGAATGCAATGATTATATTAATTGTTGTTTTTTAATTTAATCAAAATAAACTTCGACAATTAGATTGCAAATATCAAACAGTGGGGAAACCCCTTTTTATTGAAATTCAAAGGATTACAGAAATGGAAATACAGTAGATTACAAAGTGCAGAAATAGAAACCTAAACTAATGGGTCCCGAGTCCTCTCTGAGGAGAAACCGGGTGCTGATTCTGGTATCTTCCTTTTCTTTGACCGGGGCGCTTGGGCCGTTGTCGGGTTGTCATTCCTTTGCCAAGTGAAAGGAGTGAGCAAATTCCTTTGGTCATCTTGATTCTCTACAGCATGCTGCTCTAAAATTTCAATCAGAGCATCTTTCTCTTTTAGTAGTTGCTGTATTTGGATACACTCTACGTCGAGGGTGCGATACCTGTTCTTCCAAGACCTTCTTTCCTTTTGAACCTTGTTGAGAGTAACCTGAAGCTTTTCAGTTTCCGTCATGAAGTACATGACAGATTCCCTCGGCGGAAGAATTCTGTAACGAGGATAAGGCATCTTTAGCTTGAGAGCTCTAGTTTGTACCCAGTGGAGATAAGGCTCCACCGAGACACAGTCTGGTTTTCCCAGAGACTCTCGTCCTTTCCTATGAACCTGTTTCCAAGCTTGCACTATTTCCATCTTTAGTGCTCTGTCACTTTCTCCTTCTTTGAAGAAAAGACCTTCCAGATGAACACCCAGTGGGATGTGTCTCATCGGGTATCCAAATTGACGAAGAACCAATATCGGATGATAGTTGATTCCTCCTTTAGTTCCTATGAGGGGTATGCTGGGGAAGTTTCCACAACGGTCAATGATTCTGATTCCCTCATAAATCCTATTACACCAATCTATATCGGAATTGGTGAGAGACATGATCTTCTGCGACCAACGTAAGACACTCTTGCAATCCCAAAAAGCAGCAGACTTGGGCAAGTGAGAGATAAACCATTTGTAGAGCAAAGGTACACAGCATGTGATCTCCCCTCCGCTGTACAAATTTCCCAAGTGTACAGAATGATACGCATCTGCGAGCAAAGTCGGCACAGGGTTTCCAATGAGAAAAACCTTAATAGCGTTGATATCGACGAAATTATTGATGTTGGGAAACGAAAATAATCCGTAGGTGAGCAAGACAAAGATGCTTTCAAAAGCAGTCCCGTTCCCTATACTAGCGAAGTACAGAGCTTTCTTTGTCAAGAACTGAGCTGGCAAACCTTGGGTGCCACCCTTAGTGGTCATGTGAGTCCTGACCTCAGACTCGTCCAAATGAATTGCTCTTGCAATAGTCTGATTCTTTGGAATTTCTTCCAGTCCAGAAAATGGAGCTCGATCAGTGATATGTAAATCAGTCATATGAGAATACTCCTCCAGCGTTCGTGATAGCTGGTAATCCAGGAATGTGAAACAGTGATGAACCGGATTGTAGAACTGAATGAGCGCGTCCATGATCCCCTTAATCACATGGACTCTTAACAGTGGTAGCAAACCACCGTGCTTGGCTCTGAAAGCCTCTGGGTTAACGATCATCCTTGCTAACCTTCTCAAATCTCCTAACTTTGGAACCTTGAAGGTATACTGGCGAGTTCTCCTTCTACCGAAATCCATTAATGCAATCTTTTTCTCTGATATTTGCAATCACAGTCTTAGTTTAATTTGAAAAACAGAGAGACTAGAAGAGAATTTTTTTTGAATGGTTTAATGTTTTATTAAATGAATGCATGAATGCAGCACACAAAAACATAGAAAAAACATGGGGTCAGAGGGTCGTTGTCATGAAGTCAAGGCTCTACCCATCCCCAAAGGTTTATACTAGGGTGATTTTTGTACCTGTACTCATTATCATCAGCTCCTCCCAGGAAGGCAGACAACAAGCGGATCGCCAGCGAGTTGTGTGCAATCTTAGAGTAAGTGCCATTCACCGAGAATAGATCACCAGCCTCAAATGAGGGTAGTATCGCGTAACAACTATTTCCGATAGTTTCCGCACTACGAAAGGGTTGGCTTTTCTAGGTGTATACTCAATCTTTCCACATACGGCATCACCCGCATTCCCATTAGCAGAAAAATAAACACGTATAGCATTTAGGAAAAGCAGTATATATATTTGTCCTAAACATCCTAGACCTTTAAAGCTATGAATCCTAAGTTCCTGACAGAAAATGGGTTCCCCGGCGGAAGCCCCAATCTGTGGTTCTCTGCCTAAGAGATGAACCAGCATAGGTCAATCTTTCTCTTCGGTAGAGTTCCCATTTTCCGTAGAAAACGAGGATGATGCCCTAAGGCAGAAAGATCTTGGCAATGACTCCCCAGCAGAGTCGCCATTTTACAAGGAAAACAGAAAGAAAGAAAGATCGGCCCCACGGTGGGCGCCACTTTTCTGTGAAAAATGGGGACGACCGTGCCTAGATCTAACTTTGAACGGCCCCACGGTGGGCGCCACTTTTCTGTGAAAAATGGGGACGACCGTGCCTAGATATAACTTTGAACGGCCCCACGGTGGGCGCCACTTTTCTGTAGCGAGCGATTTTGGACGCGGTTCTTAAGCGCTGGTCGCTCTCTGCGGTTTGAGCTTTGACTACAGGTCGATTCATTTTTTATCCTATTGTGAGCTGAATAAGGAAGGGAAATAGATGTCTCCAATTAACCCTGCTTTGCATACTGAGTTTAAACAGCGGTCTGTTAGGTTACGGATGCTATCAATGTGGGGGGGCCTTTGTACTGGTTATTCGTATTTCGCCAATACAGGTTTCTTTCTTTCTAGGGCTTAATGTTTCTGGCGGGGAACAAGGGTTAGGATGTTAGGACTGATGCTTTTGAATTACTGCTTTTGATTGACTGAGATATGGGATTTGGGTTTTTTGTTGATTGCACTCGCTAAGATCTTTTCTTTCGATCTTATGCCTACGTATTCCCGTTTACCGAAATAGGGAAATCAGAGCGTTCGTAGTTCCTCCTATTCTATGGGAGGAAATGGGTGTTTTGGTGTCTTGTTCAAAGCCCAAGACGTGAAGCGAAAGGTGGTTTGTATCTTGTTCAAAGCCCAAGATGTGAAGTTGAAAGGTCTATTTGTGTCTTGTTCAAAACCCAAGACGTGAAGCTGAAAGACCTCGACTTTAGAGAGAATTTGTCATCTCTAAAGAGGGGAGAAGGAGAATTACTTTAACTAGGATACGCGGATCCGAGCAATGCCATAATTTTCGAAGAAAAGGTTTTAACCTGAAGGAGAAGACTTTAACTCAGTGTAGAGCAATGCCATCTTTCCTTAGGAATTTCTCATGCTAAAAGAGGGACAGTGGCATGGATATAGATGATCCAGAGGCTTGCCGCTTACAGCGATTAGATGAAAGGAAAGGAGTTGTTGATGTTTGTGTACTGTGAACGAGGCACAGCTTTGATGCTAAAAGGTTAATTGGATCAACCAGTGGTTTTCTTATACAAAGCCTAAGAGGAGGCTAATTTGTGTCTCGTACAAAGCCCGAGAGAGAGGCTAAAAGTTTTTGACCCGACGATAGAGTCTTTGTGTCTCGTACGAAGCCCGAGATAGAGGCTAAAAGTTTGACTCAACAAGAGAGTCTTTTTGTATCTCGTACGAAGCCCGAGATGGAGGCTAAAGGTTTGTTTCAATTGAGTGACAGATCCAATATACTGATTTTAAAAGAGAAAATCAGTTCTTATATGAGCAACACTGTACTCAGGGATTTGATTTGAGGATCAGGGATATTTCCTTTTCTTTGAGGAAATGGGAAATCCAAAGGGTATTGAGACTGTCCGAGTCTGCGGGTTTCCTTCCTATTTAACGAAGGGGTCACTTGAGAATGTCTTTGAGACTCAAGGAAGTTAGACTGTCTGTGTCTAGAGTTTTTTTCTTTTGTACTATGCTTTGAGAAACAGTAGTAGACTCTATGAAAGGACTGTTCTATGGAGATAACTAAGTTCTGTTCCTATACCTCTAGGAGGTCGTCGGGATAATTTGTACGAAGTCCAAGAGGAGGCTGAAAACTTTTAAGAAGCCGACAGGTCCTTGTACTAAGCCCAAGAGGAGGCTATCATTCCCAGAGGAAGAGATCATTATACGAAGCCTAAGAGGAGGCTGTGAATACTTCTAAGAAGCCGTAGTGTCCTTGAATAATGCCCAAGAGGAGGCCGATGCTTTTAAGAAGCCCGTGGGTCTATCATATCCTTTCCATTAGGAGAGATAACTCTTTTAAAGATAAAAACCACTGGTAAACGTGCGAGGTTTACTATCCAGTGATTTTTAGCTTTTAAAGAGGGTTCCTTAGTTAAGGTCCAAGATTATGACCGTAGTGGGTACCCAAACCCCGAGACATTCAAGACAAGCTATCCACAAGGAATAGATCAAGTCAGGAAAGTTCGAGAATTTGGAAGAAACTCAAAGATGCCATTCACGGAGAATACATTCATCTTGGGGATTAGAGCTTCTTGACGATTCCTAAGGAGGACAGCCGAAGAGAAGACTGTATCTGGTGCTCTTATTAGGGATCTAGGCGTCTATTTCTACGAATAAATGAAACTGCGTCACCTAGTTCTAGACGTAGTTGCCGGGGAAACTCGAAATATCTATACTATTATTACACAGTAGATATGAGTTTATGAAAGGAGACTTACAGTGAGCAGCCCCACAATACAGTTTATAATATGAAAGCGATAACCACTTACTCGGTTGTAGTGCTTCCATGTTGTTTGGTTAGTTGTTCAACAAAGAAAGATTGAAAACAACCGTATATTCAAAATCAAAGGAGAAAGTGCTTTGAAAAAGAAAGATTTGGGGCTTACAGCTCAAGGAGAGGCCCAGGGTTTCATCAGTGAGCGCACTGTTTGAATTTGTACAGAGGGACTTATACAAGTGACTGGGGCCCAAAAAGTTTTTCTGTACAAAGGGATGGGTCTTACACTCTCTCAAGAGGCCCAAAAAGGTTTAAAGAAAAAAGAGTGGGGCTTATAACATGAGGGTAGGCCCAAATGATTTTTTCGTTTAAAATGGCGATCGCGCCGAGGTTTTCTTTTAACGCAGAGGGACTTATACAATAAGTGAGGCCCAAAATGTTTTGGTTAAAAGGGGGATTGGGTCTTACACTCTAATAGAGGCCCAGATGATTTTTATTTTTAAACGGGCGACGATCGTGCCGTTTACTTATACAGAGGGACTTATACAATGAGTGAGGCCCAACAAATTTTTGTACAAGGGGGGATGGGTCTTACACTCTCTCAAGAGGCCCAAAAAGGTTTGAAAATGATTTATGAGGGTTGAATTAATCCAAAACCCTAATTTGTTTTCAAAAATGTATTTAATTGAATAAAAATTCAATTAAAATGATCAAAAATTGTTTAACACATGGAAAACAAATTGTGATCTTGGATTAATGCTTCAAAAATTAAGTATTGACCTACAAAATAATTAGAAAGCATTAAAAGTTGCAAAATCAATGTAGAAAAAATATTTAAAATGCCAAAAACAATCAAAATATTAATTCTTTACAAAAATATCAATTATATGAAATAAATAATATTTTTGGGATTTTTTGTGAAAATAAAATATTTTAACATTTTTGTGAATTATTAAAAAAAGAATCAACTCAAAATCATTAAAACTCAGAGAGAAATTAATTTTTGAATCAATTAAAGAAAATCACAAAATTCAAATATTTGAATTTCTAAAAATGGCGCCAAGAACAAGCTGAAGAACACGCGCGTGTTCTTGGTTTCTCAGATTTGCATTTTCTATCCAATCTCCATGAATACGTAATCATATCATGTAATCCACATATCATTATGCTCGCCTCAACCTCACGATCATGTCTATGTACTTTAATTTCATTTAAATTAAACATACAACAAGAAATCACGAAGAGACCTCAAGAACCCTAATTTCTGCATGAAGGCTAGGATTTTTGATACACGATTCAAACAATGCAATTAATTAAGGGAAAACATTCCATGCATGATTATGAACATATGGCCAAATTATTGTGCGAGGAAATATGCATAGATTGAGAGATGACCAAGTATGTGCTTACCTCCAAGTCGTGACAGCAAGAGCAGATGTGATTTTGAGTTGGAGGTGTTACAGACAAGTTGTGATGATCTGGACAGCTTCCCTACACCATATGGAGTGTGTTTGAACACTTGGATTGAATTGAAATGGACTGGATCAGTTTATGGCATCTCAGCTGCAACTTCACTTCAAACTTGTGTGGATGGCAAGTGATTTTGAGATTTTGATGTTCCAGATGTTATGTGAGTGTTTGATCAGCTCATATGTGATGTATGTGAGGTGTGTGAGTGATTGGTTTGATTGGAATTGCTCTCAAACTCAAAACCCGATAGCTACCTTGCTGAGAAAGGCATTTTTGCCAAGAGAAAGAGATTTTGAGGAAAGCATCTGTTAGATGGCTTTGGTGTACTCAAATTGACCACAATTGAGCTCTATTTATAGTAGATCAAGTTTGTTTTGCAAGGAATAGTGCATGGCAGCTGGTAAGTAGGTTTGGCCAATGTTGGCAAATGAAAATCCAAGTCTCCTCTAGCCATTGACTAGAGGTTAGGGCACAGAGCTTTGGTCCCCTTGGCCTTGGATAAGTCTTGACTGATTTCAGATGAGAATGGCTCAGTCCATGCCACCTTGATGGTTCCATTGAATGCCTCATTCCAAATTTGAAGTCTTGTCCCTATTTTGGCCATTCTAGGTTCAACATGCTATTTCTTGTTCCTTGGACCTTGGAGGCTTGGCTCAGTGATTGTCCCCTTTAGATTCAATCCTCTGAGGTGTCCAAGTGGATAGGAGCAATTGAATTTGGCTGATTTTGGCAAATCGACCAAAGTTGCAAATTCTGCCTTGCCTTGACAGATTTCAGCAAGGCAACTTGGCAATGTTGTATCTCATGGTGTAGGTTGAATTTGGCAATGTTCTTGGCCATTTTGGAAAGCTCTTACATGATACAACAACTGTTTAAACAAGTTTGGTTTTGACCTCTTTTGATTCCAAGTGAAAAATCCCCCTACATTTGGCAAAAAGTGAGGCAGAATCTGACTTAGTGAAAATTTCACTAAGTGTTGGAAAAAGTGACATTTTCACTTTTCAGCCACTTTGATCACTCCATAACTCAAAATCCTTAATGAATTGGAATGACTTGTAGTTGAAGTTTTTGTAGGTGATAATAAGGGATACAAATACATCTTTGGATGAGAAAAAATGGCCTTGTGGTTTAGGAGTTATGGTCCTCCAAAGTTGGTACCTTTGCCACTTTATTTTTAACTTAGAAAAATTTCTAAGTTTTATGGTTACCCCTTTTACAAGTTATCTCACTTTTCTTGATTTTTCTTGATGAATGATGATTCAAATCATACATTAACATCATTTTAGGGTTAAAAATCCATTTTGGTGAAAAATCTCAAAAAGTCAAAGTTGACTTTTGTGCACAGTTGACTTTTTATCAGATGAATTCCAAACTGTGCAATTCTTCAGGAAATCATGTCCTTGACCTAAATAAAACTTGATGGACATGTTCCATGGGTGTCATAGGGTATATTCAATCATGTATTAGGGTTTGGGAGCATGTCTTGGTCAAAAGTCAAAGTTACAGTTGACTTTTCTCTTAAAACCCTAATTGCGGTGCAGATGAAATTGAGACTTGTTGCTCAAGCTTCTTGGATCAATCCATTGTTCCAAATGGATCAATATGGTATATTAGAGACCCTCAAATCATGTCTTGAGGTCTTGGCTCATGGTTTGTCCCAAAAGTCAACTTAGGGGTGAATTAGGTCAAGAAACCCTAATTCCTGATTTTTGATGAATGCATCCCCTGAGGCAAAATTGACTTGATGCATGGGTTCATGAGGTTCCATGAAGTATATTAGGTCATGTTTTGGATCATTGCCTTGTGCCCAGATGAAAATTTTCCATCTGGAGGCCCTGGTCGACCAAAACCCTAATTTGGTGACACTGGCGATCTTGAGGCTTGATCCACCTAGAAGGGAGCATCCTTGTGCTTAATCCTTGAAGTGGGAGTCCTTTTGATCCTTTGTGGATATTTAAGAGATTAGACAAGTTGAAGATCATGTCATTTCTTGATTGATCCTTTGTCTAAGCACTCAGAGAGGGCTTGAAACCCTAATTTTGATTGTATTGGATGCTCACCCATCTTTAGGGAGACTGATGAAGCATGATGGTTCATCCATATTGTGATGATGATTTTCACAATGATGTGAAATCTAAGTGGTCAAAATTTGGGGTATTACAGTCGGTGAGAGAATTGAAGAAGGTTTGAAGAGCGGAAGGATCCAAGGAGGTTCTAGCAGTCAGTCTCAAGCCAAGAAGCCCTTCAATGGATACAAGAAAAAAGAGGGAGAAATAAATGTTGTCCTTGGTCAGAAAGGGCAAGCTCAATAAGCTCCCCCTCCAATGCCTTTTCAAATGCCATACATCCAGTATCCGTATGTTGCTGCTGCGCAATATTCACCGATGCCTTATCAGCCAACAGTTCAAGTTGTTCAAGCTCCAATGCCTCAACAACAGGTTCCTCAGCAACAATCCTACAATCAACAAGGGTATCAGTATCCTCCTCAATATCAACAACAGAGAGCTGCTCAACAACGTCAGCCTAATCAACAAAGGACAAGGAGGTCTGATAGAGACTTTGATCGTCTGCCAACATTATATGCTCAGATCTTTGCTCAATTGATGGAGAAGAGGGCAATCGCTCTAAGGGACCTAGCTCCTCCAACTGTCATTCCTCCAGATTATGATGCTAATACTCATTGTGAGTTTCATAAAGGCACTCCTGGACACACGATCGAGGACTGTAGAGCTTTTAAACACAAGGTTTAAGACATGATCGACTCAAAGGTTCTCACGTTCAATGGGAGGGCTCCAAACGTCATCAAAAACCCTATGTCGTTGCCAAACTAGTGCCAGCATCAAGTTAAGTCAAATCAAGTCAAGTTCATTCCCCGAAGAAGGCAGTCATGTTGCCATCCCATCATTTGCATTCTCGTATTTTGTCTTTATTTGTTTAAGTACTGTATGCTTTGAACATTGCCTTTCATATTTGGTTTTCTTAATGTAATGATTATGCATGTTTTAAATCAGTTATGTCGTATTCACTCATTCTTTCCATTTACTGCAAAACACCGACACATTTATCCACTTCACTCTCTATATCAAACTGTCATTTAGCAATGATTGGAGGGAGGATGATGAAAATGAAATACCCATAATTGCAAAATGTATGCTTTCGGATTGAACCCCCAAACACTGGAGAGACAAGGAGTTAATCCCTAGTAAACCACTTCGAGACTAGAAGTAGTAGTTTCCTTCGGATATTCAAACCCTTACACTCAACCTGGGGCAGGGTAGTATTTAGCTAATCCAACTACGCGCTCAAATCACAAAGCAAAATCCAAAGACATGACGGTTGTTCATCAAAAACCCATGACTTGGCAGTCACAATCATCCAACAAAATTGAAAAAACCAAAAAAACAAAAATCAAAAGCCACCTGAGTCAAGCACCTCAAAGGGGACTTAGGCAAAAATCAAGGCAACCCTGATGGACTCAAAAAGCGAAATCAGTCCAAGCAAAAGATAGGGATCAAAAAACAAAAGAGGCCCTCGAATCCTCAACAAAAACAAAATAAGATTCAGTGACCACCATCTCAAAGGGTCACTAACATCCATAAAAAACAAAATAAGGTGACTGCCATTTCGAGCAAACCTTGAGCCATCACTCTTACACCATCAACCCTTTTGGAATACAAACATGTGTAGAATTAACTGAACGTAGGACTGGAAGTTCATCACGAAGAAGGGGTGGGTACCAACCAAGTTTTGAGCCTATTATCCTTTGTTTCATAACCGTGAACCAGACCACGTTACAACCCTCGAAAGACCTAATTAAGGCGAGGTTTATTCTAAAAACATACTATTGCAAGGTTACATAAACTGACTCCCCATATTTGCTAATCTTCAGCATTGGTGTCATTCTCCTTTTTATATCTTTCACACCATCAAAATCAGCACACGTCTGGACTAATGGTCCATTCGTCTCACAATATCACGACACTCGAATAAATGACTCCTTTTCAAAACTTGCATGAGTATTGCATTAAGATTACCATTTGTAAATGAGCAATTTTAATTGAAAATCAGTGCTAAACATCCAAAAAACTCCAACAAGGGGTAATTAAAGAGGAACTTGAACCTTCAGTGGTGTTGATCCAGAATCAAGGCTACCTCAAACCCACAGTCTGGGGAAAAATCCTTCAACACCTCAATCAGGGGCAAGACATCTCAAAGCATATCAAAGTTCAACTTTCAAAGATCCAATTATGTCAAGAACTGGTTAATCAGGGGCAGACCACTACCACGTTCAGACTGGGGCAAGACCAATTGCAAATAGAATATCCTCTCTGTGTCCTTTCAAGTTGGATAAGCAGATCCTGCCAGACACTAGCAATCATCAAGATCAGAGCAAAAACACGATCATCATGAGTCGCTCACGTCGCTATGCTCATTTTCAGGCTATCCTGACCATTAAGCACAGAGTCATGGTTTTCTCACAAATGACTTATCAATCATGTGATCAGATTCGAGGCATCAAGAGCATCTTCGTCTACTTCGATCATGGCGTCTTCAACAAACTGAGTGTCGAGGAAATCAATCCCTCCCACCACCCAAAGTCCAATCCGCATTGGCAACTACCAAAAGTCCACCACGTTGTCACCCTTATCAACTTATCCAATCACCTGTCTGTAATCATACGCATCATATGCATCACATTCGTCATCATAAACATCATCTACATCATATGCATACCCAAAAAACCAAATCATATCTCCCCCAGCACTTGCATCTCCCCGCGTTAGCATTTACATTGCACATCATTACAAAATCAGGCATTCATACATAGTCAGATCCAGGATCAATCTCGAGAGTACAAGAAAATCTTCAGCCCAGGCATGGGCATCTTCTTCAAATCTGTGGATGTTCTTTACGAAGTTATTCCGAGGCGAACTTGAGCCCGTCCAGGGGCATCTCCATCAAGACCGTGGGTGTTCCTTACGAAGTTGTTCAACCTTTTGTTGATCAAGCTCAAGACAAGATTTCAAAGCAATCTTCAGCCCAGTCAGGGGCATCTCCTTCAAGTCCTTGGGCGTTCCCAAATGAGTTAGTCCTTTCAACTTTTTGTTGACAAGGATGGTGTTCCTCAGTGACTTCTTTACTTTAACCTTTTGTTGATGTCTCCAAATAAGCCTCACTCATCATATCCCCAGCAAAACTTGACCTTCTGTCAATTGCATTACTATCATCCTTTTGTTGATAGCCAAACCCAATCAACTCAACTCAACCTGCATCCTTTTGGTGTTGGTAACCCTTAAATAAAAAATTTCCTATCATCCTTTTGGTGGTAGCCGTTCATATTGTCAACTTAACCTTCATCCTTTTGGTGTTGGTCCTCGTAAGTGGGAAGTTCCTATCGTCCTTTTGGTGGTAGTAGCTTGTATTGATTCGTCATCCTTTCGGTGCCGCTGATCCGTGAACCTTTGGTCTGTGTATCATCCTTTTGGTGAATGACAGTCTCAGATATCCAATGTGTGCCCTATTATCCTTTTGGTAATAGTAGGCTTTGACCTCATTTCCATCCTTTTGGTGGAAGGGTCTTTGTGTGTGTGAGCCCTATTATCCTTTTGGTAATAGCAGGTTTTGACCTCATTTCCATCCTTTTGGTGGAAGGGTCTGTGTGTGTGTGCGCCCTATTATCCTTTTGGTAATAGCAGGCTTTGACCTCATTTTCATCCATTTGGTGGAAGGGTCTGTGTGTGTGTGTACCCTATTATCCTTTTGGTAATAGCAGGCTTTGACCTCATTTCCATCCTTTTGGTGGAAGGGTCTGTGTGTGTGCCCTATTATCCTTTTGGTAATAGCAGGCTTTGACCTCATTTTCATCCTTTTGGTGGAAGGGTCTGTGTGCGCGTGTGTGCCCTATTATCCTTTTGGTAATAGCAGGCTGTGACCTCATTTCCATCCTTTTGGTGGAAGGGTTTGTGTGTGTGTGCCCTATTATCCTTTTGGTAATAGCAGGCTTTGACCTCATTTTCATCCTTTTGGTGGAAGGGTCTGTGTGTGTGTGTGTGCCCTATTATCCTTTTGGTAATAGCAGGCTTTGACCTCATTTTCATCCTTTTGGTGGAAGGGTCTGTGTGTGTGTGCCCTATTATCCTTTTGGTAATAGCAGGCTTTGACCTCATTTCCATCCTGTCATACCCCAAATTTTGACCACTTAGATTTCCCATCATTGTGCAAATCATCATCATAATATGGATGTACCTTCATGCCTTATCAATCTCCTCAAGGATTGTTGAGCATTCACTACCATCAAGAATTAGGGTTTCAAGCCCTCTCAGAGTTCTCAGACAAAGGATCAATCAAGGAATGACATGATCTTCAACTTGTCTAACCTCTCATACATCCACAATGGATCAAAAGGACTCCCATTTCAAGGATCAAGCACAAGGCTGCTCCCTTCTAGGTGGATCAAGTCTCAAGATCGACAGTGTCACCAAATTAGGGTTTTGGTCGACCAGGGCCTCCAAATGGAAAATTTTCATCTGGGCACAAGCCAATGATCCAAAACATAACCTAATATACTTCATGGGACCTCATGGACCCAATCATCAAGTCAATTTTGCCTCAGGGGATGCATTCATCAAAAATCAGGAATTAGGGTTTCTTGACCTAATTCACCCCTAAGTTGACTTTTGGGACAAATCATGAGCCAAGACCTCAAGAGAGGATTTGAGGGTCTCTAATATACTATATTGATCCATTTGCAACAATGGATTAATCTAAAAAGTTTGAGCAACAAGTCTCAATTTCATCTGCACCACAATTAGGGTTTCGCGAGGAAAGTCAACTGTAACTTTGACTTTTGACCAGAACATGCTCCCAAACCCTAAGACATGATTCAATATACCCTATGACACCCATGGAACATGTCCATCAAGCTTGATTTAGGTCAAGGACATGATTTCATGAAGAATTGCACAGTTTGGAATTCATCTGATAAAAAGTCAACTGTGCACAAAAGTCAACTTTGACTTTTTGAGATTTTTCACAAAAATGGATTTTTAACCCTAAAATGATGTTAATGTATGATTTGAATCATCATTCATCAAGAAAAATCAAAGAAAGTGGGATAACTTGTAAAAGGGGTAACCATAAAAACTTAGAAAAATTTCTAAGTTATGGAAAAAGTGACACTAATGTGCCAACTTTGGAGGACCATAACTCCTAAACCACAAGGCCATTGTTCCCCATTCAAAGCTTGATTTGTAGATCTCATTGCCCTCTACAAAAGCTTCATACTGACCTATGTCCAAATTCCTCATGGATTTTGAGTTATGGAGTGATCAAAATCAAGAAAAGTCACTTTGTTCCAACACTTAGTGAAAATTTCACTAAGTCAGATTTTACCCTACTTTTTGCCAAATGTAGGGGGATTTTTCACTTGGATTCAAAAGAGGTCCAAACCAAACATGTTCAAACATTTGTTGTATCATGTAAGGGCTTTCCAAAATGACCAAGAACATTACCAAATTCAATTTGAGTCATGAGATATAACATTGGCAAGTTGCCTTGTTTAAATCTGTCAAGGCAGGGCAGATTTTGCATTTTTGCTCGAATTGCCAAAATCAGCCAAATCCAAATGCTCCTATCCACTTGGACACCTCTGAGGATTGAATCTAAAGGGGACAATCACTGAGCCAAGCCTCCAAAGTCTTTGGAACAAGAAATAACATGTTGAACCTAGAAATGCCAAAATAGGGACAAGACTCCAATTTTGGATTGGAGCATTCAATGGAAGCATCAAGGTGGCATGGACTGAGCCATTCTCAACTGGATTCAGTCAAGACTTATCCAAGACCAAGGGAAACAGCAGCCTGTGCCCTAACCTCTAGTCAATGGCTAGAGGAGACTTGGATTTTCATTTGCCAAACCTACTCAACAGTTGCCATTCACTATTCCTTGCAAAACAAACTTGCTCTACTATAAATAGAGCTCAATTGTGATCACTTTGAGTACACCAAAGCCATCAAAAAGATGCTTTCCACAAAATCTCTTCTTTCACTCCAATTTTGCCTTCTAAAGCAAGTCACTATCGGGTTTTGAGTTTGAGAGCTTTTCCAATCAAACCAATCACACACACACACACCTAACATACATCATATAGAAGTGATCCAAACACTCACATAACATCTGGAACACAGATTTCACAAAATCACCAGCCAATTGCTCAAGTTCTTGACAGATTTGCAGTTGGGGTACCATCTCAAGTTCCAGATCATTTCAATCCATTCCAAGCATTCATACACACTCCATGGCACCTAGGGAAGCTATCCAGATCATTGGAACCTAGCTGTAACACCTCCAACACAAATCACGATCACCAGCTGCAAGTGGTAAGCATGAGCTCTTCTAACTCTATGATCCATGCAATTTTTGCTGCACAATAATTTGGCCATGTGTTCATAATCATGCATTGAATGTTTCCCCTCAATTAATTGCATTATTTGAATCGTGTATCAAAAATCCTAGCCTTCATGCAGAAATTAGGGTTCTTGAGGATTTTTCGTGATTTCTTGTTATATGTTTAATTTAAATGAAATTAAATACCATAGACATGATCGTGAGGTTGAAACGAGTTGATTGGTATGTGGATTGCATGATATGATTAAGTATTCAGTGAGATTGGAGAGAAAATGCAAATCTGGGAAAACTCAGAACACGCGCGTGTTCTTGGTGTGTTCTTGGCGCCATTTTTCGAAAATTCAAATATTTGAATTTTGTGATTTTATTTAATTGATTCAAAAATTAATTTCTCTCTGAGTTTTAATGATTTTGAGTTGATTCTTTTTTTAATAATTCACAAAAATGTTAAAATATTTTATTTTCCCAAAAAATCCCAAAAATATTATTTATTTTATATAATTTATATTTTTGCAAAGAATTAATGTTTTAATTGTTTTTGACATTTAAAATATTTTTTCCACCTTGATTTTGCAACTTTTAATGCTTTCTAATTATTTTGTAGGTCAATACTTAATTTTTGAAGTATTAATCCAAGATCACAATTTGTTTTTCCTATGTTAAACAATTTTGATCATTTTAATTGAATTTTTATTCAATTAAAACACATTTTTGAAAACAAATTAGGGTTTTTGGATTAATTCATCCCTCATAAATCATTTTCAAAACACTTTGGGCCTCTAATAGAGTGTAAGACCCAACCCTTTGTATATACAACCTATTTTGGGCCTCACTTATGGTATAAGTCCCGTTGTATTTCAAAAAGTTCGACGCGATCATCATCCGTTGAAAAACAAATCTTGGGCCTACCCTCAAGTAGTAAGACCCATTTCTTTTTCTTTAAACCTTTTGGTCCTCTAATAGAGTGTAAGACCCAATCATTTTTTTTGACAAAATCATTTTTGGGCCTCAGTGTATTGTATAAGTCCCGATACCGTCAAAAAACAAACGGCACGATCGTCGCCTTTTGAAAAATAACCTTCTGGGCCTACCCTCGAGTAGTAAGACCCATTTCTTTTCTTAAAACTCTTTGGGCCTCTATTAGAGTGTAAGACCCAACCCTCTTGTACAGAAAACTTTTTGGGCCTCATTCGTTGTATAAGTCTCACTGTACATTTTCGAATAAACGACGCGATCGTCGCCAGTTTAAAATCAACCAACTGGGCCTACCCTCGAGTAGTAAGACCCATTCAAAATTTTTGGGCCTCTAATAGAGTGTAAGACCCAACCCCCTTTTAACCAAAACCTTTTGGGCCTCATTTATTGTATAAGTCCCTTTGTGTTAAAAGGAAACCTCGGCGCGATCGCCATTTTAAACGAAAAGTCAAATGGGCCTACCCCCGTTTTATAAGCCCCACTCTTTTTCTTTAAACCTTTTGGGCCTCTTGAGAGAGTGTAAGACCTATACCTTTGTACAGAAAACCTTTTTGGGCCTCAGTCACTTGTATAAGTCCCTCTGTACAAAATTCAAACAGTGCGCTCACTGATAAAACCCTGGGCCTCTCCTTGAGCTGTAAGCCCCAAATCTTTCTTTTTCAAAGCACTTTCTCCTTTGATTTTGAATATACTGTTGTTTTCAATCTTTCTTTGTTGAGCAACTAACCAAACAGCATGGAAGCTCTACAACCGAGTAAGTGGTTATTGCTTTCATTTACCGCTTTCATATATATATAACTGTATTGTGGGGCTGTTTCACTGTAACTCTTCTTTCATAAACTCATATCAACTGTGTAATAATAGTATAGATATTTCGAGTTTCCCCGGCAACTACGTCTAGAACTAGGTGACGCCATTTCGTTTATTCATAGAAATAGACAACTAGATTCCCAATAGGATCACCAGATACAGTCATCTCTTCGGCTGTCCTCATTAGGAATTGTCAAGAAACTCTACTCCCAGAGATGAATGTATTCTCCGTGAATGGCATCTTTGAGTTTCTTCCAAATTCTCGAACTTTCCTGACTTGATCTATTCCTTGTGAATAACTTGCCTTGAATTTCTCGGGGTTTGGGGACCCACGGGCTTCTTAAAAGCATCGGCCTCCTCTTGGGCATCATACAAGGACCCACAGGCTTCCTAAAAGCAACCCCGCCTCCTCTTGGGCTTAGTACAAGGACCCGTCGGCCTCTTAGAAGTATTCACAGCCTCCTCTTAGGCTTCGTATAATGATTCTTCCTCCGGGAATGATAACCTCCTCTTGGGCTTCGTACAAGGACCGATCGGCTTCTTAAAAGTTTCCAGCCTCCTCTTGGGCTTCGTACAAATTGTCCCGACGACCTCCTAGAGGTATAGGAACAAAAATTAGTCATCTGCATAGAATAGTCCTTTCAAAGAGTCTACTACTGTTTCTCAAAGCATGGTACAAAAGATGAAACTCTAGACACGGACAGTCTAATTTCCTTGAGTTTTCCAGACATTCTCAAGTGACCCCTGTAGCGAGCGATTTTGGACGCGGTTCTTAAGCGCTGGTCGCTCTCTGTGGTTGAGTTTTAACTACAGGTTGATTCATTTTTTATCCTATTGTGAGCTGATGAAGGAAGGGAAATAGATGTCTCCAATTAACCCTGCTTTGCATACTGAGTTTAAACAACGGTCTGTTAGGTTACGAATGCTATCAATGTGGGGGGGCCTTTGTACTGGTTATTTGTATTTTCACTAATACGGTTTTGTTTTTCTCTTTCTAGGACTTTCTCGCGGGGAACAAGGATTAGGATGTTAGGACTGATGCTTTTGATAGATACATGAGAGTATGGGATTTTGGGTTTTTGTTTAGTGTGCTCGCTAAGATTTTTCTTTCAATCTTGTGCCTACGTATTCCTGTTTATCGAAACAGGGAAATCAGAGTGTTCGTAGTTCCTCCTATTCTATGGGAGGAAATGGTTGTTTTGGTGTCTTGTTCAAAGCCCATGACGTGAAGCTAAAGGTGGTTTGTATCTTGTTCAAAGCCCAAGATATGAAGCTGATGAGTGTTGACTTTAGAGAGAATTTGTCATCTCTAAAAGGGGTCTGTATGTCACAACTGTTGGGTGACTGACTGTAAAGGAGGATTACTTTAACCGGGATTTGTGAACCCGACAATGCCATAATTTCCTTTATAGGGGATTTTAACCTGAAGGAGAAGACTTTAACTCAGTGTAGAGCAATGCTATCTTTCCTTAGGAATTTCTCATGCTAAAGGAGGGACAGTGGCATGGATGTAGATGATCCAGAGGCTTGCCACTTATAGCGATTAGATGAAGGGGGAGGAACTATTGATATTTGTGTACTGTGGACGAGGCACAGCTTTGATGCTAAAAGGTTAATTGGATTAACCAGTGGTTTTCTTATATAAAGCCTACGAGGAGGCTATTATGTGTCTCGTACAAAGCCCGAGAGAGAGGCTAAAAAGTTTTTGACTTGACGATGAAGTCTTTTGGTATCTCGTATAAAGCCCGAGATGGAGGCTACTTGACTTAACAAGAGAGTTTTTTGGTATCTCGTACGAAGCCCGAGATGGAGGCGAAATGGGTAATTGACTCAACGAGGGAGTCTCTTAGGTGTCTCGTACAAAGCCCGAGAGAGAGGCTAAATGTTGTTTGACTCCGCTGGGGAGAATTATTGTACAAAGCCCAAGAGGAAGCTAACTTCACTAGAGAAGGATCATTATACAAAGCCTAAGAGGAGGCTGTGGCGACTGTTCAGTTAAGTGACAGGTCCAGTAGACTGATTGTTAAAGAGAAAATCAGTTCTTATATGAGCAATGTTGTACCCGAGGATTTGATTCAAGGATCCGGGTTATTCCTATTCTTTAAGGAAGTCTGAAATCAGAAGGGTATTGAGACTGTCTGAGTCTACGGGTTTTCTTCCTATTTAACGAAGGGGTCACTTGAGAATGTCTTTGAGACTCAAGGAGATTAGACTGTCCAAGTCTAGAGTGTCATCTTTTGTACTGTGCTTTGAGAAACAGTAGTAGACTCTTTGAAAGGACTGTTCTATGCAGATGACTAAATTATGTTCCTATACCTCTAGGAGGTCGTCGGGACAATTTGTATGAAGCCTAAGAGGAGGCTGGAAACTTCTAAGAAGCCGATCGGTCCTTGTACGAAGCCCAAGAGGAGGCTATCATTCCCGGGGGAAGAGATCATTATACGAAGCCTAAGAGAAGGCTGTGAATACTTCTAAGAAGCCGTAGGGTCCTTGTATTAAGCCCAAGAGGAGGCGGGGTTGCTTTTAGGAAGCATGTGGGTCCTTGTATTATGCCCAAGAGGAGGCCGCTGCTTTTAAGAAGCCGATGGGTCCCCAAACCCCGAGAAATTCAAGGCAAGCTATTCACAAGGAATAGATCAAGTCAGGAAAGTTCGAGAATTAGGAAGAAACTCAAAGATGCCATTCACGGAGAATGCATTCATCTATGGGAATAGAGTTTCTTGACAATTCCTAATGAGGAGAGCCGAAGAGAAGACTGTATCTGGTGATCCTATTGGGGATCTAGTTGTCTATTTCTACGAATAAACGAAACGGCGTCATCTAGTTCTAGACGTAGTGGCTGGGAAAACTCTAAATATCTGTACTATTATTACACAGTTTATATGAGTTTATGAAAGAAGACTTACAGTGAAACAGCCCCACAATACAGTTATATGTATATGAAAGCGGTAAATGAAAGCAATAGCCACTTACTCGGTTGTAGAGCTTCCATGCTGTTTGGTTAGTTGTTCAACAAAGAAAGATTGAAAACAACAATATATTCAAAATCAAAGGAGAAAGTGCTTTGAAAAAGAAAGATTTGGGGCTTACAGCTCAAGGAGAGGCCCAGGGTTTTATCAGTGAGCGCACTGTTTGAATTTATACAGAGGGACTTATACAAGTGACTGAGGCCCAAAAAAGGTTTTCTGTACAAAGGGATGGGTCTTACACTCTCTCAAGAGGCCCAAAAGATTTAATGAAAAAGAGGGGGGCTTATAACACGAGGGTAGGCCCAGTTTGTTTTTCCATTTCAAATGGCGATCGCGCCGAGATTTTCTTTTAACGCAAAGGGGCTTATACCATATATGAGGCCCAAATTTTTTGGTTAAAAGGGGGTTGGGTCTTACACTCTATTAGAGGCCCAAAAGTTTTGAATGGGTCTTATAGCTCAAGGAGAGGCCCAATTGATTTTTGAATAGGCGATGATCGCGCCGTTTGTTTTTTGACGGTATCGGGACTTATACAATACTGAGGCCCAAAAATGGTTTGGTCAAAAAAGGATTGGGTCTTACACTCTATTAGAGGCCCAAAAATGTTTTGAAAATGATTTATGAGGGTTGAATTAATCCAAAAACCCTAATTTGTTTTCAAAAATGTATTTAATTGAATAAAAATTCAATTAAAATGATCAAAATTGTTTAACATATGGAAAACAAATTGTGATCTTGGATTAATGCTTCAAAAATTAAGTATTGACCTACAAAATAATTAGAAAGCATTAAAAGTTGCAAAATCAATGTGGAAAAAAATATTTAAAATGTCAAAAACAATTAAACATTAATTCTTTGCAAAAATATCAATTATATGAAATAAAGAATATTTTTGGGATTTTTTGATAAAATAAAATATTTTAACATTTTTGTGAATTATTAAAAAAAGAATCAACTCAAAATCATTAAAACTCAGAGAGAAATTATTTTTTGAATCAATTAAATAAAATCACAAAATTCAAATATTTGAATTTGAAAGAAATGGCGCCAAGAACACACCAAGAACACGCGCGTGTTCTGGGTTTGGCCAGATTTACATTTTCTATCCAATCTCAATGAATACTTGATTATATCATGCAATCCACATACCAATCAACTCGTTTCAACCTCACGATCATGTCTATGGCATTTAATTTCATTTAAGTTAAACATAAAACATGAAATCACGAAGAAACCTCAAGAACCCTAATTTTTGCATGAAGGCTAGGAATTTTGATACACGATTCAAACAAATCAATTAATTGAGGGGAAACATTCTATGCATGATTATGAACATATGGCCAAATTATTGTGCGAGGAAATATGCATAGATTGAGAGATGACCAAGTATATGCTTACCTCTAGGCCGTGACAGCAAGTGCAATATGATTTTTGATTTGGAGGTGTTACAGATGAGTGGTGATGATCTGAACAGCTTCCCTACACCCTATGGAGTGTGTTTGAATGCTTGGACTTGATTGAAATTGGCTGGATCATTTCATGGCATCTCAACTGCACTTTAGTTAAAACCTTGAGCAATTAACTGGTGATTCTGAGAAATCAGTGTTCCAGTTGTTGTTTAAGTGTTTGATCAGCTCATATGTGATGTATATGAGGTGTGTGAGTGATTGGTTTGAGTGGAATTGCCCTCTAGCTCAAAACCCGATAGTTACCTTGCTAAGAAAGGCATTTTTGCCAAGAGAAAGAGATTTTGAGAAAGGCAAGTGTTGTAGGCCTTTGGTGTACTTAAACTAAACACAATTGAGCTCTATATATAATAGAGCAAGTTTGTTTTGCAAGGAATAGTGAATGGCAACTGCTAAGTACGTTTGGCCAATGTTGGCAAATGAAAATCCAAGTCTCCTCTAGCCATTGACTAGAGGTTAGGGCACAGAGCTTTGGTTCCCTTGGTCTTGGATAAGTCTTGACTTATTTCAGATGAGAATGGCTCAGTCCATGCCACCTTGATGCTTCCATTGAATGCTTTAATCCAAATTTGGAGTCTTGTCCCTATTTTGGCCATTCTAGGTTCAACATGCTATTTCTTGTTCCATGGACTTTGGAGGCTTGGCTCAGTGATTTTCCCCTTTAGATTCAATCCTCAGATGTGTCCAAGTGGATAGGAGCATTTGAATTTGGCTGATTTTGGTAAATTGAGCAAAATTGCAAATTCTGCCTTGCCTTTGACAGATTTTAGCAAGGCAACTTGCCAATGTCATATCTCATGGTGTAAGTTGAATTTGGTAATGTTCTTCACCATTTTGGAAAGCCCTTACATGATACAACAGCTGTTTGAACATATTTGGTTTTGATCTCTTTTGAATCCAAATGAAAAATCCCCCTACATTTGGCAAAAAGTAAGGCAAAATCTGACTTAGTGAAATTTTCACTAAGTGTTGGAACAAAGTGTTTTCTCTTGATTTTGATCACTCCATAACTCAAAATCCTTAATGAATTGGACTTAGGTCTAGTTGAAGTTTTTGTAAAGGGCAATGAGATCTACATATCAAGCCTTGGATGGGAGAAAATGGCTTTGTGGTTTAGGAGTTATGACCCTCCAAAGTTAGTACCCTAGCCACTTTATTTTTAACTTAGAAAATTTTCTAAGTTTTTTATGGTTACCCCTTTTACAAGTTATCCAACTTTTCTTGATTTTTCTTGATGAATGATGATTCAAATCATACATTAACATCATTTTAGGGTTGAAAATCCATTTTGGTGAAAAGTCATGTCCTTGACCTAAATCAAACTTGATGGACATGTTCCATGGGTGTCATAGGGTATATTGATGCATGTCATAGGGCTTGGGAGCATGTCCTGGTCAAAAGTCAAAGCTACAATTGACTTTTTCCTTAAAACCCTAACTGTGGTGCAGATGAAATTGAGACTTGTTGCTCAAGCTTCTTGGATTAATCCATTGTTCCAAATGGATCAATATAGTTCATTAGAGACCCTCAAATCATGTCTTGATGTCTTGGCTCATGATTTGTCCCAAAAGTCAACTTAGGGGGGAATTAGGTCAAGAAACCCTAATTCCTGAATTTTGATGAATGCATCCCCTGAGGCAAAATTGACTTGATGATTGGGTCCATGAGGTTCCATGGAGTATATTAGGTTAGGTTTTGGATCATTGGCTTGTGCCCAGATGAAAAATTTCCATCTGGAGGCCGTGGTCGACCAAAACCCTAATTTGGTGACACTGTCGATCTTGAGACTTAATCCACCTAGAAGGGAGCAGCCTTGTGTTTAATCCTTGATGTGGGAGTCCTTTTGATCCATTGTGGATGTTTGAGAGGTTACACAAGTTGAAGATCATGTCATTCCTTGATTGATCCTTTGTCTAAGGCTCTGAGAGGGCTTGAAACCCTAAGTTTGATTGTAGTGGATGCTCACCCATCTTTGGGGAGATTGATGAAGTATGATGGTTCCTCCATGTTGTGATGATGATTTACACAATGATGGGAAATCCTAGTGGTCAAAATTTGGGGTATGACAGATGCCCCTATTTAATTTTCTTGAACCCGAAGGTGTGAATGACGAAGGTATTCGGGCATTCGGGGTGCAAGAGGATTAAATATCGGAATACCTGAAATTTTGATGGCTATGAATGGCAGCTTGCGCATTCATCTTCTTTTGCTAAGCAATGATGCTTAGAAAAGGTAAAAACTTCCCCTAGATCCTGGTCTCCTACCAAGGAACTGGTCTTAGTTTCTGAAATAAACTTCCCCTCGATCCTGGTTTCCTACCAAGGAACTGGTCTTAGTTTCTGAAATAAACTTCCCCTCGATCCTGGTTTCCTACCGAGGAACTGGTCTTAGTTTCTTTTGTCAATAAACTTAATTGACAAGGGATGATATGCGTAGCGGTTTTCCTCAAACTTCTCGCCGAATTTTCCTGGGGAGATGCCATTTGACGGAAACAGTTTTGATGTCAGACTTGCTGGGGAACCCAACCGTCTGAGTTGTAGAGTTGTACAAACTTCTCTGTTGGAGACGCCATTTGTTGACTCTACTCGGGGAATGTGAGTTCCTTGAGAGACTGCATTCGTTTGGGGTCTTTACATCATACTTTTCTCGGAGATCTTCTCGGAGAAATTCCATATGATGTGATCCAATTTTGAGGTGCCGATGACCTTTTCATCAGTGGGTTTTTCGGAGAAAAACTGCCGCACTGCCGAATCTTCGATTAGGAGGCTTTCTCTGTGGATTTTCCTTAATCCGGGAAAGCAAGGATATCATCTTCAATGGCGAAGAGTGATGTTAACTGAGGGCTTCTCTGGTTTTTCAGAGGTTCAAGTTATCAAAGTGGTCGAGGACCCAACTTCAATCCAGAAATAAAACTGGAGGAGAGAGAATGTTCAGACGCAGTGTTTCCTGACGAGGCAAGAACTGACGACTCGATTGAGAGAACTTCTATCACTAGGGGATAAGACCGACTAGAGTGATAGTGATGCAATATGAAATGTGAATGTAAATCAATAATGCATGATGTGTGTATGATTATGCTGACAAAACTGACGCGACATACAAACTGACAGGTGAACACGACTGGATACTCGGCCATCGCGGGGCGAAGAAGTACCGCTGGTTCAGAATAGCGATTCCACCTTGCTTAGGATAGATAGTCCCTGTTGGGAGATATGTTGGTAGGGCTTAGGAGATAAGATCTCAGCCGAGGCGTGTCTGACAAAACAAGGTCTCTGACACAGTCGATCCCTTCACTCAGACGTACTGGGTTAGAAGGAGTACTTTGATTCTGCACTTTGAAGTTCGATTACTTCTGGAGAAGCGGTTGATGTTCCTTTGATGTTCAACAGTCCAAAGAAATTGCCGTCTTTATTTTAAAAGCAGAAAAAGTTTTAACAAGTAAATTTATTTTTGTTTTATTTCAAGAATCGTTAATCATGTTAACAACGTCGTTCTGTAAAGCTAAAACAAATAAGAATTACAAACAAAAGCACAAGGGCTCAAATTTTATTGATAAAATGTGTTAGTTCTGCAGCTATGCAATATTTATGTTGGCTAAATTTTGTTAAAACCTATATGATAGCTTTATGTCACTAAAGTTGTTTTAACATGTGCTTGTGTGTATCTGCCAGTATAGTTTAGTTGCAGGTTGTGGAAATGTCAAGTGTGATGTCTTGGCATGTTGTGCTGCACTAAGCTAGTATGAGTGCATGGTTATGTCATGACAGATTCAGACATATTGGACCTCACTAAACCTGAAGGTTAAGGTTCTGTGATGTGATGTCAAACACGACGTCCAAAGTAACATTCTGTTGAGATTGTTTTGGTTTTATTTGCTGCGTATTTTTTGAAGACTGGCGTGTGTTTACATTCTGTTATGTGGTGAGAGAAAATCATGGCCTGTCGTTCTTGTAGCAGCAATATGTTTAATAGGATGTGATTACTTGCTAAGAAGAACAGGTTTAGCAAGAAGTCCTATTGTATGCTGAGACATGTTGAGATGAGAAGTTCTCATCATCTGGAGCAACATGTCGGATAAGATGTCTTATGCTGAATCATTCGACTCGTGCCTGTGCTGAGCTGGATAGTTAAATTCTGTTATGATTTAATAGATGCAGAATATTCTGGGAATATTATGTTATCCTATGTGGCGTTGTTTTATAGGTCTGGAAGGTTCAAGTCAGAATCAAGAAGAATATTAAAGAATAATGACTTTCTAATTATGGAGATAAATTAGGAAGGAATTGATTGAAGACCTATTATGTAGCAGAAGTTTCTGCTGATTTGTAGCAGCTTATTTGCTGCGATTTTGAAGGCCCAAATCCAGTTGGGAATAGGTTATATATAGACACTCTGTAACCTAGTTTTGCAACGCAACCAAAGATGTAAAAGTTCTATTATTAGGGTTGGTTCCTGTACCACTCGACCTATAAGTTGGACAGTTTGTTAGTGTGATCCTCGAAACTGTTAAGTAAGAGGAGTATTGTTCTTGGAGGAAGCTTTTAAGTAACTCTAAGTTGTGTGTTGGAAGGGTGTCTTCCGTGCTGAATTGTTGTGTAGGTAAAGAGCCGTTGATGCAGTGGCGGATTGTCAACTGCTAGACATCATTGCGATGATTGGGAGTGAGAAGGGTTTCTCATATCTAGAGAGGATCTAGGTAGAAGGGTCATTGGGTAGTGATTAAGTGATAAGCTGTAAACGGGTAGTTTAGCTTTGAATTGATACTACTAATAGTGGACTTCATCCCTGGCTTGGTAGCCCCCAGAGTAGGTGTGTTCGACCGAACTGGGTTAACAATTCTGTGTATCTTGCTCTTATCTTTTTAGTACCATGATTTTTGCAATATACCTTGCCCTTTGTGATCATGTCAGACCAGATGTCGAACGGCATGTTCTAGGACATCTGAATTCTGCACATGTACCAGAATTTCAATTGGTATCAGAGCGGGCATCCTGTCTGTCTCTGGATGAGATCTAGGGAAGATACTTTCTGGTTATGGGCAAGGTAGGTGGTATCTACTGAAAAGTTGTTTGAACGTGGAGAAGTTTATATTGTTGTTTGAATGGTCCCTAGAAGTGGAGGATGGACTATTTATGACAGTGTGTATTGGACCTGTCTGTTATCAGGCTTGTAGCTTTGGTGGTGAGCTGCTGTGTGGTTTGATTTATTTTCAAACCTATTGCACATGGAGTGGCATGGGTTATTATGTTTTGCCTGAAGGCTGTAGAGGAGTTTTCTGGTGTGTGTTCCGCTGCATATATATATCTGATGGAAAATTCCTGGTTGTTCATATTGCTGAGGGAGATTCCACAACATCTACGAAAGAAGTGGCTAGTTCTTTTGTTGATGTGTCTTATAAGATGTTCTGACATCTTATTAGGGCAAGCAGGATCTGTTTCCTTGGTAGTTCTGTTGCTCTAGAAGTGTGGGATTCTGGAGTTATGATTGAAGAAAGATTGTAGCTGTCCTTACTCGTTTTCTGTTCTTGTGTGATGTCACATAGCATTCCAAAGTCGGGAGCAGAGGGATGTCTTTGTGATGGTTGAGTCTTGTATGACTTGGTACATGGGTGAGTGGGTTCATCATGTATGCTGAAGTCAGATTGAAGGGTAAGATGAATTATCAAACTCATGCTCTAGGGGTTTGATGATTTCTTGTTGATTAAGTTGTTGAAGACACTTGATATGATGATCAAGTCCAATCAAGGCAA
Organism: Lathyrus tuberosus; assembly: GCA_022829125.1. Classification (NCBI taxonomy): domain Eukaryota; kingdom Viridiplantae; phylum Streptophyta; class Magnoliopsida; order Fabales; family Fabaceae; genus Lathyrus; species Lathyrus tuberosus. The sequence goes on along the minus strand of JALAZF010000470.1, from coordinate 1,583,407 downwards.
CTGAGTCATGTTCTGGAGTCTTCTAGTTATTCTTCAGACTAGGAGGTGCTTCCTAGGAAGCATAGGGGTAAAGACCGTGGAGGTGATTTATTTTCACCTTTCACAAAAACAGCAAGGAAGGATGCATCTCTCTTGACCCTAAGAGTGAATCCAATCTGTTTGAAGATTTGTTGAGGTAAAGAAGACTTGTTCAGAGAAAGTCTTAGTTACTTGAGTCAAGAGTGGCAGCCTTGGTATCTCAACATTGTCATTGAAAAAGATACTTGCAACAAGATTGAATACTTTATAAGTGTTCATGACATGATCTGGTGGAGCTCAGCTACAGCAGTGAAGTAGGGCTATTATACAAGGATTTAAGATCAATTGTTGTTTGTGGAGTTCACAAATATTTGATTGATTATCCTTGTGATTCAAGATTGGTGATGTTCAACACGATGTTTGGAACATCTCATCATCAGAGTTTGTGCAGAATCATGGGAGGGGTACTGCATAAGCTTTAGCATCTGTTATTTCTTGGGAGTTGGCCTGAGAATTTGCTTCAGTCTTGTGTGACAGGAGTCGTGTATTTCTGGAAAATTTCTTGGCAAGAAGCTGGTCTGGATATTGTTGATGCTGAAGATGGAGATGGAAGACTATGAAGACATCATAATCTTGATGGTTGGATCAGTTTATTTCTGATCTAGGTGCTTTGGAGCATGGTTATTTTTTTAAAGTCGAGGATATGTGGCTGGTATCTCTGGCTTTCTACTGACGGCTCTACTAAGGGAAGTGGCATTCTTTGGTATAGCTATGGGGAAGTCTTGTACTACTTATTCTCTGAAGACTCAGATGTGGTAGGTTTGAAGTCTTTGGGGTTTCTGAGCAGGATGGAGGTTGTCTACTCAAACTTGATTGTTGAATCAAGTCTATGAGAGCATGGAAATCTATTTCTGCAAAGGGAGGAGGTTCTTCTGAGTGGCAGAAGGAAGAGCTAAATTTAACAGTTGGATGTCATAATATTCTGACATCTAGCTTAACATCAGAAGTCTCAGTTGGGGATGTGGCACATCAGCTTAAGATAGGATGATCTACAGGAATGAAAATTGAATGCTTCATAAAGATTGCTCTCATGGCAGTTTGCTAGAGCTACAAGAAGAAGAAGATATTACATGACTTAGAGATTCTAAGTGTGTTTGATAGTAAGCAAGTGGAACATGTGATTTGAAGATCAATTTCAGTGGGTAGATCAGGATATCTTTGTGAGAATTTTGACAAACATAAGACAATTTGTGGCAGTTGGCTTTTTCATATGAGGATTCATGAATGAGGTGATCAAACTGTGGCATTTGGTTGATCTCAGAAGTGGATTCGAAGAATCAAGATAATCAGAGTGTGGCAGCTGGTTATGATTGAGGATTGTCTTGGAACAAGTTACTCTTGGGCAGAAGGGTGATGAGTTAAAGACTCAAGGAGATTATTCTTCTTGAAGGTGGATGAGAGTGTATTTCTCTAGTTCTTTGGATTACTATGCTTTAGTAAGTCCAGTTGGTGGAGCATATCAAGAATCATGGTGATGATGTCTTGGTGTGTGGGAGATGTTCTAACTTGGTGTTGGAACATTATCCGGGATGGATATCCTTGGTGAAGGATGTTTTTGCTCTGGTTCTGGAGCTTGGTGTCTACTTTATGCCTAAGGAGCGTCTACATAGTCATACGGGAGAATGATGAAGTAGAAGGTCTGCCTTGGATGGAGAATGTAGAGAAGACTGAAGCAGACCAGGTATTGATTGCTTGAAAGTCTGAAGGTGAAGATACTCATCAACTGATCAAGAGTATTCCAAACTATCATACGGGAGAATGATAGGGAATGATTGCCTTTGGAGAGTTGGGTGAGAGAATATTGTTCTTGTGTTCTTGTGATCTTCTGTGATGTGATGGGCTGTGATGTGATTTTTGTGGTTTTGAAGTTTTGTGGATTTGAAGTTTTTGTGGCTCTCTGGTTGTTTGAAGGAGAATGGTGATCCTTATGTTCCTCACGTATAGCATGATGTAACTTCATGTGTGAGTGACTAATTTTTCTTGTCAGAAGGGATTGTGGTGCCAAAATGAATGTGCTTCAGTAGGTGGCTGGACTGGGAGTGAGCTCTTGAAGACATGAAGATGCGTCTTATGTTTTCCATTCAGGTGCACTAGTTATCCACGTCAGGGGGAGTAATACTACTGCTTTTTTTCCTGCTTCTGGTTGATTTCCCTTAAATGCATAGTTGCTTGGTTTGGCATATTATGGCTAAAAAGGGGGAGAAGTAAGTAGTAGTAGCCAGTGTCCTTGGTTGTTTCCTTGAGAGGAAGCTGGCTGGAGTCAGGGGGAGATGAGTGTGCTGCTGACATATGATGGTCTATATGATGTTCTAACTTCTCTGAGTTAGTGTGAGTGGCTGTGTGAGGTTGTGTATGTGTGTAGATGAAGATTGAGTGCTGATTTGCTTGTGTAGGTGCTGCAGTGCTGATAATTGTTTTATCTGCTACTGATGTGTGTGACTATCTTCTGCTGCTGATATATTTGATATGATATGATGGTTTTAGCCAAAATTTGCCAAAGGGGGAGATTGTTAGTTCTGCAGCTATGCAGTATTTGTGTTGGCTAAATTTTGTTAAAACCTATATGATAGCTTTATGTCACTAAAGTTGTTTTAACATGTACTTGTGTGTATTTGCCAGTATAGTTTAGTTGCAGGTTGTGGAAATGTCAAGTGTGATGTCTTGGCATGTTGTGCTGCACTAAGCTAGTATGAGTGCATGGTTATGTCATGACAGATTCAGACATATTGGACCTCACTAAACCTGAAGGTTAAGGTTCTGTGATGTGATGTCAAACACGACGTCCAAAGTAACATTCTGTTGAGATTGTTTTGGTTTTATTTGCTGCGTATTTTTTGAAGACTGATGTGTGTTTACATTCTGTTATGTGGTGAGAGAAAATCATGGTCTGTCTTTCTTGTAGCAGCAATATGTTTAATAGGACGTGATTACTTGCTAAGAAGAACAGGTTAAGCAAGAAGTCCTATTGTATGCTGAGACATGTTGAGATGAGAAGTTCTCATCATCTGGAGCAACATGTCGGATAAGATGTCTTATGCTGAATCATTCGACATCGCGCCTGTGCTGAGCTAGACAGTTAAATTCTGTTATGATTTAACAGATGCAGAATATTCTGGGAATATTATGTTGTCCTATGTGGCGCTGTTTTATAGGTATGGAAGGTTCAAGTCAGAATCAAGAAGAATATTAAAGAATAATGACTTTCTAATTATGGAGATAAATTAGGAAGGAATTAATTGAAGACCTATTATGTAGCAGAAGTTTCTGCTAATTTGTAGCAGCTTATTTGCAACGATTTTGAAGGCCCAAATCCAGTTGGGAATAGGTTATATATAGATGCTCTGTAACCTAGTTTTGCAACGCAACCAAAGATGTAAAAGTTCTATTATTAGGGTTGGTTCCTGTACCACTCGACCTGTGAGTTGGACAGTTTGTTAGTGTTATCCTCGAAACTGTTAAGTAAGAGGAGTATTGTTCTTGGAGGAAGCTTTTAAGTAACTCTAAGTTGTGTGTTGGAAGGGTGTCTTCCGTGCTGAATTGTTGTGTAGGTAAAGAGCCGTTGATGCAGTGGCGGATTGTCAACTGCTAGACATCATTGCGATGATTGGGAGTGAGAAGGGTTTCTCATATCTAGAGAGGATCTAGGTAGAAGGGTCATTGGGTAGTGATTAAGTGATAAGCTGTAAACGGGTAGTTTAGCTTTAAATTGATACTACTAATAGTGGACTTCATCCCTGGCTTGGTAGCCCCCAGAGTAGGTGTGTTCGACCGAACTGGGTTAACAATTCTGTGTGTCTTGCTCTTATCTTTTCAGTACCATGATTTTTGCAATATACCTTGCCCTTTGTGATCATGTCAGACCAGATGTCGAACGGCATGTTCTAGGACATCTGAATTATGCACATGTACCAGAATTTCAAAATGGAAATCAGCCAAACACGTGATTCCAAAGAGTATATACAAAGTTTGAAAATGGTAATTTACAAGGAAAAGGGCTACGTTGAAACATAACGACCACTATTCTTCTACCAACTTTGAATTCGGGGCATCCTGAGCTTCTGTCGAAGATGACCTTGACTGGAGTTTTCCTCCGATGGATGGTGTAACTGCTGCTGAGGGACCTGCCTCTATTGAATATAGTTACTTGTCATTATCCCTAACTTTTGCCTGGATTGTACTACGAGATTTCCAATCCATCGGGATGATTTTTTCTATGTCTATAACTTTTGCCTGGACCGCCCTTTCGGGTTTTTAATCCACCGAGACGTGTTTTTTTCTTTTTTTTTTTTTTAGTTTAGGCGAAGTATTTCTTGACTACATCAACATTCGTGGGGTAGGCAAATTCCTCTCCGTCCATGGTTGCAAGTCTCAAGGCGCCGCCTGAGAAAACTTTTGTGACCACATAGGGGCCATCGTAATTTGGGGTCCATTTGCCCCGAGAGTCAGTGAGAAACGATTGTATCTTCTTGAGCACGAGGTCTCCTTTCCTGAAGATGCGAGGTCGAACCTTTTTGTCGAACGCCTTCTTCATTCTCTGTTGATACAACTGACCATGGCATAGTGCCGTTATTCTCTTTTCTTCTATCAGATTCAGTTCATCGTGTCGGCTTTGACACCATTCAGCTTTGGTGAGCTTAGCTTCCATCAATACCCTGATTGATGGGATCTCTACTTCTATGGAGAGCACTGCTTCCATGCCATATACTAAAGACAAAGGGATTACCCCTGTTAAAGTGCGAACAGATGTACGATAACTGTGAAGAGCAAAAGGTAGCATCTCGTGCCAATCTTTGTAGGTTACAACCATCTTTTGAACAATCTTCTTAATGTTCTTGTTAGCCGCTTCTACCGCTCCGTTCAACTTGGGTCGGTAGGGAGATGAGTTATGGTGTTCGATCTTGAACTCTGCACATAACTCTTTCATCATCTTATTGTTCAAGTTAGATCCATTATCAGTAATGATCTGGCTCAAAACACCATAACGGTAGATGATATTGTTTTTGATAAATCGGACCACCACTTGTCGGGTTACATTAGCGTACGACGCTGCTTCGACCCACTTAGTGAAGTAATCAATGGCTACCAGAATGAACCGATGTCCGTTTGAAGCCTTAGGCTCAATCATGCCAATCATGTCGATTCCCCATATGGAAAAAGGCCATGGGGAAGAGAGAACTTTGAGATGCGTTGGCAGTACATGAATTTTGTCGGAGTATATCTGACACTTGTGACACCTCCTCATGTACTTGTAGCAATCGGATTCCATTGCCAACCAATAGTACCTTGCTCTTAGAATTTTTCTCGCCATTGTGTGTCCGTTGGCATGAGTGCCAAAGGATCCTTCATGAATTTCTTTCATCAGCATGCCTGCTTCTGGTCTGTCAACGCATCGGAGCAAGGCCATGTCAAAATTTCTCTTATAGAGAGTATCACCGCTCAGAAAGAAACTGCCAGCCAGCCTTCTGAGGGTCTTTCTATCTTTTTTGAGTGCCCCAGATGGGTACTCCTGTTTCTGAAGGAAGCATTTGATATCGTGATACCAAGGTTTGTCGTCTATGACTGCTTCAATCGTGAAGATGTAAGCGGGCCGTTCAAGGCGCATTATGTCGATCTTAGGTAGGTTATTCCATTGACCTACACTAATCATGGAAGAGATAGTGGCTAAAGCGTCAGCCATGTGATTCTCCTCACGAGGGATGTGATGAAACTCGACTCTGTTAAATAAGGGCAACAACCTTCTTGCATAGTCTTTGTAAGGAATCAGTCTTGATTGGTATGTGTTCCAATCTCCTTTTATCTGATTGATAACCAGAGCTGAGTCGCCATATACGTCCAAGTTTTTGATCCTTAAATCAATTGCTTCTTCGAGACCCATAATACAAGCTTCGTATTCGGCCTCGTTGTTCGTACATTTGAACGTAAGTCTGGCAGTGAAAGGAATGTGGGTACCCTGAGGGGTAACAATGATTGCCCCAATTCCATTTCCATAATGATTAACTGCTCCGTTAAAGATAAGTCCCCATTGGGAACCTGGTTCTGGCCCTTCACTGGGTAGCGGTTCATCGCAATCTTTCATTTTTAAATACATGACATCTTCGTCTGGGAAGTCAAACCCGATTGATTCTTGATTGTCAATCGGTTGATGAGCCAAATGATCGGCTAAAATACTTCCTTTAACGGCTTTCTGAGCGTGGTACTCTATGTCATATTCTGAAAACAACATCTGCCAACGGGCAATTCTTCCCGTGAGAGCAGGTTTTTCAAATACATACTTGATTGGGTCCATCTCGGAGACCAACCAAGTAGTGTGACGAATCATGTACTGGCGAAGACGTTTGGCTGCCCAAGCCAAAGCACAACAAGTTTTCTCGAGCATCGTGTACCGAGTTTCACAGTCGGTGAATTTCTTGCTTAGATAGTAAATGGCAGACTCTTTCCGTTTGGTTTCGTCTTGTTGGCCAAGTACACATCCTATTGAGTCCTCTAGGACTATGAAGTAAATGATCAGTGGTCTTCCTTCCACTGGAGGTGATAGAATCGGAGGATTCAACAGATATTCCTTAATACTGTCGAAGGCGGTTTGGCAATCTTCTGTCCAAACGCAGTCCTGGTTCTTTTTGAGTAATTTGAAAATCGGCGCACATGTGGCGGTCATGAGGAATATGAATCTGGAGATGTAGTTTAAACGTCCCAGGAATCCTCTGACTTGTTTTTCAGTTTTCGGAGAAGGCATTTCTTGAATGGCCTTGACCTTGTCAGGATCAACCTCAATCCCTTTCTGGCTAACGATGAACCCTAGTAGTTTCCCTGAACGGACACCGAAGGTGCACTTGTTGGGATTCAAGCGGAGCTTGAATTTTCTTAGACGTTCGAACAATTTTGACAGATGTTCAATGTGCTCACTCTCTGTTTTAGATTTTGCAATCATATCATCGACATATACCTCGATTTCCTTATGTATCATGTCATGAAACAGAGTAGTCATGGCCCTTTGATAGGTTGCCCCGGCTTTTTTCAAACCGAACGGCATTACCTTGTAACAAAAGGTGCCCCATGGGGTAATGAACGAAGTTTTCTCCATGTCTTTCGGCGCCATTTTGATCTGGTTATAGCCCGAGAATCCATCCATGAAGGAGAAAACTTTGAACTTTGATGTACTGTCTACCAGCATGTCAATGTGTGGTAAAGGAAAGTCGTCCTTTGGACTAGCCTTGTTTAGATCCCTGTAATCGACACACATTCTGACCTTTCCTTCCTTTTTGGGAATGGGTACGATGTTGGCTAACCATTGAGGATATTCTGATGTGGCGAGGAAACCCGCATCAATTTGTTTCTGTACCTCCTCTTTGATTTTGATGGCCATGTCTGGGTGAGTGCGTCTCAACCTTTGCTTTACTGGCGGACATTCTGATCTCAATGGTAAGTGATGTTCCACGATGCTGGTATCCAACCCTGGCATATCTTGATAGGACCAAGCGAATACATCGGGAAATTCTCTGAGAAGCTTTACCAAACCCTCTCTGGCAGTTAGACTGAGCAGTGCCCCAATCCTGATTTCTTTTCTCTCTTTTTCTGAACCCAAGTTTACCGTTTCCAACGGCTCTTTGTGAGGTTCAATGGACCTTTCCTCTTGTCTGAGTAGTCGGGAGATCTCTTCTGGAATTTTGTCGTCATTTTCTTCTTCAGCCTCGAATACCGGGAACTCAAAGTTGGGAGAAGGCATCGGATCGTATGTTTCAACTGGGTTTAAAACAAGCAATCTGCATGACGTGATGATTCGTGTTTAGAAGAGATAGAGAAAATGCAAGTGTGTGCAGTGTTTTATTTTACTGCTTGTTTTTATTTGAATTGTTTTTTAGGATTACCATTTTCTGAAAAAAGCAAAAAGAGAAAACAGCAATAAATGCGGAAATTACAGAACGACGTTATTTTATTAATGAACAAGTCGATTCTTGAAACTATAGCCCTATAAAACAAAACTCGGTCGCTTTGGGCTAAGCGAAGAGGGAAAATTTACAGAAAACGAGCCCTATCAAAACATCTGTTTCACCTGGGCAGGGTGAAAGGTTAAAGATGGCAATTACTTTGACTGGTGACTGACCTTCGGAACATTGACAGCAACCCATTAGCGGCGAACTCCTCGGTGAATCACAAAGTCTGGCACCTTCCTTGATTTGTCTTCAGAAATGACACTGATTTCTGGTGGAGCAGGATCATTGGAATCTGTCTCCCAGGCAGAATTTTCGTAGGAGAATTCCTCAGTTGCATTTTGCATAGTATTTGTGCTCTCAGTTGTATCTCCCCATCTAGTAGGCTGGATATCTTTGAGCCTGATACGAGAGCTTTCAGGAGCGGTGTACTTGACCATATAGTCGTATTTTCTACTTGGTTGTCCCAAGGTGTCCCAAACTTCTTTGGAACTGGAGGAGTCATCCCTCTCGATGACGTTAACCTCAGGAAAAGCATAGTTGATGAATTCAAGTCCTGTAAACGTTGCGAATTCATCTTCATGTTGAGTAGTTTTCGAATGACCTGAGTGTTGATCCCATGACATGGTGGGGACACAGGTATTCTGTTCAATGACGGTCAGCTGATTTTCATTGTTCGGCTGACTCTCTTGCCCCAAGTTTCCTGGGTAAGGTTGCCACATTGGCAGACCATCCATTGGGCCATATTATTGTAGTCAAAATTGTCTTTCATCAGAGTGTCTTCCTCTAATGAATTTGGCGGAGCACGGCATCCTTCCGGATCACAATCTCCATAGATCATTTTGACGTCTGACCTTGGTATAAATCTTGGACTCTGTGCGGGATAGCAAAATGGCGTAGGCACCTCTTCCTGAGACATATAACCATCTTTGTTAAGGTAGGACTTCCATTCTTCATCTGTGTCGGAGGGATCTTCCTCATTGATAGCATGTACTGCTTGAGACACTGGGTGAAGAAAACCTCCACTGTGGAAGAAGTTTTGAAGGGGATGAAAACTTTCATCGTTGGCGGCTGTCTGGGTACAGGTTGCAGAAAAACCAAGACCCTTCTTTGTTTCATTGTCAGTAGGAATGACAAGTTGTCCCCATCCTGTTGTATCGGTACTCTCGACCGCTTTAATGGCATCATTGTATGAGGAAATCGAAGTTCCTTCTTTGAACTGATTGTTCTTGCTTACCGACAGTGCTTGGAACTGAGTTCCAATAACCTCCTCTGGTTCTATACCAGTAGACGATGACAAGTTGCTTACAAGCAAGGCTTGTTCTCCACAGACTGTGACAAGTTGATCGTTCTTGACGAACTTTAGCTTTTGGTGGAGGGTCGAAGTGACCGCTCCGGCCTGATGTATCCAAGGTCTTCCTAATAAACAATTGTACGTTGCCCGGATGTCCATGACCTGGAAAGTGACTTGGAAAGTGTGAGGACCAATAGTTATGGGAAGATCAACTTCGCCGATAACTGTTTTTTTGGATCCGTCGAACGCTTTGACGACGACCTCGTTGATTCTCATCGGAGGGCCTTTGAATGATAATTGCATCAAAGTGGACTTCGGCATAACATTCAGGGCTGACCCTGTGTCTACCAGTACGCTGGCTAAAGCATCGTCCTGGAAGTTAACTGTAATGTTGAGCGCCATGTTATGACGGCGACCCTCTTCGGGTAATTCCTCATCACTAAATCCCAAATTATTGCAGGAAGTGATGTTAGAGACAATGCTATCGAACTGTCTGATTGTTACATCCTGTTCCACAAAGGCTTGCTCCAAGACTTTCTGTAGAGCCTCCCTGTGGGCTTCTGAACTGAGTAACAGTGATAATACTGAGATCTTTAAAGGAGTCTATAACAGCTGGTCAACAATGTTATATTCACTCCTTTGGATGAGCTTCAGCATCTCATCATTATTTTTCGAAAGGTCGGGATTACTGGATTGACCGACTGGTGGATCAGGAGTTTCCGTCTGAAGTTCCTTTTCCTTGTTAAGTTCCCCAACCCCTCGGTTGAAGATTCTACCACTCCGAGTTACACGACTGATGTCTGCAATATTCACGACGGAGGGTAATGGAATTTCCTTTCCATTTTCAATTGTCGTTGCACCGTATTTGTAAGGAATTGCCTTAGCTGATTCATATGGTAGTGGTCCCGGTAGACAGATAACTACAGGAGCCTTCTGATTTTTCTGACCATCATAATTAATCTCGATCTGTTCCCGGTTAGGAACTTTAGATTCGTCAAGTAGAGGGATAATGGCAAAAACATCCCTGGTCCTATGATAACCAGAGATCGTGACAATCTCCTCGACTTGATCGACAAGGTAGTTCGGCGTCCAGTTGATGGGTCCAGAACCCGGATATGGACGAATCTCTCCACGATCCACCTGACCCTGAAGAGCTGCTCTCACAAAGTAACACCCTTAGTTACTTTCCGAACAGACTCCACAACGTTCATAATTGTGTGGTGGCACCTGGCCAGCCCACTTTGAATACAATGTAACCTCACTAGGTTAGCTTCCACAGATCGGACATCCTGACTCTGACGTCGAGTAGGATTCCTATTACTGATACTAATCTGCTGAGTATCTTCATCCATATAAATTGGCATCCACTAGTGATTTAACAAGTGTTGAAGTGCCTCCTGGACAAGGGTACAACCTCGATCATTTTCGCAACCTGCTTTACAGCTTTGATAGTCGTGTGATATTAAAAATCTGAGTCGGACCTGCTCAGCATGTAACTCTACCAGGTTGGCATTCATCACGCGAATATCGAAGATCTGAACCATGTTGATTTGATAGGAATTCCTATCATGGTAGTCTTGGATCCATCCAAGATCCATCTGACGCTGGAGGGCCTCCTGTATGAAAGAGCATCCCTGTTTGTTTACCGAGCAAGTCAGACAAGAACTATAATCGTGTCGTGGCAGATTATGATACTGGCTTTGCCTTGAGTGCATCGCCACCAAGTTGACATTCATTGCACGGATATCGTGGTTCTGAATGACGTTAGAATTCGTGTAAACCATGTTAACTCCATGAACTCGGTGCTCTTGGATCCATCCGAGATCCATTTGTTCCTGTAGAGCTGCTTGCACTACAGAACATCCCTGGTTGTCTTTAGAGCAGATATCACACTGATGATAGTTATGAGGTGGCACATGGCCATATCCACTCTGTCTACAATGCATCTTGACCAGATTGGTTTTCAACAAGAGTACATCGTGAATTTGATAGACATTTTTAGTCTCTTTCTCAATCAAGTTGACTGCAGCCTTCTCGTTTTGAGGCAGCGGGTTCGTGAGAACATTAGGATTTGTATCCTTGAAGGATAAGACCCCGCTCCTAACAAGCTTTTGCACGTCGGACTTGAAATTGAGACAAGTCTCGATGTTATGCCCTGATCCTCCTTGGTGGTAAAGGCATGTTTGATCCACCTTAAACCAAAAAGGCGGATTATCCGGTACTGTAAGAGGAGATTTAGTCTGAATGTGCCCCTTAGCCAGTAGTAATGGAAATAGCTCTGCGTACGTTACGGGTATAGGATCAAATCCTGGTGGCCGTGTTGTACAGTTGTTGTTATATGGAGGACGAGCTTGCTGAAGAGGCTGTTGTGTCCTTTGCTGATTAGGTTGGCTCTGCACAACCTGAGGTTGATACGTAGGAATAGATGCAGGGTTGATAGCAGGAGTCACAACTGCTACCGGTTGATAACATCGCCTTTGCTTTCCGAGAGAGATATTCCCAATATCTTGCTCTTTTTTCTTAGGGAGAGCACTACCGTGTTTTTTAGTACCGCTATCGATCCAGTGTCTTTTACCAAACGTCCTTCTCGGACGACTTCCTCAAGACGTACGCCTATGCCGACCATTTCGGTGAGGTCACTGGGCGCACTGGAAACCATTCGATCATAGTAAAATGAGCTTAAGGTCTTTAAGAAGATCTTTGTCATCTCTTTTTCCTCAAGAGGTGGACAAATTTGAGTGGCAATTCCACGCCACCTTTGAGCATACTCCTTAAAGGTTTCCTTGTCCTTTTGCGACATTGATCTGAGTTGATCTCTGTCGGGTGCCATGTCCAAATTGTATTTGTATTGTTGGACGAAGGCAGTGCCAAGATCTCAGAAAGTGCTGATCGTGGCACGGTTTAAACCCATGTACCATTTGAGTGCGGGACCGGTTAAACTATCCTGGAAGTAGTGAATCGGCAGGTCCTGATTCTCAGTCTGAGCTGACATTCGCCGAGCGTACATCACCAGATGGCTTTGAGGGCAAGAGTTACCCTTGTATTTTTCAAAGTCGGGCACTTGAAATTTGTGCGGGACTTTCACATTTGGGACCAAGCAGAGATCTGCGGCGTCCTTTCCAAATAGATCCTGACCGCGAATGGCTTGCAGTTCCTTCTGCATTTCCAAGAACTGCTCCTGGAATTCCTCCATTCTGTCAAACATAGTTCCCTTCTTACCAGCAGGTGTTTGTGGAATCTGTTCTTCCGGGACAGTGTGCACCACAGGGGGTGGTACCGTGACTACGGTAGTGAGTCTTGGCGTTTCTCGAAGTTTGTAACCTTCAGGAGTCTTCAGTATGCCTTTGGCATCTTCGCTTTCCTGAAGTTTGTAACCTTCAGGCCCAGCGGCTTCTATTGTGATTCCCTGATCTTCAGTGATCGGCGGAACATATCCTTCCAGGATATAGTTAACAGGCATGCCCCAAGGGCGATCTTTTGGCATTTGATACCTATGATCATACTTCTCCACGATGGACGTTGAGGTGATCTCCGAGATCACAGTTCGTTGTAGTTGAACTTCTGCCATGGCTTGCATGTCGTTACGAAGCTTTCTCATATCCTCTCTCATAGCGTCGATCTCTTCCTTCAACTCTCTGTTTTCTTCCTCAAGATTATCCATCTTTTTCTGACGATTGGCCCGAGTATTATACGAATGAGACAGTTTGACTCTAGAACCGAGACACAAACGTGAGATTCGTAGGTAAGAAGAATACGCGATGTAAGAATGATGAATGCAATGATTATATTAATTGTTTAAGGTTTAATTAAAATAAACTTCGACAATTAGATTGCAAATATCAAACAGTGGGGAAACCCCTTTTTATTGAATTCAAAGGATTACAGAAATGGAAATACAGTAGATTACAAGGTGCAGAAACAGAAACCTAAGCTAATGGGTCCCGAGTCCTCTCTGAAGAGAAATCGGGTGCTGATTCTGGTATCTTCCTTTTCTTTGTCCGGGGCTCTTGGGCCGTTGTCGGGTTGTCATTCCTTTGCTAGGTGAATGGAGCGAGCAAATTCCTTTGGTTATCCTGATTATCCACATCATGTTGCTCCAAAATCTCAATCAGAGCGTCTTTCTCTTTCAGTAGTTCCTGTATTTTGACGCACTCCACGTCGAGGGTGCGGTACTTGTTCTTCCAAGGCCTTCTCTCCCGTTGAACTTTGTTGAGAGTAACCTGAAGCTTTTCAGTTTCCGTCATGAAGTACATGACAGATTCCCTCGGCGGAAGAATTCCGTAACGAGGATAAGGCATTTTTAGCTTGAGAGCTCTAGTTTGTACCCAGTGGAGATAAGGCTCCACCGAGACACAGTCCGGTTTTCCTAGAGACTCTCTTCCTTTCTTATGAACGTGTTTCCAAGCGTGCACTATTTCCATCTTTAGTGCTCTGTCACTTTCTCCTTCTTTGAAGAAAAGACCTTCCAGATGAACACCCCGTGGGACGTGTCTCATCGGGTATCCAAATTGACGATGAACCAATACCGGATGGTAGTTGATTCCTCCCTTAGTTCCTATAAGGGGTACGTTGGGGAAGTTCCCACAATGATCAATGATCCTGATTCCATCATAGATCCTATTACACCAATCTATATCAGAGTTGGTAAAAGATATGATATTCTGCGACCAACGTAAGGCACTCTTGCAATCCCAAAAAGCAGCAGACTTGGGCAAGTGGGAGATAAACCATTTGTAAAGCAAAGATACACAGCATGTGATCTCCCCTCCATTGTACAAATTTCCTAAGTGTACAGAATGATACGCATCTGCGAGCAAAGTCGGCACAGGGTTTCCAATGAGAAAAACCTTAATGGAGTTAATATCGACGAAGTTATTGATGTTGGGAAACAAAAATAACCCGTAGGTGAGCAATACAAAGACGCTTTCAAAAGCAGTCACATTTCCTATACTGGCAAAATACAGGCCTTTCTTTGTCAAGAACTGGGCTGGCAAACCTTGTATGCCACCCTTAGTGGTTAAGTGAGTCCTAACCTCAGACTCGTCCAAATGAATTGCTCTTGCAATGGTCTGATTCTTTGGAATTTCTTCCAGTCCAGAAAATGGAGCTTGATTAGTAATGTGTAAATCGATCAGATGAGAATACTCCTCCAGCATTGGTGCTAACTGGTAATCCGGGAATGTGAAACAGTGATAAACCGGATCGTAAAACTGAATGAGCGCATCCATGATTCCCTCAATCACATGGACTCTTAATAGTGGTAGCAAACCTCCGTGTTTGGCTCTGAAAGCCTCTTGGTTTGTGATCATCCTCGCTAACCTTCTCAAATCCTCTAGCTTTAGAACCTTGAAGGTGTAATTATGAGTTCTGCTTCTACCGAAATCCATTAGCACAATCCTTTTCTCTGATATTTGCAATCACAGTCTTAGTTTAATTTGAAAAATAGAGAGACTAGAAGAGAAGAATTTTTTGAATGTTTTAATGTTTTTTAAATGAATGCATGAATGCAGCACACAAAAACATAGAAAAAACATGGGGTCAAAGGGTCGTTGTCATGAAGTCAAGGCTCTACCCATCCCCAAAAGTTTATACTAGGGTGATTTTTGTACCTGTACTCATTATCATTAGCTCCTCCCAGGAAAGCAAAACAACAAGCGGATCGCCAGCGAGTTGTAGAGCGGTCTTAGAGTAAGTGCCATTCACCGAGAATAGATCACCAGCCTCAAATGAGGGTAGTATCGCGTAACAACTATTTCCGATAGTTTCCGCACTACGAAAGGGTTTGGCTCCTCAGCTTCTCAGACTTAACAACCGGCCCATTGTCTAGGTGAGAGAATGGGTTGCATTGGTCAGCCTCCACTGAGGTTAATGGTCGACCTCGTCGCCATCACTTATCTTAAGTGTATACTCAATCTTTCCACATGCGGCATCACACGCATTCCCATTAGCAGAAAAATAAACATGTATAGCAATTAGGAAAAGCAGTATATATATTTGTCCTAATCATCCTAGACCTTTAAAGCTATGAATCCTAAATTCCTGAAAGAAATGGGTTCCCCGGCGGAAGCCCCAATCTGTGGTATTCACATAAGAGGTGAGAAGTAAATCAGAATCTGGCCCCACGGTGGGCGCCATTTTTCTTTAGCGAGCAATTTTGGACGCGGTTCTTAAGCACTGGTCGCTCTCTGCGGTTGAGTTTTAACTACAGGAAGATTCATTTTTTATCCTATTGTGAGCTGATGAAGGAAAGGAAATAGATGTCTCCAATTAACCGTGCTTTGCATACTGAGTTTAAACAGCGGTCTGTTAGGTTACGAATGCTATCAATGTGGGGGGGGCCTTTGTACTGGTTATTTGTATTTTCGCCAATACGGTTTTCTTTTTCTCTTTCTAGGACTTTCTGGCGGGGAACAAGGATTAGGATGTTAGGACTGATGCTTTTGATAGATACATGAGAGTATGGGATTTTGGGTTTTTGTTTAGTGTGCTCGCTAAGATTTTTCTTTCAATCTTATGCCTACGTATTCCCGTTTACCGAAACAGGGAAATCAGAGTGTTCGTAGTTCCTCCTATTCTATGGGAGGAAATGGTTGTTTTGGTGTCTTGTTCAAAGCCCATGACGTGAAGCTAAAGGTGGTTTGTATCTTGTTCAAAGCCCAATATATGAAGCTGAAGAGTGTTGACTTTAGAGAGAATTTGTCATCTCTAAAGGGGGTCTGTATGTCACAACTGTTGGGTGACTGACTGTAAAGGAGGATTACTTTAACTGGGATTTGTGAATCCGGCAATGCCATAATTTCCTTTATAGGGGATTTTAACCTGAAGGAGAAGACTTTAACTCAGTGTAGAGCAATGCTATCTTTCCTTAGGAATTTCTCATGCTAAAGGAGGGACAGTGGCATGGATGTAGATGATCCAGAGGCTTGCCACTTACAGCGATTAGATGAAGGGGAAGGAGTTGTTGATGTTTGTGTACTGTGGACGAGGCACAACTTTGATGCTAAAAGGTTAATTGGATTAACCAGTGGTTTTCTTATATAAAGCCTAAGAGGAGGCTATTATGTGTCTCGTACAAAGCCCGAGAGAGAGGCTAAAAAGTTTTTGACTTGACAATGAAGTCTTTTGGTATCTCGTATAAAGCCCGAGATGGAGGCTACTTGACTTAACAAGAGAGTTTTTTGGTATCTCGTACGAAGCCCGAGATGGAGGCGAAAGGGGTAATTGACTCAACGAGGGAGTCTCTTAGGTGTCTCGTACAAAGCCCGAGAGAGAGGCTAAATGTTGTTTGACTCTGCTGGGGAGAATTATTGTACAAAGCCCAAGAGGAAGCTAACTTCACTAGAGAAAGATCATTATACAAAGCCTAAGAGGAGGCTGTGGCGACTGTTCAGTTAAGTGACAGGTCCAGTAGACTGATTGTTAAAGAGAAAATCAGTTCTTATATGAGCAATGCTGTACTCGAGGATTTGATTCGAGGATCCGGGTTATTCCTGTTCTTTAAGGAAGTGGGAAATCCGAAGGGTATTGAGACTATCCGAGTGTACGGGTTTTCTTCCTATTTAACGAAGGGGTCACTTGAGAATGTCTTTGAGACTCAAGGAGATTAGATTGTCCAAGTCTAGAGTGTCATCTTTTGTACTGTGCTTTGAGAAACAGTAGTAGGCTCTTTGAAAGGATTGTTCTATGCAGATGACTAAATTCTGTTCCTATACCTCTAGGAGGTCGTCGGGACAATTTGTATGAAGCCCAAGAGGAGGCTGGAAACTTCTAAGAAGCCGATCGGTCTTTGTACGAAGCCCAAGAGGAGGCTATCATTCCCGGGGGAAGAGATCATTATACGAAGCCTAAGAGGAGGCTGTGAATACTTCTAAGAAGCCGTAGGGTCCTTGTATTAAGCCCAAGAGGAGGCGGGGTTGCTTTTAGGAAGCCTGTGGGTCCTTGTATTATGCCCAAGAGGAGGCAGATGCTTTTAAGAAGTCGATGGGTCCCCAAACCCCGAGAAATTCAAGGCAAGCTATTCACAAGGAATAGATCAAGTCAGGAAAGTTTAAGAATTTAGAAGAAACTCAAAGATGCCATTCACGGAGAATACATTCATCTCTGGGAATAGAGTTTCTTGACAATTCCTAATGAGGACAGCCGAAGAGAAGACTGTATCTGGTGATCTATTGGGGATCTAGTTGTCTATTTCTACGAATAAACGAAACGGCGTCACCTAGTTCTAGACGTAGTGGCCGGGAAAACTCTAAATATCTATACATTATTACACAGTTTATATGAGTTTATGAAAGAAGACTTACATTGAAACAGCCCCACAATACAGTTATATGTATATGAAAGCGGTAAATGAAAGCAATAACGACTTACTCGGTTGTAGAGCTTCCATGCTGTTTGGTTAGTTGTTCAACAAAGAAAGATTGAAAACAACAATATATTCAAAATCAAAGGAGAAAGTGCTTTGAAAAAGAAAGATTTGGGGCTTACAGCTCAAGGAGAGGCCCAGGGTTTTATCAGTGAGCGCACTGTTTGAATTTGTACAGAGGGACTTATACAAGTGACTGTGGCCCAAAAAAGGTTTTCTGTACAAAGGTATGGGTCTTACACTCTCTCAAGAGGCCCAAAAGGTTTAATGAAAATAGTGGGGCTTATAACACGAGGGTAGGCCCAGTTTGTTTTTCTGTTTCAAATGGCGATCGCGCCGAGATTTTCTTTTAACGCAAAGGGGCTTATACCATATCTGAGGCCCAAAGTTGTTGGTTAAAAGGGGGTTGGGTCTTACACTCTATTATAGGCCCAAAAGTTTTGAATGGGGCGTATAGCTCAAGGAGAGGCCCAACTGATTTTTGAATAGGCGATGATCGCGCCGTTTATTTTTTGACGGTATCGGGACTTATACAATACTGAGGCCCAAAAATGGTTTGGTCAAAAAAGGATTAGGTCTTACACTCTATTAGAGGCCCAAAAATGTTTCGAAAATGATTTATGAGGGTTGAATTAATCCAAAAACCCTAATTTGTTTTCAAAAATGTATTTAATTGAATAAAAATTCAATTAAAATGATCAAAATTGTTTAACATATGGAAAACAAATTGTGATCTTGGATTAATGCTTCAAAAATTAAGTATTGACCTACAAAATAATTAGAAAGCATTAAAAGTTGCAAAATCAATGTGGAAAAAAATATTTAAAATGTCAAAAACAATTAAAACATTAATTCTTTGCAAAAATATCAATTATATGAAATAAATAATATTTTTGGGATTTTTTGATAAAATAAAATATTTTAACATTTTCGTGAATTATTAAAAAAAGAATCAACTCAAAATCATTAAAACTCAGAGAGAAATTAATTTTTGAATCAATTAAATAAAATCACAAAATTCAAATATTTGAATTTGAAAGAAATGGCGCCAAGAACACACCAAGAACACGCGCGTGTTCTGGGTTTGGCCAGATTTGCATTTTCTATCCAATCTCACTGAATACTTGATTATATCATACAATCCACATACCAATCAACTCGTTTCAACCTCACGATCATGTCTATGGCATTTAATTTCATTTAAATTAAACATAAAACATGAAATCACGAAGAAACCTCAAGAACCCTAATTTCTGCATGAAGGCTAGGATTTTTGATACACGATTCAAACAAAGCAATTAATTGAGGGAAAACATTCTATGCATGATTATGAACATATGGCCAAATTATTGTGCGAGGAAATATGCATAGATTGAGAGATGACCAAGTATATGCTTACCTCTAGGCCGTGACAGCAAGTGCAATATGATTTTTGATTTGGAGGTGTTACAGATGAGTGGTGATGATCTGAACAACTTCCCTACACCCTATGGAGTGTGTTTGAATGTTTGGACTTGATTGAAATTGGCTGGATCATTTAATGGCATCTCAACTGCACTTTGGTTAAAACCTTGGGCAATTGACTGGTGATTCTGAGAAATCAGTGTTCCAGTTATTGTTTAAGTGTTTGATCAGCTCATATGTGATGTATATGAGGTGTGTGAGTGATTGGTTTGAGTGGAATTGCCCTCTAGCTCAAAACCCGATAGTTACCTTGCTAAGAAAGGCATTTTTGCCAAGAGAAAGAGATTTTGAGAAAGGCAAGTGTTGTAGGCCTTTGATGTACTTAAACTGAACACAATTGAGCTCTATTTATAGTAGAGCAAGTTTGTTTTGCAAGGAATAGTGAATGGCAACTGCTAAGTAGGTTTGGCCAATGTTGGCAAATGAAAATCCAAGTCTCCTCTAGCCATTGAATAGAGGTTAGGGCACAGAGCTTTGGTTCCCTTGGTCTTGGATAAGTCTTGTCTGATTTCAGATGAGAATGGCTCAGTCCATGCCACCTTGATGCTTCCATTGAATGCTTTAATCCAAATTTGGAGTCTTGTCCTTATTTTGGCCATTCTAGGTTCAACATGTTATTTCTTGTTCCATGGACTTTGGAGGCTTGGCTCAGTGATTGTCCCCTTTAGATTCAATCCTCAGATGTGTCCAAGTGGATAGGAGCATTTGAATTTGGCTGATTTTGGCAAATCGAGCAAAATTACAAATTCTGCCTTGCCTTTGACAGATTTCAGCAAGGCAACTTGCCAATGTCATATCTCATGGTGTAAGTTGAATTTGGTAATGTTCTTGACCATTTTGGAAAGCCCTTACATGATACAACAACTGTTTGAACATATTTGGTTTTGATCTATTTTGAATCCAAGTGAAAAATCCCCCTACATTTGGCAAAAAGTAAGGCAAAATCTGACTTAGTGAAATTTTCACTAAGTGTTGGAACAAAGTGTTTTCTCTTGATTTTGATCACTCCATAACTCAAAATCCTTAATGAATTGTACTTAGGTCTAGTTGAAGTTTTTGTAGACGGCAATGAGATATACAAATCAAGCCTTGGATGGGAGAAAATGGCTTTGTGGTTTAGGAGTTATGACACTCCAAAGTTAGTACCCTTGCCACTTTATTTTTAACTTAGAAAATTTTCTAAGTTTTTTATGGTTACCCCTTTTACAAGTTACCCAACTTTTCTTGATTTTTCTTGATGAATGATGATTAAAATCATACATTAACATCATTTTAGGGTTAAAAATCCATTTTGGTGAAAAATCTCAAAAAGTCAAAGTTGACTTTTGTGCACAGTTGACTTTTTATCAGATGAATTCCAAACTGTGCAATTCTTCATGAAATCATGTCCTTGACCTAAATCAAACTTGATGGACATGTTCCATGGGTGTCATAGGGTATATTGATGCATGTCATAGGGCTTGGGAGCATGTCCTGGTTAAAAGTCAAAGCTACAGTTGACTTTTTCATTAAAACCCTAACTGTGGTGCAGATGAAATTGAGACTTGTTGCTCAAGATTCTTGGATTAATCCATTGTTCCAAATGGATCAATATAGTTCATTAGAGACCCTAAAATCATGTCTTGAGGTCTTGGCTCATGATTTGTCCCAAAAGTCAACTTAGGGGGGAATTAGGTCAAGAAACCCTAATTCCTGATTTTTGATGAATGCATCCCCTGAGGCAAAATTGACTTGATGATTGGGTCCATGAGGTTCCATGGAGTATATTAGGTTAGGTTTTGGATCATTGGCTTGTGCCCTGATGAAAAATTTCCATCTGGAGGCCCTGGTCGACCAAAACCCTAATTTGGTGACACTGTCGATCTTGAGACTTAATCCACCTAGAAGGGAGCAGCCTTGTGCTTAATCCTTGATGTGGGAGTCCTTTTGATCCATTGTGGATGTTTGAGAGGTTAGACAAGTTGAAGATCATGTCATTCCTTGATTGATCCTTTGTCTAAGGCTCTGAGAGGGCATGAAACCCTAATTTTGATTGTAGTGGATGCTCACCCATCTTTGGGGAGACTGATGTGATGGTTCCTCCATGTTGTGATGATGATTTGCACAATGATGGGAAATCCTAGTGGTCAAAATTTTGGGTATGACAACCCCTTCGTTAAATAGGAAGAAAACCCGTAGACTCGGACAGTCTCAATACCCTTCGGATTTCCCAATTCCTTAAAGAACAGGAATAGCCCGGATCCTCGAATCAAATCCTCGAGTACAATGTTGCTCATATAAGAACTTATTTTCTCTTTAAATCAGCATACTGGACCTGTCACTCAACTGAAACAGTAACCATAGCCTCTCTCTTGGGCTTTATACAATGATTCTCCCCAGCGGAGTCAAACAACGTTTAGCCTCTTTCTCGGGCTTTGTACGAGACACATAAAGAGACTCCCTCGTTGAGTCAATCACCCTTTCGCCTCATCTCGGGCTTTATACGAGATACAAAAAGGTTCTTATTGAACCAAACAAATTTTAGCCTCCGTCTCGGGCTTCGTACGAGATACAAAAAACTCTCTTGTTAAGTCAAGTAGCCTTCATCTCGGGCTTTATACGAGATACCAAAAGACTCCATCGTCGAGTCAAAACCTTTTGGCCTCTCTCTCAGGCTTTGTACGAGACACATATTAGCCTCCTCTTAGGCTTTGTATAAGAAAACCACTGGTTGGTCCAATCAACCTTTTAGCATCAAAGTTGTGCCTCGTTCACAGTACACAAACTTCAACAACTCTTTCCTCTTCATCTAATTGCTGTAAGCGGCAAGCCTCTGGATCATCTACATCCATGCCAATGTCCCTCTTTTAGTATGAGAAATTCCTAAGGAAAGATGGCATTGCTCTAAACTGAGTTAAAGTCTTCTCCTTCAGGTTAAAATCCCCTATAAAGGAAATTATGGCATTGCCGGATTCACAAATCCCGGTTAAAGTAATCCTCCTTTACAGTCAGTCACCCAACAGTTGTGACAAACAGACCCCTTTAGAGATGACAAATTCTCTCTAAGGTCAACACTTTTAGCTTCACATCTTGGGCTTTGAACAAGATACAAACTACTTTCAGCTTCACATCTTGGGCTTTGAACAAGATACAAATAGACTCTCTAGCTTCACGTCTTGGGCTTTGAACAAGACACCAAAACAACCATTTCCTCCCATAGAATAGGAGGAACTACGATCGCTCTGATTTCCCTGTTTCGGTAAACGGAAATACGTAGGCATAAGATTGAAAGAAAAAATCTTAGCGAGCACACTAAACAAAAACCCAAAATCCCATACTCTCATACATTCGTCCTAACATCCTAACCGATAGCCTAAAGCACCCCTTGTCAACAAAATAACCTAGGAGAAACCCCGAATCTTTGTAGCATCTGTAAACCAACAGTTTTGACTGTTTAATCTCAGTATGCAAGCAAGGTTAATTGGAGACATCTATTTCCCTTCCTTCATCAGCTTTAATAGGATAAAAAATGAATCGAGCTGTAGTGCCAGAGCGATCGTGCTTCGCAACCACATCCAAAAATCACTCGCTACAGAAAAATGGCGACTCTGCTGGGGAGAATTACAGGTCTCTTTAGGGATCTTTTTTTTTGTCCCCTAGGTAGAAACCTTGACGTCATTAGGATCTTAGGTCAAAACGCCGTTAATTTGGAATGAAACCACATGATGGTAATTCCGCCGGGGAACCCATTTTCTGTCAGGAACTTAGGATTCATAGCTTTAAAGGTCTAGGATGATTAGGACAAATATATATACTGCTTTTCCTAATTGCTATACGTGTTTATTTTTCTGCTAATGGGAATGCGTGTGATGCCGCATGTGGAAAGATTGAGTATACACTTAAGATAAGTGATGGCGACGAGGTCGACCATCAACCTCAGTGAAAGCTGACCAATGCAACCCATTCTCTCACCTAGACAATGGGCCGATTGTGATGTCTGAGAAGCTGAGGAGCCAAACCCTTTTGTAGTGCGGAAACTATCGGGAATAGTTGTTACGCGATACTACCCTTATTTGAGGCTGGTGATTTATTCTCGGTGAATGGCACTTACTCTAAGATCGCTCTACAACTCGCTGGCGATCCTCTTGTTGTTTTGCTTTCCTGGGAGGAGCTGATGATAATGAGTACAGGTACAAAAATCACCCTAGTATAAACCTTTGGGGATGGGTAGAGCCTTGACTTCATGACAACGATCCTTTGACCCCATGTTTTTCCTATGTTTTTGCGTGCTGCATTCATGCATTCATTTAAAAAACATTAAAACAAGAAAAAAAATTTCTTCTAGTCTTTCTGTTTTTCAAATTAAACTAAGACTGTGATTGCAAATATCGAAGAAAAGGATTGCCCTAATGGATTTCGGTAGAAGGAGAACCCATAGGTATACCTTCAAGGTTCCAAAGCTAGAGGATTTGAGAAGGTTAGCGAGGATGATCACTAACCCTGAGGCTTTCAGAGCCAAACACGGAGGTCTGCTACCACTGTTAAGAGTCCATGTGATTGAGGGAATCATGGATGCGCTCATTCAGCTTTATGATCCAGTTTATCACTGTTTCACATTCCCGGATTACCAGCTCACACCAACGCTGGAGGAGTATTCTCATCTGATTGATCTGCACATTACTGATCGAGCTCCATTTTCTGGACTGGAAGAAATTCCAAAGAATCAGACCATTGCAAGAGCAATTCATTTGGACGAGTCTGAGGTTAGGACTCACCTAACCACTAAGGGTGGCATCCAAGGTTTGCCAGCCCAGTTCTTGACAAAGAAGGCCCTGTATTTTGCCAGCATAGGAAACGTGACTGCTTTTGAAAGCGTCTTTGTCTTGCTCACCTACGAGTTATTTTTGTTTCCCAACATCAATAACTTCGTCGATATCAACTCCATTAAGGTTTTTCTCATTGGAAACCTTGTGCCGACTTTGCTCGCAGATGCGTATCATTCTGTACATTTGGGAAATTTGTACAGCGGAGGGGAGATCACATGCTGTGTACCTTTGCTTTACAAATGCTTTATCTCCCACTTGCCCAAGGCTGCTGCTTTTTGGGATTGCAAGAGTGCCTTACGTTGGTCGCAGAAGATCATGTCTCTTACCAACTCTGATATAGATTGGTGTAATAGGATCTATGATGGAATCAGAATCATTGATCGTTGTGGAAACTTCCCCAACGTACCCCTCATAGGAACTAAATGAGGAATCAACTATCATCCGGTGTTGGTTCGCCGTCAGTTTGGATACCCGATGAGACACGTCCCATGGGGTGTTCATCTGGAAGGTCTTTTCTTCAAGGAAGGAGAAAACGACAGAGCACTAAAGATGGAAATAGTGCACGCTTGGAAACACGTTCATAAGAAAGGACAAGAGTCTCTAGGAAAACCGGACTGTGTCTCGATGGAGCCTTATCTCCATTGGGTACAAACTAGAGCTCTCAAGCTAAAAATGCCTTATCCTCGTTACGAAATTCTTCCGCCGAGGGAATCTGTCATGTATTTCATGATGGAAACTGAAAAGCTCCAGGTTACTCTCAACAAAGTTCAAAAGGAGAAAAGGTCTTGGAAGAACAAGTACCGCACCCTCGACATAGAGTGCATCAAAATACAGCAATTACTAAAAGAAAAGGATGCTCTGATTGAAATTTTGGAGCAACATGTTGTAGAGAATCAAGATGACCAAAGGAATTTGCTCGCTCCTTTCACCTGGCAAAGGAATGACAACCCGACAACGGCCCAAGAGCCCCGGTCAAAGAAGAGGAAAGTACCAGAGTCAGCACCCGATTTCTCTTCAGAGAGGACTCGGGACCCATTAGCTTAGGTTTCTATTTCCGCACCTTGTAATCTACTGTATTTCCATTTCTGTAATCCTTTGAATTCAATAAAAAGGGGTTTCCCCACTGTTTGATATTTGCAATCTAATTGTCGAAGTTTATTTTGATTAAACCAAAAAACAATTAATATAATCATTGCATTCATCATTCTCACATCACGTATTCTTCTTCCCTACGAATGTCACGTTTGTATCTCGATTCTAGAGTCAAACTGTCTCATTCGTACAATACTCGGGCCAATCGTCAGAAAAAGATGGATGATCTTGAGGAAGAAAACAGAGAGTTGAAAGAAGAGATCGACGCTCTGAGAGAGGATATGAGAAAGCTTTGTAACGAAATGCAAGCCATGGCAGAAGCTCAGCTACAAAGAACTGTGATCTCAGAGGTCACCTCAACGCCCATAGTGGAGAAGTATGATCCTAGGTATCAAATACCGAAAGATCTTCCTTGGGGCATGCCTGTTAACTATATCCTGGAAGAATATGTTCCGCCGATCACTGAAGATCAGGGAATCACAACTGAAGCCGCTGGGCATGAAGGTTACAAACTTCGGGAAAGCGAAGTTGCCAGAGGCATACTAAAGACTCCTGAAGGTTACAAACTTCGGGAAACGCCAAGACTCAATGCCGTAGTCACGGTACCACCCCCTGTGGTGCACACTGTCCCGGAAGGACAGATTCCACAGATACCTTCTGGTAAAAAGGAAACCATGTTCGACAGAATTGATGAATTCCAGGAGCAGTTTCTGGAAATGCAGAAGGGGTTGCAAGCCATTCGCGGTCAGGATTTATTTGGAAAGGACGCCGCAGACCTCTGCTTGGTCCCCAATGTAAAAGTTCCGCACAAATTTCAAGTGCCCGACTTTGAAAAGTACAACGGTAACTCTTGCCCTCAGAGCCATCTTGTGATGTACGCTCGGCGGATGTCAGCTCAGACGGAGAATCATGACCTGTTGATTCATTACTTTCAGGATAGTTTAACCGGTGCCGCACTCAAATGGTACATGGGTTTAAACCGTGCCACGATCAGCACATTCAGAGATCTTGGCACTGCCTTCGTCCAACAATACAAATACAATTTGGACATGGCACCCGACAGAGATCAACTCAGATCGATGTCGCAAAAGGACAAGGAAACCTTTAAGGAGTATGCTCAAAGGTGGCATGAGATTTCCGCTGAAATTTGTCCACCTCTTGAGTAAAAAGAGATGACAATGATCTTCTTAAAAACCTTAAGCTCATTTTACTATGACCGAATGGTTGCCAGTGCACCCAGTGATTTCACCGAGATGGTGGGCATGGGCGTACGTCTTGAGGAAGCCGTCCGAGAAGAACGTTTGGTAAAAGACACTGGATCGACGAGCGGTATTAAAAAATACGGTAGTGCTCTCCCTAAGAAAAAAGAGCAAGATATTGGGAATATCTCTCTCGGAAAGCAAAGGCGACGGTACCAACCAGTAGCAGCTGTAACTCCTGCTATCAACACCGCGCCTACGTATCGACCTCAGGTTGCGCAGAGCCAACCTGATCAGCAAAGGACACAACAACCTCTTCAGTAGGCTCGTCCTCCATATAACAACAATCGTACAACATGACCACCAGGATTTGATCTTATACCCGTGTCGTACGCAGAGCTATTTCCATTACTACTGGGTAAGGGGCACATTCAGACTAAATCTCCTCTTATAGTACCGGAAAATACGCCTTTTTGGTTTAAGGTGGATCAAACTTGCCCTTACCACCAAGGAGGATCAGGGCATAACATCGAGACTTGTGTCAATTTCAAGTCCGACGTGCAAAAACTTGTTAGGAGCGGGGTCTTATCCTTCAAGGATACAAATCCTAATGTTCTCACGAACCCGCTGCCTCAACATGAGAAGGCTACAGTCAATTCGATAGAAGGAGAGACTAACGATGTCTATCAAATTCACGATGTACTCTTGTTGAAAACCAATCTGGTCAAGATGCATTGTAGACAGAGTGGATATGGCCATGTGCCACCTCATAATTATCACCAGTGTGATACCTGCTCTAAAGACAATCAAGGATGTTCTGTGGTGCAAGCAGCCCTACAGGAACAAATGGATCTCGGATGGATCCAAGAGCACCGAGTTCGTGGGGTTAACACGGTCTACACGAATTCCATCATCACTCAAAACCACGACATCTGTGCGAAGAATGCCAACCTGGTGGCGATGCACTCAAGGCAAAGCTAGTATCATAATCTACCGCGACACAATTATAGTTCTTGTCTGACTTGCTCGGTAAACAAACAGGGATGCCCTTTCATACAGGAGGCCCTCCAGCGTCAGATGGATCTTGGATGGATCCATGACTACCATGATAGGAACCCTTATCAGATCAACATGGTTCAGATCTTCGATATTCGCGTGATGAATACCAACCTGGTAGAGTTACATGCTGAGCAGGTCCAACTCGGATTCTTAATATCACACGACTATCAAAGCTGTAAAGCGGGTTGCGAAAACGATCGAGGTTGTACCCTTGTCCAGGAGGCACTTCAGCACTTCTTAAATCACTGGTGGATGCCAATTTATATGGATGAAGATACTCAACAAATTAGTATCAATAATAGAAACCCCACTCGGCGTCAGAGTCAGGATGTCCGATCTGTGGAAGCTAACCTAGTGAGGTTACATTGTATTCAAAGTGGGCGTGGCCAGGTGCCACCACACAATTATGACCGTTGTAGCGTCTGTTCGGAAAGTAACCAAGGGTGTTACCTTGTGAGAGCAGCTCTTCAGGGTCAGGTGGATCGTGGAGAGATTCGTCCATATCCGGGTTCTGGACCCATCAACTGGACGCCGGACTACCTTGCCGATCAAGTTGAGGATGTTGTCACGATCGCTGGTCATCACAGGACCAGGGATGTTTTCGCCATCATCCCTCTACTTGACGAATATAAAGTTCCCAACCGGGAATGGATCGAGATTACTTACGATGGTCAGAAAAATCAGAGGGCTCCCGTAGTCATCTATCTGCCGGGACCACTACCGTATGAATCAGCTAAGGCAATCCCTTACAAATACGGTGCAACAACCATTGAAAATGGAAAGGAAATTCCATTACCCTCCATTGTGAATATTGCAGACATCAGTCGTGTAACACGGAGTGGTAGAATCTTCAACCGAGGGGTTAGGGAAGCTAACAAAGAAAAGGAACTTCAGACGGAAACTCCTGATCTACCAGTCGGTCAATCAAGTAATCCCGACCTTTCGAAAAATAATAATGAGATGTTGAAGCTCATCC
Source organism: Lathyrus tuberosus (assembly GCA_022829125.1). Classification (NCBI taxonomy): domain Eukaryota; kingdom Viridiplantae; phylum Streptophyta; class Magnoliopsida; order Fabales; family Fabaceae; genus Lathyrus; species Lathyrus tuberosus. The sequence goes on along the minus strand of JALAZF010000470.1, from coordinate 1,555,150 downwards.
AAAGGAGTGAATACAACATTGTCGATCAACTGTTACAAACTCCTTCAAAGATCTCGGTATTATCATTATTACTCAGTTCAGAAGCGCACAGGGAGGCTCTACAGAAAGTTTTGGAGAAAGCCTTTGTGGAATAGGATGTAACAATCAGACAGTTCGATAGCATTGTCTCTAACATCACTTCCTGCAACAATTTGGGATTTAGTGATGAGGAATTACCTGAAGAGGGTCGTCGTCATAACATGGCGCTCAATATCACAGTTAACTGCCAGGACGATGCTTTAGCCAGCGTACTGGTAGACACAGGGTCAGCCCTGAATGTTATGCCGAAGTCCACTTTGATGCAATTATCATTCAAAGGCCCTCCGATGAGAATCAGCGAGGTCGTCGTCAAAGCATTCGACGGATCCAGAAAAATAGTTATCGGCGAAGTTGATCTTCCTATAACTATCGGTCCTCATACTTTCCAAGTCACTTTCCAGGTCATGGACATCCGGGCAACGTACAGTTGTTTATTAGGAAGACCTCGGATACATCAGGCTGGGGCGGTTACTTCCACCCTCCACCAAAAGCTAAAGTTCGTCCAGAACGGCCAACTCATCACAGTCTGCGGGGAGCAGGCCTTGCTGGTGAGTAACTTGTCATCATCTGCTGGTATAGAACCCGAGGAGGTTATTGGAACTCAGTTCCAAGCACTGTCGGTGAGCAAGAACAATCAGTTCAAAGAAGGAACTTCCATTTCTTCATACAACGATGCTATCAAAGCAGTCGAGAGTACCGATACGAAAGGATGGGGACAGCTTGTCATTCCTACTAGCAATACAACAAAGAAGGGTCTTGGTTTTTCTGCAACCTGTACCCAGACAGCTGCCAACGATGAAAGTCTTCATCCCCTTCAAAACTTCTTCCATAATGGAGGTTTCCTTCACCCAGTGTCTCAAGCAGTACATGTTATCAATGAGGAAGATCCTTCTGACACAGATGAAGAATGGAAGTCCTACCTTAACGGGGACGGTTATATGTCTCAGGAAGAGGTGCCTATACCATTTTGCTATCCCGCACAGAGTCCGAGATTTATACCACGGTCAGATGTCGAAATGATCTATGGAGATTGTGATCCGGAAGGATGCCGTGCTTCGCCAAACTCATTAGAGGAGGACACTCTGATGAAAGATAATTTTGACTACACCTACTATGGCCCAATGGATGGTTTGCCAATGTGGCAGCCCTACCCAGGAAACTTGGGGCAAGAGAGTCAGCCGAACAATGAAAATCAGCTGACCATCATTGAATAGAATACATGTGTCCCCACCATGTCATGGGATCAACACTCAGGTCATTCAGAAACTACTTAACATGAAGATGAATTCACAACGTTTGCAGGACTTGAATTCATCAATTATGCTTTTCCCGAGGTCAACGTCATCGAGAGAGATGACTCCTCCAGTTCCAAAGAAGTTTGGGACACCTTGGGACAACTGAGTGGAAAATACGACTATATGGTCAGGTACACCGCTCCCGAAAGCTCTCGTATCAGGCTCAAAGATATCCAGCCTACTGGCTGGGGAGATACAGCTGAGAGCACAAATACTATGCAAAATACAACTGAGGAATTCTCCTACGACAATTCTGCCTGGGAGACAGATTCTAATGATCCTGCTCCACCAGAAATCAGCGTCATTTCTGAAGACAAATCAAGGAAGGTGCCAGACTTTGTGATTCACCGAGGAGTTCGCCGCCAATGGGTTGCCGTTGATGCTCCGAAGGTCATTCGTCAGTCAAAGTAATTGCCGTCTTTAACCTTTCACCCTGCCCAGGTGAAGCGGATGTTTTGATAGGGCTCGCTTTCTGTAAATTTTCCCTCTTCGCTTAGCCCAAAGCGACAGAGTTTTGTTTTATAGGGCTGTAGTTTCAAGAGTCGACTTGTTCATTAATAAAATAACGTCGTTCTGTAATTTCTGCATTAATTGTTGTTTTCTCTTTTTGCTTTTTCAGAAAATGGTAATCCTAAAAAATAATTAAAAATAAAAACAAGCAGTAAAATAAAACACTGCACACACTTTCATTTTCTCTATCTCTTCTAAACACGAATCATCACGTCAAGCAGATTGCTTGTTTTAAACCCCGTTGAAACATACGATCCGATGCCTTCTCCCAACTTTGAATTCCCGGTATTCGAGGCTGAAGAAGAAAATGACGACAAAATTCTAGAAGAGATCTCCCGATTACTCAGACAAGAGGAAAGGTCCATTGAACCTCACAAAGAACTGTAATACCCCAAATTTTGACCACTAAGATTTCCCATCATTGTGAAAATCATCATCACAATATGGATGAACCATCATGCTTCATCAGTCTCCCCAAAGATGGGTGAGCATCCAATACAATCAAAATTAGGGTTTCAAGCCCTCTCTGAGTGCTTAGACAAAGGATCAATCAAGAAATGACATGATCTTCAACTTGTCTAATCTCTCAAGCATCCACAATGGATCAAGAAGGACTCCCACTTCAAGGATTAAGCACAAGGCTGCTCCCTTCTAGGTGGATCAAGTCTCAAGATCGATAGTGTCACCAAATTAGGGTTTTGGTCGACCAGGGCCTCCAGATGGAAATTTTCATCTGGGCACAAGCCATTGATCCAAAACATAACCTAATATACTTCATGGAACCTCATGAACCCATGCATCAAGTCAATTTTGCCTCAGGGGATGCATTCATCAAAAATCAGGAATTAGGGTTTCTTGACCTAATTCACCCCTAAGTTGACTTTTGGGACAAACCATGAGCCAAGACCTCAAGAGATGATTTGAGGGTCTCTAATACACCATGTTGATCCATTTGGAACAATGGATTGATCCAAGAAGCTTGAGCAACAAGTCTCATTTTCATCTGCACCACAATTAGGCTTTTAAGGGAAAAGTCAACTGTAACTTTGACTTTTGACCAGGACATGCTCCCAAACCCTAATACATGATTGAATATACCCTATGACACCCATGGAACATGTCCATCAAGTTTGATTTAGGTCAAGGACATGATTTCCTGAAGAATTGCACAGTTTGGAATTCATTTGATAAAAAGTCAACTGTGCACAAAAGTCAACTTTGACTTTTTGAGATTTTTCACCAAAATGGATTTTTAACCCTAAAATGATGTTAATGTATGATTTGAATCATCATTCATCAAGAAAAATCAAGAAAAGTGAGATAACTTGTAAAAGGGGTAACCATAAAACTTAGAAATTTTTCTAAGTTAAAAATAAAGTGGCAAAGGTACCAACTTTGGAGGACCATAACTCCTAAACCACAAGGCCATTTTTTCTCATCCAAAGATGGATTTGTAGCCCTCACTATCACCTATAAAAACTTCAACTACAATTCATTCCAATTCATTAAGGATTTTGAGTTATGGAGTGATCAAAGTGGCTGAAAAGTGAAAATGTCACTTTTTCCAACACTTAGTGAAATTTTCACTAAGTCAGAATTTGCCTTCACTTTTTGCCAAATGTAGGGGGATTTTTCACTTGGAATCAAAAGAGATCAAAACCAAACTTGTTCAAACAGTTGTTGTATCATGTTAGAGCTTTCCAAAATGGCCAAGAACATTGCCAAATTCAACCTACATCATGAGATACAACATTGGCAAGTTGCCTTGCTGAAATCTGTCAAGGCAAGGCAGAATTTGCATTTTGGCTTGATTTGCCAAAATCATCCAATTGCAATTGCTCCAATCCACTTGGACACCTCAGAGGATTGAATCCAAAGGGGACAATCACTGAGCCAAGCCTCCAAGGTCCAAGGAACAAGGAATAACATGTTGAACCTAGAGTTGCCAAAATAGGGACAAGACTTCAAATTTGGAATGAGGCATTCAATGGAACCATCAAGGTGGCATGGACTGAGCCATTCTCATCTGAAATCAGTCAAGACTTATCCAAGACCAAGGGGACCAAAGCTCTGTGCCCTAACCTCTAGTCAATGGCTAGAGGAGACTTTCATTCTCATTGGCCAACATTGAGGAAACCTACTTACCAGCTGCCATGCACTATTACTTGCAAAACAAACTTGCTCTACTATAAATAGAGCTCAATTGTGGTCAGTTTAAGTACACCAAAGCCATCTAACAGACGCTTTCCTCAAAATCTCTTTCTCTTGGCAAAAATGCCTTTCTTAGCAAGGTAGCTATCGGGTTTTGAGTTTGAGAGCAATTCTGCACAAACCAATCACTCACACACCCCACATACATCACATATGAGCTGATCAAACACTCACATAGCTTCTGAAACATCAAAATCTCAAAATCACTTGCCATCCACACAAGTTTGAAGTGAAGTTGCAGCTGAGGTGCCATAAACTGATCCAGTCCATTTAAATTCAATCCAAGTGTTCAAACACACTCCATATGGTGTAGGGAAGCTGTCCAGATCATCACAACTTGTCTGTAACACCTCCAACTCAAAATCACATCTGCTCTTGCTGTCACGACTTGGAGGTAAGCCTAAACTTGGTCATCTCTCAATCTATGCATATTTCCTCGCACAATAATTTGGCCATATGTTCATAATCATGCATGGAATGTTTTCCCTCAATTAATTGCATTGTTTGAATCGTGTATCAAAAATCCTAGCCTTCATCCAGAAATTAGGGTTCTTGAGGTCTCTTCGTGATTTCTTGTTGTATGTTTAATTTAAATGAAATTAAAGTACATAGACATGATCGTGAGGTTGAGGCGAGCATAATGATATGTGGATTGCATGTTATAATTACGTATTCATGGAGATTGGATAGAAAACGCAAATCAGCCAAACCCAGAAAACGCGCGTGTTCTTGGTGTTGTTCTTGGCGCCATTTTCATAAATTTGAATATTTGAATTTTGTGATTTTGTTTAATTGATTCAAAAATTAATTTCTCTATGAGTTTTAATGATTTTGAGTTGATTCTTTTTTTAATAATTCACAAAAATGTTAAAATATTTTATTTTATCAAAAAATCCCAAAAATATTAATTATTTCATATAATTGATATTTTTGTAAAGAATTAATATTTTGATTGTTTTTGGCATTTTAAATATTTTTTCTACATTGATTTTGCAACTTTTAATGCTTTCTAATTATTTGTGTAGGTCAATACTTAATTTTTGAAGCATTAATCCAAGATCACAATTTGTTTTCCATGTGTTAAACAATTTTTGATCATTTTAATTGAATTTTTATTCAATTAAATACATTTTTGAAAACAAATTAGGGTTTTGGATTAATTCAACCCTCATAAATCATTTTCAAAACACTTTGGGCCTCTATTAGAGTGTAAGACCCAATCCTTTTTTTGACCAAATCATCTTTGGGCCTCACTTATTGTATAAGTCCCGATACCGTCAAAAAACAAACGGCGCGATCGTCGCCTTTTCAAAAATCATCTGGGCCTACCCTCGAGTAGTAAGACCCATTTATTTTTCTTTAAACCTTTTTGGGCCTCTTGAGAGAGTGTAAGACCCATCCCCCCCTTGTACAAAAACTTTTTGGGCCTCACTCATTGTATAAGTCCCTCTGTACAAGTAAACGGCGCGATCGTCGCCCGTTTAAAATTAAAAACCATCTGGGCCTACCCTCGTGTTATAAGCCCCTCTCTTTTCTTTAAACCTTTTTTGGGCCTCTTGAGAGAGTGTAAGACCCATCCCTTTGTACAGAAAACCATTTTTGGGCCCCAGTCACTTGTATAAGTCCCTCTGTACAAATTCAAACAGTGTGCTCACTGATAAAACCCTGGGCCTCTCCTTGAGCTGTAAGCCCCAAATCTTTCTTTTTCAAAGCATTTTCTCCTTTGATTTTGAATATACTGTTGTTTTTATCTTTCTTTGTTGAACAACTAACCAAACAACATGGAAGCACTACAACCGAGTAAGTGGTTATCGCTTTCATTTACTGCTTTCATATTATAAACTGTATTGTGGGGCTGCTCACTGTAAGTCTCCTTTCATAAACTCATATTTACTGTGTAATAATAGTATAGATATTTAGAGTTTCCCCGGCAACTACGTCTAGAAATAAGTGACGCCGTTTCATTTTTTCGTAGAAATAGACGCCTAGATCCCCAATAGGAGCACCAGATACAGTCTTCTCTTCGGCTGTCCTCCTTAGGAATCGCCAAGAAATTCTATTCCCCAGAGATGAATTATTCTCGGTGAAACTTCTCTTGAATTTCTTCAAACCTCCGAACTGTTCAAACTCTCTTGAAAAGATAAAAGTTGTTGGATAGTAAACCTCGCACGTTTACCAGTGGTTTTATCTTTAAAAGAGTTTTCTTGAACTTTTCTTTGGTTTGGGACCCACGGGCTTCTTAAAAGCATCGGCCTCCTCTTGGGCATCGTACAAGGACCCACCGGCTTCTTAAAAGCATCGGCCTCCTCTTGGGCATTATTCAAGGACACTACGGCTTCTTAGAAGTATTCACAGCCTCCTCTTAGGCTTCGTATAATGATCTCTTCCTCCGGGAATGATAGCCTCCTCTTGGGCTTCGTACAAGGACCGATCGGCTTCTTAAAAGTTTCTAGCCTCCTCTTGGGCTTCGTACAAGGACCGATCGGCTTCTTAAAAGTTTCCAGCCTCCTCTTGGGCTTCGTACAAATTGTCCCGACGACCTCTTAGAGGTATAGGAACATAACCTAGTCATCCTCATAGAACAGTCCTTTCATAGAGTCTACTACTGTTTCTCGAAGCATAGTACAAAAGATAAAACTCTAGACTTGGACAGTCTAACTTCCTTGAGTCTCAAAGACATTCTCAAGCACCCTTCGTTAAGTAGGAAGGAAACCCGCAGACTCGGATAGTCTCAATACCCTTTGGATTTCCCGTTTCCTCAAAGAAAAGGAAATATCCCTGATCCTCAAATTAAATCCCTGTGTACACTGTTACTCATATAAGAACTGATTTTCTCTTTTAAATCAGTATATTGGATCTGTCACTCAACTGAAACAGTTACAATAGCCTCCATCTCGGGCTTCGTACGAGATACCAAAATTCTCCCCAGTGGAGTCAAAACAACCTTTTAGCCTCTCTCTCAGGCTTTGTATGAGACACAAAAGATTCCCTCGTTGAGTCAATCACCCCTTTTTGCCTCCATCTCGGGCCTCGTACGAGATACAAATTCCTTAAGCAATAGTCGAACTCTTTTAGCCTCCTCTTAGGCTTTGTATAATGATATGTCCCACTGGGTCAAAACCTTTTAGCCTCTCTCTCGGGCTTTGTACGAGACACAAAATAGCCTCCTCTTAGGCTTTGTATAATGATTTTCCTAGCGGAAATTAGCCTCCTCTTAGGCTTTGTATAAGAAAACCACTGGTTGATCCAATCAACCTTTTAGCATCAAAGTTGTGCCTCGTTCACAGTACACAAACATCAACAACTCCTTTCCCTTCATCTAATCGCTGTAAGCGGCAAGCCTCTGGATCATCTACATCCATGCCACTGTCCCTCTTTTAGCATGAGAAATTCCTAAGGAAAGATGGCATTGCTCTACACTGAGTTAAAGTCTTCTCCTTCAGGTTAAAACCCTTTCTTCGAAAATTATGGCATTGCTCGGATCCGCGTATCCCAGTTAAAGTAATTCTCCTTCTCCCCTCTTTAGAGATGACAAATTCTCTCTAAAGTCGAGGTCTTTTAGCTTCACATCTTGGGCTTTGAACAAGATACAAATCACCTTTCGCTTCATGTCTTGGGCTTTGAACAAGACACCAAAAACCAATTTCCTCCCATAGAATAGGAGGAACTACGAACGCTCTGATTTCCCTGTTTCGGTAAACGGGAATACGTAGGCATAAGATCGAAAGAAAAGATCTTAGCGAGCGCAATCAACAAAAAACCGAAATCCCATATCTCCATCAATTAAAAGCAGTAATTCAAAAGCATCAGTCCTAACATCCTAATCCTTATTCCCCGCCAGAAACCCTTTGCCTAGAAAAAAGAAATAAAGAACCTGTATTGGCGAAATACGAATAACCAGTACAAAGGCCCCCCACATTGATAGCATCCGTAACCTAACAGACCGTTGTTTAAACTCAGTATGTAAGCAGGGTTAATTGGAGACATCTATTTCCCTTCCTTATTCAGCTCACAATAGGATAAAAAATGAATCGACCTGTAGTTTTAAGCTCAACCGCAGAGAGCGACCAGCGCTTAAGAACCGCGTCCAAAATTGCTCGCTACAGAAAAGTGGCGCCCACCGTGGGGCCCGTTCAAGGTTAGATCTAGGCACGGTCTTCCTTCTCTTCACTTGTGTGAAAACCACAGATTGGGGCTTCGGCCGGGGAACCCATTTTCTGTCAGGAACTTAGGATTTTTAGCTTTATAAGTCTAGGATGTTTAGGACAAATATATATACTGCTTTTCCTAATTGCTATACGTGTTTATTTTTCTGCTAATGGGAATGCGGGTGATGCCGCATGTGGTGAGATTGAGTATACACTTAAGAAAAGCCAACCTTTTTCGTAGTGCGGAAGCTATCGGAAATAGCTGTTACGCGATACTACCCTCATTTGAGGCTGGTGATCTATTCTCGGTGAATGGCACTTACTCTAAGATTGCACACAACTCGCTGGCGATCCGCTTGTTGTCTGCCTTCCTGGGAGGAGCTGATGATAATGAGTACAGGTACAAAAATCACCCTAGTATAAACCTTTGGGGATGGGTAGAGCCTTGACTTCATGACAACGACCCTCTGACCCCATGTTTTTTCTATGTTTTTATGTGCTGCATTCATGCATTCATTTAATAAAACATTAAAACATTCAAAAAACCTTCTCTTCTAGTCTCTCTATTTTTCAAATTAAACTAAGACTGTGATTGCAAATATCAGAGAAAAAGATTACGCTAATGGATTTCGGTAGAAGGAGAACTCACCAGTATACCTTCAAGGTTCCAAAACTAGGGGATTTGAGAGAGTTAGCGAGGATGATCGTTAACCCAGAGGCTTTCAGAGCCAAGCATGGTGGTTTGCTACCACTGTTAAAGAGTCCATGTGATTAAGGGAATCATGGACGCACTCATTCAGTTCTACGATCCGGTTTATCATTGTTTCACATTCCCGGATTACCAGCTGGCACCAACGCTGGAGGAGTATTCTCATCTGACTGATTTACATATCACAGATCGAGCTCCATTTTCTGGACTGGAAGAAATTCTAAAGAATCAGACTATTGCAAGAGCAATTCATTTGGACGAGTCTGAGGTCAGGACTCACATGATTACTATGGGTGGCATCCAAGGTTTGCCAGCCCAGTTCTTGACAAAGAAAGCTCTGTACTTTGCTAGTATAGGGAACGGGACTGCTTTTGAAAGCATCTTTGTCTTGCTCACCTACGGGTTATTTTTGTTTCCCAACATTAATAACTTCGTCGATATCAACGCTATTAAGGTTTTTCTCATTGGAAACCCTGTGCCGACTTTGCTCGCAGATGCGTATCATTCTGTACACTTAGGAAATTTTTACAGCGGAGGGGAGATCACATGCTGTGTACCTTTGCTTTACAAGTGGTTTATTTCTCAAGTCTGCCGCTTTTTGGGATTGCAAGAGTGTCTTATGTTGGTCGCAGAAGATCATGTCTCTCACCAATTCTGATATAGATTGGTGTAATAGGATCTATGAGGGAATCAGAATCATTGACCGTTCTGGAAACTTCCCCAGCGTACCCCTCATAGGAACTAAAGGAGGAATCAACTATCATCCGATATTAGTTCTTAGTCAATTTGGATACCCGATGAGACACATCCCACTGGGTGTTCATCTGGAAGGTCTTTTCTTCAAAGAAGGAGAAAACGACAGAGCACTAAAGATGGAAATAGTGCAAGCTTGGAAACAGGTTCATAAGAAAGGACGAGAGTCTCTGGGAAAACCGGACTGTGTCTCGGTGGAGCCTTATCTCCATTGGGTACAAACTAGAGCTCTCAAGCTAAAGATGCCTTATCCTCGTTACGGAATTCTTCCGCCGAGGGAAATTGTCATGTACTTCATGACGGAAACTGAAAGGCTTTAGGTTACTCTCAACAAGGTTCAAAAGGAAAGAAGGTCTTGGAAGAACAAGTACCGCACCCTCGACGTAGAGTGTATCCAAATACAGCAACTACTGAAAGAGAAAAATGCTCTGATTGAAATTTTGGAGCAGCACGCTGTAGAGAATCAAGATGACCAAAGGAATTTGCTCACTCCTTTCACTTGGCAAAGGAATGACAACCCGACAACGGCCCAAGCGCCCCGGTCAAAGAAAAGGAAGATACCAGAGTCAGCACCCGGTTTCTCCTCAGAGAGGACTCGGGACCCATTAGTTTAGGTTTCTGTTTCTACACTTTGTAATCTACTGTATTTCCATTTCTGTAATCCTTTGAATTTCAATAAAAAGGGGTTTCCCCGCTATTTGATATTTGCAATCTAATTGTCGAAGTTTATTTTGATTAAACCAAAAAAATAACAATTAATATAATCATTGCATTCATCATTCTCACATCGCGTATTCTTCTTCCCTACGAATCTCACGTTTGTGACTCGATTCTAGAGTCAAACTGTCTCATTCGTATAATACTCGGGCCAATCGTCAGAAAAAGATGGATGATCTTGAGAAAGAAAACAGAGAGTTGAAAGAAGAGATCGACGCTTTGAGAGAGGATATGAGAAAGCTTCGTAACGACATGCAAGCCATGGCAGAAGGTCAGCTACAAAGAACTGTGATCTCAGAGATCACTTCAACGCCCATCATAGAAAAGTATGATCCTAGGTATCAGATACCGAAAGACCGTCCTTGGGGCATGCCTGTTAACTATATCCCGGAAGGATATGTTCCGCCGATCACTGAAGATCAGGGAATCGCAACAGAAGCCGCTGGGCCTGAAGGTTACAAACTTCGGGAAAGCGAAGAGGCCAGGGGCATACTCAAGACTCCTGAAGGTTACAAACTTCGGGAGGCGCCAAGACTTACTGCCGTAGTCACGGTACCACCCCCTGTGGTGCACACTGTCCCGGAAGGACAGATTCCACCAACACCTTCTGGTAAGAAGGAAACTATGTTTGACAGAATGGAGGAATTCCAGGAATAGTTCTTGGAAATGCAGAAAGAGCTGCAAGCCATTCGCGGTCAGGATCTATTTGGAAAGGACGCCGCAGACCTCTGCTTGGTCCCAAATGTGAAAGTCCCGCACAAGTTCCAAGTGCCCGACTTTGAAAAATACAAGGGTAACTCTTGCCCTCAAAGCCATTTGGTGATGTACGCTCGGCGGATGTCAGCTCAGACGGAGAATCAGGACCTGCTGATTCACTACTTCCAGGATAGTTTGACCGGTGCCGCACTCAAATGGTACATGGGTTTAAACCGTACTACGATCAGTACATTTAGAGATCTTGGTACTGCCTTCGTCCAACAATACAAATACAATTTGGACATGGTACCCGACAGAGATCAACTCAGATCAATGTCACAAAAGGACAAGGAAACATTTAAGGAGTATGCTCAAAGGTGGCGTGAAATTGCCGCTCAAATTTGTCCACCTCTTGAGGAAAAAGAGATGACAAAGATCTTCTTAAAGACCTTAAGCTCATTTTACTATGACCGAATGATTGCCAGTGCGCCCAGTGATTTCACCGAAATGGTCGGCATGGGTGTACGTCTTGAGGAAGCCGTCCGAGAAGGACGTTTGGTAAAAGACACTGGATCGACGAGCGGTACTAAAAAATACGGTAGTGCTCTCCCTAAGAAAAAAAAGCAAGATATTGGGAATATCTCTCTCGGAAAGCAAAGGCGTCCTTATCAGCCAGTAGCAGCTGTTACTCCTGCTATCGGCCCCGCGCCTGTTCCTACGTACCAACCTCAGGTTGTGCAGAGCCAACCTGACCAACAAAGGACACAACAACCTCTTCAGCAGGCTCGTCCTCCATACAATAACAACCGTACAACACGACCATCAGGGTTTGATCCTATTCCCATGTTGTACGCAGAGCTGTTTCCGTTACTGCTGGCTAAGGGGCACATTCAGACTAAGTTTCCCCTTTCAGTTCCGAAAAATCCGCCTTTTTGGTTTAAAGCGGATCAGACATGCCCTTATCATCAAGGAGGTTCAGGGCATAACATTGAGACTTGTCTCAATTTCAAATCCGACGTCCAAAAGCTTGTTAGGAGCGGGCTCTTATCTTTCAAAGATAGGAATCCTAATGTTCTTACGAACCCGCTGCCTCAACATGAGAAAGCTGCAGTCAATCTGATTGAGAAAGAGACTAACAATGTCTATCAAATTCACGATGTACTCTTATTGGGGACCAATCTGGTCAAGATGCATTGTAGACAGAGTGGATATGGCCATGTGCCACCTCATAATTATCACTAGTGTGATATCTGCTCTAAAGACAACCAGGGATGTTCTGTAGTGCAAGCAGCTCTACAGGAACAAATGGATCTTGGATGGATCCAAGAGCACCGAGTTCGTGGAGTTAACATGGTTTACACGAATTCCAACGTCATTCAAAACCACGACATCCGTGCGATGAATGTCAACTTGGTGGCGATGCACTCAAGGCAAAGCCAGTATCATAATCTGCCGCGGCACGATTACAGTTCCTGTCTGATTTGCTCGGTAAATAAACAGGGATGCTCTTTCATACAAGAGGCCCTCCAGCGTCAGATGGATCTTGGATGGATCCAAGACTACCATGATAGGAACTCCTATCAAATCAACATGGTTCAGATCTTTGGCATTCGCGTGATGAATACCAACCTGGTAGAGTTACATGCTGAGCAGGTCCGACTCGGATTCTTAATATCACATGATTATCAAAACTGTAAAGCAGGTTGCGAAAATGATCGAGGTTGTACCCTTGTCCAGGAGGCACTTCAGCACTTGTTAAATCATTGGTGGATGCCAATTTATATGGACGAAGATAATCAGCAGATTAGTATCAATCACAGGAATCCTACTCGTCGTCAAAGTCAGGATGTCCGGTCAATGGAAGATAACCTAGTGAGGTTACATTGCATTCAAAGTGGGCGTGGCCAGGTGCCACCACACAACTATGACAGTTGTAGCGTCTGTTCGGAAAGTAACCAAGGGTGTTACCTTGTGAGAGCAGCTCTTCAGGGTCAGGTCGATCATGGAGAAATTCGTCCATATCCAGGTTCAGGACCCATCATTTGGTCGCCGAACTACCTTGTCGAGCAAGTTGAGGATGTTGTTACGATCTCTGGTCATCACAGGACCAGGGATGTTTTTGCCATCATCCCTCTACTTGACGAATCTAGAGTTCCCAACCGGGAACGGATCAAGGTTACTTATGATGGTCAGAAAAATCAGAAGGTTCCCATAGTCATCTATCTATCGGGGCCACTACCGTATGAATCAGCTAAGGCAATCCCTTACAAATACGGTGCAACAATAATCGAGAATGGAAAGGAAATTCCATTACCCTCCGTCGTGAATATTGCAGACATCAGTCGTGTAACACGGAGCGGTCGAATCTTCAACCGAGGGGTTGGAGAATCCAACAAAGAAAAGGAATTTCAGGCGGAAATTCCTGATCCACCAGTCAGTCAATCTGGTAATCCCGACTTTTCAAAAGACAAAGATGAGATGCTAAAGCTCATCCAAAGGAGTGAATATAACATTGTTGATCAACTGTTACAGACTCCTTCAAAGATCTTAGTATTATCGCTGTTACTCGGTTCAGAAGCCCACAGGGAGGCTCTACAGAAAGTCTTGGAGCAAGCTTTTGTGGAACCGGATGTAACAATTAGACAGTTCGATAGTATTGTCTCTAACATCACTTCCTGCAATAATTTGGGATTTAGTGATGAGGAATTACCTGAAGGGGGTCGTCGTCATAACATGGCGCTCAACATTACGGTTAACTGTCAGGGCGATGCTTTAGCCAACGTACTGGTAGACACAGGGTCAGCCCTGAATGTTATGCCGAAGTCCACTTTGATGCAATTATCATTTAAGGGCCCTCCGATGAGAGTCAGCGAGGTCGTCGTCAAAGCATTCGACGGATCCAGAAAAACAGTTATCGGCGAAGTTGATCTTCCCATAACTATTGGTCCTCACACTTTCCAAATCACTTTCCAGGTCATGGACATCCGGGCAACATACAGTTGTTTATTAGGAAGACCTTGGATACATCAGGCTGGAGCGGTTACTTCAACCCTCCACCAAAAGCTAAAGTTCGTCAAGAACGATCAACTTGTCACGGTTTGTGGGGAACAAGCCTTGATTGTGAGTAACCTATCATCATCTACTTATGTAGAACCCGAGGAGGTTATTGGAACTCAGTTCTAAGCACTATCGGTGAGCAAGAACGATCAATCCGAAGAAGGAACTTCAATTTCTTCATACAAAGATGCTATCAAAACGGTCGAGAGTACCGATACGACAGGATGGGGATGGCTTGTCATTCCCACTGACAATAAAATAAAGAAGGGTCTTGGTTTTTCTGCAACCTGTACTCAGACAGCTGCCAATGATGAAAGTCTTCATCCCCTTCAAAATTTCTTCCAAAGTGGAGGTTTCCTTCACCCAGTGTCTCAAGCAGTACATGCTATCAATGAGGAAGATTCCTCTGACACAGATGAAGAGTGGAAGTCCTACCTTAACAAGGACGGCTATATGTCTCAGGAAGAGGTGCCTATGCCTTTTTTCTTTCCTACAGAAAGTCCGAGATTTATACCAAGATCAGATGTCGAAATGATCTACGGGGATCGTGATCCAGAAGGATGTCGTGCTCCACCAAATTCATTAGAGGAAGACACTCTGATGAAAGAAAACTTTGATCGCAATTACTATGGCCCGATGGATGGTCTGCCGATGTGGCAGCCTTACCCAGGAAACTTGGGGCAAGAAAGTCAGCCGAGTAATGAAACTCAGCTGAGCGCCATTGAACAGAATACCTGTGTCCCCGCCATGTCATGGGATCAACACTCAGGTCATTCAGAAACTACTCAACATGAAGATGAATTCGCAACGTTCGCAGGACTCGAATTCATCAACTATGCTTTTCCTGAGGTCAACGTCATCGAGAGGGATAACTTCTCCAGTTCCAAAGAAGTTTGGGACACCTTGGGACAACCGAGTGGAAAATACGACTATATGGTCAAGTACACTACTCCCGAAAGCTCTCGTATCAGGCTCGAAGATATCCAGTCAACTGGATGGGGAGATGCAACTGAGAGCACCAATGCTATGCAAAATGCAACAGAGGAATCCTCCTACGACAATTCTGCCTGGGAGACAGATTCCAACGATCCTGCTCCACCAGAAATCAGCGTCATTTCTGAAGACAAATCAAGGAAGGTGCCAGACTTTGTGATTCACCGAGGAGTTCGCCGCCAATGGGTTGCCGTCGAGGTTCCGAAGGTCGTTCGTCAGTCAAAGTAATTGTCATCTTTAACCTTTCACCCTGCCCAGGTGAAACGGATGTTTTGATAGGGCTCGCTTTCTGTAAATTTCCCTCTTCGCTTTGCCCAAAGCGAGTGAGTTTTGTTTTATAGGGCTGTAGTTTCAAGATTCGACTTGTTCATTAATAAAATAACGTCGTTCTGTAATTTCCGCATTAATTGCTGTTTTCTCTTTTTGCTTTTTCAGAAAATGGTAATCCTAAAAAAAAACATTCAAAAATAAAAACAAGCAATAAAATAAATACACTGCACGCACTTACATTTTCTCTATCTCTTCTAAACACGAATCATCACGTCATGGAGATTGCTTGTTTTATACCCCGTTGAAACATACGATCCGATGCCTTCTTCCAACTTTGAGTTCTCGGTATTTGAGGCTGAAGAAGAAAATGACAACGAAATTCCAAAAGAGATCTCCCGACTACTCAGACAAGAGGAAAGGTCCATTGAACCTCACAAAGAACCGTTGGAAACGGTAAACTTAGGTTCAGAAAAAGAGAGAAAAGAAATCAGGATCGGAGCTCTGCTCAGTCCAACTGTCAAAGAAAGTTTGATAAAGCTTCTCAAAGAATTCCCCGATGTATTCGCTTGGTCCTATCAGGATATGCCAGGGTTGGATACCAACATCGTGGAACATCATTTACCGTTAAGATCGGAATGTCCGCCAGTAAAGCAAAGGTTGAGACGCACTCACCCGGACATGGCCATCAAAATCAAAGAGGAGGTACAGAAACAGATCGACGCGGGTTTCCTCGCTACATCTGAATATCCTCAATGGTTAGCCAACATCGTACCCGTTCCCAAAAAGGACGGAAGGGTCAGAATGTGTGTTGATTACAGAGATCTGAACAAGGAAAGTCCAAAGGACGACTTTCCTTTACCACACATTGACATGCTGGTAGACAGCACAGCAATGTTCAAAGTATTCTCCTTCATGGATGGATTCTCGGGCTATAACCAGATCAAAATGGCGCCGAAAGACATGGAGAAAACTTTGTTCATTACCCCATGGGGTACCTTTTGTTACAAGGTAATGCCGTTCGGTTTGAAGAATGCCGGGGCAACCTATCAAAGGGCCATGACTACTCTGTTTCATGACATGATACACAAAGAAATCGAGGTATATGTCGATGATTTGATTGCAAAATCAAGAACAGAGGATGATCACGTTGAACATCTGTCAAAATTGTTCGAACATCTAAGAAAATTCAAGCTCCGCTTGAATCCCAACAAGTGCACCTTCGGTGTCCGTTCAGGGAAACTACTAGGGTTCATCGTCAGCCAGAAAGGGATTGAAGTTGATCCTGACAAGGTCAAGGCCATTCAAGAAATGCCTTCTCCGAAAACTGAAAAACAAGTCAGAGGATTCCTGGGACGTTTGAACTACATCTCCAGATTCATATTCCTTATGACCGCCACTTGTGCGCCGATTTTCAAGTTATTGAAAAAGAACCAGGATTGTGTTTGGTCAGAAGATTGCCAAACCGCCTTCGACAGTATTAAGGAATATCTATTGAATCCTCCGATTCTATCACCTCCAGTGGAAGGAAGACCACTAATCATTTACCTCACAGTCCTAGAGGACTCAATGGGATCTGTACTTGGCCAACAAGACGAAACTAAAAGGAAAGAGTCTGCCATTTACTATCTAAGCAAGAAATTTACCGACTGCGAAACTCGGTACACAATGCTTGAGAAAACTTGTTACGCTTTGGCTTGGGCAGCCAAACGTCTTCGCCAGTACATGATTCGTCATACTACTTGGTTGGTCTCCGAAATGGATCCAATCAAGTACGTTTTCGAAAAACCTGCTCTCACGGGAAGAATTGCCCGTTGGCAGATGTTACTATCAGAATATGACATAGAGTACCACGCTCAGAAAGCCGTTAAAGGAAGTATTTTAGCCGATCATTTGGCTCATCAACCGATTGACGATCAAGAATCAATCGGGTTTGACTTCCCAGACGAAGATGTCATGTATCTAAAAATGAAAGATTGCGATGAACCGCTACCCAGTGAAGGGCCAGAACCAGGTTCCCAGTGGGGACTTATCTTTGACGGAGCAGTCAATCATTATGGAAATGGAATTGGGGCAATCATTATTACCCCTCAGGGTATCCACATTCCTTTCACTGCCAGAATTATGTTCAAATGTACGAACAACGAGGCCGAATACGAAGCATGTATCATGGGTCTCGAAGAAGCGATTGATTTAAGGATCAAAAACTTGGATGTATACGGCGATTCAGCTCTGGTTATTAACCAGATAAAAGGATATTGGAACACATACCAATTGTCGCTCCCAGGATTTTCATCCAAGTACAAACGCGAAAGTGGCACCGAACAGAGTCGCCAACAATGTGTATTTATCCCAAGAGAGGGAAAGGAAACACTGCATAAACCTGAAGGAAAGGAAAGAGCATGGTCTCGCGACCAAGAGAACTGGGTTCAGGAGTCGGTTACGCGAGAGGAAGGTATTAGCACCCCCTCGCGTCCATCGTACCCGATGGGATCCACGCTTGCTGCTTCAATCAAAGGGTGTAAGAAAAGAATGCTGGAAAAAAGGAACTGAAAGAAAAGGAAAGAGAAAAAAAAACAAATGTAGGGAAAATAAAAGAAGTGCTCGCATGGGCCCTACCCCACTGCCTACGTATCTCATCGGGATCATGAGAATCAGAGCGACGTAGTTCCCCTCACTAGGGATGGATTGCATTTTTTAGAGAACGGCTTACGTTCTAGCTCAGGTGTTGCAGGCTCGCTGGTCCGAGTGCGTTACCATCTTGCAAGAGAACGAGTAGGAGCACGTTCATACGTTGAGAGTGAGTGAGATGAGAAAAGAATTCCCGAAGGAAAGACGTAATTGTTTGTTTTTGTCTTTTAGAAGTTTTTCCCATTTATTTGCATATGATAGTGTATCTGAATCTTAGTTATTGGAATGTGTACATTCTCGCATTCCAAGATGGAATGGGTAAGAAAGCACACTAAGGGTGAAGAAGACCCTCACACTTAGTTCCAATTATCAAGGTTCAAACACACTAGCATACTTGTGTTTATTAAGTGTTTTTGTTGATTAAGAAATGAAGAAGTGTTTTTTATTATTTGCACCTTCAACAAGCATTGCATTCAAGTCTCTCATACAAGATCGAATGTTTAACACATTGACCCAAGATGGGCTATAATGCTATACATTCTAAGATTAGAAGAGAAGACCCCTTGTAATCTTTTCTTTATATGAAAGGCCTAAATGCAATAAATGCTTACCTTTATTATATGTTTTGAATTTTCTTTGAGATGAGAAGAGAGACTCAAGAGAGGAGAAAAGGTAAAAATCTATATGAACTAAGACTCAATCCTAATTGATTAATTAAATGAGTGATCCTAATGGTTTGTGAGGTTTAAAACCTAACTCTAAAAGAAGAGATAAGAGACTCAAAGTGTAAGAGAAAATGGGAGTTAGTTGTTAGTGTGCTCGCCAATGATAGGGATCCTCGTGCCTACGTATCCTCATTAGGGAATGAGGAATCAGAGCATCCGTAGTTCGTGGTAACGACCACGGAAAGGAAACGGTCTCGATCGCATGGGTGCGAGAGAACAAAAGGGAAGGACACACAGAAAGTCAAAGGGGAAACTCGGTCCTACCAGTTAGCATGCAATGATGGTCCTAAAGTCAGGATCAAGGGAAGTCTACCTAATGTTATCAGGCATGGATTGCTATCCTAAGTTCTCTCCTACCTCCGACTTAATCAAAAATTAAGTGGAGCGAGTAATCCTACGGGATCATGTCATCAGACAAGTAAACACAGGATAAATCAATCACAAAATGAACTAAAAGCAATAACAGAGTAAACAGTGTCAGTCAACAATAGTATCACACAATCAAAGTAAAAAAAGGGGAGCTTTAGCCAAGGGGTCATATCAACCGAGGCAAACAAGCTAGCTGTGGGAAGTAGGTACTCATCCAATGGTATCGAGAACCATGGAGAGCAGAGTAAGAAAGGGGAAGATGTGAGTCAGATCACATAAGCATCAGTATCGATCAATGCGAGCTATAGGCAAGGCGTGGGGGTTTGATTACTAAACCCTTCTTCCACTTGACCGACTCGATAACAGGAGCAGGTAATGTTCAAAGCTTCAATCATGTAATGAGAGCTAAGAATGACTCGACTAGAATAACGGGGGTCGATTGCAAACCCTAACTTCCGTCAATTGCCTTCTTGGAGGTCTTGCCAGGGGGAAATGGGAATGGGATGCCTCATAGAGGTCTTCAGGCACAATATTAAACAATCACAAACAGAGCCTCCTTTGAGGACTTCCATCATTGTCGGCCAAGTGGCACGGACTCCCAATCCTACTTCTCATGGCATAAAAAGGAAAAATGCAGAATTAGTAAAAGAGAAGAGAAGTGATACCGAACGAATATCAATCCGTAGCAACACAAGCAAACTACAAGCAAACCGACAAGCTTCTAGTAACCTAGCATAAATGGACAAAGGTGTTAGAAAATGGAATGGATCCGTGAAAGGCATGGAACCAAATGCTCTTAAAAAAACAATAAAACGAGGCCAAAAGCCATAAACAGCAGCAACAACAGCGCTCCAACACCTGCATAGCTGTAAAAACTAACAGCGAATAAAAACAGCCTATAACAGCTACTATTTCCAGAACAGGGCAGGTGTGTATGCAACCAAACAGAATAGCAACATTCTACAACATACTTTGTGCACAGCAGCTGTGTATACTACAGCAACTTCTATGTTTAATGTGAAACACTACAAAATAAACTCAAAGATTAGTCAAAGTTCAAATGGAAATAACCAAGGTGAACAACTAAGATAAAAAGGAAATGTCAATAAGAAGTAATTGAAATCAATGCTAAAATGTAAACAACACTTAGTCAACCATCTATGCAAAACATATTAAGGACTATTAACAAAGTTTTCAAATGAAACTATTAGGAAAATATTAACACTAACACCTATGTCTAATCAATGTTAGAACTAAGTCAAACCAAACTATACCAATGTCAATCGGTTCAAAGTTAATTCCAATGAACAATTAATAGACAATTAGTGACCGATTAAGCCAAAAATAATTAATGCCATTAAGCAAAAAACAATTAGTAAGCGAAAACAATTAGTGCCATTAAGCGAAAATCAATTAGTGAACAATTAAACTAAAAACATGTAGTGCGATTAAGCAAAAACAATTAGCCAAAAACCATTAGCAAAACTTAGCTCTAATTAGTTCCAATTTTAACCAAAATTATTATACCATTAATCAACTAATAAACCATGCAAAGAGTCAATTAGAAACACGATTAAATTCTAATGGAACACTAAACTAAAAAAACAAATCCAATTCTAATTCTAACAATTAAGTCCAAACATGATTAATCAAGATTCATTTCCAATTATCTTAAATCCAGAACTAATCTAACACTAACATTTCTAATTAAGATTTACTTCAAAAATTGCTACCTAATTAGTTTCACAAGGAGAGAGAAAATAAATCATATAATCGTGGATGTCAGTGAGAATATTGGGGGTGTGGTGAGGAGCCAAAAAAAACCCGCCCATGGGCCTAAGATATCAATTCAGCTCAAACCTAAACCCTTCAGCTACTACATCATTCCCCTGTTACTTCCCTGATGTTAAACTTCCTTGTTGCACCGTCTAAGGTCTCTCCGCCTCCCTCAGTTCATCTCCTCATCGTCCCAATCAAATCACCGTATTCCCTCCGTCTGCATCGCGTCGGCATCTCCTTCTACAACGGAGAAGGTCTTACCATCACTTAAATTACCGATTCTCCACCCTCAACCTAAATACGAGGCTGATTCCGTCTACTTATCAACCACCTCCCCGAATCATTACCACGAAGCTTATGAACCCTAAGTTTCAGAACCCAAACCAAACGTTGAACACGCACTAATCTTGTCTCAAATATTAGGGCTATGGCTTCTCAACAAGAATCCTAAGACCTGGCGACGAAATCAGAGGATAAATGAGGGAGATACGCGAAGAGCATACCTTCGTAGTGTGGCCGTGATTGCAACGTGGAAGATGAAGTCCAAACCAGAATTTCAGAGACGCTCGCGAGGTAAACAATCTTGAACTCTTCACTTCTGCTATCGTGATTCTCCTCGTCTATTGCTTCGTCTTCTTCAATAAGCTTCTACTTTGCGTGCGCGTTGTGAATCGTTCTTGTTGTGAAGTGCTCGTGGTTGAATGTGTTGCTTTCTTTGAACGATTTCAGGTTCTTCGAAGTTATGGCGATGCTAATTTGAATTGCGGATACTGGATGATGAAGGTTGAAGCAACAAATACCGGTCCTCAATTGTTAAGAATTTCTTCTCGTTTCTGATTCTCGCTTTGGAATTTGTTGATGAAGGATTGAAAGATGCAATCTCGAATCGGCGTCTGCGTCGACTTCATAGATAATGCTTTGATCTCCCTCTTTCCTCCATTATTCTCTTCTATAATCTTCTCTCTTTCTTTTTCTGTACGGTTATTGTGCGGTTTCTTGAAGATTCGTAGATGTCGAATTCTCGGTTTGCAAATTGCCTTGAAATTTGGTTGTAGGTTCAACGGATTGATGATTGATGATGAAGGAAATTGAAGATGATAGATAATGGAGCTTGAAGGTACTGTAGAATGGATTGAAGATGATGAAGGTTTTTTGAATTTGTGAATGATGAAGCTCTCCCCAGGTTGAGATGAAATTGAAGATGGAAGTAGGAGAAAGACGGCAGAGAGAGTTTTCGTTAGCCAAATCTGTTAGAGTCAGTTGGTTAGGATTTTTTCTGTTATTCTGTTATAGAAATCCACATGATGAATTTGTAATTTTCTGTGAAATTTCCTTTTTTGTAATGATTTTCTGCTGAACTTCTATGAACCGCCGCTGTTGTGTATATAATCCTTTCTAAAGCTTCTTGAATGATACGTTCAGACTAAGCATCCCACACATTAATTGCACATTCCATCTCTTAGGCGAAATAACTCTCTTCATATTGAATGAATGGTGGGCAATTGGTTATTTGGATTTATAATTGCATTTAAAAAAATGGAAAATTTAATGGATAGAATGGCTCTAAATGGGTTTAAAGTGGATGACAAGAATGGATATAGGTTGAAAAATGGTTTTAAACAAATGGATGAAATTGGACAATGGGAATGGATATGGATCAATAAATGGAATTGGTTTGATTATTTAAATGGACAAATTGAATTTAAAATCTAAATGGATATTGAATTGGTTTTGGAGGTGGATATGGATAAGCTTGGTTTTGAAAATGGATTAAAAGAAAGTGATGTGGATAATGGTTAATTGTTTAAAAATGAAAATGGATATTTATAGAATGAATTGAAATGGATTTAAAATGCGGAATGAAAATGGTTTAGAGAATGGGTATAGAAGTGGATTATAAGTGGAATTTGGAATTTATGGAAATGGTATCAGAATGGTTATGAGTTAGCAAAAAGGAGTTGTGTCTCGAATTCCAAACAAGTCACATGATCACATTCAATCCACATCCATCTTCAGATCCAAAGTGACTAGGAAAACCTCGGATCAGGAAGATTACAACGAGGAGAATTCAACCTCTTGCTCAAACTTGACCGGGAATAGAAACCGGATGAATCCCTTCTGAATAAGGCCAAGAAGATTCTTTGATCCCATGTCTTAGAAATACAATGCAATAAATGATTATGAGTTATGACCTAAAATGCAAAATGAGCGCGAAGCAAAAGCCAGAAAAAGGTAGGGCAAATTTTGGGGTGCTACAGCTGCCCCTATTCAATCGACTTGGAATTGAAGGGATGATAGCAACTGCTTTCAGACATTCAATGTACGAGGTGATTGAATACAAAAAGAACCGCAAAATTTGCACTCTGTGGAGAATAAGAAAAAAGGATATAAACCCAACCAAATAAACTCTGCTTGGATAAAACTCTGATGATAACTATAACACTGGAGAGATGTCTTTTGTACGACGCCAGATGACTACTGGCTTGCCACACTGCGGGTGGACTTTAACAATGTCTTTTGTACGACGCCAGGCGACTACTGGCTTGCCATACTATTGATGGACTTTAAGAATGTCTTTTTGAACGACGCCAGGCGACTACTGGCTTGCCATACTGTTGATGGACTTTAATAATGTCTTTTTGAACGACGCCAGGCGACTACTGGCTTGCCATACTATTGATGGACTTTAATAATGTCTTTTGTACGACGCCAAACGACTACTGGCTTGCCACGCTACTGGTGGACTTTGCAGCCTCGCGCCACCCGAAGACGGACTTTTGCCAATCCACTGTTGGACTTTTGCCACCCGAAGACGGACTTTTACCAATCCACTGATGGTCTTTTAGCTGCTTTGCCACCCGAAGATGGACTTTTGCCAATCCACTGTTGGACTTTTGCCACCCGAAGACGGACTTTTGCCAATCCACTGTTGGACTTTTGCCACCCTTAGATGGACCTTTCGCCAATCCATTGTTGGACTTTTGCCACCCTTAGATGGACCTTTCGCCAATCCACTGTTGGACTTTTGCCACCCGAAGACGGACTTTTGCCAATCCACTGTTGGTCTTTTAGCTGCTTTGCCACCCGAAGATGGACTTTTGCCAATCCACTGTTGGACTTTTGCCACCCGAAGACGGACTTTTGCCAATCCACTGTTGGACTTTTGCCACCCTTAGATGGACCTTTCGCCAATCCATTGTTGGACTTTTGCCACCCTTAGATGGACCTTTCGCCAATCCACTGTTGGACTTTTGCCACCCGAAGACGGACTTTTGCCAATCCACTGTTGGTCTTTTAGCTGCTTTGCCACCCGAAGATGGACTTTTGCCAATCCACTGTTGGACTTTTGCCACCCGAAGACGGACTTTTGCCAATCCACTGTTGGACTTTTGCCACCCGAAGACGGACTTCTGCCAATCCACTGTTGGACTTTTGCCACCCGAAGACGGACTTTTGCCAATCCACTGTTGGACTTTTAGAATTTGCAAAATTGTATTACTCTCTGCATCTGTGTCAGACATCTCTGCTGACTCTGCTGAGGAGCAATGACCAATGATTTGACTTTGGAGACTCCTGAAAGGATAACCTCTCCACTGGAGAATGAATGAACAATCCGTCTGCTTCGAATTGCCAAGCTTGCCAAAAATAAATTGGACTTGAAGAATAATAGATCTGCCAGTAATCACTTCATCTGCTGGGGGAATGAATTCTGGTCACAGCGACTCCGCTGGGGATGAGAATTTCTTTGCATGGCGTCTTGCTAAGGAAGAAAAGTCATAAAAAAACTCTGCTTGGGGATCTATCCAATCCAAGACCCTTTGTAGGGGTTATCCACCTTTTGACCCGGCTGGGGAAAGACTGTGCCATCCTTGTTGAGGAATAGATTCTGCCGATCTTATAAACCTCTGCGGGGAGAACAACAACTCAGCTGGGGAGTATTGCTGACAAGATTCGATGCTGACCTCTGTGGGGGATCATTACCAGAGACACAAACTTGCTGGGGACCAGGGCTACTTTGCCAGGGATATGCGAATCCTGGTTAGAACATTCCCCTGCAACTTGCTAGGAAAGAGTCCTTAGAGATCTGTTGGGGAAACCTAAAGCAAATCCACAGTAGTCTGCTGAAGAATATGACTGTCAAGTTTAGGATAAGTACCACAATGCCCCATGTTAGGCGAGCTTCCCTTTAGACAATTCCGTTAGGGATGACGAGTTTATAACAAACTCTGCTTGAGGAAACTGCTTTAAAACGTCTCGTGCTGGGGAATGCCTTTTGAGAGGATTTTACAGAAGACCAACTGTCCTCGAACTCTACTGGGGATGATCAACACTTCATGATGGGGAAACAAACATGCCCCATGCTTGGACAAACCAACAATTTGTCCCCGAAGAAGATGTCATAAGAGGATTTTACAGAAGATTTAGCCTCTTCAAACTCCTGCGACTTCGCTGGGGATAATGACCATCAGCTTCGGTGTCGACGAGACCACTCTTTTGGGGAACCTGTGACCATTATCGACACAGAAAAGCTTGTAGCTGTTGGAAGGACTGAATAAGAGAATCGACTTAATAAGATACCACGATACCCAGTTGAGCTCAATTCGTTGATATCGAATCGTCGTGACCGATCGTCGACCGAATGATGGACTTAATCAGTGAACATTGTGACAAAAGGGTGACCACCTTTCTCGAACATGATTGCCCCAGTCTTCTGCATGGAAGTAAGTGATTACTCGTCTAGAAGACATGATCCCGTGATCTCGCAAAGGCTTCAATTTTGCCTTTGAGCCTAGTATGAGGCTGCTACCTGCAAGCAAAGGATATGCACGTATACCCCGTGCGAGATATGACTTCTGCAACTGAGAAAATCTAACTCTGAACCACCACTTGTTGGGGAGAAAGGTTTGCATGCAATCTCTTGCTGGAGAACATTATTAATGAAGCCTACTGAAGACGGGGACCAAAAATGCCTTGGGTTGGAATGCCCCTTAGTTTCACTCCTTTTGGCTGATTGACTGCATATGCGTGACCAACTGTTTTTCTTCACTTGTCCCAAACCAACATGGTCCACCGGAAGAAATTGTCCCAAGAGGATTTTACAGAAGACTTGACATCCAAAACGCTTCAATGTCTTCAAACTCTCGTAGAGATTCGTTGGATCTCGCCGTAACTGCCCCAGACCGCATGGAT
Source organism: Lathyrus tuberosus (assembly GCA_022829125.1). NCBI lineage: Eukaryota > Viridiplantae > Streptophyta > Magnoliopsida > Fabales > Fabaceae > Lathyrus > Lathyrus tuberosus. Next base: position 1,529,022 of record JALAZF010000470.1, on the reverse strand, counting down.
TACTTAGAAGAAGTCATCGCATGAGGATTTTACAGAAGACTTGGCAAGCTCAATGCTTCAGTGTCTTCAAACTCTTGTAGAGATTCGTTGGATCTCGACGTAACTTCCCCAGACCGTATGGACTACAGAGGAATTCGCCTTGAAAAGATTCATGAACAATCTCATACCACCGTGGGATATTCTGTCCCAGTATTCTGAACTCTGGATAGGCTGATTAGTCGTTAGGATGGACTAACTTCTCGTGCTCTTGGTATAGCTTGCCCCAGTATGAACCTTGAAGTGGTTTTGCCCCTGACTACTGATCTTCGAAGGAAAACCAAAAATGCTTGCATTTGTAGGGATTTGAATCTTGCAATAATTGCCCCAGTTTGGTTGAACTTTGAAGAGATTTCTCGACGTGATTGGCTCAGATGAGCTACACCTTAAAGAGATGGTTCGACGTGATTGCCCCAGATCGACTACGTCTTAGCACAACTTGTTGGGAAAGCCCCTGCCCAACAAAGTTTCCTGAGGAAGTACCATTGGATATGGCTGCCCTTCGGGAGTTTCAGGATCCTCAACTCGACAAGATTAAGCTTCTGGACTGAATTTCCATATGTAAACTTCTTTTGATGTCAAACAAATGTATGCAAGCAGAAAATGTTTTATTCTGAGAATGAAAATTCTAATGCAACACAACATGTTAATCTCGAAGTTTTACTAAAAAGATGTAGCAAACCCTTTTGTGAGCGAATCACGGGTTAGGATACGACATTAATTTTTGAAAGAAATAATGCAATGCACATGCAACACCAACAAAGATCTTTTAGCACAACTGATAGGAGTCAGGAACGCTATCTCTTGGTAGTATGCCTTTGAAATAAACCTGTTTCAATTAGGACTTTTGAGGGTTGTAACGGGGCCTGGTTCACGGTTTTGAGAAAAAAGGATTTATGGCTCAAAGTTTATTGGTGCCCACCCACTCTCCGTGATGTTCTCCAGTCCTACGTTCAGCTAATTTGCACAAGCGTTCGCCTCTCAAAAGATTTCGTGATCTTTAAGGAACTCATGCATCTGATGGTTTGACACCTAATGAGGCTATGGAGTAACAGTCACCCATTTTGTCTTTTGTTCGTAGTCACACGACTTTGTTCTTGCTCGAGGATTTTCTTTTGTAATCCTTTTGTTTTTTGCTTTTTCATTCTTTTGCTTTTCGATCCCTAATTTTTGCCTGGACTGATTCTTTTGAATCTTTAGATGTTGGAGTCCAGCGGGATGCCCTAACTTTTGCCTAAGTTGCTTGTTTTCAAGTTTCAACTTAGCGGGCTTTTTTCATATTTTTTTATTCTTTTTTTTTTCTTGAACACGTCGTGTGACACTGGCCTGTCTTGACTTTGTTGAAAGGGTTGTGACTGCCTCACTCTTTGATTGTTGATGGATAACCATTGTGGTTTCACATCTCTTGACCTCTTGATGGTGGAATAGAAGGTAATGGATCCTCAGATGCACACTCCTTTTGAAATTTGAACGCTCGGTCAAATTAACTGACGTCTACCCTGCCCCTGGGTTAAATGTGAGGGTTTTTTCGTACGAAAGAAACTCCTACTTCAAGGCTCAAAGGGGTTAACGAGGGTCTATCTCCCTTATATCTCCAGTGTTTGGGGATTTGAATCAATGCCTGTACATCCTCAACAGGGTTTTTATTCAAAAGCACACAATTAGAGATTTCTGCATTTTCAGATCATCATTCTCCCTCAGAGAGTTTAAGCAAGATAATTGGTATCGCAATGCACATATACAAACTTATGAGTGAATACGAATGGATTACTTCAGGAAAAACATGCGCGCTTTATTAGGATTAACATAAAAAGAAAAACAGATTTCATGCATGCATACAAATGTTTTTGACAAACATAAAAAGCTACACATGAGAATGCAGTAAAGAAGCTAAATGATTGTCCTTGTTGAGGAGGCTTGACTCCGTCTGGACTTATTGATTCTGAAGATGTTTTTGCAAACTGGGTGCTCAATCTGATGAAGAAAATTCATTTATGTGCCACCCATCTGGTGTGATAACCTTTGAGTCGATCACGTCTTGCACCTTGTCTTTACCTTTACCTCTGAAAGACTTGCAATCTTCAATTAAATGGTCAGGTGCCCCAGGATGGTAGTCATACCTGGCATTTGGCATTGAAACCCCAAAGGAAGCTTTGTCGGAGATGATCCTGATGCGACTAGCTCAACCAGTTTGAATTTGAGCAAATGAGGAAACCCGTTGCACTTACGACATCGAAATAGGATCAAACTTCTTCTCAAGTTGTTCTGGCCTTTGCCCATATGCTCTGCCCCTAGGACTCTCTTGGGGAGATGGAGTTGGAAGCTGACAAGAGGTATCTTCAGGAAAGAAATTGATAATTAAGGTTGATAGATAAGGTTGCTCGCAAAGATCTCACACGATCTCCTGCCTACGTATCTCCATTGACTAATGAAGAATCAGAGCGACGTAGTTCCCCTCACCAGGGATGAGGATTGCTTTGCTTCCTTAACACCGCATTCTGGATTTCTGTAAGCAGGCCCATCTGACTCTTCACCCGGTTAACTTCTTCTCTCAGCAGTTTCTGACCGCGGGACAACGCCTGAATGTCCACCACAAAATGCCCCAGTTGGACCTTCATCTCAGTCACCTCCGCTCGGAGTTGTTCCATATCTGAACCTTGACTGTGGTGAATTGAGTAGTTGGAAGAAGTCATGTTGGTCGTTTCTGAAGAGAATACCCAGTCATAATGATGAATCCGCTCCGGAACACTTGTTATGCATATGAGTATGAGAATGCCATGCAAAATGCCATGTCCGAATATTTCCAGGGGATCATTATGCTTTGATTCGAATTTTTTTTTTTTTTTTTTTTTTTTGAAAAACATAAGAAATGGATGAAAATGCTTACTGGCAAGTCTCAAAGTTAGTATCCCTTGGAAATACAAGAACATGTATGCGAAAATGATGATGCAAATGCAACAGACATGGGATCAAAGGTTCCATATAATATGGATAACTGTTGTGCTGCTGGCTGAATAAGCTCATAAGTCGGCTCTGAAGAGAATACCGGAATACCAAAATACCGGCTAATCAGAATACCAGGATGCCGGGATATCGGCATAATCAGAATACCAGAATAAACAGAACACCGACGTGATCAGAATACAGTGATGCCAGAATATCGGCATAATCGGAATACCAGAATAAACAGAACACCGACGTGATCAGAATACAGTGATGCCAGAATATCGGCATAATCAGAGTGCCGGTATAATCGGAATACAATAATACCAGGCTGATGAGTCCACACTGATAAGAGAACCAAAATACCAGGTAGGATGAAAGTCAAGGTTACCTGCAAACCTGTAAACAACCCGCCCCTCTCACATGTGGGTACTAGGATGTTCAGTATCCCGGGCTCTCAGGTCGAGAAATGATGATACGTTCACCATTTCAGGTTTGGCATCATCATCAATCGAGGAGGCCTCAACTGATTCTCCGAAATGAAAGGTCCTCAGCTTCTGGCACTGAGGTCGAGAAGCAATAGTACATTCATCCCTCGGGGTACAGTACTATCGCCAATCGAGGAGTGCCTCCACTGATTCTCTTTCAAAAATAAGGCCATCCTATGCAAGTTCCAAAGTGGGCCCTCGGGTGCAAATGGGTTTGCCACAGAATGTGGTCTGCCACTGTCACCACTAAAGAGGGATGTTTCCACTAAGGCCTTCAATGATCGGTCACCAGAGTCGACAGCTCTCTAGATCGATATCCTGAAATGCGCAAGATACGCACGTCAGAACATGTCCCAAGATAGCCTCGTCTGGCTGTGAATTTCGTGAATACCCAACGCACTCCAAACGGCACGTAGGTCCCACTACTCTCCACTCTAATCCTAAGTGTATACTCAAGCCTGTGTAATGGGCTTATCTCTCAGAAATCCCATCCCGCCAAACAGACAAAACAGCGCAACACAATATAATATATGATATGTAATGCTAAAATGCAGTGAATACAGTAAAGTAAATAAACCGCAAAATAAAGCACAACAGTAAACACCCAATGAAAGAAAAACAAACAAGTGCTAGGATTGACTCGCTTAAGGATGGACCAGCAATAGGTCAACCTTCCCCAGCAGAGTCGCCAGCTGTCGCTCCCGGGATTTTCATCCAAGTACAAACGCGAAAGTGGTACCGAACAGAGTCGCCAACAATGTGTATTTATCCCAAGAGAGGGAAAGGAAACACTGCATAAACCTGAAGGAAAGGAAAGAGCATGGTCTCGCGACCAAGAGAACTGGGTTCGGGAGTCGGTTACGCGAGAGGAAGGTATTAGCACCCCCTCGCGTCCATCGTACCCGATGGGATCCACGCTTGCTGCTTCAATCAAAGGGTGTAAGAAAAGAATGCTGGAAAAAAGGAACTGAAAGAAAAGGAAAGAGAAAAAAAAACAAATGTAGGGAAAATAAAAGAAGTGCTCGCATGGGCCCTACCCCACTGCCTACGTATCTCATCGGGATCATGAGAATCAGAGCGACGTAGTTCCCCTCACTAGGGATGGATTGCATTTTTTAGAGAACGGCTTACGTTCTAGCTCAGGTGTTGCAGGCTCGCTGGTCCGAGTGCGTTACCATCTTGCAAGAGAACGAGTAGGAGCACGTTCATACGTTGAGAGTGAGTGAGATGAGAAAAGAATTCCCGAAGGAAAGACGTAATTGTTTGTTTTTGTCTTTTAGAAGTTTTTCCCATTTATTTGCATATGATAGTGTATCTGAATCTTAGTTATTGGAATGTGTACATTCTCGCATTCCAAGATGGAATGGGTAAGAAAGCACACTAAGGGTGAAGAAGACCCTCACACTTAGTTCCAATTATCAAGGTTCAAACACACTAGCATACTTGTGTTTATTAAGTGTTTTTGTTGATTAAGAAATGAAGAAGTGTTTTTTATTATTTGCACCTTCAACAAGCATTGCATTCAAGTCTCTCATACAAGATCGAATGTTTAACACATTGACCCAAGATGGGCTATAATGCTATACATTCTAAGATTAGAAGAGAAGACCCCTTGTAATCTTTTCTTTATATGAAAGGCCTAAATGCAATAAATGCTTACCTTTATTATATGTTTTGAATTTTCTTTGAGATGAGAAGAGAGACTCAAGAGAGGAGAAAAGGTAAAAATCTATATGAACTAAGACTCAATCCTAATTGATTAATTAAAGGAGTGATCCTAATGGTTTGTGAGGTTTAAAACCTAACTCTAAAAGAAGAGATAAGAGACTCAAAGTGTAAGAGAAAACGGGAGTTAGTTGTTAGTGTGCTCGCCAATGATAGGGATCCTCGTGCCTACGTATCCTCATTAGGGAATGAGGAATCAGAGCATCCGTAGTTCGTGGTAACGACCACGGAAAGGAAACGGTCTCGATCGCATGGGTGCGAGAGAACAAAAGGGAAGGACACACAGAAAGTCAAAGGGGAAACTCGGTCCTACCAGTTAGCATGCAATGATGGTCCTAAAGTCAGGATCAAGGGAAGTCTACCTAATGTTATCAGGCATGGATTGCTATCCTAAGTTCTCTCCTACCTCCGACTTAATCAAAAATTAAGTGGAGCGAGTAATCCTACGGGATCATGTCATCAGACAAGTAAACACAGGATAAATCAATCACAAAATGAACTAAAAGCAATAACAGAGTAAGCAGTGTCAGTCAACAATAGTATCACACAATCAAAGTAAAAAAAGGGGAGCTTTAGCCAAGGGGTCATATCAACCGAGGCAAACAAGCTAGCTGTGGGAAGTAGGTACTCATCCAATGGTATCGAGAACCATGGAGAGCAGAGTAAGAAAGGGGAAGATGTGAGTCAGATCACATAAGCATCAGTATCGATCAATGCGAGCTATAGGCAAGGCGTGGGGGTTTGATTACTAAACCCTTCTTCCACTTGACCGACTCGATAACAGGAGCAGGTAATGTTCAAAGCTTCAATCATGTAATGAGAGCTAAGAATGACTCGACTAGAATAACGGGGGTCGATTGCAAACCCTAACTTCCGTCAATTGCCTTCTTGGAGGTCTTGCCAGGGGGAAATGGGAATGGGATGCCTCATAGAGGTCTTCAGGCACAATATTAAACAATCACAAACAGAGCCTCCTTTGAGGACTTCCATCATTGTCGGCCAAGTGGCACGGACTCCCAATCCTACTTCTCATGGCATAAAAAGGAAAAATGCAGAATTAGTAAAAGAGAAGAGAAGTGATACCGAACGAATATCAATCCGTAGCAACACAAGCAAACTACAAGCAAACCGACAAGCTTCTAGTAACCTAGCATAAATGGACAAAGGTGTTAGAAAATGGAATGGATCCGTGAAAGGCATGGAACCAAATGCTCTTAAAAAAACAATAAAACGAGGCCAAAAGCCATAAACAGCAGCAACAACAGCGCTCCAACACCTGCATAGCTGTAAAAACTAACAGCGAATAAAAACAGCCTATAACAGCTACTATTTCCAGAACAGGGCAGGTGTGTATGCAACCAAACAGAATAGCAACATTCTACAACATACTTTGTGCACAGCAGCTGTGTATACTACAGCAACTTCTATGTTTAATGTGAAACACTACAAAATAAACTCAAAGATTAGTCAAAGTTCAAATGGAAATAACCAAGGTGAACAACTAAGATAAAAAGGAAATGTCAATAAGAAGTAATTGAAATCAATGCTAAAATGTAAACAACACTTAGTCAACCATCTATGCAAAACATATTAAGGACTATTAACAAAGTTTTCAAATGAAACTATTAGGAAAATATTAACACTAACACCTATGTCTAATCAATGTTAGAACTAAGTCAAACCAAACTATACCAATGTCAATCGGTTCAAAGTTAATTCCAATGAACAATTAATAGACAATTAGTGACCGATTAAGCCAAAAATAATTAATGCCATTAAGCAAAAAACAATTAGTAAGCGAAAACAATTAGTGCCATTAAGCGAAAATCAATTAGTGAACAATTAAACTAAAAACATGTAGTGCGATTAAGCAAAAACAATTAGCCAAAAACCATTAGCAAAACTTAGCTCTAATTAGTTCCAATTTTAACCAAAATTATTATACCATTAATCAACTAATAAACCATGCAAAGAGTCAATTAGAAACACGATTAAATTCTAATGGAACACTAAACTAAAAAAACAAATCCAATTCTAATTCTAACAATTAAGTCCAAACATGATTAATCAAGATTCATTTCCAATTATCTTAAATCCAGAACTAATCTAACACTAACATTTCTAATTAAGATTTACTTCAAAAATTGCTACCTAATTAGTTTCACAAGGAGAGAGAAAATAAATCATATAATCGTGGATGTCAGTGAGAATATTGGGGGTGTGGTGAGGAGCCAAAAAAAACCCGCCCATGGGCCTAAGATATCAATTCAGCTCAAACCTAAACCCTTCAGCTACTACATCATTCCCCTGTTACTTCCCTGATGTTAAACTTCCTTGTTGCACCGTCTAAGGTCTCTCCGCCTCCCTCAGTTCATCTCCTCATCGTCCCAATCAAATCACCGTATTCCCTCCGTCTGCATCGCGTCGGCATCTCCTTCTACAACGGAGAAGGTCTTACCATCACTTAAATTACCGATTCTCCACCCTCAACCTAAATACGAGGCTGATTCCGTCTACTTATCAACCACCTCCCCGAATCATTACCACGAAGCTTATGAACCCTAAGTTTCAGAACCCAAACCAAACGTTGAACACGCACTAATCTTGTCTCAAATATTAGGGCTATGGCTTCTCAACAAGAATCCTAAGACCTGGCGACGAAATCAGAGGATAAATGAGGGAGATACGCGAAGAGCATACCTTCGTAGTGTGGCCGTGATTGCAACGTGGAAGATGAAGTCCAAACCAGAATTTCAGAGACGCTCGCGAGGTAAACAATCTTGAACTCTTCACTTCTGCTATCGTGATTCTCCTCGTCTATTGCTTCGTCTTCTTCAATAAGCTTCTACTTTGCGTGCGCGTTGTGAATCGTTCTTGTTGTGAAGTGCTCGTGGTTGAATGTGTTGCTTTCTTTGAACGATTTCAGGTTCTTCGAAGTTATGGCGATGCTAATTTGAATTGCGGATACTGGATGATGAAGGTTGAAGCAGCAAATACCGGTCCTCAATTGTTAAGAATTTCTTCTCGTTTCTGATTCTCGCTTTGGAATTTGTTGATGAAGGATTGAAAGATGCAATCTCGAATCGGCGTCTGCGTCGACTTCATAGATAATGCTTTGATCTCCCTCTTTCCTCCATTATTCTCTTCTATAATCTTCTCTCTTTCTTTTTCTGTACGGTTATTGTGCGGTTTCTTGAAGATTCGTAGATGTCGAATTCTCGGTTTGCAAATTGCCTTGAAATTTGGTTGTAGGTTCAACGGATTGATGATTGATGATGAAGGAAATTGAAGATGATAGATAATGGAGCTTGAAGGTACTGTAGAATGGATTGAAGATGATGAAGGTTTTTTGAATTTGTGAATGATGAAGCTCTCCCCAGGTTGAGATGAAATTGAAGATGGAAGTAGGAGAAAGATGGCAGAGAGAGTTTTCGTTAGCCAAATCTGTTAGAGTCAGTTGGTTAGGATTTTTTCTGTTATTCTGTTATAGAAATCCACATGATGAATTTGTAATTTTCTGTGAAATTTCCTTTTTTGTAATGATTTTCTGCTGAACTTCTATGAACCGCCGCTGTTGTGTATATAATCCTTTCTAAAGCTTCTTGAATGATACGTTCAGACTAAGCATCCCACACATTAATTGCACATTCCATCTCTTAGGCGAAATAACTCTCTTCATATTGAATGAATGGTGGGCAATTGGTTATTTGGATTTATAATTGCATTTAAAAAAATGGAAAATTTAATGGATAGAATGGCTCTAAATGGGTTTAAAGTGGATGACAAGAATGGATATAGGTTGAAAAATGGTTTTAAACAAATGGATGAAATTGGACAATGGGAATGGATATGGATCAATAAATGGAATTGGTTTGATTATTTAAATGGACAAATTGAATTTAAAATCTAAATGGATATTGAATTGGTTTTGGAGGTGGATATGGATAAGCTTGGTTTTGAAAATGGATTAAAAGAAAGTGATGTGGATAATGGTTAATTGTTTAAAAATGAAAATGGATATTTATAGAATGAATTGAAATGGATTTAAAATGCGGAATGAAAATGGTTTAGAGAATGGGTATAGAAGTGGATTATAAGTGGAATTTGGAATTTATGGAAATGGTATCAGAATGGTTATGAGTTAGCAAAAAGGAGTTGTGTCTCGAATTCCAAACAAGTCACATGATCACATTCAATCCACATCCATCTTCAGATCCAAAGTGACTAGGAAAACCTCGGATCAGGAAGATTACAACGAGGAGAATTCAACCTCTTGCTCAAACTTGACCGGGAATAGAAACCGGATGAATCCCTTCTGAATAAGGCCAAGAAGATTCTTTGATCCCATGTCTTAGAAATACAATGCAATAAATGATTATGAGTTATGACCTAAAATGCAAAATGAGCGCGAAGCAAAAGCCAGAAAAAGGTAGGGCAAATTTTGGGGTGCTACACCAATCATGATTGATTCCTTACAAAGACTATGCAAGAAGGTTGTTACCCTTCTTCAACAGAGTCGACTTTCATCACATCCCTCGTGATGAGAATCACATGGCTGATACATTAGCCACTCTCTCTTCCATGATTAGTGTAGGTCAATGGAATGACATACCTAAGATCGACATCATGCGCCTTGAACGGCCCGCTTACATCTTCGTGATTGAAGCAGTCATAGACGACAGACCTTGGTATCACGATATCAAATGCTTCCTTCAGAAACAAGAGTACCCATCTGGGGCACTCAAAAAAGACAGGAAAACCCTCAGAAGATTGGCTGGAAACTTCTTCCTGAGCGGTGACACTCTTTATAAGAGAAATTTTGACACGGTCTTGCTCCGATGGGTAGACAGACCAGAAGCAGAAATGCTGATGAAAGAAATTCATGAAGGATCCTCTGTACAAAAACTTGTTGGATAGTAAACCTCGCACGTTTACCAGTGGTTTTATCTTTAAAAGAGTTTTCTTGAACTTTTCTTTGGTTTGGGACCCACGGGCTTCTTAAAAGCATCGGCCTCCTCTTGGGCATCGTACAAGGACTCACCGGCTTCTTAAAAGCATCGGCCTCCTCTTGGACATTATTCAAGGACACTACGGCTTCTTAGAAGTATTCACAGCCTCCTCTTAGGCTTCGTATAATGATCTCTTCCTCCGGGAATGATAGCCTCCTCTTGGGCTTCGTACAAGGACCGATCGGCTTCTTAAAAGTTTCTAGCCTCCTCTTGGGCTTCGTACAAGGACCGATCGGCTTCTTAAAAGTTTCCAGCCTCCTCTTGGGCTTCGTACAAATTGTCCCGACGACCTCTTAGAGGTATAGGAACAGAACCTAGTCATCCTCATAGAACAGTCCTTTCATAAAGTCTACTACTGTTTCTCGAAGCATAGTACAAAAGATAAAACTCTAGACTTGGACAGTCTAACTTCCTTGAGTCTCAAAGACATTCTCAAGCACCCTTCGTTAAGTAGGAAGGAAACCCGCAGACTCGGATAGTCTCAATACCCTTTGGATTTCCCGTTTCCTCAAAGAAAAGGAAATATACCTGATCCTCAAATTAAATCCCTGTGTACACTGTTACTCATATAAGAACTGATTTTCTCTCTTAAATCAGTATATTGGATCTGTCACTCAACTGAAACAGTTACAATAGCCTCCATCTCGGGCTTCGTACGAGATACCAAAATTCTCCCCAGTCGAGTCAAAACAACCTTTTAGCCTCTCTCTCAGGCTTTGTATGAGACACAAAAGATTCCCTCGTTGAGTCAATCACCCCTTTTTGCCTCCATCTCGGGCCTCGTACGAGATACAAATTCCTTAAGCAAGAGTCGAACTCTTTTAGCCTCCTCTTAGGCTTTGTATAATGATATGTCCCACTGGGTCAAAAACTTTTAGCCTCTCTCTCGGGCTTTGTACGAGACACAAAATAGCCTCCTCTTAGGCTTTGTATAATGATTTTCCTAGCGGAAATTAGCCTCCTCTTAGGCTTTGTATAAGAAAACCACTGGTTGATCCAATCAACCTTTTAGCATCAAAGTTGTGCCTCGTTCACAGTACACAAACATCAACAACTCCTTTCCCTTCATCTAATCGCTGTAAGCGGCAAGCCTCTGGATCATCTACATCCATGCCACTGTCCCTCTTTTAGCATGAGAAATTCCTAAGGAAAGATGGCATTGCTCTACACTGAGTTAAAGTCTTCTCCTTCAGGTTAAAACCCTTTCTTCGGAAATTATGGCATTGCTCGGATCCGCGTATCCCAGTTAAAGTAATTCTCCTTCTCCCCTCTTTAGAGATGACAAATTCTCTCTAAAGTCGAGGTCTTTTAGCTTCACATCTTGGGCTTTGAACAAGATACAAATCACCTTTCGCTTCATGTCTTGGGCTTTGAACAAGACACCAAAAACCAATTTCCTCCCATAGAATAGGAGGAACTACGAACGCTCTGATTTCCCTGTTTCGGTAAACGGGAATACGTAGGCATAAGATCGAAAGAAAAGATCTTAGCGAGCGCAATCAACAAAAAACCCAAATCCCATATCTCCATCAATTAAAAGCAGTAATTCAAAAGCATCAGTCCTAACATCCTAATCCTTATTCCCCGCCAGAAACCCTTTGCCTAGAAAAAAGAAAGAAAGAACCTGTATTGGCGAAATACGAATAACCAGTACAAAGGCCCCCCACATTGATAGCATCCGTAACCTAACAGACCGCTGTTTAAACTCAGTATGCAAGCAGGGTTAATTGGAGACATCTATTTCCCTTCCTTATTCAGCTCACAATAGGATAAAAAATGAATCGACCTGTAGTTTTAAGCTCAACCGCAGAGAGCGACCAGCGCTTAAGAACCGCGTCCAAAATCGCTCGCTACAAGAACCGTTGGAAACGGTAAACTTGGGTTCAGAAAAAGAGAGAAAAGAAATCAGGATTGGGACACTGCTCAGTCCAACTGCCAAAGAGAGTTTGATAAAGCTTCTCAAAGAATTCCCCGATGTATTCGCTTGGTCCTATCAGGACATGCCAGGGTTGGATACCAGCATCGTGGAACATCACTTACCGTTGAGATCGGAATGTTCGCCAGTAAAGCAGAGGTTGAGACGGACTCACCCGGACATGGCCATCAAAATCAAAGAGGAGGTACAGAAACAGATTGATGCGGGTTTCCTCGCCACGTCAGAATATCCTCAATGGTTAGCCAATATCGTACCCGTTCCGAAAAATGATGGAAAGGTCAGAATGTGTGTCGACTACCGAGATCTGAACAAGGCTAGTCCAAAGGACGACTTTCCTTTACCACACTTTGACATGCTGGTAGACAGTACAGCAAAGTTCAAAGTTTTCTCCTTCATGGATGGATTCTCGGGCTATAATCAGATCAAAATGGCGCCGAAAGACATGGAGAAAACTTCTTTCATTACCCCATGGGGTACCTTTTGTTACAAGGTGATGTCGTTCGGTTTAAAGAACGCCAGGGCAACCTATCAAAGGGCCATGACAACTCTTTTTCATGACATGATACACAAAGAGATCGAGGTATATGTCGATGATATGATTGCAAAATCTAAGACAGAAGAGGAGCATGTGACCCACCTGTCAAAACTATTCGAGCGTTTGTGAAAGTACAAACTCCGCTTGAATCCCAACAAGTGCACCTTCGGTGTCCGTTCAGGGAAATTACTAGGGTTCATCATCAGCCAGAAACGAATTGAGGTTGATCCTGAAAAGGTCAAGGCCATTCAAGAAATGCCTTCTCCGAAAACTGAAAAACAAGTCAGGGGATTCCTAGGACGTTTGAACTACATCTCCAGATTCATATTCCTCATGACCGCGACATGTGCGCCGATTTTTAAGTTACTCAAAAAGAACCAGGATTGCGTTTAAACAGAAGATTGTCAAACCGCCTTCGACAGTATCAAGGAATATCTGTTGAATCCTCCTATTCTATCACCTTAAGTGGAAGGAAGACCACTGATCATCTACCTCACAGTCTTGGAAGACTCAATGGGGTGTGTACTTGGCCAACAAGACGAAACCAAACGGAAAGAGTCTGCCATTTACTATTTGAGCAAGAAATTCACCGACTGCGAAACTCGGTACACGATGCTTGAGAAAACTTGTTGCGCTTTGGCTTGGGGAGCCAAACGTCTTCGCCAATACATGATTCGTCATACTACTTGGTTAATCTCTGAAATGGATCCAATCAAGTACGTCTTCGAAAAACCTGCTCTCACGGGAAGGATTGCCCGTTGGCAGATGCTGTTATCAGAATATGACATAGAGTACCACGCTCAGAAAGTCGTTAAGGGAAGTATTTTAGCCGATCATTTGGCTCATCAACCGATTGACGATCAAGAATCAATCGGGTTTGACTTCCCAGACGAAGATGTCATGTATCTAAAAATGAAATATTGCGATGAACCGTTACCCAGTGAAGGGCCAGAACCAGGTTCCCAATGGGGACTTGTCTTTGACGGAGCAGTTAATCATTATGGAAACGGAATTGGGGCAATCATTGTTACCCCTCAGGGTACCCGCATTCCTTTCACTGCCAGACTTACGTTCAAATGTACGAACGACGAGGCCGAATACGAAGCTTGTATTATGGGTCTCGAAGAAGAAATTGATTTAAGGATAAAAAAATTGGACGTATACGGCGATTCAGCCTTGGTTATCAATCAGATAAAAGGAGATTGGAACACATACTAATTAGGATTGATTCCTTACAAAGACTACGCAAGAAGGTTGCTACCTTTCTTCAACAGAGTTGAGTTTCATCATATCCCTCGTGAGGAGAATTACATGGCTGATGCATTAGCCACTCTCTCTTCCATGATTAGTGTAGGTCAACGGAACAACTTACCTAAGATCGACATAATGCGCCTTGAAAGGCCCGCTTACATCTTCATGATTGAAGCAGTCGTAGACGACAAACCTTGGTATCATGCTATCAAATGCTTCCTTCAGAAACAAGGGTACCCACCTGGGGCATTAAGAAAAGACAGGAAAACCCTCATAAGATTGGCTGGAAACTTCTTCCTGAGTGGTGACACTCTCTATAACAAAAATTTTGACACGGTCTTGCTCCGATGCGTAGACAGACCAGAAGCAGAAATGCTGATGAAAGAAATTCATGAAGGATCCTTTGGCACTCATGCCAACGGACACACGATGGCAAGAAAAATTCTAAGAGCAGGGTACTACTGGTTGACCATGGTATCCGACTGCTACAAGTACATGAGGAGGTGTCACAAGTGTCAGATATACTCCGACAAAATTCATGTACCGCCATCACATCTCAAAGTTCTTTCTTCCCCGTGGCCTTTTTCCATATGGGGAATCGACATGATTGGCTTGATTGAACCTAAGTCTTCAAACAAACATCGGTTCATCCTGGTAGCCATTGACTATTTCACCAAGTGGGTCGAAGCAGCGTCATTCGCCAATGTAACCCGACAAGTGGTGGTCCGATTTATCAAAAACAATATCATCTGCCGTTATGGTGTTCCAAGCGAGATCATTACTGACAATGGATCTAACTTGAACAACAAGATGATGAAGGAGTTATGCACAGAGATCATTACCGACCCAAGATGAACGGAGCGGTAGAAGTGGCCAATAAGAACATCAAGAAGATCATTCAAAAGATGGTTGTAACCTACAAAGACTGGCATAAGATGCTGCCCTTTGCTCTTCACGGTTATCGCACATCTGTCCGCACTTCAACAGGGGAAACCCCTTTCTCTCTAGTGTATGGCATGGAAGCAGTGCTCCCCATAGAAGTAGAGATCCCGTCAATCCGAGTATTGATGGAAGCTAAGCTCACCGAAGCTGAATGGTGTCAAAGTCGACACGACGAACTGAATCTGATCGAGGAGAAACGAATCACGGCACTATGCCATGGTCAGCTGTATCAACAGAGAATGAAAAAGGCCTTCGACAAAAAGGTCCGACCTCGCTTCTTCAGGAAAGGAGACCTTGTGCTCAAGAAGATACAATCATTCTCACTGATTCTCGGGGCGAGTGGACTCCGAATTATGACGGCCCCTATGTGGTCACGAAAGCTTTCTCAGGCGGCGTCTTGAGACTTGCAACCATGGACGGAGAGGAATTTGCCTACCCCACAAATGTTGATGTAGTCAAGAAATACTTCGCCTAAAAAAAACATCTCGGTGGATTGAAAACCCGAAAGGGCGGTCCAAGCAAAATTTAGAGACAAAATAAAAAAATCATCCCGGTGGATTAGAAACATCACAGTACAATCCAGGCAAAAGTTAGGGATAATGGCAAGTAACTATGTTCAACAGAGGCAGGTCCCTCAGCAGCAGTTACACCATCCATCGGAGGAAAACTCCTGTCAAGGTCATCTTCGACAGAAGCTCAGGATGCCCCGAATTCAAAGTTGGTAGAAGGATAGTGGTCGTTATGTTTCAACGTAGCCCTTTTCCCTGTAAATTACCATTTTCTAACTTTGTAAATACTCAATGGAATCACGCGTTTGGCTGATCTCCATTTTATCAATAAAATTTGAGCCCTTGTGCCTTTGTTTGTAATTCTTATTTGTTTTAGCTTTACAGAACGGCGTTGTTAACATGATTAACGATTCTTGAAATAAAACAAAAATGAATTTACTTGTTAAAACTTTTTCTTCTTTTTAATAAAGACGGCAATTTCTTTTGACTGTTGAACATCAGAAGAACATCGGTCGCTTCTCCAGAAGTAATCGAACCTCAAAGTACGGAATCAAAGTACTCCTTTTACGCTAGTACGCCTGAATGAAGGGATCAACTGTGTCAGAGACCTTGTTTCGTTTGACACGCTTCGGCCGAGTTCTCATCTCCTAAGCCCGATCAACATAGCTCCCAACAGGGACTATCTCTCCTAAGAAAGGCAGAATTGCTATCTTGAACCAGCGGTACTTCTTCGCCCTACAATGGCCGAGTATCCAGTCGTGTTCATCTTTTAGTTTGTATGTTGCGTCAGTTTTGTCAGCATATACATACATGCATCATGCATTATTGATTTACATTCACAGTCATATTGCATCACTATCACTCTAGTCGGTCTTGTCCCCTAGTGATAAAAGTCCTCTCAATCGAGTTGTCAGCCCTTTCCTCGTCAGGAAGTGTTATGTCTGAACAATCTCTCTCCTCCAGTTTTATTTCTGGATTGAAGTTGGGTCCTCGACCACTTTGATAACTTGAACCTCTGAAAGACCAGAGAGCCCTCAGTTAACATCACTCTTCGCCATTGAAAATGATATCCTTGATTTCCCGGATTAAAGAAAATCCCGAGAGAAAGCCTCCTAAATCAGAGATTTGGTAGTACAACAGTTTTTCTCCGAAAAACCCACTGATGAAAAGGTCATCGGCACCTCAAAATTGGATCACATCATATGGCATTTCTCCGAGAAGATCTCTGAGAAAAGTATGATGTAAAGACCCCGAACGAAAGCAGTCTCTCAAGAGACTCGTTTTCCCCAGTAGATTCGACAAATGGTGTCTCCAAACAGAGAAGTTTGTGCACCTCTACAACTCAGACGACTGGGTTCCCCAGCAAGTCTGACATCAAAACTTTTTCCACTCAAATAGCATCTCCCCAGGAAAATTCGGCGAGAAGTTTGAAGGAAAGCCGCTACGAATAGCGTCCCTTGTCAGTAAAGTTTATTGACGAAAGAAACTAAGACCAGTTCCTTGGTAGGAAACTAGGATCGAGGGGAAGTTCAAACTTCAGAAACTTAGACATGTTCCTTGGTAGGAAACCAATATCGAGGGGAAGTTTACTTCAGAAACTTATACCAGTTCCTTGGTAGGAAACCAGGATCGAGGGGAAGTTTACATCAGAAACTAAGACCAGTTCCTCGGTAGGAAACCAGGATCGAGGGGAAGTTTAAATCAAAAACTGAGACCAGTTCCTTGGCTGAAGACCAGGATCGAGGGGAAGTTTACCTTTTCTAAGCATCATTGCTTAGCAAAAAAAGATGAATGCGTGAATTACCATTCATAGACGCCGTCAAAATTTCGGGTATTCTGATATTTAATCCTCTTGCACCCTGAATGCCCGAATACCTTCGCCATTCACACCTTCGTGTCCAAGAAGATTAAATAGGGGCATCTATCAAACCCCAAATTTTGACCACTTAGATTTCACATCATTGTGCAAATCATCATCATAATATGGATGTACCTTCATGCCTCATCAATCTCCTCAAGGATTGTTGAGCATTCACTACCATCAAGAATTAGGGTTTCAAGCCCTCTCAGAGTTCTTAGACAAAGGATCAATCAAGGAATGACATGATCTTCAACTTGTCTAACCTCTCATACATCCACAATGGATCAAAAGGACTCCCATTTCAAGGATCAAGCACAAGGCTGCTCCCTTCTAGGTGGATCAAGTCTCAAGATCGACAGTGTCACCAAATTAGGGTTTTGGTCGACCAGGGCCTCCAAATGGAAATTTTTCATCTAGGCACAAGCCAATGATCCAAAACATAACCTAATATACTTAATGGGACCTCATTGACCCAATCATCAAGTCAATTTTGCCTCAGGGGATGCATTCATCAAAAATCAGGAATTAGGGTTTCTTGACCTAATTCACCCCTAAGTTGACTTTTGGGACAAATCATGAGCCAAGACCTCAAGAGAGGATTTGAGGGTCTCTAATATAATATATTGATCCATTTGCAACAATGGATTAATCTAAGAAGTTTGAGCAACAAGTCTCAATTTCATCTGCACCACAATTAGGGTTTCGCGAGGAAAGTCAACTGTAACTTTGACTTTTGACCAGGACATGCTCCCAAACCCTAAGACATGATTCAATATACCCTATGACACCCATGGAACATGTCCATCAAGTTTGATTTAGGTCAAGGACATGATTTCATGAAGAATTGCACAGTTTGGAATTCATCTGATAAAAAGTCAACTGTGCACAAAAGTCAACTTTGACTTTTTGAGATTTTTCACAAAAATGGATTTTTAACCCTAAAATGATGTTAATGTATGATTTGAATCATCATTCATCAAGAAAAATCAAAGAAAGTGGGATAACTTGTAAAAGGGGTAACCATAAAAACTTAGAAAAATTTCTAAGTTATGGAAAAAGTGACACTAATGTGCCAACTTTGGAGGACCATAACTCCTAAACCACAAGGCCATTGTTCCCCATTCAAAGCTTGATTTGTAGATCTCATTGCCCTCTACAAAAGCTTCATACTGACCTATGTCCAAATTCCTCATGGATTTTGAGTTATGGAGTGATCAAAATCAAGAAAAGTCACTTTGTTCCAACACTTAGTGAAAATTTCACTAAGTTAGATTTTACCCTACTTTTTGCCAAATGTAGGGGGATTTTTCACTTGGATTAAAAAGAGGTCAAAACCAAACATGTTCAAACAGTTGTTGTATCATGTAAGGACTTTCCAAAATGACCAAGAACATGACCAAATTCAATTTGAGTCATGAGATATAACATTGGCAAGTTGCCTTGTTGAAATCTGTCAAGGCAAGGCAAATTTTGCATTTTTGCTCGAATTGCCAAAATTAGCCAAATCCAAATGCTCCTATCCACTTGGACACCTCTGAGGATTGAATCTAAAGGGGGCAATCACTGAGCAAGCTCTCCAAAGTCTTTGGAACAAGAAATAACATGTTGAACCTAGAAATGCCAAAATAGGGACAAGACTCCAATTTTGGATTGGAGCATTCAATGGAAGCATCAAGGTGGCATGGACTGAGCCATTCTCAACTGAATTCAGTCAAGACTTATCCAAGACTAAGGGAACCAACAGCATGTGCCCTAACCTCTAGTCAATGGCTAGAGGAGACTTGGATTTTCATTTGCCAACATTAGCCAAACCTACTCAGCAGTTGCCATTCACTATTCCTTGCAAAACAAACTTGCTCTACTATAAATAGAGCTCAATTGTGATTAGTTTGAGTACACCAAAGCCATCAAACAGATGCTTTCCTCAAAATCTCTTCTTTCACTCCAATTTTGCCTTCTAAAGCAAGTCACTGTCGGGTTTTGAGTTTGAGAGCTTTTCCAATCAAACCAATCACACACACACCTCACATACATCATATAGAAGTGATCCAAACACTCACATAACATCTGGAACACGGATTTCACTAAATACCAGCCAATTGCTCAAGTTCTTGACAGCTTTGCAGTTGGGGTACCATCTCAAGTTCCAGATCATTTCAATCCATTCCAAGCATTCATACACACTCCATGGCACCTAGGGAAGCTATCCAGATCATTGGAACCTAGCTGTAACACCTCCAACACAAATCACGATCACCAGCTGCAAGTGGTAAGCATGAGCTCTTCTAACTCTATGATCAATGCAATTTTTGCTGCACAATAATTTGGCCATATGTTCATAATCATGCATGGAATGTTTCCCCTCAATTAATTGCATTGTTTGAATCGTGTATCAAAAATCCTAGCCTTCATGCAGAAATTAGGGTTCTTGAGGATTTTTCGTGATTTCTTGTTATGTGTTTAATTTAAATGAAATTAAATACCATATACATGATCGTGACGTTGAAACGAGTTGATTGGTATGTGGATTGCATGATATGATTAAGTATTCAGTGAGATTGGAGAGAAAATGCAAATCTGGGAAAAACCCAGAACACGTGCGTGTTCTTGGTGTGTTCTTGGCGCCATTTTTTGAAAATTCAAATATTTGAATTTTGTGATTTTATTTAATTGATTCAAAAATTAATTTCTCTCTGAGTTTTAATGATTTTGAGTTGATTCTTTTTTTAATAATTCACAAAAATGTTAAAATATTTTATTTTCCCAAAAAATCCCAAAAATATTATTTATTTTATATAATTGATATTTTTGCAAAGAATTAATGTTTTAATTGTTTTTGACATTTAAAATATTTTTTCCACCTTGATTTTGCAACTTTTAATGCTTTCTAATTATTTTGTAGGTCAATACTTAATTTTTGAAGCATTAATCCAAGATCACAATTTGTTTTTCCTATGTTAAACAAT
Organism: Lathyrus tuberosus; assembly: GCA_022829125.1. NCBI lineage: Eukaryota > Viridiplantae > Streptophyta > Magnoliopsida > Fabales > Fabaceae > Lathyrus > Lathyrus tuberosus. Next base: position 1,508,821 of record JALAZF010000470.1, on the reverse strand, counting down.
TTTGATCATTTTAATTGAATTTTTATTCAATTAAAACACATTTTTGAAAACAAATTAGGGTTTTTGGATTAATTCAACCCTCATAAATCATTTTCAAAACACTTTGGGCCTCTAATAGAGTGTAAGACCCAACCCTTTGTAAATACAACCTATTTTGGGCCTCACTTATGGTATAAGTCACGTTGTATTTCAAAAAGTTTGACGCGATCATCATCCGTATAAAAATAAATCTTGGGCCTACCCTCGAGTAGTAAGACCCATTTCTTTTTCTTTAAACCTTTTGGACCTCTAATAGAGTGTAAGACCCAATCCTTTATTTTTTTACAAAATCATTTTTGGGCCTCAGTGTATTGTATAAGTCCCGATACCGTCAAAAAACAAACGGCGCGATCGTCGCCTTTTGAAAAATAACCTTCTGGGCCTACCCTCGAGTACTAAGACCCATTTATTTTCTTAAAACTCTTTGGGCCTCTATTAGAGTGTAAGACCCAACCCTCTTGTACAGAAAAAATTTTGGGCCTCATTGGTTGTATAAGTCCCACTGTACATTTTCGAATAAACGACGCGATCGTCGGCAGTTTAAAATTAACCAACTGGGCGTACCCTCGAGTAGTAAGACCCATTCAAAATTTTTGGGCCTCTAATAGAGTGTAAGACCCAATCCCCTTTTAACCAAAACCTTTTGGGCCTCACTTATGGTATAAGTCCCTCTGCGTTAAAAGGAAACCTCGACGCGATCACCATTTCAAACGAAAAGTCAAATGGGCCTACCCTCGTGTTATAAGCCCCACTCTTTTTCTTTAAACCTTTTGGGCCTCTTGAGAGAGTGTAAGACCTATCCCTTTGTACAGAAAACCTTTTTGGGCCTCAGTCACTTGTATAAGTCCCTCTGTACAAAATTCAAATAGTGCGCTCACTGATAAAACCCTGGGCTACTCCTTGAGCTGTAAGCCCCAAATCTTTCTTTTTCAAAGCACTTTCTCCTTTGATTTTGAATATACTGTTGTTTTCAATCTTTCTTTGTTGAACAACTAACCAAACAGCATGGAAGCTCTACAACCGAGTAAGTGGTTATTGCTTTCATTTACCGCTTTCATATACATATATTGTGGGGCTATTTCACTGTAAGTCTTCTTTCATAAACTCATATCAACTGTGTAATAATAGTATAGATATTTCGAGTTTCCCCGGCAACTACGTCTAGAACTAGGTGACTCCGTTTCGTTTATTCATAGAAATAGACAACTAGATCCCCAATAGGATCACCAGATACAGTCTTCTCTTCAGCTGTCCTCATGAGGAATTGTCAAGAAACTCTACTCCCAGAGATGAATGTATTCTCCGTGAATGGCATCTTTGAGTTTCTTCCAAATTCTCAAACTTTCCTGACTTGATCTATTCCTTGTGAATAGCTTGCCTTGAATTTCTCGGGGTTTGGGGACCCACGGGCTTCTTAAAAGCATCGGCCTCCTCTTGGGCATCATACAAGGACCCACAGGCTTCCTAAAAGCAACCCCGCGTCCTCTTGGGCTTAGTACAAGGACCCGTCGGCCTCTTAGAAGTATTCACAGCCTCCTCTTAGGCTTCGTATAATGAATCTTCCTCCGGGAATGATAGCCTCCTCTTGGGCTTCGTACAAGGACTGATCGGCTTCTTAAAAGTTTCCAGTCTCCTCTTGGGCTTCGTACAAATTGTCCCGACGACCTCCTAGAGGTATAGGAACAGAAATTAGTCATCTGCATAGAACAATCCTTTCAAAGAGTCTACTACTGTTTCTCAAAGCATGGTACAAAAGATGAAACTCTAGACACGGACAGTCTAATTTCCTTGAGTTTTCCAGACATTCTCAAGTGACCCCTTCGTTAAATAGGAAGAAAACCCGTAGACTCGGACAGTCTCAATACCCTTCGGATTTCCCAATTCCTTAAAGAACAGGAATATCCCGGATCCTCGAATCAAATCCTCGAGTACAGTGTTGCTCATATAAGAACTGATTTTCTTTTTAAATCAGCATACTGGACCTTTCACTCAACTGAAACAGTAACCATAGCCTCTCTCTTGGGCTTTATACAATGATTCTCCCCAGCGGAGTCAAACAACATTTAGCCTCTCTCTCGGGCTTTGTACGAGACACATAAAGAGACTCCCTCGTTGAGTCAATCACCCTTTCGCCTCCATCTCGGGCTTTATACGAGATACAAAAAGGTTCTTATTGAAACAAACAAATTTTAACCTCCATCTCGGGCTTCGTACGAGATACAAAAAACTCTCTTGTTAAGTCAAGTAGCCTTCATCTCGGGCTTTATACGAGATACCAAAAGACTCCATCGTCGAGTCAAAACCTTTTAGCCTCTCTCTCGGGCTTTGTACGAGACACATATTAGCCTCCTCTTAGGCTTTGTATAAGAAAACCATTGGTTGGTCCAATCAACCTTTTAGCATCAAAGCTGTGCCTCGTTCACAGTACACAAACTTTAACAACTCTTTCCCCTTCATCTAATTGCTGTAAGCGGCAAGCCTCTGGATCATCTACATCCATGCCAATGTCCCTCTTTTAGTATGAGAAATTCCTAAGGAAAGATGGCATTGCTCTAAACTGAGTTAAAGTCTTCTCCTTCAGGTTAAAATCCCCTATAAAGGAAATTATGGCATTGCCGGATTCACAAATCCCGGTTAAAGTAATCCTCCTTTACAGTCAGTCACCTAACAGTTGTGACAAACAAACCCCTATAGAGATGACAAATTCTCTCTAAGGTCAACACTTTTAGCTTCACATCTTGGGCTTTGAACAAGATACAAACTACTTTCAGCTTCACATGTTGGGCTTTGAACAAGATACAAATAGACTCTCTAGCTTCACGTCTTGGGCTTTGAACAAGACACCAAAACAACCATTTCCTCCCATAGAATAGGAGGAACTACAATCGCTCTGATTTCCCTGTTTCGGTAAACGGGAATACGTAGGTATAAGATTGAAAGAAAAAATCTTAGCGAGCACACTAAACAAAAACCCAAAATCCCATACTCTCATACATTCGTCCTAACATCCTAACCGATAGCCTAAAGCACCCCTTGTCAACAAAATAACCTAGGAGAAACCCCGAATCTTTGTAGCATCTATAAACCAACAGTTTTGACTGTTTAATCTCAGTATGCAAGCAGGGTTAATTGGAGACATCTATTTCCCTTCCTTCATCAGCTTTAATAGGATAAAAAATGAATCGACCTGTAGTACCAGAGCGATCGTGCTTCGCAACCACATCCAAAAATCACTCGCTACACATCCTTTTGGTGGAAGGGTCTATGTGTGTGCCCTATTATCCTTTTGGTAATAGCAGGCTTTGACCTCATTTTCATCCTTTTGGTGGAAGGGTCTGTGTGCGCGTGTGTGCCCTATTATCCTTTTGGTAATAGCAGGTTGTGACCTCATTTCCATGCTTTTGGTTGAAGGGTCTGTGTGCGTGTGTGCCCTATTATCCTTTTGTTAATAGCAGGCTTTGACCTCATTTTCATCCTTTTGGTGGAAGGGTCTCTGTGTGTGTGTGTGCCCTATTATCCTTTTGGTAATAGCAGGCGTTGACCTCATTTTCATCCTTTTGGTGGAAGGGTCTTTGTGTGTGTGCGTGCCCTATTATCCTTTTGGTAATAGCAGGCTTTGACCTCATTTTCATACTTTTGGTGGAAGGGTCTGTGTGCGTGTGTTTACTATCATCCTTTTGGTGATAGGTCGGTCATCCTTTTGGTGTCAAATTCTCTTGTTGTCATCCTTTTGGTGATGACGGCCTTTGCAAGCTATCTATTATTCCACCTCCCAAACATTTTCTTTCTTTTCGGACAAATTTGCGGTCTTCTTTATATCTAATTGTCTTCTACCTCGAAAGATGGAACACCGTAACAATTCATCTTACTAGGTTTAAGCCAATTAGATAGGGGCATCTGTCATACCCCAAATTTGTCCTACCTGTGTATAATTTTCATCTGTACATCCACCCACTAACAGTTATTCAGAAAATCCAAAAAAATATGTTGTTTCTATCATGAGGTTGAATTGATTCGAATCAGGTTCATTTGGGGTGTATCTAGTCAGTTCTGTGTGCATTTGAGTTGAAGTTAATCTGATGGTGATCTAATCATGGTTTAGGCAAGAATTGGCTCCATAATCAAAACTGAGGTTGGACCATATTTCATGCAAGGACCATCAGGCCAGAATATGCATATTTAAAGTGGTGTGTTTTAGGCTGTAGTTAGAGTTTTGTGCAATACAGTGCATATCCCGAGGCATGACATTATCCAACAAGGTTTAAAATAAGGTTTTGGTTCATCAAGATTCAAATGGCAACAAGTTCAAGTTTGATTTATGTTTCAAGGTCTTAAGCTCGTTAAAAGTCCAAGATTAATCTATGACCAATCCTATTTCTCAAGGTTGTTTCAAGTTTCATTCAAGTTCAAAAGAATTCTCATGGTTAAAGTTACAAGTATGGTTTAAAAATTAGAGGTGGGGTGTAAATCCAAATTCCAAAAGGTTGCAAACCATTTCTAATTTACAATCCCATTTACACTATAGTCCATGAAAAATTGTTATAAAAAAAACCTTACATTTCATTACTTCACCAAACTATGCTAATAAGTTGTAAAAGTCTAAAAAAGGAGGGTCATCAAGATTTGCAACAATAAAAGAAGGCATATCATCTATCTTCAGCCCATGACTCGTTGCGTTACAATAATTACAAATGGAAAAAAAGAAGAGCCCATTTAAGGTTGTGTAGGCCCATCTTCAATACAAGCCAGAAGCAATATTTCCAAACCAATATAGGTTTTCCTCAAACCATCAGCCAAATTTAAGCCAACAAATCGCCAATGCAAATGCTGCCTCATGCACACCACGACCCGCACCGTCCTGATACAAAACCAGCTAATGAAACGAGCCATCGCAAAATCCCTGCAGCCAAACTTACACTCATCAGGCCCCACCTTCCAAAATCGCAACAAGAAAAATTAGGGGAAATGCAACATGAGGCATCACGTAGTTATGCACCTTGCCAAACCCATCACGCTGCCACTACAAAGCATAAACCGACATAACCTTGACAACACGCAGCAGCCATCCTTGCTAGCTTTCATTACAGCTTTTCATCGCCATCTACAGTAAAGGGATTAGAAAGCATCACGACGACTTGCAAACTGTAACAACAAACTCACAGGAAATAATACAAAGCAAAACAAATTGATCCACTAGCCCGTACATACAGTAAATAACACAGCACGACAACTTTGTCACACCCTGATACAACAAACCATCCTTTCCCAATATACCCTCACAATCCCTCTATAAATGTAGCCCTTTACTCACTCACAAAAGGGGCCCTAGCTGCCACACAGACCTGCTAAAACTTCCTCCAAATCTCACAACAAAACCTCACTCTGAATCACCTTCAAAACAACCCTTTACCAATCTTGATTTCTCTAAACCAGACAACTCCTTTTCAAACCTCCATCGCTATTCTTCTCAAAAATGAAATCCAACACAACCCTTCAATACCCTTTCATAAACCTCATCAGACCAACAACCAAAAACAAAACCATAAAGAAATCAGAGAATGAGAAGAAGAGGGCATTTCGAAACCGAATCCAAATATGAACCACATACCTGAAAACCAAATCTGAGAGAGAGACGAAGAATGGGCGGAGGAAATTCCGCGAGAAGAAGGTTGGGAGGGTTAGGCGTCTGATGCTATTGACTTCTTTCTCATTTACTTTTGAAACATGATTTCTTAATTTCTTTTCATTTTTTGAAACATCGTCCGCGTATGGGTTTGGTAAGGGGTTGAGAAGCTTTAAAGAAAAAGATTTCTGATGGTGGTGATGTTGTGTTGGTTCTTTGCATTGTTAAATTTAACTTGCTTTGTTAGGTTGACCGTGAGGAATATAGTGGGTCTCATGACCCATTAGTTTTACAACTAGCATGTTTAAATCCATCCCTTTTTATTTTATTTTGAGGATGATGGGCTTTCAGGCCCAGATGATTTCTCTCTTTGTTTTCATACACACTCTCTTAATTTGTTGCGCCCCCTAGTTTATTTTCTTAATTTTTATCTAATTATTTGTTTTACTTTTGGTCATTATGATATTCTGAATTTTGTTTAAGATTTTGAATTTATTTCTTAATTAAATCATGTTTAAGTAGTTTTTACTTTCTTTTCATTTTTCGTTTTTAATTTGGGCCAATGATATAAAAATAATCTTGATGATTGGTTGTTTTTTTAAAATCGGTTCCAAATCTTGATTTATATGAGGCCTACTGTTTATTTATTTTATTTTCGATTTATTTGTTTTTACCATTCATTTTAGGTCAATGAAAACCAAATATCAATGATTTATCGATTATCGATTTAAAATCTTGATAAAGGTGAGACCTTTATTCTTTTTCTTACCTCCTTTCGATTTTATTTCATTTCTATTATCTTTTCATTATTTCTATTAATTTGGCCAATGATATAAAAAATATCATGATTTGTGGATTTATTAGATCTATACATTTTGATTAATATGAGGCCTAATTATTTTCTTTTCGATTTATTTGTTTTTACCACTCATTTTTGGTCAATGAAAACCAAACATCAAAGATTTATCGATTTTCAATTTAAAATCTTGATAAGGGTGAGGCCTTTCTTCTTTCTCTCGATTTTATTTCATTTCTTATGATTTACATTTCACATATTCTTTTATTTTCACTTTTGGTCAATGAAAGTCAAAAATCATAGCTTGTCGATTATCGATCTAAGTCTTGATTAAGACGAGACCAACTTTATAATATCTTGTTCATTTTTATCTTTATTATATTGTTCATATTATTCATATTGTCCATATCATAGTATTCATATTTATTCATCTAACCATTTTCTTTGTTCATACTTGAATCAAAAAAACATTAACAAATATCGAAACCCTAAAACAATAATTTGATGGACTGTTGGTTACTATACATCGCTTGGAGATTTGCTCAAGGCTTAGTTTAGGACACCTTGCACACACACGGCTTTCTCTTGGGCTACCTTACAATGAGAACCTTTATTTCATGTCATCCCTTGTAATTTACATGTACCCCGCTCCCCATTCCGATGTACACATTTAGTTTTCTTTTGATTGTGGTTTGTTTACTAGGAGCACCCCTAGGGACTAGCATAGACAACCCATTTTCAAACTAATCCTCGATTCGTCGTCGAGCCATTTTCAAACGAACCCTTTTCAACCAAACTCTCGATTCGTCGTCGAGCCATTTTCAAACAAACCTCTTTTCAACCAAACTCTCGATTCATCGTCGAGCCCATTTTCAAATCAACCTCTAATCAAATCCTTTTTCAAACCAAACTCTTTTCATACAATAAACCCTTGATCCAACATCAAGCGGATTTTCATAATCAAACTTAAAAAACAACTAACAACTATCGCAACTCTTTTAAGGTGAAAAATGGGGGTTCAAGTCTTTGATCTTCCTTCGATTGTTTGGGTGTGAGTTCTCTTACTCATGAGTGAGCAATTGACGCCTCTTCTTTTAACAAATCAAATCCGTTTTCAAACCAAACTCTTTTCATAACAAATAAACCCTTGATCCAACGTCAAGCGAATTTTCACAATCAAACTTCAAAACAACTAACAACTATCACAACTCTTTTAAGGTGAAAAATGGGGGTTCAAGTCTTTGATCTTCCTTCGAGTGTTTGGGTGCGAGTTCTCTTACTCGTGTGTGAGCAATTGACGCCTCTTCTTTTAACAAATCAAATCCTTTTCAAAATAACCAAGCGCATACAATAAACCCTTGATCCAACATCAAGCAGATTTTTATAATCAAACTTCAAACAACTAACAACTATCGCAACTCTTTTAAGGTGAAAAATGGGGGTTCAAGTCTTTGATCTTCCTTCGATTGTTTGGGTGTGAGTTCTCTTACTCGTGTGTGAGCAATTAACTCCTCTTCTTTTAACAAATCAAATCCTTTTTCAAGCCAAACTCTTTTCATAACAAATAAACCCTTGATCCAACGTCAAGCGGATTTTCACAATCAAACTTCAAAACAACTAACAACTATCGCAACGCTTTTAAGGTGAAAAATGGGGGTTCAAGTCTTTCATCTTCCTTAGATTGTTTGGGTGTGAGTTCTCTTACTCGTGAGAGAGCAATTGACGCCTCTTCTTTTAACAAATCAAATCCTTTTTCAAACCAAACTCTTTTCATAACAAATAAACCCTTGATCCAACGTCAAGCGGATTTTCACAATCAAACTTCAAAACAACAAACAACTATCGCAACTTTTTTAAGGTGAAAAATGGGGGTTCAAGTCTTTGATCTTCCTTCGATTGTTTGGGTGCGAGTTCTCTTACTCGTGTGTGAGCAATTGACGTCTCTTCTTTTAACAAATCAAATCCTTTTCAAAATAACCAAGCGCATACAATAAACCCTTGATCCAACATCAAGCAGATTTTCATAATCAAACTTCAAAAAAAACTAACAACTATCGCAACTCTTTTAAGGTGAAAAATGGGGGTTCAAGTCTTTGATCTTCCTACGATTGTTTGGGTGTGAGTTCTCTTACTCGTGTGTGAGCAATTAACTCCTCTTCTTTTAACAAATCAAATCCTTTTTCAAACCAAACTCTTTTCATAACAAATAAACCCTTGATCCAACATCAAGCGGATTTTCACAATCAAACTTCAAAACAACTTACAACTATCGCAACTCTTTTAAGGTGAAAAATGGGGGTTCAAGTCTTTGATCTTCCTTCGATTGTTTGGGTGCGAGTTCTCTTACTCGTGTGTGAGCAATTGACGCCTCTTCTTTTAACAAATCAAATCCTTTTCAAAATAACCAAGCGCATACAATAAACCCTTGATCCAACATCAAGCAGATTTTCATAATCAAACTTCAAACAACTAACAACTATCGCAACTCTTTTAAGGTGAAAAATGGGGGTTCAAGTCTTTGATCTTCCTTCGATTGTTTGGGTGTGAGTTCTCTTACTCGTGTGTGAGCAATTAACTCCTCTTCTTTTAACAAATCAAATCCTTTTTCAAACCAAACTCTTTTCATAACAAATAAACCCTTGATCCAACGTCAAGTGGATTTTCACAATCAAACTTCAAAACAACTAACAACTATCGCAACTCTTTTAAGGTGAAAAATGGGGGTTCAAGTCTTTCATCTTCCTTAGATTGTTTGGGTGTGAGTTCTCTTACTCGTGAGAGAGCAATTGACGCCTCTTCTTTTAACAAATCAAATCCTTTTTCAAACCAAACTCTTTTCATAACAAATAAACCCTTGATCCAACGTCAAGCGGATTTTCACAATCAAACTTCAAAACAACAAACAACTATCGCAACTTTTTTAAGGTGAAAAATGGGGGTTCAAGTCTTTGATCTTCCTTCGATTGTTTGGGTGCGAGTTCTCTTACTCGTGTGTGAGCAATTGACGCCTCTTCTTTTAACAAATCAAATCCTTTTCAAAATAACCAAGCGCATACAATAAACCCTTGATCCAACATCAAGCAGATTTTCATAATCAAACTTAAAAAAAAACTAACAACTATCGCAACTCTTTTAAGGTGAAAAATGGGGGTTCAAGTCTTTGATCTTCCTTCGATTGTTTGGGTGTGAGTTCTCTTACTCGTGTGTGAGCAATTAACTCCTCTTCTTTTAACAAATCAAATCCTTTTTCAAACCAAACTCTTTTCATAACAAATAAACCCTTGATCCAACATCAAGCGGATTTTCACAATCAAACTTCAAAACAACTTACAACTATCGCAACTCTTTTAAGGTGAAAAATGGGGGTTCAAGTCTTTGATCTTCCTTCAATTGTTTGGGTGCGAGTTCTCTTACTCGTGTGTGAGCAATTGACGCCTCTTCTTTTAACAAATCAAATCCTTTTCAAAATAACCAAGCGCATACAATAAACCCTTGATCCAACATCAAGCAGATTTTCATAATCAAACTTCAAACAACTAACAACTATCGCAACTCTTTTAAGGTGAAAAATGGGGGTTCAAGTCTTTGATCTTCCTTCGATTGTTTGGGTGTGAGTTCTCTTACTCGTGTGTGAGCAATTAACTCCTCTTCTTTTAACAAATCAAATCCTTTTTCAAACCAAACTCTTTTCATAACAAATAAACCCTTGATCCAACGTCAAGCGGATTTTCACAATCAAACTTCAAAACAACTAACAACTATCGCAACTCTTTTAAGGTGAAAAATGGGGGTTCAAGTCTTTCATCTTCCTTAGATTGTTTGGGTGTGAGTTCTCTTACTCGTGAGAGAGCAATTGACGCCTCTTCTTTTAACAAATCAAATCCTTTTTCAAACCAAACTCTTTTCATAACAAATAAACCCTTGATCCAACGTCAAGCGGATTTTCACAATCAAACTTCAAAACAACTAACAACTATCGCAACTTTTTTAAGGTGAAAAATGGGGGTTCAAGTCTTTGATCTTCCTTCGATTGTTTGGGTGCGAGTTCTCTTACTCGTGTGTGAGCAATTGACGTCTCTTCTTTTAACAAATCAAATCCTTTTCAAAATAACCAAGCGTATACAATAAACCCTTGATCCAACATCAAGCAGATTTTCATAATCAAACTTCAAAAAAAACTAACAACTATCGCAACTCTTTTAAGGTGAAAAATGGGGGTTCAAGTCTTTGATCTTCCTTCGATTGTTTGGGTGTGAGTTCTCTTACTCGTGTGTGAGCAATTAACTCCTCTTCTTTTAACAAATCAAATCCTTTTTCAAACCAAACTCTTTTCATAACAAATAAACCCTTGATCCAACATCAAGCGGATTTTCACAATCAAACTTCAAAACAACTTACAACTATCGCAACTCTTTTAAGGTGAAAAATGGGGGTTCAAGTCTTTGATCTTCCTTCGATTGTTTGGGTGCGAGGTCTCTTACTCGTGTGTGAGCAATTGACGCCTCTTCTTTTAACAAATCAAATCCTTTTCAAAATAACCAAGCGCATACAATAAACCCTTGATCCAACATCAAGCAGATTTTCATAATCAAACTTCAAACAACTAACAACTATCGCAACTCTTTTAAGGTGAAAAATGGGGGTTCAAGTCTTTGATCTTCCTTCGATTGTTTGGGTGTGAGTTCTCTTACTCGTGTGTGAGCAATTAACTCCTCTTCTTTTAACAAATCAAATCCTTTTTCAAACCAAACTCTTTTCATAACAAATAAACCCTTGATCCAACGTCAAGCGGATTTTCACAATCAAACTTCAAAACAACTAACAACTATCGCAACTCTTTTAAGGTGAAAAATGGGGGTTCAAGTCTTTCATCTTCCTTAGATTGTTTGGGTGTGAGTTCTCTTACTCGTGAGAGAGCAATTGACGCCTCTTCTTTTAACAAATCAAATCCTTTTTCAAACCAAACTCTTTTCATAACAAATAAACCCTTGATCCAACGTCAAGCGGATTTTCACAATCAAACTTCAAAACAACTAACAACTATCGCAACTTTTTTAAGGTGAAAAATGGGGGTTCAAGTCTTTGATCTTCCTTCGATTGTTTGGGTGTGAGTTCTCTTACTCGTGTGTGAGCAATTGACGCCTCTTCTTTTAACAAATCAAATCCTTTTCAATATAACCAAGCGCATACAATAAACCCTTGATCCAACATCAAGCAGATTTTCATAATCAAACTTCAAAAAAAACTAACAACTATCGCAACTCTTTTAAGGTGAAAAATGGGGGTTCAAGTCTTTGATCTTCCTTCGATTGTTTGGGTGTGAGTTCTCTTACTCGTGTGTGAGCAATTAACTCCTCTTTTTTTTAACAAATCAAATCCTTTTTCAAACCAAACTCTTTTCATAACAAATAAACCCTTGATCCAACATCAAGCGGATTTTCATAATCAAACTTCAAAACAACTTACAACTATCGCAACTCTTTTAAGGTGAAAAATGGGGGTTCAAGTCTTTGATCTTCCTTCGATTGTTTGGGTGCGAGTTCTCTTACTCGTGTGTGAGCAATTGACGCCTCTTCTTTTAACAAATCAAATCCTTTTCAAAATAACCAAGCGCATACAATAAACCCTTGATCCAACATCAAGCAGATTTTCATAATCAAACTTCAAACAACTAACAACTATCGCAACTCTTTTAAGGTGAAAAATGGGGGTTCAAGTCTTTGATCTTCCTTCGATTGTTTGGGTGTGAGTTCTCTTACTCGTGTGTGAGCAATTAACTCCTCTTCTTTTAACAAATCAAATCCTTTTTCAAACCAAACTCTTTTCATAACAAATAAACCCTTGATCCAACGTCAAGCGGATTTTCACAATCAAACTTCAAAACAACTAACAACTATCGCAACTCTTTTAAGGTGAAAAATGGGGGTTCAAGTCTTTCATCTTCCTTAGATTGTTTGGGTGTGAGTTCTCTTACTCGTGAGAGAGCAATTGACGCCTCTTCTTTTAACAAATCAAATCCTTTTTCAAACCAAACTCTTTTCATAACAAATAAACCCTTGATCCAACGTCAAGCGGATTTTCACAATCAAACTTCAAAACAACTAACAACTATCGCAACTTTTTTAAGGTGAAAAATGGGGGTTCAAGTCTTTGATCTTCCTTCGATTGTTTGGGTGCGAGTTCTCTTACTCGTGTGTGAGCAATTGACGCCTCTTCTTTTAACAAATCAAATCCTTTTCAAAATAACCAAGCGCATACAATAAACCCTTGATCCAACATCAAGAAGATTTTCATAATCAAACTTCAAAAACAACTAACAACTATCGCAACTCTTTTAAGGTGAAAAATGGGGGTTCAAGTCTTTGATCTTCCTTCGATTGTTTGGGTGTGAGTTCTCTTACTCGTGTGTGAGCAATTAACTCCTCTTCTTTTAACAAATCAAATCCTTTTTCAAACCAAACTCTTTTCATAACAAATAAACCCTTGATCCAACGTCAAGCGGATTTTCACAATCAAACTTCAAAACAACAAACAACTATCGCAACTCTTTTAAGGTGAAAAATGGAGGTTCAAGTCTTTGATCTTCCTTTGATTGTTTGGGTCCGAGTTCTCTTACTCGTTTGTGAGCAATTGACGCCTCTTCTTTTAACGAATCAAATCCATTTCAAAATAACCAAGTGCATACAACAAACCCTTGATCCCACATAAAGTGGACTTTCATAATCAAACCTAAAAATGACTAACAACTATCGAAACTCTTTCAAGGTGAAAAATGGGGGGTTCAAGTCTTTGATCTTCCTTCGATTATTTGGGTGCGAGTATTCTTACTCGTGTGTGAACAATTGACGCCACTTTTAAAAATCAACCAACTCCTTTGTTTCGTGGGCGTACCACTAACTACGACTGCTCTGATTCTTTACTCTTTTCCGAGTAAAGATACGTAGGCACAAGATTGCGACGATCTTGGCGAGCACACTTTTCCTTTTTCCCCCGTTTACGTCCACACTTTTTCTTTTTCCACCTTTTCACACTACCATCTTTTTTCCGTCAAACCTCGTAGTCGAACTACGATTGCTCTGATTCCTCATTCTCGTCCGAATGAGCATACGTAGGCCCGAGGTCGCGATGATCTTTCCGAGCACCCTATCCTTAAACCACCCATTTCCCCTTAGCATCTATCCCTTCATCTTACCGTTTCGTATTTATTTTTGAGAAGAAAACAAACAAGCTTAGCTAATGAGTATCGCGATTCAAATTAAGAGGTTCCCGTTGAGTACAGCGGACGTGAGGGGGTGCACGTACCTTCCCCTCATGTAACCGACTCCCGAACCCGGAATGTGGTTGCGACGACCATGTTCTTACCCCCTCCTTTAAAAGGTTTTCTCGATATTTTCCTTTCCCTCTTTTGGGTAAATAAAGTTCGGTGGCGACTCTGTCGAACCGTTTTTCGTGCCTTTCGCGCGAGGGTCGTGTCTTCGATTAAGCGATTTTTCGAGGTGCGACGGCTAGGAGTGGTATTTTGTCTTTCGAAGATTCCAAACCTAATGTCCAATCGAATCCTCTGCCTAATCATGGCAAGGCGTCTGTCAATATGGTTTATGGTGTCCTGGTACATTCAAAATCTTTGATATCCGTTGGATCCGAAGATCTCTTGTGGAAATGCATGCACTTTTGAGTGAATACCATGATATTGATCATGACTATGCATCTTCCTGTATTTGTTCCGTGAATCCTCGTGGTTGTGTGATAGTGAAGAGGGACATTCAGAGGATGATGGATGAAAATTTGATTGAAGTCACTGCTAAAAGAGAAGAATATCAGAATGAGGTGAATGTTATTGCACCACGCTTTAATATTCCTGAACGAGTTGTTATCTCTTATGATAGTCAGAAGACCGCTGTTACGCCTTTGGTTATTCTGTTGCCTGACCCGGTACCCTATGAATCTGAAAAGGCTGTTTCGTATAAGTACAATGCTACCATGGTAGAAGATGGTAAGGAAGTGCCCATTCCTTCTTTGTCTTCTGTGGTAAGCATCGCTGATGTGAGTAGAGTGACCCGGAGTGGTCGAGTTTTTGTTCCTGAGCCTCCAAAGATTGTAGAGAATGTTATTTCTAACAAACGAACTCAAGATGAGAATAATGTCGATGCTTCTGGTCAGTCCAGTGGTTCGAAGGATTTTGAGGATGAAGTGTTGAAATTGATCAAGAAGAGTGAATACAGTGTTGTAGATCAACTCTTGCATACCCCGTCCAAGATTTCAGTATTGTCCTTATTAATGAATTCTGAAGTTCATAGGAAATCTTTACAGAAGGTATTGGAATAAACATATGTTGAGCATGATGTGACTGTTAATCAGTTTGATGGCATTGTTTCCAACCTCACAACATGTAATAATTTGAGTTTCTGTGATGAAGAGTTACCCGAGGAGGGGAGAAACCACTATTTGGCTTTATATATCTCCATGAATTGCCAAGAAGATACGCTTTCCAATGTGTTGGTTGATACTGGCTCTTCTTTGAATGTGTTGCCAAAATCTACTTTATCAAAGCTTTCTTACCAAGGTCCTCCCATGAGGTATAGTGGAGTTGTTGTTAAAGCTTTTGATGGATCTCGAAAGACTGTGATTGGAGAAGTTGATCTTCCAATCAAAATAGGACCGTGCTTCTTCCAAATTACTTTTCAAGTAATGGATATCCGTCCTGCTTATAGTTGTTTACTTGGCCGACCTTGGATTCATGAGGCCGGGGCAGTGACTTCGACTCTTCATCAGAAGTTGAAATTTGTTAGGAATGATAAGCTGGTAATTGTTGGAGGTGAGCAAGCAATGCTGGTGAGCCACCTTTCATCCTTTTCATATGTTGATGTTGATGAAACTGTTGGAACTCTGTTCCAAGCTCTTTCTGTTGATGACAAAGCTGTTAAGAAGAATGAGTTACCCATGTCTTCTTTGAAAGATGCTCTGCATGTGTTAGAAACTGGTCGGTCTGACGGTTGGGGCCAAGTCATTGATGTCGTTGATAACCTGGGAAAAACTGGTTTAGGCTTTACGCCTGGTACAGTCAGAAGAGATTTGAAGCGTATTAATGAGACCTTTCACAGCGCCGGATTCATCAACAAAGATCACTCTACTACTGCCATCATTGAAGAAGATGAAGAGGAAGAGCTTCCCAATTTTGTGACACATGGACAAATCTGCCAGAATTGGATAGCTGTTGACGTTCCTACTGTTGTTCATATTTCAAAGTAATTTGTTTTTGTTTCTTTCAAAAATCCTTTCACTCTGCCCAAGGTGAAAGTGAATTTGTGAGGGCTTTGTTTCAAATTTTACCATCATCAATAAAATGTTATTTTGTTTATCCGTGTTGTGTTTTCCCTTTTTGCTTTATTTCTGAAAAATGGTAACATAAAAAAAACCAAAAATAATAATAATGTGATTATCACTTTTATCTGCATGTTACTTGCACTTTTTGTTCATATTCTAAAATCAAACATAAACCATTGTGCAGATTGATTGTTAAACCCGTTGAAAACAATGACCCTATGCCCTCTCCCAACTTTGAGTTCCCTGTGTTTGGAGCTGAAGAAGAGGATATTGAAGAGATTCCAGACGAAATTTCTCGGTTGCTTGAGCACGAGGAAAAAGCCATTCAGCCTCATGAAGAGCTTATGGAATTGGTTAATTTGGGTTCAGATGATGATGTAAAAGAAGTCAAGATTGGGGTACTGCTTCAGTCAGATGTTAAGAAGAGGATTGTGGAGCTTCTTAGAGAATATGTTGACGTGTTTCCTTGGTCCTATCAAGACATGCCTGGTCTTGATACTGATATTATGGAGCATAGATTGCCGTAAAGCCTGAATGTCCACCTGTGAAGCAGAAATTGAGAAGAACACATCCTGACATGGCTGTGAAGATCAAAGAGGAGGTTCAAAAGCATATTTATGTTGGTTTTCTTGTGACTTCTGAGTATCCTCAATGGGTGGCCAATATTGTGCCTGTTCCAAAGAAAGACGGAAAAGTCTGAATGTGCGTCGACTATAGAGATTTAAATAAAGCAAGTCCAAAAGATGATTTTCCATTGCCACACATTGACATTTTGGTAGATAATACTGCTAAATTCAGTATCTTTTCTTTTATGGATGGATTTTTCGGTTATAATCAAATAAAGATGGCGCCCGAGGATATGGAAAAAACAACATTCATTACACCCTGGGGAACATTCTGTTACAGAGTGATGCCCTTCGGTTTGAAAAATGCTGGTGCAACGTACCAGTGAGCTATGACCACTTTGTTCCGTGATATGATGCATAAAGAAATTGAGGTCTATGTGGATGATATGATTTGTAAGTCGAAGATTGAAGAAGATCATATTGAGTACTTATTGAAGTTGTTTCAGCGTTTGAGAAAGTTTAAGCTTCGTTTGAATCCTAATAAATGCACTTTTGGTGTCCGTTTTGGAAAATTGTTGGGCTTTATTGTCCGCCAAAAAGGCATTGAAGTTGACCCTGGTAAAGTTAAAGTTATTCAGGAAATGCCTGCGCCCAAAATAGAGAAATAAGTAAGAGGATTTTTGGGACATTTGAATTACATCTCCAGATTTATATCCAATATGACTGCCACATGTGCGCCGATCTTCAAGCTTCTTCACAAAGATCAGGGTTGTGTCTGGACAGAGGACTGTCAGAAAGCTTTTGAAAGGATTAAAGAGTATCTGCTTGAACCTCCGATTTTGTCTCCTCCCGTGGAAGGAAGACCATTGATCATGTATTTGACTATGCTGGAAGAGTCTATGGGTTGTGTTCTGGGTCAACAAGATGAATCCGGTCGGAAAGAATTTGCCATTTATTATTTGAGCAAGAAGTTCACCGATTGTGAGTCTCGGTACTCAATGCTTGAAAAGACATGTTGTGCTTTAGCTTGGGTTGCCAAGCGCCTCCGCCAGTATATGTTGAATCATACCACTTGGTTGATATCCAAAATGGATCCAATCAAGTATATCTTTGAAAAGCCTGCTTTAACTGGGAGGATTGCTCGTTGGCAAATGTTGTTGTCAGAATATGATATCGAGTACCGAACTCAAAAACTGATAAAAGGAAGTGTTTTGGCTGACCATTTGGCACACCAGCCAATTGATGATTATCAACCGATCGGGTTTGATTTTCTTGATGAGGATGTGATGTATCTAAAGGTTAAAGATTGTGAAGAACCATTACTTGATGAAGGGCCTGAGCCTGGATCCCGTTGGGGTTTGATTTTTGATGGAGCTGTTAATGAATATGGCAATGGTATTGGGGCAGTAATTGTTACTCCTCATGGTTCTCACATTCCTTTCACTGCAAGGTTGATGTTCACTTGCACAAATAATGCGGCTGGGTATGAAGCATGTATTATGGGCTTGGAAGAAGCCATTGATTTAAGAATCAAGATTCTTGATGTATATGGAGATTCAGCCCTAGTGATTTATCAGATTAAAGGGGAATGGGAGACACGTCAACCTGATTTGATTCCTTATCGAGATTATGCAAGAAGGTTGTTAACTTTCTTCAATAAGGTTGAGTTTCACCATGTACCCAGAGCAGCAAATCGAATGGTGGATGCTTTAGCAACTATATCCTCCATGATTGTGGTGAACCGGTGGAATGATGTGCCCAAAATCGATGTTATGCGGCTTGATAGGTCAGCTCATGTATTTACGGTTGAAGAGGTTGTTGATGATAAACCGTGGTATTATGATATTAAATGCTTTCTTCAAAATCAAGAGTACCCGCTTGGGGCATCCAAGAAAGATAATAAGACTTTGAGAAGATTGGCTTGTAGTTTCTTCTTGAATGATGATTTGCTATAAAAGAGAAATTATGACATGGTCTTGCTCAGATGCATGGATAGACACGAAGCAGACATGTTGATGAAAGAAATTCATGAAGGATCTTTTTGTACCCATGCCAATGGGCATGCAATGGCTAAGAAGATGTTGAGGGCAGGTTACTATTGACTGACAATGGAATCTGACTGTTGCAAATTTGTGAAGAAGTGCCATAAGTGCCAAGTTTATGCTGACAAAATTCATGTGCCTCCAACTCCTCTCAATGTTATCTCTTCTCCATGGTTGTTCTCCATGTGGGGCATTAATATGATTGGAATGATTGAGCCTAAAGCATCGAACGAACACCATTTCATATTGGTGGATAATGACTATTTTACCAAGTGGGTTAAAGCGGCATCATATGCCAATGTGACCAAGCAAGTAGTGGTTCGTTTATTAAGAACCAAATCATTTGTCGGTATGGTATTCCGAGAAAGATTATCACTGATAATGGGTCGAATTTGAATAACAAGATGATGAAGGAATTATGCGGTGAGTTCAAGATTGAGCATCATAATTCTTCTCCTTACAGACCTAAGATGAATGGGGCTGTTGAAGCTGCTAATAAGAATATTAAGAAGATTGTTCAAAAGATGGTTGTTACTTTCAAGGATTGGCATGAGATGCTCCCTTTTGCTTTGCATGGGTACCGTACATCCGTCCGCACTTCAACAGGGGCAACCCCTTTCTCTCTTGTGTATGGTATGGAAATAGTGCTCCCGGTGGAAGTTGAAATCCCTTCTATGAGAGTTTTGATGGAAGCTGAATTGTTTAAGGCTGAATGGTGCCAAAGCAGATATAACCAGTTGAATTTGATTGAAGAGAAAAGAATGACGAACTTGTGTCATGGCCAATTGTATCAATAGAGAATGAAGAAAGCTTTTGATAAGAAGGTTCGTCCTCGTGTGTTCAGAGAAGGCGACCTCATGCTAAAAAAATCTCGACTTTTACCAATGATTCTAGGGGCAAGTGGACTCCTAATTATGAAAGCCCATATGGTGTCAAGAGAGCCTTCTCTGGCGGTGCATTACTTCTTACAACTATGGATGGTGAAGAGTTCACTCGTCTTGTGAATGTCGATGCAGTCAAGAAATACTTCGCCTAAAAAATAAAAGAACAGCTCGCTAAGTTGAAAACCCGAAAGGGTGGCTTAGGCAAAAATGAGCGTCTCGGTGGGCTGAAAACCCGAAAGCACGGTCCAGGCAAAAATTAGAGACAAAAACAGAAATAATCATCCCGATAGATTGAAAACCCGAGAGGGCAATCTAGGCAAAAGGTAGGGATTATGGCAAGTAACTGCATCTGGCCAGTCTTGATCATTTGAAAGCAACATTGTCTATCAAGGATTCTGCCGCAATCATGCTCAGCTGAAGTTTTGAGCACATCGGAATTCAAAGTTGTTAGGGAGAATAGTGATCATTGTATTTCAATGTAACCCTTTCCATGTATTTACCATTTTTCAAACTTTATAATGATCTATGGAGTTATGCCATTTGCGGACTTCCATTCTATTAATAAATTTGGGCCTTTTGTCCCTTTGTTTGCAATTCTTATTTTGTTTCTGTTTACAAAATTTCATTTATTTTTTTATGATGATTTTTGAAACAAAATGCAAATGATTGATTAAATTTTTGAAAATTATAAAAACATTTCCCTTTGATTTATGAATGTAAAAAGGAACATCAACGATTATTCCAAGACTGGTAGGATCAATGTTTTCCTCAGCAAGGTTAGTTCTCGCCCCTTTGGCAGAATTTATTGACAGCTCTCTAGTAGAGTTTGTCGATATTCCCCAGTAGAGTTTGTTGATATTTCCTCAGCAGAGTTTGTTCCTATGAATGTGATCAGTTGTTGACAAGATGATAGGTCCCTTCAAGGTTGTGTTATGATACGTTGAATTCATAAGGGTCAATGCTGTTTGGTTTTTCCCCAGCTAGGTTTTGATCCGAATCCTCTCCAGCTGATTATGTTATGGTCAGGCAGTTGAGTAGTTTTGAGGTCCCCTTCTCTTTAATGGTGGTCCCCACGCAGAGATTCGTTTTCGTTGTCCCTAGCAGAAATCATATGAGAAATCTCCACTCAGTGTTTTACCTCCTAGGTGTATTGTTGTTGCTTTGGATATTCCCAAACGCAGAGCAGCGTTATCTTCCCCGGCAAGTCCAGGATGTATTTCTCTCCAGATTGTTTGTTTTTAGAGAAAATTGTGCATCACTATTTCGGGTGTTCCCCAGTGAAGTTGCCAATGATATCTATATTCGAGGAATATTGATATACTAGTCACCTGTTGGGTTTTCTCTCATTCATAATGAGTATTGATCTAAAATCCCCCACAGTTTGACCTTGTTGTTGTTTTCCTCAACAAGTCCAAGTTGTTTTGCTCAGAATTGGCTAATCTTCAGAGAGCTTTTCTCTTGTGTCTCCAGCAGATCTGCCTGGTATTTCCGATGGATTTAGTGTAGATGTTTATATGTCTACAGATCCCCATCGGATGCATTATTTCTCCGTAACAGATCTCTTCATCCTTTTGGAATGGAAGTTCCTGTGAATTCTTTATGAACCCCAGGAAATGTCCGAAAGATCTGGGTTGTTATGATTCCCCAACAACTTTCCGTCCATGCCCGAAGCAGAGTTTATGTTATTATCCTCTTCATGGATCGTTAATGTTAGAAGATTGATATTTGGGTTTTTCCCCAAGGAGTATCTTCCTTTCTCCAGCAAGATTTGAGCCTTGTAGTAGGATTTATTTTCCTTTGATGGCTTTTGTTTATCTCTTGCAGGATTCCAACAGATGAATCCCTAGTAGAGCTGCTGATGATATCTCCATCTTGTTGAGATTAGCCGAGTATTCAGCGGTGTTGTGATGTTTTTCCACCCTCTGTTTATCTTTATGTCTATTTTGTCAGAATATTCATACTCATACGCATTGCATGCGCATTTCTTTTGTTGTGCATAGCATGTTGTTACATTGTGCATTTTTGCATTTGGGCTGGTGTTTCTTTGCTCTCTGGTGTTGTTATCCCCGCAGAGCGTGTGTGTCCTCCCTCCATTAGAGTGTCGACCCGTAAGCAGAAAATGCCTATCTTTGTTAATTCCCCACTGAGTTTGTTTCTCGTGGAAGATTTTGATTCAGTTTCCTCCCCAGTTCGTTTGTCGGGATGGAAGTAATCCCCAATTGAGATATTTCCTCCTCGGGATGAGTCTTGTTTGACCGTTTCTCTCTGGTTCATTCCCGGATTGAATTTTGGTCCCTTGCTTTGGGCTTATCACCTTTGTCGTCCCGCCCTTTGTTGGTAGTAGGTGATATAGCTGGCTTATTACCTTTGTCGTCCTGCCCTGTGTTGGTAGTAGGTAATATAGCCGGGTTTGATTACCTTGTTGTAGCTATCACTTATTTGATAGTTGGTAATCTCTCCATTTCTTTGTTCGAGTTTATTACCTTTGTCGTACCGCCTTGTGTTGGTAGTAGGTGATACTTCTCGACCCCTTTTGAGATTATTACCTTTGTCGTCCTACCCTTTTGTTGGTAGTATGTAATCTTTCTCACACCCTTGGTTGATTACCTCGTCGTAACTATCACTTGGTTGATAGTTGGTAATCCTTCTTTTGGCTTATTACCTTTGTCGTCATGCCCTTTGTTGGTAGTGGATGATATAGTCAGCTTATTACCTTTGTCGTCCTGCCCTGTGTTGGTAGTAGGTAATATAGCCCGGTTTAGTTACCTCGTCGTAGCTATCACTCGTTTGATAGTTGGTAATCTCTCCACGCTCGAGTTTATCGTCTTTGTCGTCCTGCCCTTTAGTTGGTAGTAGGCGATATTTCTCGATCCCTTTTGAGGTTATTACCTTTGTCGTCCTACCCTTTCGTTGGTAGTAGGTAATCTTTCTCTCACCCTTAACTGCCTTGTTGTAGCTATCACTTGGTTGATAGTTGGCGATCTTTCCTTTTGATCATGCTATTACTGGATGTCTGGTATTAGATGATTTGTTCCCAGCGAAGAGTTTTCTCTCCATGTTGGGACGGTTTTTTCCTCTGGTGTTTCTGGTGTCGGTAATTTTCCCTCAGTTGGAATCTTACTCTTTGCTTTTCCCCTGTGGAGATTTGTTTCCTCCCCTGTTGGGATGTAATTTCCCTCTTTCGTTTTCCCCCCGGTGGAGTCTTTTCTCTTTGCTCCCTAGTTTGTTTGTCTCCTGTGGCGTTTTTCCCACAGTGGTCTTGTGTCTGCATATCATTTGCATGATCATATCATTTTGTGGTCTCTTAGGGTCAAAAATTTGGTTTGTTGTTATATTTAAGTCTCTTCTATCTCGTCGAGACAAAGATGTCAATTTTTGTACCTCCGGATAGAAGAAACTTAAATAGGGGCAGCTGTAATACCCTAATTTTTGCCCCTAAGATTCTTTGCTTTTCTTTTGTATTTCATACCACAAACAAGATCACACATTGGTTCCCTCTTCTATAGGATTGTGCCTTGCAGGGATCTTTGTGTGTATGTGTGTGTGTGTTTGTTAGTTTGTTTTTATTGTTTAATTGTTTATGTTATCATTAATTAAAACCCGAAAATATTTTGTTTTCTTTCACTAACACTTTCAGGGGAAGAACAGGTTAAAAATACAAAAAAAATCAGTCCCGCAGCTCGAATGGATTTCACCTGAATAAAGTCAAAGTTGATCTGCAAATAATTCAAAAAATTCATCTGATCAAGAGTCTCCAAGATTTAATTGATTTTTATTCAAGAGATTCCAAGGTTCATGTGTTTATTTCCATGCCTTCTTTGACAAGCAAGAAAAATCGAGCCAGAGTCAAGACAGCACATCAGAAAGCCAAATTTCCCAAATTTTCACCGTGTCAATCGATTAACACATTTGGTTAATCGGTTAACGCGTGCGAATTTTGAAAAAAATGGCAGCAAATTCAAATTTTCAGCAATTGGCACCAATTTTCATCATTTTGGAATATTCCATCTCAGTTTTATTCCCTACATCATTAATATTAATTCTTATCATACACCTCCACTAATCACCACTCTTTTAATTTCCCCCCAAATTTGAATTCCAATCCTAATTTTTTATCACCCAAGCCTAATTCCAAACCACCAAATTCCCAAGCCTAAACTCTATAAATAGAGGCTTCATTTCACTCATTTCACAAGCTTTTGAGAGCCAAATTCACCTTGCTAAAATTTCATTCAAGCTTTTGATAGTCAAAAAATCTCTTGCAAATTCTCTCCCCAACTACCAAAATTCACCAAAAGCTCAATTTCTTCTTTCATAAGTTAGTAAGAATTTACATTGATTCTTACTAATTTAGAGCTAAACCTTCTTCCATTCTTGTTTTGTTCATAGATCAAGGCTTTGGAGTGTAGATCTTGCTGCAATTTGGAAGGATTTTCTGATATGGAGTGGTAATTCACTTTCCACCATTGTTAAAGCTTCATATTCATCATTCAAGATGTAGATCCTTTGTGTTGCTTGTTGTTGATCCTTTGGATGGTATATTGTTGTTTGATTGCAGGTTTCTCTGTCTATTTTTACTTTAAAATTCGTGCAAATTCAATTCATGATCATAAGGTGTTTGAAAAATGTTTTGAAAGAAGATCATGCTGAATTTTGCACATTTTTTTGCTTCTGGCACAGTGTTAACCGATTAACCAAACACAGTGTAAATTGGTTAACCGATTAACACCCTGTTTTGCGCAGAAATTCAAAATCTGCACTGGTTAACCGATTAACCAATGTGTTAACCGATTAACCAGTGTCCAGAATGTTATTTTGGCCCTGTTTTGGGACTGTTTTGGTTCTTTTGCCTTTTTCTTCCCTCTTCCTTTGTTCTTAG
This sequence comes from Lathyrus tuberosus, assembly GCA_022829125.1. Lineage (NCBI taxonomy): Eukaryota > Viridiplantae > Streptophyta > Magnoliopsida > Fabales > Fabaceae > Lathyrus > Lathyrus tuberosus. The sequence goes on along the minus strand of JALAZF010000470.1, from coordinate 1,484,668 downwards.
CCTTAGATCACATAATTGTGTGGTTTAATTTGGCTTCCTCTTCATCTAATTCTCTTTTACTTTGATCGATGAAAGTCTAGAAGATCTTGGAATTCCGTTGTTGAATTTCGATCAAGACTAGATCGTTACCACTTTTCTTTTCGTGCAGTATTACTTTCAGATGACGATCTATATATTATTCATCTAGCATACATTAGCACAAAGAGCTATTGACCGGCCTCATTGTAGGGTAATTACTTCGTAAATTACTCGGCGATTGCTTAACATAGCGTAATATTTGTCCCGTATCTGAAAACAATCAAGAATGGTTGATTATTTGTCTTATGGTTCAAAACTCATGAAACTTGTTGTTAGGAGGCTTTGGTCTTATCAATCCTCTAATGAGTTTCATCAACCTTGACCTAAGTGCAATTATTCAATTGTTATTGATCATTAACACTAACAACTAATCACTAACTTACTAACAATATTTTGTATTAATTTTGTTTATGTTTCCTTCTCGCTCCCTATCTCTTTTATTTTTTATACTTCATTTCATATCATGTTTAGGCTTCCGCAATTTTTTCCTTTGTCCGTTGGACACATGGTTATGCTTATGCTTTTTTTTTCATTGTCCATTTGGACTAAAAAACATTTGAAATTCTGGTATCAGACGTGTGATGTTAAGGTGCGATGTCACAACAACACACTCTGCACAATGGACAGCAATAATAGTAACAAAGCAACACAAAGAATTGTTCACCCAGTTCGGTCTAACTACCTATGTCTGGGGGCTACCAAGCCAGGGATGAAATTCACTACTTGTAGAATTAATTTACAGACTCAACAACCCAATTGACAATCTCCTAAACTTAATTCCTACTAGTGACTTTCTACCTAAGAACCCACTTAGATATGAGAACACTACTCAATCCCTAAAACACTTCAAAGATCACACACTTTGAATACCACTACTTGATTCTGCTTCATAGCTTTGATCAAGAACAACTCAAAATCACAATGCCTATTCACTCTCGAATGGCTTACAAAACATGCACGAAGATACAAAACGACTCTCAGTCTTTGGCTCACTTTCTTCGTTACTTTTCTCTAGTACTGGTGCGCTTTATATAGCTCCTTGAATTGGTCTTAGACCTCCTCCAAAATCTCGCCAGATTTGTTATTTAAAACTGAATAATTAAAACAGATTTTCTCCTAAAATCTTTTTAAATCTTCAACCTTTTAAATCTCCTACAAATCTGCACCAGATCTCCTTTGCAGCAGAAAATATCTATCCCAAGATATTCGCATCCAATGAGACAGCTTGCTCTCCACAATTCCAGCTAACACGCAAACCCTAACAACATCACAACCTGATGTTATTAATTCTGCAGATCTAATGTCACAACATCGCCATGTGACATCAGACATCCAACTTCAGCAAATTAACTACTTAACACAGCCTAGTGTTAAGACTCAATGTTGCAACATCACCACCTTGACATCAACATTGAACATACTTTGTTTTACCAAAATTCCAGCCAATCCAAGAACTAACAATCTGCCCCTTTGGCTAATTTTGGCTAAAACAATCTCTACCTTCAGAGACTTCAGCAGCGGAAAAAAACTTCAATAAATTTTGAAAACATCAAACAGCAGCAAAACATCAATAGTTTTGAATCTTCAAGCAGTAGCATCATCAAACAGCAGCAAAACATCAATAGTTTTGAATCTTCAAGTAGTAGCATCTTCAATACATAGCATCTTCAATACATAAAGACTTCACATAAAACTCTGCTGCAACACCATCTTTAACAGTCAACACTGGTGCTCCCCCTCAAAACAAGAACCAGCATAACAGCTGTTCAGCATGCACACTCCCCCTCAACTTCTGCACTTCTGCATCACATCACATGGCTATTTTCTCCCCCTTTTTAGCCACAATTTGACAACCTTCAACCAGAAGCCCTACTAACACCAGTTAGTCCTACCCTAGCTCTCATTGTTACCCTCACAGTTAGCATAACAAATCATAGAACACAATTATAAAGGGTGCATATACAGCACAATATTCAAAATACAAACCAAGCACAACAGTGCAGAAACAAAAACAGCAGAAATAAAACTAAAACTACGCAGAAGCAAATAAACTAGTCTTCACTAGATCCATCTCCATGATCAACATCCTCATCATCTTCTTCTGAACCTGGTTCTTCATCATCATCATTCTGGTTAGCATTGATTGCTTCATCTTCTTTTTCTGCCAATCTCAGAGTCACAGGAAGTTTTTCAAATTTCTGCTTTCTTTCAGTACTCACTCTGATGACTTCATCCAACTCCTTGCAAGCCTCCTCCAATTCTGAAATCAACCCAGTTTTGGCAGGTGGCTATTGTGATGTTGAAGCTGATGTCTTGACAATGTCAGGGACATGCTTCCCTTCAAACAGCTTATAGTGGATTGACAGAGCAGATTCTCTCTTACACACCACATCAGATTGATGATGAATCTCAGGATATTGTGACAGGATGATCCCACAAATGAGAGAGGGAAAGGCAATAGGCATCTTCACAACATTTGTAGCAGCATGCTTAATAGTCTGATCATAGATGTAGGAGCCATAATCAAATCTTTGCTTTGTCCCAATAGCATAAATTATCTTCCCTAGTCCAACAGAAATAGTGGTCTTGTGATTAGTAGGAACCCAGTTGGCAGCACCTATTCTGTGTAGAATAGCATATTTGACACTCAACAAACTGGCTGACAACTTTTCTTTTAAGGGCCAAACCTTTACTTGACCTGCTGTGATTTCTTTGCACACAGTATTGTCAGTCTCTTCCACCTCTACATACTCTTTCCCTTTTCTTCCTAAGTATGTATTAATAATCTCAGGAGAGAAATTAACACACTGACCTCTAACATATAACTTTCTAAAATCCACACTTCTGTTGTCATTAATAGCCACAGGAATGTTTACTACAAATTCCTTGACTAACCCATCATAGCACTTGGACAATCCAGAAACAGTCTTCATTAGCCCAGCAACTTTAAGCAATTCTACAACTTCCTTGATTTCCAAAGCATCTCCACCAAGTTCTCTTTCTAGTGCCAGTCTTCTTTGACAGACAAATTTCCACATGGGTGCACTGCTAGCATAGTGGAATGAAATGTTGTCAACTGGAATATCAGGAATCTTGTCAGCAATTCTCTTCAATATTGACCTTCTAACAGGAGTGATGTCTTGAACATCAAACTCAGATTCTAAATCTTCCCTCAGCTTCCTCTTTTTGGAATTTACAGCAACTTTGCTCCAAGTCTTAGTAGGACCCACCACAGTTGACTTCTTCTTCTTGCTCTCAGGTCTCTCCTTAGTTGAAGAATCCATAGACTTCCCTCTTCTAGACCTTATTCTCTTGGCAATACCAGGAACAACTTTTCCAATAACTTCATTATCTGAAAGGTCAATCACATCCACCTTATCAGCATTCTTCTTTTCTCTGGGACTAGTATCATCATCCCTAGCAGGTGATGCTCTGACATTAGGTTCAACATCAGCTTCCTCTTCTACATGAGCCATCTTCAACTTCTGCATCTTCAATGACTGAAACAACCAATCTGTGAAGATTGGTTTCAGTATGCTGCATGTTATCCTTTTCAGCAGGCATTTGTCTAAGAGGTATAGATATTCCTTTCACCGACAAACCCTTATCCAAAATTTTTTTGGCAATCTGATTGAGACTTTTATCAACATCAACTTTTTCCTCAAAGGCTTGAGAAGGAGGAGTGGTAGTCTCAGGAACAGAGCGGTCTCCGAACAAAATGCTAGTCACAAATGCTCTGCTATTGCTATCATCAATTTCTTAGCAGTCGACTGATTAGAAGAAGAGTTACCTGTTGAAGCCCTCCTTGGTTGAAACTTCTCAGGTCTGCTCTCAGAAGCAGGCACTACCATAGATAGAGGAGTTATATTCAAAGCTTCATCCACAGAGCCTTTGTTCGTCAAAACCCTAGATTTTTTATGAGTGGAGCTTTTGGATTCAGACTTCTTAGATGAGGAAGACACTTGTTTCGACATTGTTCCTGTATGGTAACTGATGATTAGAGAGGGGTTGAGATTTCTTTTCTTAGAGGAGAAGATGTCCAGATGACGATAGTTGTGGCGTGTGAAATCAATAATAGGGAATGATAGTCTAAGGTATGGCGCCTGAATTTGTGTATCCCTTAAAGGCCAATCAATGATTTTCTCCCTCCAATTTAACTTTCCTTTTAAAAATTTAAAAGGATTCACATTAAGAGTACTTAACCCTAGCAGACTTTCACACTTGATGTCATAGTCTAATTTTAAAACATCAGTCTTAACATCGATAGTTGAATTAACTTCAAGAGGAATCCACTGATAGCAGTTATCTTTGGATCTGGCACCCTTCATAACAACCTGATTATGCTCATCAGATACCACACACTCATCTTTGGTGTAGTTAACTTTATAACCTTCATCACATAGCTGACTTATGCTAATCAGATTAGCATTCAAACCATTGACAAACAGAACATTGTCCAGTTCAGGTCTACCTTTCACTTTTCCAACTCCTGCAGCTACACCTTTTTCACCATTGCCAAACATAACCTCATGAGAGGGACAATGACTGACTTCAACTATCAGAGTTCTGAATCCAGTCATATGCTTTGAGCATCCACTGTCAAAGTACCACGTATCCTTATCAACTTGGCTATCTGAGGTGTGGGCTAAAAGATATTTCACCTTCTCCTTAGGAACCCATTGTTTAGGAACTTTAGGTCTGACCTCCTTCTGTCTGGTTTGAGGTACAGGATATGGATAACCATGGAGCTTGAAACAAGAGTACTGCATATGTCCGAACCTTCAACAATAAAAGCATCTCACTCTGTCATCTCTGAATTGGTTATATCTTCTACCATTATGATATTGCTGTGGCTTCCACCCATAGTATCGTCTCCACCTTCCGGAGTTGGTCTGTCTACTATGGTGCTGATGTCTTTTACCATAGGTAGACTATCTCCTGAACTGAGGATGTTGTCTTCTAGGCTGTCTCCTATGGTGATAAGGCTTCCTTCTTCCATGGTAATGGGGCACAGCCTTGTTGTATTCATATCCATACCAATCTCCCTGATGTTGAGACATCTGATGAGACATGTTCTGTTTTAACCTTGCAGCTTGCATGCTCGTGTGATATTGGGGAGGCATATACTGACTAGCTCCTTGAGGCTGCATCTTCCTCTGAGGGGGACCATTCCTTTTCTCAACATTCTGAGGCTGAACAACCCTCTTAGGAGTAGGATCCAGTCTCTTTGTTTGAGACTTTGATTGGGACACCTCCTCCTTTGCTCCTGAGGTGCTTGCCACATATCCTATACCAGACTTATCACCTGCAACCTTTTCTATCTGAAGGATCTTATCAAGTATGTCTGTACCACAGCTCAGCATCCTAACAGACTTGGTCATATGATCAAGGTGAGCTTTGACCAGTACAACTTCATTTTCCAGATCAGCTTTTTCATTCTCAAGCTGAACAATCTGTTGCTCGTGGCACTTGTTTTCTTGACAAATCTCAGCACTTTTTAAACACAGCTCTTGATAAGTAGAAGCTAACTCCTCATAAGTTATTTCTCCATCACTAGAATCATCATCTGAAATAACAGCTCCTGTTAAAGCTCTAACATGCTTTGCTGACTCACCTTCACATTCACTATCAGAGTCAGACCAGGATACTGTCATGCCCTTCTTCTGCTTTTTCAAGAAGGTGAGACATTCTTTCTTGACATGTCCATACCCTTCACACTCAAAGCATTGAACTCCTTTATCTTGGGCAGTTTTCTCTTCATCCTTCTCTTTTGCCTTGCTGGTGTCAGAAGTTATGTTCTTGACATTAGGCCTGGAGTTATTATTCATTCTCTTGAACACTTTGTTGAACTGTCTTCCCAACATAACTATGGCCTGAGATAGATCCTCCTGGGATTCATAACTCTTTCCTTTTTCTTCTTCATCATTTGACACCAGGGCTATACTCTTTGGCTTCTTTTCTGGCTCTTCCTCATTCAACCCAAGCTCAAAAGTTTGAAGAGATCCAATGAGCTCATCAACTCTCATCTTGCTGATGTCTTGTGCTTCTTCAATGGCAGTCACCTTCATCTTGTACTTCTTGGGAAGTGACCTAAGAATCTTCCTTACAAGCTTTTCATCTGACATCTTTTCACCAAGAGCACTGGAAGCATTAGCCAGCTCAAGAACACTCATGTGGAAGTCATGAATAGTCTCATCTTCCTTCATCTTCAGACTTTCAAACTTCGATGTTAGAAGCTGAAGTCTTGACATCTTAACTCTAGATGTTCCTTCATGTGTAGCCTGCAAAACATCCCACGCTTCCTTAGAAATTTCACAGGTATTGATTAACCTGAAGATATTCTTATCCACTCCATTTAAAATTGCATTTAGAGCTTTGGAATTTCCAAGGGCAAGCTCATCTTCTTCCTTGGTCCATTCTTCTTCAGGCTTTAGCTTTGAGGTGCCTTCTTTGTCTTTGCCAGTATCATCTTTTTCACACATGACAGGTGCTTTCCACTCTTTAATAACAGCCTTCCAAGCCCTGTTGTCCAAGGATTTTAAGAAAGTGGTCATCCTTGGCTTCCAATAGTCATAATTGGATCCATCCAAAATAGGGGGTCTGTTGACGAATCCTCCAACTTCTTTGTCCATATTTACACCAGAAAGTAACTTCCCTAGATCTCACCCAGAGACAGACAGGATGCCTGCTCTGATACCAATTGAAATTCTGGTATCAGACGTGTGATGTTAAGGTGCGATGTCACAACAACACACTCTGCACAATGGACAGCAATAACAGTAACAAAGCAACACAAAGAATTGTTCACCCAGTTCGGTCTAACTACCTACGTATCGGGGCTACCAAGCCAGGGATGAAATTCACTACTTGTAAAATTAATTTACAGACTCAACAACCCAGTTGACAATCTCCTAAACTTAATTCCTACTAGTGACTTTCTACCTAAGAACCCACTTAGATATGAGAACACTACTCAATCCCTAAAACACTTCAAAGATCACACACTTTGAATACCACTACTTGATTCTGCTTCACAGCTTTGATCAAGAACAACTCAAAATCACAATGCCTATTCACTCTCGAATGGCTTACAAAACATGCACGAAGACACAAAACGACTCTCAGTCTTTGGCTCACTTTCTTCGTTACTTTTCTCTAGTACTGGTGCGCTTTATATAGCTCCTTGAATTGGTCTTGGACCTCCTCCAAAATCTCGCCAGATTTGTTATTTAAAACTGAATATTTAAAACAGATTTTCTCCTAAAATCTTTTTAAATCTTCAACCTTTTAAATCTCCTACAAATCTGCACCAGGTCTCCTTTGCAGCAGAAAATATCTATCCCAAGATATTCGCATCCAATGAGACAGCTTGCTCTCCACAATTCCAGCTAACACGCAAACCCTAACAACATCACAACCTGATGTTATTAATTCTGCAGATCTAATGTCACAACATTGCCATGTGACATCAGACATCCAACTTCAGCAAATTAACTACTTAACACAGCCCAGTGTTAAGACTCAATGTTGCAACATCACCACCTTGACATCAACATTGAACATACTTTGTTTTACCAAAATTCCAGCCAATCCAAGAACTAACAACATTAATAAAGGCCAAAACCTCTAAAAACTTGTGCTTCTAATCTTGGACTACTGGGTACTATCCTATGCTTTGGAGTGATCTCATCATGGACCTCTTGTTGAAGTAATTTTGGACTTATGGACCTAGATTTAGGACTTCTTATCCCTTTGCTTGGAGTATTTATTAAAGACTTGCCTTTATTTGGCCAATTTGCTTAAGGATGGAATTCTTTTAATATTACTTTGAAGTGGCTCCATTTTGGTTAGATCCTTCTTTTCCCTAGCTTTTATTTTATGCACTAGGATATTCACTTCTTCTCCACCCATTCTTCAATTTTCAAAAACTCTCTCTCTTTTTTTCAAAACCTTCTTGATTTCAAACTATCACTTCTTTCATAATAAAACCTTGACTTTTGTCAAGTGGCTTTTAAAACTTGCTTTTCTTTAATAAATGTCAATCCATTTAACCATATTATGACCATTTCATGAAAACATAAAAAATATAGAAACTCATCAAACTCTTTTTGTGCTTTGTGCACTTTTTCTTTTTAAACTTTTTCATAAGTTTAGACATGATTCATTTCTTTAAGCGGAATTATTCGTTTAGAAATGACGATTTGTCTTTACACTTAAAATCAACCAAAACAAACAAATTTTTGTTCTTTGTACCACGAACTACGGGGTTTTGATCCTACATTGCACATCGTGGGTACGTAGGCATGAGGCGATAAGTCTCTCCAAACACAAAAATTTTAAAAAATAATTCTCTTCTCATCTCCTCAATCTCTTTTCAAGCAAACCATTTTCAGACCAAAAGTGGTAGATGTTTCAAAGGGCTCCTATAGAGTACTATAGACGTTTTGGGTGCTAACACCTTCCCATTGCATAACCAACCCCCCTTACCCATTCTCTGTTTGTTCTTGTTGTCTTAGAACTCTTTAGGTTTTGTTCGCTCTTTTTCCTCTCCCTTCGTGGATAAAATAAAAGTGCGGTGGCGACTCTTGCTTATTTTTGAGTTAAGTTAATCAATAGCTTACACTCACAAATTTCCCCGCTACAGCAGGGAAATGAAACGATCGAAGAAAACCTCAACAAAGGGAAAGACATGGTCATCGCAACCGTAGTCTGGATTCAGGAGTGGGTTACGCGGGAGGAAGGTATTAGCACCCCCTCGCGTCCATTGTACTCGATGGGATCCGCGCTTGTTGTAACGATCAAAGGGTGAGTTATCTAAAGCTCTAACACTAAAAAAAGAAGAAAAAGGTGACTCGGTAGGATATTTCCGTCCTAGGCCTACGTATTCCCTCGGGAACAGGAAAATCAGAGTCAACGTAGTTCGGAGACTACAGGATTGTGGGGGGAAGGTTGCTCACCAAGACATCACCGTCTCATGCCTACATATCCTCAATCTAACGAGAAAGAGGAAATCAGAGCAGTCGTAGTTCGACAAGGTCATTAAGTGTTTTTTATGAGTGACGTTAAGTTTGCGTCCGACAGTTAGGGTCGATGCCTGTTTGCGACAAAACGGAAGTAACGTGCATTTTTCTGAAAATGATTTGAAACCCAGTTAATGCATAAGGATAAAATGATTTGAACTTTATGTGTGTTTTTTAGACAGAAGTGGCTTAAGTTAGTTTGAAACTTGTATTGCACTAAATTCTATGACAAAGGAGCGAATGCGTCGCATGCTCGCCCCCAAACAGGATGTATGCTAAACACCCAAGAAAAGTGAAGGTAGACCCCTCATTCTTCATTTCCCATGTACTTAAGGCTCGTGGCATACAATACTCATTGTATTTATTATGTGTTTTAAACTTGTTTTAAGGTGAGAAGAGAAAAGACTCAAAGGTTACGAAGGAAAATAACTAAGGGAGACTAAGTCCTAATGTTGTCATGCATCATGGTCCTAAGATTGAGGTTAAGGGAATATCCTACTTGTTATCATACATGTATTGCAAACCTAATGTCTCTCCTACCTCCATTTTAATCAAAAATTAAGTGGAGCTAGGAATCCTAGGGGATCATGTGAACAACACAAGTAAACATTAGACTAATCAATCACCAAAGAGAAAAGAAAATGGAGAAGTAAGATGAAATAGAATTCATGTGAGTGTAAACAACCATGCAAAGCACCACAAACACTTACCATCTCCAATCTAAGCTCAACTAATGAATAGTTGAAAGCAAAGTGTGCAAACATGCAATTATGGCTATGTTAGAGTCCTAAGACTATACTAGGATGAATATCAAACAACAACCAAAGTTTGAAGTATCCTAGAAGCATGAAAACCTACTAAGGTCAGTAGCTTAACACACCAAATCCTATCCATGTCAATCTCCTAAGAAAGCATACAATAATGCAAACTATGTCCTACACCAATATCCAAAGAATTGTCATCCACGTACCAAGTCAAAATGATTTCTAAAAGTCCCACAAATGGGAGCCAAGCCAAGTATTCAATCCACATATGAGATGTAAACATGTAATTTCAAATTTTTAAGCAATGATAAGTGATCATGAAAGTATCTTACATCTTGTCCAAAAGGTTTACAAGTTACACACAAATGTGTCATCTTAGACATGTTTCAATCCAACATGAATATAGTGAACAAACAAACATGAAAATAACTCATGCAAGGAACTAGACCAGAAGTGGATCATTTTATCCAATGTGTAAACATCTCAAACCAACATCAATGTCATCATGGCAAATCAAACTCCAAAAGTATTACAAGCATCTAACAAGACTAGCACTTAAATAAATTCTCTAAAGTCATGTTTAGTGTAATGCAAGTAAAGGATCATTCAAACCAAATTAAATGAGCACATAAGTACATGAGGCAGTAGCATACAACATGTGAATGAGGTTTAAAGTGTTAAGGATGGCTCATGAGATTCATACCAATTTGCATCCAAAGGTTTAGACAATTCTATGCAAAGATATTACCTAAATCGTGCACCAAACATTCGTGAACTAACAATGATTAAGCACATACAAAGTTGACATGTGAAGGACCTAAGTCAGAATTAAAACCATTTATTTAATGCTTAGAACCAACATCAACATGTCACAAAATTTTACATCAAACACCTTCTCCAAAGTCAATACAAATCAAGAGCAAAACCACACTTAAACTTCTCCTAAAGACAAGTACATTGTCACCCAAGTAAGATACAAGAAAGAACATGGTAAGGCAATGTTAAAGCACCCAAACCAGAGGTAAATTACCTATAAAAACCTCCCATTTGAATCCCAAAATCAATGTACAAATATGGCATACAAGTGATGTCAAAAGAGTGGTCAAAGTGAAAGCACAATCCATGTTCAAACTCAATGAAGCACATCATCAATTAACGACACATAAAATGTCATATGAATCCATGTGGGCAGGTCCTAATTAATTCTAAGACATACATGAAATAGTACACAAAATATCCCTAATGGAGGGTGGCATAAAGGTATGATCCAATCAAGACATCTAGGCAAGTATCAAGTAGCATCGATCATCCAATTAGGTTCATACAAAGCATGTAATTAATGATCAAGAAATAACATCTAAGCATATCAATTACACATCAAAATAAACTCATGAAAATGCTCAATCACATCCCTAAAGTTGGCCTAAAGTGGCACACATAAGTATTAAACATAACCTAGTTCTAGGCATGTATCCACATGATAGGTTCACATTGGAAAATTGATGAAAAATAGCAAAAGGCCTTTGAAAATTATGAACAATCAACCATGTCATTTCAAGGTCAGTGAGTGATCACATGCAAAATATTGGATCCAAATCATGCATCAAAAGCATTCAATTAATTGCAAACATCAAGCATATGCCAAGGATGATCATACAAAGCAAAGCTCAAAAGATGAAATTCAAAAGCATTCCAAAATTCATGGACAATGCATCAATATAACATCAACATGTTAAGCAATCCAAGTTCTAATTGTACACCAAAAACCAGGTCCAAAATATTAGAGGAAGGTCATTTTTTGTGGCTTGTATCACAAGGTGTCTCATTATGAACACACTACAACCAGAAATTGAGAAAAAAAATACTAAATGCACCCAAAATTGAAAATAAAATTCACTAAACATTAATTAAAACCCTCAGGAACATACATGAATTTTTCCAGGATTTTAGAACAATTTCTACTATTTTTAATAATCGGTTTTCCAATGCATAACAAAAAAAAAGAAATAAAAAGCACGGAAAAGGGATGGGGTACTACGCAAGTAAACTCCTAGTTGAATCCATACGGGCTCAATGCTGGGGAGGTTCGAACAACATTTTTGTTGGCCCAATGCGCAACAAAAATGCTTCTTGAATCAACAAACAAAACAAGGAAAGGGTGGAGAGAACATCACGTGAGAGGGGTATGCCTCATTAATGAGGTGGCAACCTCTCACACACCTGATCAACATCAACGACTACGATTAATCACCACATGCTATTACACTTGCCAATTATATTATTCTTCAGCATAGAAAGAAAAAAATAAAACATTACATGGCACTAAGGACCTTGCTCAACTGGTCAAGTGGAGTTTTACCTTCATAGCCAAGAACTTATGCGCAAATACAAAGTGAACATAACAATCTTTAACAGCACATTACTCACTCAAATCTTGATCATTTTACACAAAATAAAAGTCCAAATTGAAGCCCTCGCAACGTACACTACAAAAAAAAGGTCATCCGCCACGGACAGAAAACCGCGGTAATATGTAAAATAACCGTGGTTGAAAGCTTTCGCCACGGTTTGGCCACGAATAAGCGACTGTGGGATATGCAGCCGTGGCCTAAAGAATAAGCCACAGTTTTTGTGTTTGTGCCACGTTTTATATACATCCGTGGCTTGAATAGGCCACGGTTTAGGTATTTAGGTTAAGGCCGCGGTTTATCATGCGCCGCGGTTCTTAGCAGTGGCCGAATCTTGCCACGGTTCTTATTTAATGTATAGGGTTTTAATTTATGGCCACTAATTAAAACCGCGGCTACATTTTGCTCATGGTTTTACACCATTTAAGTAGGCCACGGTTTCTTTTTGTGCCGCATAGTTGTAACCACGTTGTTCTTCATGACATGGCATAAAGAACCATTTTAGATCAATATAATGTATAAACACCCTACCAAATTTGCACGAATCCTTGCAAAGTTTGTTGGTCCCATACGATGCATTTGCAATTATTTGGATCAATGAGTATCCGTTTTATTGTTTATGTCCATACACTTTATAAACAAAAAAAAAATGTTTTACTAAGTGAAAACAGTAGTCATTACATAGTTCTCATGGCCTAAAGAAACTTTGAATTGAGATCATAAGTTTGTACATAAGCTCCATTACGATCATGTGCAAGTTCCTTCGCCCTATCCATCAAGCCATCATCCATAATTCGTCTTCACGCCACGACCAAGAATTCACCAAGTCCTCCACCTACAAATAACAAATACATAAAGATCAAATCAGTAAAAAAAAGGGTGATATCAAGAGGTGTTTTAATGTCGAAATCTTGACACATGAATTGAGTTGGAATTGTTGCTAATAAGTTGAAAAGCTGCCCTAAATATCTTGATGTATTTCTTGTAGTCATCAAGTTTAGAGCGGACTTTTAGGCTACATTATAGTGGTAGAATTTGATGTTTTCGAGCTATAGATTTCTACATTATCTACTTATGGACAATATTATTAGTACTAAAGACGGACTTAAAATGTTGAACATTATCTACTTATGGACAATATATGCTTTAAGAATGCTAATAACAAGAATGGAAATTTTTAGACATTTCAGAAAGAACTATTTTAAACATTTCTGAAAGAACTATTTTAAACATTTCAGAAAGAACTATTTTATAAAAACAGAGAAATAGTAAATATATTTTCATAGGTAAGAAATAAGTTTGTACCAGACGAATAGGTAACCCGAGAAAGTTAAGTTCTGAAATTGGTGCTGCATACCCTCTTGTGTGGTTGAACTTACAAGCTTTTCCAAACTTACAACCCCCAGACCTTTGATAATACTGCCATAGCATAAGATAAAAAGAAATATATGAAATACAAACATGTAAGAAAAAGTTCTATTATCATTGCCATTATATATATTATCCTTGCTAGGAACACATGATAAAGCTTAACAGAAGAACTCTGTCAACGAATATGCCGTGCTAAAAACCAAACCTCCATGTTTCATTCCTCTGTTCGCGGCCAACGTACACCAGGAAGATAACATGGATTAACACATAATCCTCCAAAAGTGACATCTATTAATTCTAAGCAACTAGTAGTTATTAATCAAGGAATTCAAATGTAAGAGTAAGATACATTGCTTCTATGTCCCGCTGTCAAACTCAGGTCCACTAGGTGTCACATGTAAAAGTGTAAAACAATGCCAGATTGTATGACAGTCCCAAAAATCAAACATAAATTATCTATGACCTCAAGGTGACACAAGAAAATGAAACAATCTTGCACACAATCTTCCATGGAAAATCACAGCCTATTGAAATCACAACCTATTGAAAATCACAGTACGCAACATGTCGGTTCAAAAAAGAAAGAATCCATTCTCATTAACAGAATGTTCCAATTCATTTAAAAAATCCCCTATAAATGAGGACAGGATATCAAGAGCAGGAAAAAAAATCGTATACCCAAACCATGTACTGAGAAATCCACGGCAGTTTTCACATACATATTAACAATTCAAAATCTTACACAAACCCACTAGAAATTCACAACCACCATCAGGAATTCACACGAGCATCAATACACGCACAACATAGAGAAACGACACAATATTCATAGCAGAAGAAGATCAGATATGCAGAAGGAGGAAACTTATCTCTAATCAGGGGTCGTGAGCCCTCAATCACGTCCCTCTACCTTAAACGCTGGCATGCTTGTCTTCGGTAACTTTAAACTCAGCAGTGAACAACACACCCTCAATGTCATGCTAAATGATAGTGATCTTTGCGATCTCTTAATTAACATTAGCAACTGTTAATTTATGGAAGGATCGGGCTTCTTTTCCTTCACGTCATCACCTGAAAGTTTAAACAATAATTTTTAGTTCAAAACTCTTAAGCCGGAGAAATATGTTTCAGCGTAATATAACCAATATTAAGATATCAAATTGATGTGAGTGAACATACCAGCAAGGAAGCAAGCAAGGCTTTGAAAGCACTCCTACAACAGAAAAAATAACATGGTTGAACGCGTATTAATAAAACACAGTCCTACGTCCAATAGAGACAACATTTAGGAAAGGGGGCTTACGATTGCGATAAGGTTTTCAAGACATAGAATAACTGAACTTTTACTTGCTACAGAGCAAACAGCTAGCAATTTCCCCTGCAAAAGAAATTGGACAAAAGTAGAGTATATACTTTGTGCAACAAAACCAAAACTCGAGAACATTACATTACAAAAATATAAATAAACCGGTCAACAAGATGATCTTATGGCTTCTCTAGAGTTCTTTTCTCCAAGGGTCATCATTAGGGATTTGTGTTAAGAATCAGAAATTGTAAGGGGGTTATTCCTATTCAAGCAACTATAAGCCTCATACAAAGTACAAAAAGTAGAACTCATAGAATAATCATTGGCCAAAGTTACTCCTATTGCAAATCACAAGAAATTTATTTCTTGGTTCACAAAGGGAGGTACAAGAGTAATCACTGAAAATTCAAAAAAGCATCATGGTGCAGCCCAACAATAAAAGACAGCAGTAAATCCGCACCAAACAAATTCAGAAACTAAGTTCAAACAATCTTTTCACTGCAGTAAAACAACAAATGCAAGCACAGAGGTTCAAATTTCAGCCCAACAACAAACAATTACCATAGCCGTAGCAAACAAGAACACAAAACCCTAATATTGATTCATCATTTTCAAAACAAAATCCCTTCAGAACTTTTGCGAAAGAGAAGCAGAAATCGAAAGACAGAGGAAGAAGGGAACAAGCTCAGAAACACGAGAAAGACAAAGTTCAGAAAGATCTCACCAGGGTTGAAGTCGCCAGTCGCAGAGCTTTGCTCTTCCTCTTTCTCCCTCCCTTTCCTTTCTTTTTTTCATTTTTGCCTCATTTTCTTTATCGCAAATCGCAAATCGTGTGTTAGGGTTTTACGAACCCCTTTCATATATTTCACAGATCTTCACATCTCTGTAAAAATCACGCATAGTAATCAGTTATTAGGCACAAAATAAACATGTAAAACACGAAATCGAATACAGATCGTAAGAGGACTAAGAGATATCAGAATCGCGCCACCCCCAACACAACACCATCGCCTTTCACACAGATCAGAGAACGAGAGGGAGGACGAGAATCGTAAAGAGAGATCGAACGAAACCCATAGAACATTGTAAACAGCGGTGGTGTTAAAACAAAAGAAAAGAGAGAACTTGTGTTTGAAAGAGTGAGGAGGATAGTACGAACAATTAGGATAGAAGTGAAAAGGTTATTGTATTTGCTTTTTCAATTTTCTTTTCCTTTTTTTAATTAAAAAAAATTAGAAAAGATAATAATTAACTAGAGAGGGAAATTCTGGCGGGGTATATTTTTTTGGGTTTGGGCCACACTTTGAAGTGAAAATTATAATGTCGCGGTTTTTTTTTGCGGCTAAAACTATCTACAGTTTGTTAACCGTGGCTTAAATATAAGTGTCATTTTGTAACCGTGGCAATTAAAGAAAAGGCCACAGTTTCACACTCCGGATTCAATGTTTTTAAATATATGTCTACGATTTGAAAACCCTGGCCAAAGCTTGTATGTGGCCACAGTTTTTGAGTTGTGGAAAAATTTAGCGTGGTCGTAGGCCATTTTTCTTGTAGTGGTAAATTATGAATCCATGGTTAGAATCCTCAAACAAACCACACACAAGAAGATATAAAGGGGATAAATTAGAACTTGAAACTTTGAAACATCACATTTTTACCAATCTTTATTCAAACACGTTGCCTCTTCATAGAGGACTTCAGATGCACATTAACCACATGATTTCAAGGCCTATGTGAGATCTAAAATGATGTGAAAGTTTCAAGAATCACAAACCTGGATGAAGCTTTTCTCACGTACAAGAAACCCTAATACTTCGTGCAAATCTTCTAATCAACACACCTAGAGCAAAATAAATGCTCTAATCTCCTTGAATCTTGCCAAAATTCCAAGATGAGGTTGAAGTTGTTGCTCGGTTATGGTGAATCTAGCTCAATGACAATGCATACAGAAGAGAGATTGCGTTATGGAGATGAAGATAGTGAAGAAAGAAGGAAGAAATCTCCAAAAATGGTGCAGATTCACAACCCTCAAAAATTGGTGTCAATGGAGTTTCTTCAAGTTTTTGATTTGATTTTGTGAACAATGGACTCTAAATGAATTTGTTAGGGTTTGAGATTTTATATATGGGTGATTAAGGAGATTTAATCATGGTTAGTTAATGGTTAAAGTGAGGTTAGGAAAAAATGAAAAATGAGACTGTTATGTAAATTCCACACGGGTTGGGGTTGTTGGGTGTGTTTCATGATGTGATCATGGCATGATATGGATGATGGTGATGGTGTGATATGCTGGTATGGAGAAAACAACAACTTGTTTATTAAGTATTCATTTTTTCATGCATGGTATATATGGAAACGTTATAGCATGACATGGTTTGTGGAGGTTTTGTCTTGGTTTGAAATGGTAACATGACATGTTGGTGTTGGGATTTAATCATGCGCATGGTAATGTAATAACCTCACTTTGGATTTTGGAAATTAAAAGAACCATAACAATGAAAATTTTGTTTCATGAAGGTGACTTTGGCCATGCATATCTTGATGAATTTTGAATCAAAAGAAGTGATTTTTCTTGATTTACAAAGGTGGTATTTCATAGAACAATCTTGATGTTGGAAGTAAGTGGAAACAATGTGAAAAATGGAGGTGAAATCAAGTGTTCCATGCTGGCATGAGAAGACAATGGCATGAGTTTTTTCATGAATCCAAAAGGGTGATTTTTAGGGATTTTGTAAGGCTAAAACTCCTTGAATAGTGATCCAAATCCTATGGTTCTTGTAACCATTTTGAAGGGGAGGTTTGACACTACATTTTTCATGTTGGAAAAAAGTGAAATTGAGATCTCAAACATCATGAAAAATGGATTTGAAATCATGACCACTAAACTGAATTTTGAAAGTTAGAAAAAATTCTAAGTTTTTTTCAATTAGACAACTTAATGATCCCAACTTCAAATGATCATAACTCTTGATCTATAAATCCAAATGAGGAGTTCTTTATATGGTTGGAAAGTTGAAAGATCATACTACAACTTTCATTTGAATTTTTTTTCCAAATGGGGCTTATATCATGCTCAAATCTGGGCTTGAAGATGGCTGAAACTTAAGAAAAACTTTCCCAAAATGGAAAGTTCTTAAGAACCCTAGTTTTCCAAAAATGGCACGTTTTCATAACTTTTGATTTTTCTTGATCAAATCTCACCCTTAGAACATGTTTGACATGAGGAACATGATTTTGACCTCAAAAGTCAAGAGTTGACTTTTTCCTTGATCAGTTGACTTTATATCCAATCCTCTTGATTTTCAATCACCTATCCAATTGACACCCCTATGAATGATATTGATGGTCCATAACCCAATCTTAGACTCTTGAGAACACCTAGAACACCATGGAATCGAGTCTTGCCCAAAAAATAAAAAATAAACTGACTTTAGGCAAAACCCTAATTTGGTCCCCAAAGGTCAGGAGAAATTGACTGATTCTTCAAACCATAATTCCTCTGACCATGATGTAGATTGCCTTAAACCAAGACGATTCATGTGACGAGATGTGGTTAAAGACCCAAGATCCTTGCTCATGAAGGTGTCCCAAGCATGGACATCAAAAACCCTAGTTGAGGATCAACAGTTAGGAGGGTGTGATCCTCTTTAATTCACTTGCCAACCTCAATCTCTTGATGAAATGGTGTACCCTATAAGGTGTCTTGAGACATGATGAGCCTTTGTGGCTTGAGTATTTGAACACATCTTATTCTCTTTACTTTGCCCAGACAGTGATAGTGGTACCCTTGATACCATGCCTTGAGGAGACCAATGATGCACATGCAATGTTTATGACCTAAAAGTACATGAAATGGAAAACATAAGCCACTAATGAGGGTATAAATAGGAGGGCAAATTTTGGGGTGTTATAGCTGCCCCTATTCAATCGACTTGGACCTGAAGGGTCGATAGCAACGACTTTCAGACATTCGAGGTACACGGAGATTGAATACCAAACGAACCCAGAAATTTGCACTCTGTGGGGATATATATTACAAAGTGTTTGCCAGCCGAAGGATGGACTCAAAGTGGGGATGCCACTCGAAAGTGGACTTGAAAGGGATACCGACATGCAGGCGGACTCGCAATGAAATGGTTCAAAAACATAAAGGTAGGCCGACAAACTAACGGTTTCACAACCAAAGGTTACCATCACAAGATGGATTTTCAAAAGGAAGGCCGACACACGGGCTGACTCAGATCCAAACACAAAGGTAGGCCGACACACAGGCGGTTTCATAACCAGAGGTTACCATCAAAAGATGGATTTTCGAAAGGAAGGCCGACACACGGGCGGACTCAGATCCGAACACAAAGGTAGGCCGACACACGGGCGGTCTCATAACTAGAGGTTACCATTAAAAGATGGATTTTCAAAAGGAAGGCCAACACATGGGCGGACTCAGATTCGAACGCAAAGGTAGGCCGACACACGAGCGATCTCATAACCAGAGGTTACCATCACAAGATGGATTTACAAAAGGAAGGCCGACACATGGGCGGACTCAGATCTGAACACAAAGGTAGGCCGACACACGGGCGGTCTCATAACCAGAGGTAGGTCGACACACGGGCGGTCTCATAACCAGAGGTTACCATCACAAGATGGATTTTCAAAAGGAAGGTCGACACACGGGCAGACTCAGATCCAAACAAAAAGGTAGGCCGACACACTGGCGGTCTCATAACTAGAGGTTACCATCACAAGATGGATTTTCAAAAGGAAGGCCGACACACTGGCGGACTCAGATCCAAATACAAAGGTAGGTCGATACACGGGCGATCTCATAACCAAAGGTTAGTAGAATTAATAGATCTACAAACATGACTCTGTTGGGGAAAAGAGAAGCCTAAACAGACAACTCTACATGGGAGGATAAGCATGATGAACGCATTCATCGTCAACTTCACCGGGGATAACGTAAGATTGAATCTCCTGAAATACATCATTTCAGTTGGGGAAAAGCCCTGAAAAGAAAGTATCAAACCTGACTTATGCTTCGAATGCATATGTTTGAATTTTTCTATGGCGTAATGTTCCATATGAAATGGAAATGCTACGCGTTTGGAGGATGCCATACAAGATGTTTATGCTATGCAAAAGAGGCTCCTCAACAAAATAAATGTTGAAGATACGGAGGCAACTCCACTGGGGATGACAAACCGAATTGTCCTTAGGGTCACAACCCTTGCTGAGGAAGACAAACTAAACGGCCTTCCTGATCAAAACCTCTTTTGAAGATGAAACCCAAAGAGAACTCCCACTTCGTTGGGGATCATGAATAACACATGCCGAAGGTAAAACCCAAAATGACTTTCCCTACACTGGGAATCAAGAATGACAACTGTTGAAGATGGAAC
Source organism: Lathyrus tuberosus (assembly GCA_022829125.1). Classification (NCBI taxonomy): domain Eukaryota; kingdom Viridiplantae; phylum Streptophyta; class Magnoliopsida; order Fabales; family Fabaceae; genus Lathyrus; species Lathyrus tuberosus. Next base: position 1,464,319 of record JALAZF010000470.1, on the reverse strand, counting down.
CCAGAGAGAACTCTCACTCCGTTAGGGATTACGAATACACATGATGAAGATGGAACCCAAAGATCTGATACGGAAAAGGTGCCAATAACCATTGGACTTGGAAACTGCCGAGGATGTCAACCACTTCTGACTAAACAATTGAGATGACTAACACCAAACTCTGCTTGGGAAATGAAGTTAATAACACCGAACCTACCGAAGAATACCCTTGAACTCAACCTACTGCTAAGGAAACGACTTTAACCTGCTGGGGATGATAGCATGCCTTTGCTAGCGAGATTAAACCTCCTGAACTGATGAGGAAAGTAGACACCATGAAACTGTGGGGAGTATATGACCTCTTCCACGGAGAGACATCCAAACAAATCTCCTGCTGGAGATGCAACATTATCCTGTCTAAGACGGCCGACTTCTGAATACTCGCTAGGGCGTAATAGACCGCTCTGCCCGGGGGAAGCAATCCTCTGCACTCATGCTGGGGAGAGATAAATTATGAATGCTCCGCTGAGGATGTTGGATCTTCCATACTGGAGAGATAAACTCTATTGGGGAGAATAAATCACGCCACCCTGCAAACACACATCAACCAGCAAGACGTTCTATATGCGAATCGGCCACCTCGGTCGCCATCCATAATATCCCTTCCTCAAGCAATTTTCATTGTTTTCAACAAGCTCTGTAAAGCTTAATGTTTTCACCTGCAATGTTAATAAAAAAATACCGAATGTTTTTGCAAACAAAACAGTAAAAGTAAAAACATGAATGAATAGGTTTTTGAGTGAAATGAAAATTTTATTGATTGAATCGGCCTGTAAATAGGTATTTACAAAGGAATCAATTCCTGAAAAGAGGCAATTGTGCAAAAATAAAAAGAAAAATACATATGTCGGCAATGTGGGAACAAATATCCACCATGTTTCGACTCAGCTATGCCCCATATGTCTCCTATATCCGCATATGCTTCGGCCTCTGAAAAGAACTGACTGGACTGATTCCTTTCCTTCGAAATTCCCAAGTAGCAAAAGTGTTCACAGATCGAACGCAGACCGCAGCCTCTCGCTTTCAAATCCCTAATTTTTGTCTGGATCACCCTTTCGGGGTTTCAATCCACCTGGATACCCATTTTTGCCAAAGTTGCCTTTTCAAGTTTTCAACTTAGCGGGTTTATTCTTTTCTTTTCTTTTATCCCTAATTTTTACCCAAACCTTTTTCTTTTTGCGGTTCGCCGGGATGCCCTTTTTTTCCTGGACTTTCCCTTTTGTTGTCCAGCGGGTCTCTTTTATGCGAAGTATTTTTTGACTGCGTCTGCGTTCACAGGGGATGTAAAATCTTCGGCATCCATAGTTGAGAGTAACAAGGCTCCTCCAGAGAAAATTTGTCTCACAACATACGACCCTTCGTAGTTTGGAGCCCATTTGCCTCTGTGATCTGTCTGAGGAGGAAGGATCCTTTTCAACACCAATTCGCCTGTCTGAAAACACCGAGGACGTACTTTCTGATCAAAGGCCCTATTCATCCTACTTTGATACAATTGGCCATGTGCAATGGCTGCCAATCTCTTCTCCTCGATAACGTTCAGCTGATCCAACCTGGATCGTACCCATTCGGCTTCATCGAGTTTCACGTCTGCCAGAATTCTCAAAGAAGAAATCTCAACTTCTAGTGGTAGGAGTGCCTTCATACTATACACCAGCGAGAAAGGAGTTGCCCCAATTGACGTACGCACCGAAGTGCGATAACCGTGTAAAGCGAAAGGCAACATCTCATGCCAATCTTTGTATGTTACCACCATCTTCTGCACAATCTTCTTGATGTTCTTATTCGCTTCCTCAACAACGCCATTCATCTTCAGACGATATGGAGAATAATTGTGATGCTCAATCTTGAAGCTCTGGCATAGCTCCTTCATCATCTTGTTGTTTAAATTCAAACCATTATCAGTGATGATTCTCTCGGGGATACCATAGCGGCAGATGATGTCATTCTTTATGAACCGGGCTACCACCTGTTTGGTGACGTTGGCGAACGAGGCTTGCCATCTGACACTTCTTCGGCTGCAAACACGAAAGCCGGTCTGTCCAAACGCATAATTTAGATTGATGGAGTTTCATTCCACCGATTCACCTTGTACATGGAAGCCAACATTGCCAACGCATCGGCCATCTGATTCTCAGCCCGGGGTAAGTGATGAAATTCCACCCTATCAAAGAATGGTAACAACCTTCTGGCATAATTCTTGTACAGCACCAAGTTTGCCTGACGAGTCTCCCATTCTCCTTTGATCTGATTAATCACTAACGCAGAATCACCATATACATCGAGGTTCTTGATTCTCAAATCAATAGCTTCTTCTAACCCCATAATACATGTTTCATACTCTGCCTCATTGTTGGTGTATATGAACGCCAATCGGGCGGTGAAGGGTATATGAGAACCCTGTGGAGTAGTAATGATCGCTCCAATTCCGTTACCATATAAATTTACAGCCCCATCAAAGATCAAACTCCACTGAGATCCAATCTCTGGTCCCTCATCTGGCAAAGGCTCATCACAGTCTTTCATCTTAAAAAACAAGATGTTCTCATATGGAAATTCAAACTTCATAGGTTGATAATCCTGGATCGGTTGTTGAGCGAGATATTCTGACAGAACACTTCCCTTAATGGCCTTCTGGGAAACATATTGAATATCGTACTCTGTCAAAACCATCTGCCAACGAGCTATTCTCCCAGAAAGTGATTGCTTCTCAAACACATACTTAATCGGATCCATCTTCAAAATCAACAGTGTCGTGTGATTTAACATATACTGCCTTAAACGCTTGGCTGTCAAAGCGAGTGCACAACATGTCTTCTCCAACATTGAGTATCTCGACTCACAATCAGTGAACTTTTTACTCGGGTAGTAAATGGCATGTTATTTCCTACCTGTCTCGTCGTGTTGACCGAGTACACACCCCCATAGAATTCTTAAGAACCGTAAGATACATAATTAACGGCCATCCAGGCACTGGTGGCATGAGGATCGGAGGTTCCTGCAAATATTCTTTTATTTTATCAAACTCCTTTTGACAATTTTTATTCCACCTGACCTTTTGATCTTTTCTCAACAATTTGAATATAGGTTCACACGTGGCTGTGAGATGAGAGATGAACCGGGCTATGTAGTTCAGTCTCCCTAGGAAACCACAAACCTCTTTCTCCGTTCTCGGTTCAGGCATATCTTGTATGGCTTTTATTTTAGCAGGATCTACCTCGATACCTCTTTCACTAACAATGAAGCCCAATAATTTACTAGATCTCACCCTGAAGGTGCACTTGTTCGGATTCAACCTCAGTCTGAATTTCCTTAACCTTTCAAACAGCTTTTGAAGATTCACCAAATGGTCTTCCTCGTCTGTGACTTCGCGATCATGTCATCAACATAGACAATCATATCATGAAAGATAGTCACCATAGCCCGCTGATAGGTTGCCCCAACATTTTTCAATCCAAAGGGCATGACCTTGTAGCAAAAAGTTCCCAACGGTGTAATGAATGTCGTCTTCTCCATGTCCTCTGGGGCCATTTTGATTTGGTTATACCCAGAGAAGCCATCCATGAAGGAAAATACAGAATATTGAGCAGTGTTATCGACTAACACGTCAATGTGGGGAAGCGGGAAATCATCTTTTGGGCTTGCTCTGTTCAAGTCTCGATAATCGACACACATCCTGACCTTTCCATCCTTCTTAGGTACATGAACAATATTAGCAACCCACGGAGGATAGTTCGTCACGGCGAGAAAACTGGCATCCAAATGCTTCTGAACCTCTTCTTTAATTTTAACAGCCATGCCCAGTCTTGTTCACCTAAACTTCTGCCTAACTGGAGGACAATCCTCTTTGAGCGGTAACCGGTGCACAATAATACCCATATCGAGCCCAGGCATGTCTTGGTAATACCAGGCAAAGATGTCCACATACTCTCATAGCATTTCAACCAATCTTCTCATTACACTGTCTTCCAAGGCGGCCTCGATTCTGACTTCTTTCTTCACATCCTCGGTGCCCAAGTTGATAACTTCAATGTCCTCCTGATGAGGTAAGATTATATGTTCCTCCTGTTTTAGCAGTCTGGCCAAATCTTCAGGCAAGTCACAGTCTTCGTCAGCCCCTTCTTCAGCTTGATAAATGGGATTGTCGAAGTCATACCGAGCGATAGCTGAATCATGGTCGGTGGAATCTGAACTGATAAACCTGCATGAGGGATGTTTTATGTTTATTATGAATGCAATCATGAACAAACAAAAACACATTTCCATTTTACATTTAATAAATGCACAAAAGTAAAAATGAAAGACATGGTTCACAGTATTTGAATGCAAAAACGTTCTTTATTAATGATACAAATTAAACATAAAACATCGTGGCCCTATAGAAATGATCGCTACGTTTTGGGCAGAAGGATTGAACATATACAAAAACAAGAACAATTACTCTTCGTACGAGACTTGAACAACTTCCTTAGCAGACCAATTACGTAGCTCCTGGCCAGGAATGCACGGACAGATCCATTGGTCCATGTCACAATCACTGTTACCCCCGTTGTCTCCGATGGCATTAATTCTGTTAAAGAAAACTCCCGAACTAATGAACTGAACCGGGCCACTATACTTTGGAGGCCCTTGAGATGACTTAGACGGCTTGTACCCCAGCCTGTAACGCCCCGATTTATTTAACCGTATTTAATTATTCCATTTATGTGAAATTTTGTGAATTGTGTGATTTATTGTGTTTCATGTTAATGCATCATGTTTGGGCATTGAGAGTTTTGTGGCATAAATGTGTCACATTTTGAACTAACAGCCACTGGTGGAAGTTAGTGTTATTTTTGGTTATGTCACGTTTTGCACTTGAGTTCCACTGGTGGAAGTTAGTGTTATTTTTGGTTATGTCACGTTTTGCACTTGAGTTCCACTGGTGGAAGTTAGTGAGTTTTTTGGCCTTTTTTTTTTAATTGTGTAAATTAAATGAGTTTTACCTGTTAATTGGATAATTTCTCTGATAGGTAAAATATTTGCAATAAATTATAATTTCTTTTCAACTTTTATTTCCCAAAATATATTTCATCGGTATGTTTATGTTTTATCGTATTTTGAGAGCGTTTGGGAGATATTTGAGCTGAGGGGTATTTTGGTCTTTTTGGGGTTAGATATTTTGATTTGTTATAAAAATAGAAAAGTAGTAAGAAAAGAGAGAAAGAAAGAAGAAAAAGAAAAGGAGAAGAGAAAGAGAAGAGGAAAACGAAGAAAAAGAGGAAAAACTTGTGGATTTAGGAACCGATTCAACCGACTTTTCAAACGCGAATTAATCGGGTAAGGGTGCGAAACTCGATTATCTTATGCTTGTGTATGATTATGTATGTTTTCTTGGAATGTTTGCTTGTTTTCCATAGTTTTCACTTGTAGGTCGAAACGGTAGAAATCGATAGAAATCGATGTTTTTACGGACGAAAGTCGGAATAATTTGTGTAGATGTGTCGAGTAATGTTAGGTCGTGATCGAGTATGCTTGTTTTATCGAATTTGGTTGATTTTGTAAGTTTTTGCATTTTTGGAGAATTGAGAGTTTAAGATTCGGAGTGAAATCGAAAGTCGTAGAATTCACGTTTAATGGTTCTAAATCACTACTATATGTTTGGTATGAATGAGTATGTGTTTGTTTCGAAGAAAATAATTGAACCGGTCGGATTTTCGGACGAAAATGCATGAACCCGTAGGGCTGTTAGCAGAAAAATTCTGGTTTTTTGCAAAACTTCAAAAATTCATAAATCTTGAACCGTAAGTCGGTTTTGACCCCTATTCGAAGCGTTGGAAAGCTAACGAGATGTTCTTTCTAGGAAAAATAGTTTTGAGGTCTGTATATGGTTCAATTATAGCAGAAAATTGAAACCGTGTTGTTGTGTTAATTTTCACCGTCGTGAATGCGTGCGAGTGAGGTGTTATCGTGCAATATGCTTTGGTTATATAACGTATAGCTTGTGTGTACTGTTATACGATGTGTTGTGGGTAGCCTTATGCCGTGAATCCTAGATTGTGGAAATTATTGTGAATTGTGGCCTTTTGGCAAATAAATGCATTGTTTAAATTAAATGTATATGCATGTTAATTGTGAAAGAGTTCGTTGTCGTTTGGTGTAATTGATGTGAATTGGTGTGAATGCATATGATAATATGCTTGTTGTTGTGATTTGTGGTTAATGATGAATGCATTGTTTGAATTGATTTTCAATGCATGATTATTGCTATTGAAATGGTTCACATGGTTGCATATATGTATGCATTGGATTGTCATGAGTCATTTGTATGCCAAACATCATGATATGCATTGTTGTGACGTCCTGAGTGACGGTTTAGTTTCAGAGGAAATCCGCTATAACATCGTGTGCCTATGTGAGGACCTAAAGCGATGGTTATAAACGATCGTGTGCCCAAGTGGGGACCTAAAGCGATCGGATTGTGTGCTCATGTGGAGACCTAAAGCAATCCATAACGTCGTGTGCTCATGTGGAGACCTAAAGCGACGGGTGAACATCGTTGGCCCGACGGGGAGTTATTAAGCGATCCTCAGTAACGAGCGATGGTTCCAGTAGTTCCTGAGTGAACTGATGATGAGACATTGGAAGTCGGTACCGCATAGCATGTGCATAGAGTCGTTGTGTCGGTCTCTGTGCATTTGCATAAATCATGAATTAATTGTGCATGGATTTGTGATTGTGATTGATGAGATGGAATATGTGTAATTGAATTGTGAATGATTGAAGTGCAGTGGTATTTGATACGTGAAAATTGTACCGTATTGTGTTATGTTTGATTGTTGTGCAATGGTGGTGAGAATATGCCTACTTGAGTATTTTTGTGTTAATATATAATTTTACGCAAGTATATTATGGTTGTTTTTCTCACCCTTCTGCTGTTTTATAATGCTCTATGAGGCATTGCAGATTAGAGTCGCTGGAGGTATTCTTTTTGTGAAGCGTTGCGTCTTCATTCTTTTGTCGGTCGGCTCTGATATGTGACACTGGGTAGCTAGGGTGGTCGTTTGTGATTATTTTGTATATGTGATGATATCTTTTGGAATTGTACGTGTATAACTTGATGTATGACAGACTTCTTATATGATATATATATATATATATATATATATATATATATATATATATATATATATATGTTATTCAGATTTTAGATTTTTCGCTTTTATTCTAATTTCTAAAAAGTGGGTGTAAGGAACTGAGTTTCCTCTGTTTGATTGCTACCCCACTGTTGCATATCTTTATGAGCAGGTGTTGTATGTTATCTGTATTTTGTTTTCTATTGATGTGACCCCTTCGGTCTATGCTGTGTTTTTAGATATACCCTGATGAAATTTTGAATTTTTCTTTTATTGCTTTAACTGTTTTGGGGTATAGATTGGGGGCGTCACATTAAGTGGTATCAGAGCCAGTCCGTGTTAGTTGTGTCAGTTGTGCTGTTGCGTCTGGCATTTTGGGCGAGTTGTTGTTGTGCGGCAGTTGTCTTCGGGTGAGTTGTTGTTTAACCATAGTTTCTGTTATTGGAAACGAACAGAATATGGCTAGTCGAAATGATGCTGCTTTGGCTGCTGCGATGCAAGCTATGGCACGAGCTGTACAGGGTGCACTGAATGCTGCCGGAAATGATGAGTTCAGAAAGAATAAGCCGCCGATCTTTAAAGGGAAACATGATCCGGATGGTGCACATATTTGGTTGAAAGAGATTGAAAGGATTTTCAGGGTGATGGATTGTGAAGATGGTCATAAGGTGAGGCTAGGTACTCATATGTTACATGAAGAGGCTGATGACTGGTGGGTCAGTACTCGTCAGGTGTTGGAAGCTGCGGAGGAAGAAGAGATCACTTGGGAAGTGTTTAGCCGAGAGTTTCTAAGGAAGTATTTTCCCGAGGATGTCCGAGGAAAGAAAGAGATAGAGTTTTTGGAGTTAAAACAAGGTAATATGTCTGTTGTTGACTATACTGCTAAATTTGTGGAACTTGTGTAGTTTTATCCTCATTATGCGGAGGCAACTGCTGAATTTTCTAAGTGTGTGAAGTATGAAAGTGGGTTGCGTCCTGAGATTAAGAAGGCTATCGGTTATCAGAGGATTCGAAGGTTTGCTGATTTGGTGGAATGCTGTAGGATTTATGATGAAGATAGTAAGGCTCGTTCTGCTCACTATAAAAGTGTAAGTGACAGGAAAGGGAAGCAACAACTCCGTGGTGGTCCGTATGTGTCACCGGCTGTTAAGGGTAAACAAAGGGGTACTTTTGATCGAAGGTCAGGTGGAGGAGGTATGTCTAATTCTCCTAGGTGTTTTAGGTGTGGCGAATTGGGTCATCGTCAGACAGAATATAGGAAGAAGTTGGATAAGTGTTCTAATTGTGGTGGTATCGGACATGTCTTAGCTGATTGTAAAAGGAAGAATGTGGTGAAGTGTTACAGTTGTGGGGAACCTGGTCACATTAGCACGAAATGTCCTAATCCGAAGAAAGCTACAGCTAGTGGTAAAGTGTTTTCATTGGCGGGAACTCAGACTTCAAGTGCAGATCGTCTGATAAGAGGTACTTGCTTTATTAATAATACACCTTTAATTGCTATTATTGATACTGGAGCGACTCATTCATTTATTTCGTCTGAGTGCGCGAAGCATTTGAATCTTGTGTTGTCTGTGATGGGTTTTGAGATGGTTATTGATACTCCAGCGATGGGGTCAGTAACTACTTCTTTGGTCTGTCTAAGTTGTTCTTTGACCATTTATAGTAAAGACTTTATGATGGATTTGGTGTGTTTACCGTTGGAAGGTTTAGATGTGGTATTAGGAATGAATTGGTTGCAATTTAATCGGGTTCACATTGATTGTTATCATAAGCTAGTAAGGTTTCCTTCTCTTGAGGAAGACGAAGACTCGAGTTTCTTATCTACCAAAGAGTTGAAGAAATTTTGGCGGATGAAGCTCAGTTGTTTGGAATGTTTGCATCATTGACTGTAGATAGTCAAGTTTCACTTGATGCGTTTCCTATTGTGTGTGATTTTCCTGAAGTGTTTGCTGAGGATATTTCAGATGTACCGCCAGAGAGAGAGGTGGAGTTTTCTATAGATCTAGTTCCTGGTACTAGACCTGTTTCTATGGCACCTTATCGAATGTCGGCATCTGAGTTGGTGGAGTTGAAAAAGCAGTTGAATGACTTATTGGAAAAGAGGTTTGTGAGACCAAGTGTTTCTCCTTGGGGTGCTCCAGTTTTGTTGGTGAAAAAGAAAGATGGGAGTATGCGATTATGTATTGATTATCGCCAGTTGAATAAGGTGACGATTAAGAATAAGTATCCGCTTCCAAGGATTGATGATCTGATGGATCAGTTGGGTGGTGCTTGTGTATTTAGTAAGATTGATTTGAGATCGGGGTATCATCAGATAAGAGTGAAAGAAGAGGATATTCAGAAGACGGCCTTTAGAACACGTTACGGTCATTATGAATATTTTGTGATGTCGTTCGGGGTTTCTAACACGCCTGGTGTGTTTATGGAATACATGAATCGTATTTTCCACAAGCATTTGGATCGTTTTGTCGTGGTGTTTATTGATGACATTTTAATTTATTCTAAGTCTCGTGAGGAGCATGCAGAGCATTTGCGTATTGTTTTGCAGGTTTTGAAGGAAATGAAGCTTTTTGCCAAATTGTCCAAGTGTGAATTCTGGTTGTCGGAGGTGAGTTTTCTTGGGCACGTAATTTCAGGTAATGGTATTGCTGTGGATCTATCTAAAGTAGAAGCAGTTCTACAATGGGAGGCTCCTAGATCTGTTACTGAAATTTGAAGTTTTTTGGGTTTGGCTGGTTATTATCGGAGGTTCATTGAAGGTTTTTCTAAGCTAGCTCTTCCTTTGACTCAGTTGACTTGTAAGGGCAAAGTGTTCATTTGGGATATTCAGTGTGAAGAAAGTTTTTGTGAGCTGAAGAGAAGATTGACGACAGCTCCGATTCTGATTTTACCGAATCCTAATGAACCATTTGTGGTGTATTGTGATGCGTCTCTAATTGGGTTAGGTGGTGTGTTGATGCAGGAAGGTAAGGTTGTGGCTTATGCTTCAAGGCAATTAAGGGTTCATGAGAAAAATTATCCTACTCATGACCTGGAATTAGCGGCTACGGTTTTTGTGTTGAAGATTTGGAGGCATTATCTCTATGGTGCAAGGTTTGAAGTCTTTAGTGATCATAAAAGCTTGAAATATTTATTTGATCAGAAAGAGTTGAACATGAGGCAACGGAGATGGTTGGAATTCTTAAAAGACTACGACTTTGGCTTGAATTACCATCCTGGTAAAGCTAATTTGGTAGCCGATGCATTGAGCCGGAAATCTTTGCATATGTCCGCATTGATGGTTAAGGAGTGGGAACTTTTGGAATCGTTTAGAGATTTGAGTTTGGTTTGTGAAGTGACGTCGGTTAGTGTGAGACTTGGAATGTTGAAAGTCACTAATGAATTTTTATTGACGGTTAGTGAAAAACAAAAGTTGGATGTGAAATTTGTGGACTTGATGACGATGGGAGAGGAAAGTGTGAATGAGGACTTTAAAGTGGATGTTAATGGTGTTTTGAGGTTCCGAGGTAGAATTTGCATTCCTGATGATGCGGAGTTGAAAATAATGATTTTGGAGGAAGGACACCGGAGTAATTTGAGTATACATCTGGGAGCGATTAAGATGTACCAAGATTTGAAGAAGATTTTATGGTGGTCTGGTTTGAAAAGAGATGTGGCTCAGTTTGTGTATGCATGTTTGACTTGTCAGAAGTCGAAGGTGGAACATCTTAGGCCTAGTGGTTTGTTGCAACCGTTGAATATTCCGGAGTGGAAATGGGATAGCATTTCTATGGATTTTGTGACAGGGTTGCCAAATACTCAGCGAGGGCATAATGCTATTTGGGTGATTGTGGATAGGCTGACTAAATCGGCGCATTTCATTCCGATTGACATCAGTTTTTCTTTGGAGAGGTTATTTGAGATTTATATCAGTGTGATTGTGAAGTTACATGGTGTTCCATTGAGTATTGTTTCAGATCGTGATCCGAGGTTTACTTCGAGATTTTAGGAAAGTTTACAGAAGGCTTTGGGTTCTAGATTGAGGTTGAGTTTGGCTTATCATCCGCAGACGGATGGTCAGACCGAAAGAACCATTCAGTCGTTGGAAGATTTGTTGAGGGCTTGTGTTCTTGAACAAGGTGGTGCATGGGATAGTTATCTTGCATTGGTTGAATTCACGTATAATAATAGTTTCCATTATAGTATTGGAATGACACCTTTTGAGGCTTTATATGGACGGAGATGTCGAACACCGTTGTGTTGGCACGAATCTGGTGAAAGTTCGGTGGTTGGACCGGAGTTGGTGCAATAGACGACAGAAAAGGTAAAGTTTATTCGTGAGAAAATGAAGGCTTCTCAGAGTAGACAAAAGAGTTATCATGATAGGAGACGGAAGGATCTTGAGTTTTAAGAGGGTGACCATGTATTTTTTAGAGTTATGCCGGTAACGGGTGTTGATCGTGCATTGAAATCTAAGAAGCTTACTTCTCGATTTATTGGTCCTTACCAGATATCTGCGAGAGTGGGTGCTGTGGCGTATCGGGTGGCGTTACCGCCGAATCTGTCGAATTTGCATGATGTGTTTCATGTTTCATAGCTTCGGAAGTATGTTCCGGATCCTTCACATGTGATTCTGATGGACGAGGTTGAGGTAAGGGAGAACCTTACGGTCGAGGCTTTACCAGCCAGTATTTTGGATCACGAGGTGAAGCGGTTGAGGGGCAAAGATATTGCACTTGTGAAAGTGGCGTGGGGAGGCGCAGCTGAGGGCAATTTGACATGGGAGTTGGAGAGTAGGATGCGGGAGTCGTATTCAGAGTTGTTCGTCTCAAGTAATATTTTCGAGGACGAAAATTTCTAAGTGGGGGAGAGTTGTAACGCCCCGATTTATTTAACCGTATTTAATTATTCCATTTATGTGAAATTTTGTGAATTGTGTGATTTATTGTGTTTCATGTTAATGCATCATGTTTGGGCATTGAGAGTTTTGTGGCATAAATGTGTCACATTTTGAACTAACAGCCACTGGTGGAAGTTAGTGTTCTTTTTGGTTATGTCACGTTTTGCACTTGAGTTCCACTGGTGGAAGGTAGTGTTATTTTTGGTTATGTCACGTTTTGCACTTGAGTTCCACTGGTGGAAGTTAGTGAGTTTTTGGCCTTTTTTTTTAATTGTGTAAATTAAATGAGTTTTACCTGTTAATTGGATAATTTCTCTGATAGGTAAAATATTTGCAATAAATTATAATTTCTTTTCAACTTTTATTTCCCGAAATATATTTCATCGGTATGTCTATGTTTTATCGCATTTTGAGAGCATTTGGGAGATATTTGAGCTGAGGGGTATTTTGGTCTTCTTGGGGTTAGATATTTTGATTTGTTATAAAAATAGAAAAGTAGTAAGAAAAGAGAGAAAGAAAGAAGAAAAAGAAAAGGAGAAGAGAAAGAGAAGAGGAAAAAGAAGAAAAAAAGGAAAAACTTGTGGATTTAGGAACCGATTCAACCGACTTTTCAAACGCGAATTAATCGGGTAAGGGTGCGAAACTCGATTATCTTATGCTTGTGTATGATTATGTATGTTTTCTTGGAATGTTTGCTTGTTTTCCATAGTTTTCACTTTTAGGTCGAAACGGTAGAAATCGATAGAAACCGATGTTTTTACGGACGAAAGTTAGAATAATTTGTGTAGATGTGTCGAGTAATGTTAGGCCGTGATCGAGTATGCTTGTTTTATCGAATTTGGTTGATTTTGTAAGTTTTTTCATTTTTGGAGAATTGAGAGTTTAAGATTCGGAGTGAAATCGAAAGTCGTAGAATTCACGTTTAATGGTTCCAAATCACTACTATATGTTTGGTATGAATGAGTACGTGTTCGTTTCGACGAAAATAATTGAATCGGTCGGATTTTCGGACGAAAATGCATGAACCCGTAGGGCTGTTAGCAGAAAAATTCTGGTTTTTTGCAAAACTTCAAAAATTCATAACTCTTGAACCGTAAGTCGGTTTTGACCCCCGTTCGAAGCGTTGGAAAACTAACAAGATGTTCTTTCTAGGAAAAATAGTTTTGAGGTCTGTATATGGTTCAATTATAGCAGAAAATTGAAACCGTATTGTTGTGTTAATTTTCACCGTCGTGAATGCGTGCGAGTGAGGTGTTATCGTGCAATATGCTTTGGTTATATAACGTATAGTTGTGTGTACTGTTATACGATGTGTTGTGGGTAGCCTTATGCCGTGAATCCTAGATTGTGGAAATTATTGTGAATTGTGGCCTTTTGGAAAATAAATGCATTGTTTAAATTAAATGTATATGCATGTTAATTGTGAAAGAGTTCGTTGCCGTTTGGTGTAATTGATGTGAATTGGTGTGAATGCATATGATAATATGCTTGTTGTTGTGATTTGTGGTTAATGATGAATGCATTGTTTGAATTAATTTTCAATGCATGATTATTGATGTTGAAATGGTTCACATGGTTGCATATATGTATGCATTGGATTGTCATGAGTCATTTGTATGCCAAGCATCATGATATGCATTGTTGTGACGTCCTGAGTGACGATTTGGTTCCAGAGGGAATCCTCTATAACATCGTGTACCTATGTGAGGACCTAAAGCGATGGTTATAGATGATCGTGTGCCCATGTGGGGACCTAAAGCGATCGGATTGTGTGCTCATGTGGAGACCTAAAGCAATCCATAACATCGTGTGCTCATGTGGAGACCTAAAGCGATGGGTGAACATCGTAGGCCCGACGGGGAGTTATTGAGCGATCCTCAGTAACGAGCGATGGTTCCAGTAGTTCCTGAGTGAACTGATGATGAGACATTGGAAGTCGGTACCGCATAGCATGTGCATAGAGTCGTTGTGCCGGTCTCTGTGCATTTGTATAAATCATGAATTAATTGTGCATGGATTTGTGATTGTGATTGATGAGATGGAATATGTGTAATTGAATTGTGAATGATTGAAGTGCAGTGGTATTTGATACGTGAAAATTGTACCGTATTGTGTTATGTTTGATTGTTGTGCAATGGTGGTGAGAATATGCCTACTTGAGTATTTTTGTGTTAATATATAATTTTACGCAAGTATATTATGGTTGTTTTTCTCACCCTTCCGCTGTTTTATAATGCTCTATGAGGCATTGCAGATTAGAGTCGCTGGTGGTATTCTTTTTGTGAAGCGTTGCGTCTTCATTCTTTTGTCGGTCGGCTCTGATATGTGACACCGGGTAGCTAGGGTGGTCGTTTGGGATTATTTTGTATATGTGATGATATCTTTTGGAATGGTACGTGTATAACTTGATGTATGACAGACTTCTTATATGATATATGTATATATGTTATTCAGATTTTAGATTTTCCGCTTTTATTCTAATTTCTGAAAAGTGGGTGTAAGGAACTGAGTTTCCTCTGTTTGATTGCTACCCCACTGTTGCATATCTTTATGAGCAGGTGTTGTATGTTATCTGTATTTTGTTTTCTATTGATGTGACCCCTTCGGTCTATACCGTGTTTTTAGATATACTCTGACGAAATTTTGAATTTTTCTTTTATTGCTTTAACTGTTTTGGGGTATAAATTGGGGGCGTCACAGAGCCCATACTTATTCTTCTTCATCACCACATCAATTACCTGTCCCCATTTCTGAAAATTACCGGAATCCACCACAGCGCGTGCGTCTTTGAGCAAAGACATAGAAACTCCGGGTTCATTAACCTCCACTGGAGGCTCATTCGAGATCTGAACAGCTTCGAAGCCTTGGCATAAAGTCTCATGTATCTCCCCATCCACCTCCACGTACTTGAAAGTTGACAGATTACTGATCATTATATCTTCTTTCCCACACACCGTAACAACCTTTCCCTCAGCCATATACTTCAGCTTCTGATGTAGGGTAGATGTCACTGCCCCAACATGGTGAATCCAGGGGCGACCAAGCAAACAACTATATGCTGACTGTATGTCCATGATATAGAAGGTTGTGTCAAATACCTCGGGTCCCACTTTGATGGGTATCACAATTTCTCCGAACACCGACTTCTTGGAGCCATCAAAGGCTTGCACCACCAGATCACTGGGTGTACAAATCATCCCTTGAGTATCCAGCTTCATCAGCGCCTTTTTGGGAAGAACATTCAATGAAGAACCGGTGTCTACCAACACGTGGGATAACAACGAGCCTCTGCATTCTATAGAGATATGTAAAGCATTATTATGGTTCCTCCCCGCGGGAGTCAAGTCCAAGTCTATAAAGCCCAAACCATTTCTAGCATTTACATGCGCTATCACGCCCTCAAGCTGATTCACCGATATTTCCTGCGGTACATACGATGCGTTCAACACCCTTAATAAAGCATTCCTATGCGCCTCCGAGCACATCAACAAAGACAGAATAGAAATTTTGGACGTCTACGATCTTGTAGTCGCTTTTCCTGATTATTCTCATGAATTCATCAACTTCTTTCGAGAAAGCCTCATTAGCATCCTTTTGTGCAGAATCGTCTACAACTGGTCTCTGCCCAGAATTGTCAACCACCTATTTACCTTTGTTCTGACTCGTACTGTCTGTATTGTCATTAGCCGGTGAAAAGATTCTGACACTTCTGGTGATAGCCCCAGTCTCCACAACATTTTCAGCAATAAATCCTACACTCGACGAATCTACCATTTCCTGCTTCTGCCCGTTGCAAAATACCTCGGCCCCATAGTTCCATGGTATGGCCTTGGTGCTTTCGTAGGGTATTGGCCCTAGGATGGTGATAATGACCGGCGCTTGCCTCGCCGGCGCTGAAATATTGATTTTCTTGTACGGAATGGATATTTTGGCAACAACTTCACTGTGGTTAACAACCTTCTTTTTACTATTGACCCGATCAAATTGTAACAGCCCATCATTCATCAACCTCTGAATAGCTGTCTTCAAAGAAACACAACCCTCAGGTTGCACCAAACACTCTTCGCAATCATTAGAACATCCTGGAAAAACCCTATTT
Source organism: Lathyrus tuberosus (assembly GCA_022829125.1). Lineage (NCBI taxonomy): Eukaryota > Viridiplantae > Streptophyta > Magnoliopsida > Fabales > Fabaceae > Lathyrus > Lathyrus tuberosus. The sequence goes on along the minus strand of JALAZF010000470.1, from coordinate 1,448,190 downwards.
TTTAACAACCTCTCCTTGACTATCGACAGAGAAGTTTTCAACTCATTCACATTCATTATCAAATCTAGCGGTTCCCCATCATCTATGGCATTCGCCCTTGCCCCATCGTGATTGGGCATAAGGTTTTGGATTACATTCGGACCGTCATTTATAAAGTTGATGGCTTTGGAATCAAGCAAATCTTGAACTTTGTGCTTGAAAGCCTTGCAATTATCGATGTTATGACCCGAAGCTCCTGAATGAAACTCGCAGTGTACGTTGGCATCTTACCCCGGTGGCAAATCGCCCGTGGGTGGTGCCAGAGTTCTTGTTTGCACCAACTAGAGTTGTAACAAATGTTGGAATAGCTGAGCATACGGCATCGGAGGCGTATCAAAATTCATGTTTTTCTTAGGCATGTCTTGATACCTGCGTGGGGCAGGGTCTTGCTGCTGAGGCGCGGACGAAATAGCCACGGTAGCAACCTGTTGGGTGTAATTCTGACGGGTCTTCCCCTTACAACGATTTGAAGAAACTAAATTCGCATCTCTTTCTCTTTTTCCCCATATGATTTCTTGTGTCCTCCAGCCGAGGATCCATTATTGCTCGGTATCTTGCCAGACTTAATACCACTTTCAACTCTTTCACCAGCCAAAACTAGCTCAGAAAATCCTGCCGATAAACATCCCACCAGTCTCTCATAATACGGCCCTTGTAGTGTGGCCATGAATATATCCACGAGTTCTCTCTCTCCATCATTGGAGGTTGAACCCTAGAAGCCAGCTCACGCCACCTTTGGGTGTATTCCTTGAAGCTTTCATTATTCTTCTGTGACAAGCTCTACAACTACATACAATTGAGAGCCATATTTGTGTTATACTGATAGTGTTAAATAAACGCCTCAGCCAATTTATGCCAGCTACAGATGTGACTCCTTTCCAACTGCATCTACCACTCTAGGGGAGCCCTAGCCAGACTGTCTTGGAAGAAATGCATCAGCTGCTTTTCATCCTCAGAGTGAGCAGAAATCTTTCCGTAGTAAGCCCTGATGTGGGATTTAGAGCACGTAGTTCCGATATATTTGTCGAAAGAAGGAACTTTGAATTTAGGAGGAATTTTGACTCTAGGAACCAATCCCAGATCAGCCATATTGAGCCCCAAGGAATTCTGATTCTCATACGCCTTCATTCTCTCCTCAATCAACTTGAACTTCCTATCAGCCTCATTCAAAATACCAGTATCAACCCCTTGCATCGAGAACACATCGTCTTGATGATCCTCTTATTGAGGGCCTTCCGCCCCATGTACTGTCCCTATACTGCCAGCCCCACCAATAACATATGGAATACCTCCATCTGGTTCTCTGCCCGGAGGAATGACAACAGTAAGAATTGGAGCGCCTCCACCCAGAGAAACAACATGATCCCCAGCTTGACTACCTCCGCCCGGAGGGATAACATGAAAGCCATCGTGAAGTATGCCTTCCTCATTAGCACGTGCAACTAGAGGTTTCACCAAAGTTCTTAGCTGCTCTTGTCCTTGAGCAACACTTTACATCATCTCTGTGAATCGGGTCATGCGGTTGCGAAAGTCCTGGAGTTCGGCTTGCACTTGTTTCATTGCCTTTTGCTGGTTTTGACGAGTGGAGTAGCGGTGGAGATGATGATCAGCAATCTTGTTTGGAAAAATTGAACAAGATAAGAAACCCAGAAGTGAACACATGTTATGCAAATGAGTATGAAAATGCGAATGCGAATGCAAATGCCATGTTTAATCATTTCCAGGGTATACCCATATTTTGATTCCAGTTCTGATCGGGTGAGGGATCAGATATAATACCAGATAAATAAAGCCGGAATAGATAGATATGGCATACGAAATATATCTAGAACAAACACCATTGAGAAAATATTGCTGAAATAAGATGTGGCTGAAACAAATATCTCATTATATTATGCTTTGGAGAGTCATACAACTGATTATGATACAATCAAAGGTGAATCCATCAACAAGCCTGATGGTAAACACAATATACAGAGATACAAACAAATCAATCCCAAACCCCTAACCCATACAAGCTGGTCTTGACCCCTTCGAGTAGGGCTTCGGTGTCAGGGTGAGTTGGTTGCTCCATCAGCCCTCTAATCAACTTGTTCCTTGTCACACCCTTCTACCCCACATACAATTTTAGGAAAAACACTTATTATTATCAGAGTAAAAATCATCAAGAAAGGTGCCACATATATTCAAAAGACATTCAAAATCATTGTCCTGTCCCGTAACACGGGTTATTTATTCATCATTAACATAAATTGACAATTACGCAGCGGAATCAAACTTTTTAGTTCAGGTCAACAAAATACTTCATGGACAAAAGTATCCAATTCAAAATGGCATCAACAATATAAAAAGAAATTCCAACATAAAACCAAAAGGAAACACGAGGTTCACAACTAATCCCAACCCGATGTTACATGACACAGAGCAGGACACCACTTACAACACGATTAAAACGACAAAAGAAACGCTCCAAGACTCAATCCTCCAGCACCACAAGTCTACTCTTGGTTATCTGCAAGTTACCCACATAAGAGGCAACATTTTCAATCAGTCAGGGTGAGAAATCACAATTCATTATAGTAATATAAGGACATGGAAAAATAGACAGGATAAGCAACAACAACCTCATAGCATCATCAACATAATCTTTACAACAAAATCACAATTACGTCATTTATATGCAATGCCAACTATAATGGAATGCAAAGAATGCATGTGGTACCGATTCAACATGGATGGACACTGCCCATCAACCCTCCAAAAGGAGCACAACATAATCAACATATCACTCCAATCCGCACGATGGAATTGAAGCTACCAATGGACCGAAGCCCCAACATAAAATGCTATGAAATGCAATGATGCTAAAATCTCCGCAATTCATCAAACATCAACGTGTGCATCATTCATTTCATATTCAAGAAATATTTATCATACAATCATGTTTGGTCATCTTACATCAACAACAACTCGACAACAAAAGATCAGCACAAGAAAACGTCAAGAAACCTCAAGAAAACAACAAAAACAGCAAAACTGTTGTTTGACACGGCCACCCGTGTCCTGTGACACGGCCCGTGTCAGGAAACCTGCACTCAAAACACAAAACAGACAAAATACAGCAAATACAGTGGTTTGACACGGCCGCCCGTGTCCTGTGACACGACCCGTGTCCTGTGACACGACCCGTGTCAGGAGCTCTGTAGTACAAAACCAAGCAAAAACAAAATACAGCAGAAACACTAGTCTGACACGGTCGCCCGTGTCTTGTGACACGGCCGTGTCAGGACGCGAAAACTCAGAATTTTTCAAAAGATTTTTCTGCTGCGTTCTGACTTCAAATATCCCAAAAATTCAGTTTTTCCAATGCGAAAATTTGCCCAAAAGACTCACAAAATACACATACATCAACACATAACATTCTATCTCATTATATTTCATCGAATCATTCATCCCTAACTCGTTCTACATCATCAAACACCACGATTACTCAAAATCAACAAATACCTAATCTATCCATAACCAATCCTATAGAACTATAATAAACCATGAAAACTCCCAATACCTTAGAGAAATCAGTAGCTTTCCTCCTTCTCTAAGATTCTTCAGCAACCTTCAAGTCTTAGGGTTTTTCTCCTTCTCCTCCTCTTTTCTTCTTCAGCGTTCTTCACAAAAACACGATCAGTTAGAAAAGTGATCGGTATTTTCTTCTTTAGACAAAATATCCCAGTTAATGGACTTCCACTTCTATCCTTACTCTTTTTCCTTTAAGACCAGCTTGCCCTTTTTCTTAATATTTTTAAATAATGATAATAATAGTATAAATAATACACTAATTATTCATTCTATTAAATTATTTAAGAATACTCTTTTGATCCAAAATTCTCCAAAATTACCAAAACTTTGTAATTCCTTCTAAATTAAATAAATAAATAAATAAATGATTAATTTAGATTTTCGGGGCGTTACAACTCTCCCCTACTTTAAGAATTTTCGTCCTCGAAAATTGACCTGATTCGAATAACTCGGGATAGAATTCCTTCATCTTGCTTTCCAGCTCTCAAGTCATGCTTTCTCTGGCAGCTCCTAACCAGACAACTTTCACCAATGCAATCTCCTTGCCTCTTAAAATCTTCATCTCACGTTCCGCAATTCGTACAGGCATCGTTTCCACAGTAAGATTATCCCGAACTTGCACATCATCCATATGAATCACATGAGACGGATCTGGAACATACTTCCGGAGTTGTGACACATGAAACACATCATGTAAATTCGACAGATTAGGCGGCAAAGCCACTCTATAAGAAACATTTCCAACTCTGTCTAAAATCTGATACGGACCAATAAAACGAGGAGTAAGCTTCTTAGACTTCAGCGCACGCCCAACACCTGTCACAGGTGTAACTCTCAAAAACACATGGTCACCTGCTTGGAATTCTAAATCCTTCCTTCGCTTGTCATGATAACTCTTCTGCCTACTTTGAGAAGATTTCATCTTTTCTCGGATTAACTTCACCTTCTCAGTAGTCTCTCGAACAATTTCAGGTCCAAGCACTACACTTTCTCCAGATTCGTGCCAACATAAAGGAGTCCTACATCTCCGACCATATAATGCTTCAAAAGGGGCCATCTCAATACTAGAATGGTAACTGTTATTATAAATGAACTCGATTAATGGTAGATAAGTATCCCATGAACCTCCTTGCTCAAGAACACATGCTCTCAACAAATCTTCCAACGACTGAATAGTCCTCTCAGTCTGACCATCCGTCTGAGGATGATACGCTGAACTCAACCTCAACTTAAAACCCAACACCTCTTGCAAACTCTTCCAAAAATCAGAAGTAAACCTCGGATCTCTATCCGACACAATACACAGAGGGACACCATGCAGCTTCACAATTACGTTAGTATAAACCTCTGCCAACTTCGATACTGGAAAACTGATGTTAATAGGAATAAAATGAGCCGACTTCGTAAGCCTATCAACAATCACCCAAATAGAATCATGTCCTCTTGAAGTATTAGGTAATCCCGTCACAAAGTCCATTGAAATGCTATCCCATTTCCATTCTGGAACTTCTAACGGTTGCATCAACCCAGCAGGCTTCTGATGTTCAACTTTCGACTTCTGACAAGTTAAACATGCATACACAAATCGAGCTACATCACGCTTAATACCAGGCCACCAAAACAATTTCTTCAAGTCTTGGTACATTTTTGTAGCTCCCGGATGAATACTCAATTTACTTCTATGACTTTCCTCCAGGATTGCTTTCTTCATCTCTGCATCATCAGGAATACAAATTCGATTTCGGAATCTCAACACACCTTGCGCATCTAACTTGAAATCACTATTACCAGACTGATCGATTCCAACCATCGAATCTACCAGTTTCACATCTAACTTCTGAGCTTCCTTGATATTATCCAGAAATCATTGTTAATCTTCAGCATTCCCAACATCACACTCTGCGGTGTCACTTCGCAAACTAAGCTCATATCTCTGAATTGCTCAATTGAATCCAATTCCTTAACCATCATTGCCGACATATGTAAAGTCTTTTGACTCAGAGCATCGGCCACAACATTAGCTTTACGCGGATGATAGTTCAAACTGAAATCATAATCTTTTAATAATTCCAACCATCTTCGTTGTCTCATATTCAGTTCCTTTTGATCAAATAAATATTTTAAACTCTTATGGTCACTAAACACTTCAAATCTAGAACCATAAAGATAATGTCTCCAAATCTTCAGCACAAAAACAACTGCAGCAAGTTCTAAATCATGTGTAGGATAGTTCTTTTCATGAGTCCTCAACTGTCTTCACGCATAAGCAACTACCTTACCATTATGCATAAGCACACCACCTAAACCCATCTTAGAAGCATCACAATATACTACAAAAGGTTCTCCTGGATTAGGTAATGTCAAAACCGGAGCCGACGTCAATCTCTTCTTCAATTCTGCAAAACTTTCTTCACATTGAATGTCCCACACAAAAGCTTTACCTTTACAAGTCAACTTAGTCAACGGAAGTGCTAACTTAGAAAATCCTTCGATAAACCTTCGATAATAACCGGCTAGTCCCAAAAAGCTTCTAATCTCGGTAGCCGACTTTGGAGTTTCCCATTGCAACATAACATCTACTTTAGATGGATCCACCGCAATGCCACTACCTGAAATGACATGACCAAGAAAACTAACCTCCGATAACCAAAATTCACATTTAGACAACTTTGCATATAACTTCTTCTCTTTCAAAACTTGCAATACTAGTCTTAAGTGTTCTTCATGTTCTGTTTCCGATTTAGAGTAAATCAATATGTCATCAATAAACACCACCACAAACCGATCCAAATAAATATGAAAGATACGGTTCATGTACTCCATGAATACTCCCAGTGCGTTAGTAACACCGAAAGGCATCACGGAATACTCATAATGTCCATAACGTGTTCTAAAAGCTGTCTTCTGAATATCTTCCTCTTTCACTTTAATCTGATGATAGCCCGACCTCAAATCAAGCTTGCTAAACACACGAGCACCTACCAATTGATCCATCAAGTAATCTATTCTCGGGAACGGATACTTGTTCTTAATCATCACTTTATTTAGTTGTCTATAATCAACACAGAGCCTCATACTTCCATCTTTCTTCTTTACTAACAACACTGGAGCTCCCCACGGCGATACACTTGGCCTCACAAATTTCTTTTCAAGTAAGTCCTCCAATTACTTCTTTAATTCCGACAATTCAGATGCAGACATCCTATATGGTGCCATAGAAACAGGTTTGGTACCAGGTACAAGGTCAATGGCAAATTCCACTTCTCTTTCTGGAGGCACATCAGGAATTTCATCAGGGAAAACTTCAGGGAATTCACGCACCACTTGCAACTCCTCAATTACAGCTCGACTCTCAACAGATAACGGCGCCATCACTGAGAACATCTGAGCTCCTTCTTGAATCAACTGCTGTAACTCCCTGAAAGACAACAAACTAGCTTCTTCCTCTTCAGGAGTAGAAAATCTCACAGACTTGTTATAACAATTGATATGAACATAGTTATATTCTAACCAGTTCATTCCCAAGATTACATCCATTCCAGATAATGGCAAACACACCAAATCAACAGTAAAGTCTCTGTCGAAGATCGTCAAGGGACACTTTAAACACACAAGAGAAGTAGTCACCGATCCCTTAGCCGGAATCTCGACGACCATTTCTCCATTCATAGAAGACAACACAAGACCCAATCTTTCAATGCATTCAGCAGCAATAAAGCAATGAGTAGCACCAGTGTCGATCATAGTAATTAAAGAAGTACTATTAATGAAACATGTACCTCTGATGAGTCTGTCCTCATTAGTTGTCTGAGTCCCAGCCAAAGCGAACACTTTCCCACCGGTTTGCGCCTTCTTTGGTTTCTGACACTGACTAATAATGTGTCCTTCTTCGCCACAGTTGAAACAAATCATCTCTTTATGCTTGCACTCAGATATGGCATGCCCAGTCTTACCACAACGGAAACACCTCTTCACTTCAACAGTACACACATTACTCTTATGACCAGGTTTCCCACATTTGAAACAAGTTATGCCAGCAGGAGCATCTCCCCCACTAGTCCTCTTGCCATCAACCACTTTCTGTTTACCTTTTCCAGCTGGGGCATCATAAGGTTTGCCACGATTCTGTTGGTGCTTGCTCTTCCTCTCATTAATGATCTTATAATGAGCATTGTCATCCTCTTCAAAAATTCTTCAACTATCGATCAAATCAGCAAAAATACGAATCTTCTGATATCCAACTGCCTTCTTGATCTCTGGGCGCAACCCACTCTCAAACTTGATGCATTTTGAAAACTCAGCATCATTATCGTTATAGTGCGGATAAAACTTAGCCAATTCAACAAACTTTGCAGCATAATCAGTAACCGACATGTTTCCTTGCTTCAGCTCAAGAAACTCGATTTGCTTCTTACCATGAACATCCTTCGGATAATACTTCCTCAGGAACTCTCTTCGGAACACATCCCAAGTGATACCTTCACCTGCAGTTTCCAACCTCTGACGAGTCTCTAGCCACCAGTCATCAGCCTCGAATGTTAGCATATGAGTCCCATATCGAACCTTCTGTGCTGGAGTGCAGTCCATCACACGGAAGATTCTCTCCATCTCTTTCATCCAATCCAATGCTCCATCAGGATCATACTTGCCCTTGAAGGTAGGCGGATTCTCCCTCTGAAAAGTTTCCAAACTACGAGATCCAGCATTCTCGTCAGTGTTTGGCTGATTCTACAAAGCCTGAGCCATTGCTTCCAACGCAGCAGCAATTGCAGCATCGTTCCTTCCAGCCATCTCAACTTATCACTACAACATAAACAAAAGTTAGAACTAGTTAACAATACTAGATTGTCAAACAAACTACGACTCGACAACTTGGCCGGATGGACCGACCTGCTCTGATACCAGTAATGTAACACCCTTCTACCCCACATACAATTTTAGGAAAAACACTTATTATTATCAGAGTAAAAATCAGCAAGAAAGGTGCCACATATATTCAAACGACATTCAAAATCATTGTCCAGTCCCGTAACACGGGTTATTCATTCATCATTAACATAAATTGACAACTACGCAGCGGAATCAAACTTTTTAGTTCAGGTCAACAAAATACTTCATGGATAAAAGTATCCAATTCAAAATGGCATCAACAATATAAAAAGAAATTCCAACATAAAACCAAAAGGAAACACGAGCTTCACAACTAATCCCAACCCGATGTTACATGACACAGAGCAGGACACCACTAACAACACGACTAAACCGACAAAAGAAACGCTCCAAGACTCAATCCTCCAGCACCGCAAGTCTACTCTTGGTTATCTGCAAGTTACCCACATAAGAGGCAACATTTTCAAGTAGGCAGGGTGAGAAATCACAATTCATTATAGTAATATAAGTACATGGAAAAATAGACAGAATAAGCAACAACAACCTCATAGCATCATCAATATAATCTTTACAACAAAATCACAATTATGTCATTTATATGCAATGCCAACTATAATGGAATGCAAAAAATGCATGTGGTACCGATTCAACATGGATGGACACTGGCCATCAACCCTCCAAAAGGAGCACAACATAATCAACATACCACTTCAATCCTCACGATGGGATTGAAGCTACCAATGGACGGAACCCCAACATAAAATGCTATGAAACGCAATGATTCTAAAATCTCCGCAATTCATCAAACATCAACGTGTGCATCATTCATTTCATATTCAAGAAATATTTATCATACAATCATGTTTGGTCATCTTACATCAACAACAACTCGACAACAAAAGATCAGCACAAGAAAACGTCAAGAAACCTCAAGAAAACAACAAAAACAGCAAAACAGTTGTCTGACACGGCCACCCGTGTCCTGTGACACGGCCCGTGTCAGGAAACCTGCACGCAAAACACAAAACAGACAAAATACTGCAAATACAGTGGTCTGACACGGCCACCCGTGTCCTGTGACACGGCCCGTGTCAGGAGCTCTGTAGCACAAAACCAAGCAAAAACAAAATACAGCAGAAACGCTAGTCTGACACGGCCGCCCGTGTCCTGTGGCACGGCCGTGTCAGGATGCGAAAACTCAAAATTTTTCAAAAGATTTTTCTGCTGCGTTCTGACTTCAAATATCCCAAAAATTCAGTTTTTCCAATGCGAAAATTTGTCCAAAAGACTCATACAATACACATACATCAACACATAACATTCTATCTCATTATATTTCATCGAATCATTCATCCCTAACTCGTTCTACATCATCAAACACCACGATTACTCAAAATCCACAAATACCTAATCTATCCATAACCAAACCTATAGAACTATAATAAACCATGAAAACTCCCCATACCTTAGAGAAATTAATAGCTTTCCTCCTTCTCTAAGATTCATCAGCAACCTTCAAGTCTTAGGGTTTTTCTCCTTCTCCTCCTCTTTTCTTCTTCAGCGTTCTTCACAAAAACACGATCAGTTAGAAAAGTGATCGGTATTTTCTTCTTTAGACAAAATATCCCAGTTAATGGACTTCCACTTCTATCCTTACTCTTTTTCCTTTAAGACCACCTTGCCTTTTTTCTTAATATTTTTAAATAATGATAATAATAGTATAAATAATACACTAATTATTCATTCTATTAAATTATTTAAGAATACTCTTTTGATCCAATATTCTCCAAAATTACCAAAACTTCGTAATTCCTTCTAAATTAAATAAATAAATAAATAAATGGTTAATTTAGATTTTCGGGGCGTTACATTCCTCATCCCAATGCCTTGGTTCAACTTGACAATGTGCTATGCGCTATCGTCGTCTCCGAAGACGTCTCTGAGCTTTGACTTCTTGATCCCGACCTAAACCTTGAGCTCTTCAATCTTCTTCTGAGTTTCCTTCAGTTTGTCAGAGAAGTGCTTTTCGCCTCTTTTTTGCCTTTTGGAGTTCTTCCTTCAATCCCCTATTTTCAGCCATGATTTCAATCCACTTGCTCTGAGAGTCAGCAAGCTTAGCATTTGCCTCGGTCAAGTGTTGCTTAGTTTGCTTGTGAGTCCTTGTGGAGGATTCAATAGCCAACTTAAATTTCTGATAGAACTGAGCTCTGTCTGCGAGGTCCCTCTCTTTCTCTGCCAGCAGTTTCGTTTCATCTTGAGCCTTCCATTCTAATTCCAGGTTGGTATGCAAAGCGTCTTGAGGACGACTACTTAAGTTGGAGTTTTCGACACGGAGCACATTCACCAGAGCTTGCAGCTTGTTGAACTCTTCGATGGGTACGATGGTCCTCTCTTCCATAATCTCAGGATACAAATGAGGTGCAGGATCGAAAGGCAAGTAGAATTCTTCAACCCTCTTCTTTATCCAATCTTCGTATGGAGGATAGGTTCGATTGTTAGCTTTACCCAAAACAACTTTACCTTTTCTCTGTACACTGACCCATGCCTCAGAAGCCTTCTGTGTTATTGCTAAACCATCCACCGCTTGGAAATACAAAGACTCTTCCACATCACTCTTAACGGATGGACCTGTCAGAGCGTATCCGAACTGTCTAATGGCCAAGGAGGGATTATAGTTGATTTCCCCCTTTCTCCCTACCAACGGAACATTAGGGAACTCACCACGGCTGTGAATAATGTCTTTGTCGAGCAACCCATGATCTATCCAGACGATGTCTTTGGTAGACAAACCCATCAGCCGTTGACTCTATTCTAAAGAATCCTTAGAATCCACAAAGGCGTCTGAATGAGGCAGGCGGTTCGTGAACCATTTATAAAAGAAGGGTTCATAGAAATGAACAAATCCACCTCTCATTTTCTCATTTCTATTGTACATGGAATGATGAAGATCTCCCAATAAGGTTGTCACGGGATTCTGCGTTGTGAATATTCTGATGGCGTCCACATCAACAAAATTGGGCACGTTGGGAAAAAGAACAATACCATATACACAGAGAGCCAGTAGTGCATTGAAAACAACCCATTTTTTATCTCAGGCAGCCTCTTGAGCTTTCTTCATTAGATACCCCAAATGATAACCCCAGAAGCCTCCCTTGCTGGCGATGTTGGCTTCTAACATGGATTTGCTCAAATAAAGAGCACTAGCCATATATTCGAAGTCAGGATCACTCTTAGAACCGAATAATGGAGCACCTTCCCTGATAGAAATCCCCAAAATGTTTGAATATTCCTCCAGGGTAGGTACCATCAAATAGTTTGGAAATACAAAGCATCTCAGAGGAGGGTCATAGAGCTGCATCAAAGTGTGAAGGCCTCTATACTCGTAGTCACTGATGTTGTGAACAAAAGATAAGATCCACCCATACTTTATCTTGAAAGCTCCCAACACATCCAGACTTGCCATATCCTTCAGACTGTTAAGAGAGCCTAGACTAGGCTTCGGGAATCTGTAAACGATGGTGTTCTTCTTCCTCTCAGTATCCATCCCTATAAGAACCCGTTGTCTGGAATCGAAGGTCGGATATAACCTGGAAATGAGAAAATATGAATGTTAGGGTATGAAATGATGCAATGCAAGGCATGGTATCAGAGGTGCCATATATCTGGACGTGTCTGTGATGAACTGTGTAGAACTGTGAATAGTGTCGGTGTAGAACTGTGAATAACAACTGACTGAATATAATAGAATGAACCGTCCACTTCTGTAAGAATACCAGAAAATCAGGTAGGTTGGAAGTCAAGGTTACCTGCAAACCTGTAAACGCATAGCCCTCCTCACATGTGGGTTCTAAGACTAAGGATCCTCAGCGTCACGGGCTCTCAGGTCGAGAAATAATGATACGTTCACCATTTTTGTTTTGTCATACCCCAAATTTTGACCACAAGATTTCCCATCATTGTGAAGATCATTACCACAATATGGATGTACCATCATACCTCATTAATCTTCTCAAGGATTATTGAGCATTGACTTCAATCAAGAATTAGAGTTTTGAGCCCACTCAGAGCACTTAGACAAAGGATCAATCAAGAATTGACTTAATCTTCAACTTGTCAAGCCTCTCAAACATCCATAAAGGATCAAGAGGTGTCCCATATCAAGAATCAAGCACAAGGTTGCAACATTCCAAGTGGATCAAGCCTCAAGATCGCCAGTGTCACCAAATTAGGGTTTTGGTCGACCAAGGCCTCCAGATGAAAATTTTCATCTAGGCATGAGACAATACCTCAACACATGATCCAAAATGCTCCAAGGGACCTCATGGATCCAATCATCAAGTCAAAATAGTCTCAGGGAATGCATTCACTAAAAATCAGGAATTAGGGTTTCTTGACCTAATTCACCCCTAAGTTGAATTTTGAGACAAGACATAAACCAAGACCTCAAAACATGATTTAAGGCCCTCAAATACACCACATTGATCCATTTACAACAATGGATTGATCCCAGGAGCTTGATTTAAAAGTTTCAATTTCATCTGGACCACAATTAGGGTTTTGAAGAAAAAGTCAATTGTACCTTTGACTTTGGACCAAGACATGCTCCCAAACCTTGGGACATGATTCAAGACAAACTAAAACACCTATGGAATCCATCCATTAGGTTTGAATTAGGTCAAGAACTTGATTGCATAGAGGATCACACAATTTGAAACTCATCTGACAAAAAGTCAACTGTGCCCAAAATCAAGTTTGAATTTTTGGATTATTTCACAAATGTGGCTCCCCTATGTCAAAAACAATGTTAATGTATGGTTTTGATCATCATTCATCAAGAAAAATCAAGAAAAGTAAGGTTTCTTGCAAAAGAGGCTACCATAAGAAACTTAAATTTTTCTAAGTTATGGAACAAAATGGATTTGGTACCCACTTTGCAAGGTCATAACTCCCAAACCCTAAGGCCTTTTTATTCCATTCAAAGCTCAAATGAAAGTTCATATGACATACTTCAAAAGTGTCAACTACATCAAATTCCAAATCCTCATGGATTTTGAGTTATGGATTGATCAAAATCACAAAAAATGAAAATGACCACTTTTTCCAACACTTAGTGAAATTTTCAAGTCATAATCTGTTTCATTTTTTACCAACTTTGAGGCCATTTTTCACCTTGATCCAAGATGAACCAGGTCTATTGGTGGACATCAAAGTTAAAGTATGTCATGAGAGCTTTCCAAGAAGTACCAGATTATCTCCAAATTCAATTTGAGTAGGAAGTTACAACCCTTGAAACATGGCATCAAAGATTGGTTTCTTCCCAAGGCAGATTATAGGTCATTTGCTCGAATAGGCTAATTTGTGTAAATTCAAGTCTTGTAATCCTTCAAGAAACATTGAAGATCAGATCAAAGCAAAAGAGCTCTGAGCCACAAGCCTCCCAAGACAAAAGATCATCATGTAGGCATGTGAAATTCAATGTTGCGAATCCAAAACTTTCAAATTTGTCATGAAGCATTCAAGGTGTGCATAGAGCTGGCGTGTATCAGTCCACAACATTAGAAATGAGTCAAGATGAACTCAAGCATCAGAAGACCATAGGCCTGCAAGACTGACCCAAGTCAATGGCTAGAGAAGACTTAGATTCCTTTATGCAACCATTGGACAATGAGCTGTACCAGCTGCCATTCACTATTCCTTGCAAATCAAACTTGCTCTACTATAAATAGAGCTCATTTGTGATCAGTTTAAGTACACCAAAGCACCACAACTGATGCTTTCCTCAAAATCACATTCCAAAACCCAGATTTTACTTCTTCTCGAAGTCACTATCGAGTTTTCAAATTGAGAGCAAATCTATCAAAGCCAATCATGTCAACACCTCACATATATCATATACGAGTGATCCATGACCTGAAAACTCATCTGGAACATCAGAATCACAAAGTCATCATTCATTTGCTCAAGCTTTTGGCAAGGTTGCAGCTGAGGTACCAAAACAAGTTTTGGGCTGATTCAATGCATTCCTAGCTTTCAAACACATTACTTGAGGTCCATTGAAGCTGTCTAGATCATTACACAACATCTGTAACACCTCCAACATAGGATTCGATCACCAGCTGCAAGAGGTAAGCCTGACACTCTCAAACTCCATAATCCATGCATCATAAACGTGTTTTCAAGTTACAAACATGTTTCTGAACTTATGAAGAGTGTTTCCCCTCAATCAATTGCTATGTATGAATCGTGTATAGAATTTCATAGTGTTCTTGCAAGAATTAGGGTTCTTGAGTTCATCTTCTGATTTCTCACTCCACACTTAATATAAATGCAATTAATTTATATGGTTTCATTGAGTAATCAAAGAGATATGATAGATTTTGCAAATCTGGGGAGGAAGAACACGCGCGACCAAGAACATGTGTTCTTGGCGCCATTTTTTTGAAAATTTGAATATTTGAATTTTTCATGTTTTATTATTTAATCTCAAAATTAATTTCTCTTTGAATTTTAATGTTTTTGAATTGATTCTTTTTTTCAAAATTCACAAAAATGTTAAAATATTTTATTCAACAAAAATTTCACAAAAATATTACTTATTTTATAAATTTGATTTTTTTTAAAGAATTTATTTTTATTTGTTTTTAAACATTTAAAAATATTTCTTTCTCTTGATTTTTCAAATTCAAATTATTTTCAAATCATTCTATGGATTTAAATTGATTTTTCAAACATTTATCCAAGATCACAACTTGTTTTTCACACATGTTTGATAATTTTGATCATTTTAAATGATTTTTATTCAAATTAAAATGTATTTTTAATCAAATTAGGGTTTTGATTATTTTCACCCTCACAAACATTTTTCAAAACACTTTTGGGCCTCTAATAGAGTGTAAGACCCATCCCTTGTCACACACAAACTTTTTGGGCCTCAGTCATTGTATAAGGCCCTATACAATTTTCAAAACGACGGTGCGATCACTGTTTTTCATTTGGGCCTCTCCCTGAGTTATAAGTCCCATTCTATATTCTTTTTAAAACAATTTTGGGCCTCTTGATAGAGTGTAAGTCGCATCCCTTTGTAAATAAACCATTTTGGCCTCAGTCATTGTATAAGTCCCGATACGTTTTAAAAATCTCGGCGCGATCGCCGTTTTCAAAACAATTTCCATCTGGGCCTCCCTTGTGTTGTAAGTCCCATTTTTCTTCTTTTTCAAACACTTTTGGGCCTCTAATAGAGTGTAAGACCCAACCCCCTTTGTACATAAATAATTTGGGCCTTAGTCACTGTATAAGTCCCGATACAATTTTAAAAATCTTGACGCGATCGTCGTTTTTTTTAAAGAATTCATCTGGGTCTCTCTTTGAGTATAAGCCCCAAACTTTCTTTTAAAACAACTTTCTCTTTTATTTAGATTAAAATTCAAAGTTTTATCAAAACTTTCTTCAATTTCTTGAATAACTAACCATACAACTGTGGTTACAATGCTTGGGCTTGCACAACTGTAAGTTCTACTATTTCTTCTACACATACTTGTTTATATATTTCATCTGTATATATATATACCTGCTTAGAGTTTTCCCAAGCAATTAGGTCTAGGTCTAGACCAAACCAATGGTTACTTTTTTAACACAGTCAAAACTAGTTCCCCATAGGAAATTCCAGATACAGTCTTGCCTCCTCTTGGGCATATACAATATGGAACAGAGAAAGACATTATTCCCGGTGAAACTTTTCTCAAGACTGTCACAACTTAGAAATATTTGTACAAGAAATTCATTTCCCCAAAGAGGACTAATTCCCGATGAAACCTCTTTTGAATTTCTTCAAACCCTAGAACTGTTCACTAAGGAAAGGATTATTCCCGGTGAAACCTTTCTTGAAATTTTCTCAGGTTTTGACCCACAGGCTTCCTAAAAGCATCTCCAACCTCCTCTTGGGCTTTATACAAGGACCCTCAGACTTCTTAGAAGTTCTCAGCCTCCTCTTGGGCTTAGTACAAGGACCCGAAGACCTCCTATAGGTATAGGACAAAACTTAGTCATCTCTACTAGTTCAATCCTTCAGAGAGTCAGAATTCCAAAACATCATACCAGTTTAGGGTTGATTCTCATCCCTTAAAACATCAGCCTCCTCTTGGGCATCACACAAAGATTATTCTCCAACTAAGTGTCAACCTCTTCATATCAGTAGACTTGGAAAGTCTCATCTCCTCTTGGATCACAAAGAAACCCTCAAGTTTCCTGCAAAACAGGAATAACCCTGATCATTTCATCAATCTCCAGTAGAGTTTGAAACCTCCATAGGTTTTCATAATCAAAGTTGAAACCTTTACCATCAACATAACCTTAATAGAATCAGAACCTCAGGGCATCTGATATTTTAAACTCTTCTTCAATCCTCAGCAAGAGTTAATTCCCCAATTTGGACCTGTCTCTGGATCTCAATAATCCTCAGCAGAAGCTAGCCTCCTCTTAGGCTTCATATAAGAAATTCCCCAACCAGCCTCCTCTTAGGCTTTGTATAATGATTTTTCCTCAGCAAAGTTAACCTCAATCTTGGGCTTTGTACAAGACAGATCATATTCTCCAGCTGAGTCAATCAACCTTTCTGCCTCAATCTTGGGCTTTGTACAAGACAGATAAAACCTCTCCCTAATGGAGTCAATTCTTTTAGCCTCAATCTTGGGCTTTGTACAAGACAGACAAAACTTTCACCAAAAGAGTCAATCTCTTTTTAGCCTCAATCTTGGGCTTTGTACAAGACAGATATAAAACTCCCTGGGAAAGTCAACCTTTTAGCTTTAACCTTGGGCTTTGATCAAGGCATACAAAAATCAATATCCCCTCAGAGGAAATCAAGAGTTCTCTCTGTAGGAAGGCATTTCTCTGTACAATCACACATTAAAACAAACAATCAAAAAACCCAATCCCAGATAACTGCTGTAAGTGGCAAACTTGTTGATTCAAAAATCCAACTTGTGGTCCCTCTTTTATCCTGGTAAACTTCCTCTTTCATCTAATAGCTGTAAGTCGCAAGCCCCTGGATTATTTACATCCAAGCCAATGTCCCTCTCTTAGCATGTAAGACTCCTAAGGAAAAATGGCATTGCTCTACACTGAGTTAAAGTTTCTTCCTTCAGGACATCTCTCTTATAAAGGAAATTATGGCATTACTGGATTTCATACATTCCAGTTAAAGTAATTCCCCTTTATAATCGATTACCCAACAACTGTGTTGAACAGGTGAGATATCTCCCTTTAGAGATGATAAATTCTCTCTCAAATACCTTTTTAGCTTCAATCTTGGGCTTTGAATAAGACACAAATAACTTTTAGCTTCAATCTTGGGCTTTAAACAAGACACCAGACATCTTTCCTCTCATAGAATAGGAGGAACTACGATTGCTCTGATTTCCCTGTTATCTTTACGGGAATACGTAGGCATAAGGTTGCGAAATCTTAGCGAGCACACATAACAAAAACTTTAGGTCCAGTACCTTCACAAAAACAACGAAAAAACCCGAAAACAACAAAAACACTCTCTCAACATTCCCTACCCATAACAGTAAACACTAGAAAGTATTTAAACATGCCAAAGAAAGTCTATGGATAACCATATATACACTGGGTAATTAACAACTCCCCTTTGTATAACCTGGCCCCGAACCCCCCAATCTCTTAGCATTTGTTAAAGAAAACATTTGCGTGCAAGGTTAGTTTTAGATAGCTTCCCTTTCCTTTCCAGCTTCATAGGATAAATAAGAAATCAGAAAGTAGCACCCAATTCCAACCATTGCGGTAAGGTGGTCGCGTCACCGACAAAAATCGAACGCTACAGAAAAATGGCGACTCTGCTGGGGTGTCTTTAGGATTAAAGTTCCTAAGAGGTCTAAGCTTTGTTTAGAATTTTTTATACTTTCTACTATATAATATATACATATTTACTGTTATACTACTTGATACCCGCGTTTAATTTTCTGTCAAATGGGAATGCGATTAATACGCATGTGGAAAGTTTGAGAGAACATTAAGATAAGTGGTGGCATATCTAGGAAAAGCTTATAGGGAGTGAATCCCGACCAAGCTAATTTGGTAGTCCACCGAATCAGTCGAGGCACCCGTGCGGAAGTATCGATGTTGAACGACCGATTGTCGTGAAAGCATTATCTTTCCCAGTGCGGTACCCATGACCCTGAGGATTTAGTAGACATTAACCATATGGCCATTTGGTAGTGCGGTGACTATCGAGAATAGTTGATATGCAATACTACACTCAAATGAGATTCATCCTAGGATATTACGACTTGCTCGACTGAATCAGCTTGTTGTTGGTATCCCTAGGGGGGGTCAATGACTTTGGGAACCATAGAACCCGTTCTACAGGTACAAAAATTGACCAAAATAGTACAACCTTTGGGGATGGGTAGAGCCATGACTCCATGCTCATGACGTTGAACCTTTGAACCCATGTTTTCAAATGTTCTTGTGTGCTGCATTCATGCATTCATTTAAAAAAACTCTTTTCAAACAAGAAAAGAACTTTTTTTCAAAAAAAAAACTAAAACAATAATTGCAAATATCAGAAGTTGCGTTATGGATTTCGGTAGAAGAAAAACGCACAAGTACACCTTCAAGGCTCTGAAACTAGAAGACTTAAGGAAATTGGGAAGGATGATTACCAATCTCGAGGCTTTCAGAGCTAATCACGGAGGGTTGTTATCTCTGTCAAGGGTCAACGTGGTTGAAGGAATCTTGTCTACGCTGATTTAGTTCTACAATCCGGTTTACCACTGCTTCACTTTCTCGGATTACCAACTGGCACCAACACTGGAAGAGTACTCCCATCTGATTGATTTAGCTATCACTGATCAAGCTCAATTTTCTGGACTGGAAGAAATTCCAAATAATCAAGCTATTGCAAGAGCAATCTCTTTGGATGAGTCAGAAGTTAGGACTCACATAACCACTAAAGGAGGAATCCAGGGTTTACCGGCTAAATTCCTGAGGGAGAAAGCTCTATACTTTGGTAGTATAGGAAACATAACTGCCTTTGAAGATGTCTTTGTTCTGCTCATATATGGGTTATTCCTCTTTCCCAACATTGACAACTTCGTCGATACCAACGTTGTTAAGATATTCTTGATAGGAAACCTCGTACCAACCTTGCTCGCAGATGCTTATCATTTTGTACACTTAAGGAACTTGTACAGTGGAGGGATGATCACATGTTGTGTACCCTTACTCTATAAATGGTTTATTTCCCACTTGCCCAAGTCTGCTGCATTTTGGGATCACAAGAGTACTCTACGTTGGTCACAAAGGATTATGTCTCTTACCAATTCTGACATAGATTGGTACAATCAAATTTATGAAGGGATAGAGATCATAGACAAATGTGGAAATTTCCCTAACGTACCCCTCATTGGAACTAAAGGAGGAATCAACAATCATCCAATTTTAGCTCGCCATCAACTCGGATACCCGATGAAGAATATCCCACATAATGTTCATCTAGAGGGTATTTTCTTCAAGGAAGGGGAAAATGACAGGGCACTAAAGAAGGAAATAGTGCATGTCTGGCAACATATTCACAGGAAAGGCAGAGAGTCTTTGGGAAGACCAAACTGTACCTCCATGGAACCTTATCTCCACTGGGTGCAAACTAGAGCCCTCAAGCTGAGGATGCCTTACCCTCGCCAAGAAGTTTTTCCCTTAAAGGAATTTGTCCTTTATTTCATGTCTGATGCGGAAAAACTCCAGGTCGCTCTCAACAAAGTTCAACGTGAAAAGAGCTCTTGGAAGAACAAATACCAAATCTTTAATTTGGAATGTACCAAGATTCAGGAACTGTTAAAGGAGAAGGATGCTCTGATTGAGATATTAGAGCAATATGCTATGGAAAGTCAGGAAGACCGAAGAAATTTGCTCGCTCCGTTCACTTGGCAAAGGGTCGTTGACCCGACAACGGCTAAAGAGCCCCGGTCAAAGAAAAGGAAAATACAGAAACCAACATCTGAGCTCTCTTCAGAGAGAACTCAGGATCCACGAGCTTAGATATTTTCCTTACATCACTTTGTAAAATATTGTACTTTTCCTTGTAAAATACTGCAATCTTTCGAATTCAATAAAAGGGGTCTCCCCCACTGTGTGATATTTGCAATCTCTTTGTTAAAGTGTCTTTTTGAATAAAACAAAAACTAAAAAAGATGTCATTGCATATCATTCATCGTTCTCGCATAACGCATTTTTCTTATCCTTGAGTCCCACGTACGTATCACAATTATAGAGTCAAACTGTCTCACTCATACAATACTCGGGCCAATCGACAAAAGAAAATGGACGATCTCGAGGAAGAGAACAGAGAGATGAGAGAAGAAATCAACGCTCTAAAGGAAAGTTTGGAAAAACTTCACAGCAACATGCAATCCCTAGCAGCAGCTCAGGAGCAACAACATCACAGGACTGTGATCTCAGAGATTACATCTACACCTGTAATGGAGATGCATAAGAATCATCCTCGGTACAACATGCCTAAGGGGTGCCCCTGGGGCATGCCTTTCAACTTTATACCTGAAGTATATATCCCACCGGTCACTGAAGACCCAGAAACCGCAGCAGGAATCGCTGGACCTGAAGGTTACAAACTTCGAGAAAATGAAGATGCAAGGGTTACAACAGTCACTTCTGAAGGTTACAAACTTCAGAGCGTTGAAGCGCCAAGGGTCACTGCTATAATGTCTATACCACAACCAGTGGTACACACCGTCCCGGAAGGACAGATTCCGTAAACTATTTCTGGTGGAAACGAAGACATGTACGAAAGGACGAATGAGTTCCAGGAACAATTCTTGGAAATGCAGAAGGAACTGCATGCCATTCACGGTCAAGACTTATTTGGAAAGAACACTGCAGACCTCTGTTTGGTCCCTAATGTAAAGATACCGCACAAGTTCAAGGTGCCTGACTTTGAAAAATATAAAGGCAATTCTTGCCCTCAAAGTCATTTGGTGATGTACGCTCAAAAAATGTCAACTCAGACAGAAAATCAACAGCTACTGATCCATTACTTCCAAAACAGTTTAACCGGTGCCGCACTCAAATGGTACATGGGTTTAAACCGCACCAAGATCAGTACTTTTAGAGATCTCGGCGTCACCTTCGTTCATCAGTATAAATACAACTTGGACATGGCACCGGATAAGGATCAGCTCAGGGCAATGTCACAAAATAACAAAGAAACTTTCAAAGAATATGCTCAGAGATGGCGTGAAATTGCCGCTCAGATCTGTCCTCCTCTTGAGGAAAAGGAGATGACCAAGATCTTTTTGAAAACCTTAAGCTCGTTCTATTACGACCAAATGGTCGCCAGCGCGCCTAGTGACTTCACTGAGATGGTGAACATGGGAGTATGCCTTGAAGAAGCGGTATGAGAAGGACGATTAGTCAAAGATGCAGAGCCATCTAGCAGTACCAAGAGATATGGTAGTCCTTTCCAAAATAAAAAGAGCAAGATATCAGTAATATCTCTCTGGGAAAGCAAAGGCGAAGGTATCAACTAGTAGCGGCGATAACTCCCGCTATCAACCCAGCGCCGGCTCCGACGTATCAACCTCAGGTTGCTCAGAGTCAACCAAGTCAACAACAGTATCAGCAAAGGTCGCAACAGCCTTTTCAACAAGTTCATCCACAGTACAACAATAACAATCGTATGACACGACCATCAGGGTTTGACCCTATACTGATGTTGTACGCAGAACTATTTCCACTTCTACTGGCCAAGGGGCATGTTCAAACCAGGACTTCTCTCACAGTACTATAAAATCCACCTTTTTGGTTCAAGGCCGATCAAACTTGTCCTTACCATCAAGGAGGAACGGGACATAACATTGAGAATTGTCTCAGCTTCAAGTCTGATGTACAAAAACTTGTCAGGAACGGGATCTTATCTTTCAAAGATACAAATCCAAATGTTCAGACGAACCCATTACTGCAACATGAGAAGACTACAGTAAATTTAATAGAGGAGGAATCTAGCCGCAATTATCAAATTCACAATGTACTCCTATTAGGAACCAATCTGGTGAAAATGCATTGCAAACAGAGCGGGTACGGTCATGTGCCATCTCACAACTATCATCAGTGTGATATCTGCTCCAAGGACAATCAAGGGTGTGCCATAGTACAAGCAGCTCTACAAGAACAAATGGATCTAGGCTGGATTCAAGATCACAGGATTCGTAAAGTAAACATGGCCCATGCACATCCCAACATTGTTCAAAACCACGACATCTGTACAATGAAAGTCAACTTAGTGGCGGTGCATTCGAGACAAAGTCAGTATTATAATCTACCACGACATGATTACAACGCTTGTCCAATCTGATCAACAGACAATCAGGGATGCTCTTTTGTACAAGATGCCCTCCAACGTTAGATAGATCTCGGATGGATCCAAGACTACCGTAAAGGAAATAACCATTAAGTCAATATGGTTCAGATCTTTGACATACACTTGATGAATACCAGTATAGTGGAATTACATGCTAAGCAGGTCAGGCTCGGTTTTCTGGCTTCACATGATTATCAAGACTGTGAAGAATGTTGTGAAGACGACCAAGGGTGTGCACTTGTGCAAAGAAAACTTCAATATCTGTTGGACCACTGGTGGCTTCCAATCTACCTGGATGAAGCTACACAGTGGATTCGCATGACTGATAGGAATCCTGATAGATATCAAAGTCATTATATCCGCACAATGGAAACATATCTAGTAAAGATGCATTGCATACAAAGTGGGTGTGGTCGGTGTCATACCCCAAATTTTGACCACTAAGATTTCCCATCATTGTGCAAATCATCAGCACAATATGGATGGACCATCATACCTCATTAGTCTCCCCAAAGGTGGGAAAGCATTCACTACAAACAGGATTTAGGGTTTCAAGCCCTCGCAGAGCTCTTAGACAAAGGATCAATCAAGGAATGACATGATCTTCAACTTGTCTAGCCTCTCAAATATCCACAATGGATCAAGAGGACTCCCACTTCAAGGATTAAGCACAAGGCTGCTCCCTTCTAGGTGGATCAAGCCTCGGGATCGCCAGTGTCACCAAATTAGGTTTTGGTCGACTAGGGCCTCCAGATGGAAATTTTCCTCTGGGCATGAGCCAATGCTTCAAAGCATAACCTAATATGCTCCATGGAACATCATAAACCCCATCATCAAGTCAATTTAGCCTCAGGGGATGCATACATAAAAAATCAGGAATTAGGGTTTCTTGACCTAATTCACCCCTAAGTTGACTTTTGGGACAAATCATGAGCCAAGACCTCAAGACATGATTTGAGGGTCTCCAACATACCACGTTGATCCATTTGCAATAATGGATTGACCCAAGAAGCTTGAGCAACAAGTTCCAATTTCATTTGAACCACAGTTAGGGTTTCGCGAGAAAAGTCAACTGTAGCTTTGACTTTTGACCAGGACATGCTCCCAAGCCGTGGGACACGATTAAATACACCCTATAACACCCATGGAACATGTCCATCAATTTTTATTTAGGTCGGGGACATGATTTCCTGAAGAATTGCACAGTTTGGAATTCATTTGCTAAAAAGTCAACTGTGCACAAAAGTCAAACTTTGACTTTTTTAGATTTTTCATAAAAATGGTTTTTTAACCCTAAAATGATGTTAATGTGTGATTGGAATCATCATTCATCAAGAAAAATCAAAGAAAGTGGGATAACTTGTAAAAGGGGTAACCATAAAAACTTAGAAATTTTTCTAAGTTATGAAAAAAAGTGGCAAGGGTACCAACTTTGGAGGATCATAACTCCTAAACCACAAATCCATTTTTCCCCATCTAAAGCTTGATTTGTAGCCCTCATTACCCTCTACAAAAACTTCAACTAGGCCTAAGTCCAATTCATTAAGGATTTTGAGTTATGCTTGGATCAAAATGGCTAAAAACTTAAAATTGACATTTTTCAGCACTTAGCCAAAATCTGCCTTGTAATTTCAGCACAATGTCCCAACTTCAAGGCTGTTTTTCTCCATGATCCAAGTTGAACCAGGTCTAGGGCCAAACATCAAAGTTGAAGTACGTCATCTAAGCTTTCCGAAAAGTCCTAGAACGTCCATGTAGCATACTCGAGCAGGGAGTTATGGATCTTACAAAAGGGCTTGCTGAAGCTGAATTTTTCAGGGGCAGATTTGCACATTTTGTGTGCCACACGAAGTTTCAAGCCTTGTCATCAGTTTGGACACATCTAAGGATCAAATCCAAGTGGGATGATCTGATCCATGAACCTCCCAAGTCCAAGGAACAAAGAAAAGCATGCCAAAGCCTAGAAATCCCTAAAAGAGGGACAAAACTCCAATTTTGGTTTGGAGCATTTAATGGATGCTTAGAGGTGGCATGGACTGAGCCATTCTCATCTGAAATCAGTCAAGACTTATCCAACAACTAGGGAACTAAAGCTCTGAGCCCTAACCTCTAGTCAATGGCTAGAGGAGACTTGCATTTTCATTGGCCAACATTGGCCAAACCTGTGCTGCAGCCACCATTCACTGTGGATCCCAAAACAAACTTGCTCCACTATAAATAGAGCTCATTTGTGTTCAGTTTGAGTACACCAAAACCATCAAACAGATGTTTTCCTCAAATTCTCTCTTTCACTCCAAAATGCCTTCTTTAGTAAGGAAATTCTGAGTTTTTGAGCTAGAGAGCAATTCCACTCAAACTAATCACACACACACCTCATATATATCATATGTAAGCTGTGCAAACCATCAAAAGTGACCTGTAATCACAACATCACAAAGTCACATCTCAAAACCTCAAAATGACACTTTTTTGCATTTTTCAAGCCATGTCTTGATTCAGTCACTTTCCAAACCAGATGAAACCTCAAACACACTCTAAATATCATCCTTGAACTGTCCCAAATGGTGCCACACATCTGGAACACCATTTGAGAGAGTTGGCATTTTGGCCGTTTTTGACCATTTCGCGAGAAAGTGCACAAACTTGCTCCAGAGGTTTCCAGCCGATTCCAACCATCCTAAAAGCTTCTAAGAGGTCATTTGAGGTTGTCCAAAGCATCAAATCATTTCTGGAACAAAGCACTTGGAAGGTTGCCCAAAATCTCCAAAAAAGAGGTAAAATCCACAACTTGAATTCTTTGAATCATGCTTTCCTTTGTTGTCCACATACATGCATCATATTGAACAATTCTTGAGGCAAAAATGTAGTCCTTAATGTGTATGTTGTGATCCTCCCACTGTTTGCATTTTGACATGTTTTTATGTGGAATTTTGGTTGTTTCAAAACCATGTACAGTTCTGTTTTTTTCTCATTGGTGTGTTCTATACATTAAGTTTTAGTTTGCGTGAATAATACCTTTGGATTCCTTGCGAAAAATCGGTCAAGATAGGTTTTTACGGATTTCAATTCCGATGAAAATTGACAGAGTTACGCGCGTTGGAAATTTTACGCGAAACGGCGTCGAAAACAACGTGCAGTTTTGGTTTTTTAATTTCTGCATTTTGTGTGTTGAGTTTCCGTGTGCGTGAGTGATACCATTGGATTCCTTGCGAAAAATCGGTCAAGATAGGCTCTTGCGGATCTTGATTCGGTTAAAAATCGAGAGAGTTACGCGTTTTGGAAATTCGACGCGGAACGATGTTTTTACAACGCATCAGCTCTGGTTTTTTTATCGCTGCGTTTTGTACGTTGAGTTTCGGCGTGCGTGTGCGATACCATTGGATTCCTTGCGAAAAATCGGCCAGGATAGGCTCTTGCGGATCTTGATTCGGTTAAAAATCGAGAGAGTTACGCGTGTTGGAAATTCGACGCGGAACGATGTTTTTAATCGATAGCAGTTTTTGTTTTTTAATTTCTGCGTTTTGTGTGTCGATTTTCCGTGTGCGTGAGTAATACCATTGGATTCCTTGCAAAAAATCGTTCAGGATAGGCTCTTGCGGATCTTGATTCGGTTAAAAATCGAGAGAGTTACGCGTGTTGGAAATTCGACGTGGAACGATGTTTTCAAAACGATAGCAGTTTTTTCTGCGTTTTGTACGTCGATTTTCCGTGTGCGTGAGTAATACCATCGGATTCCTTGCGAAAAATCGGTCAGGATAGGCTCTTCCGGATCTTAATTCCGATAAAAATTGAGAGAGTTATGAGTGTTTGAAATTTGATAAAAACGTGTTGAAAATTAAAGTTTCGGTACTCGTTTTTACCCCAAAAGAAATGTCGGAGATGATATTTTGATATCTTTCCTCTTTTTCTTACTTTTTATTTTCAAAACTCAACCAATTTTTTTCACATAGCAAAAAATCATCATTTTCTAATTCATACCCCATAATATTTTAATCCACAAAAAATCACAAAAAAAAAGTATTATTTTTAATATATTTAAAAATAGTGTTTTATATTGTTTTAAATGCTTTTAAAATGATTTCTTTTTTTTTTCTTGATTCTTAAAACCAAAATGATTTTAAATATTTATGTTGATAAAATATTTTTTTCATAAACTTTAATCATTATTTAATGATTTTATTTGATATTTTTATCATTTTTTTACTTAATTTTTCTTGGAAAAATGCCTAAAAAATGAAATTGGGTTTTTTTTTTTAATTTCCACCCTAACAAATCTTTTTCAAACACTTTGGGGCTCTATTAGAGTGTAAGACCCAATCCCCTTTTAACCAAAAAATTTTGGGCCTCACTTATTGTATAAGTCTATCTGCGTTAAAAGAAAACTTCGGCGCGATCGTCATTTTCAAACGAAAATCAACTGGGCTTCTCTTTGAGCTGTAAGTCCCATTTCATTTCATTTTTTAACACTTGGGCCTCTATTAGAGTGTAAGACCCAACCCTTTTTTAACGAAACAATTTTGGGCCTCAGCTATTGTATAAGTCCCGATACGTTAAAAATCTCGGCGCGATCGCCATTTTCAAACTGAAAATAAGTTTGGGCCTCTCCCTGAGTTGTAAGCCCCATCTTTTGTACAAAAATACACTTTGGGCCTCTAATAGAGTGTAAGACCCAACCCCTCTTTTTTTGTATTTTCTCATTTTTCATATTGTTTTTTAATGATTTGGAAAATTAATAACTCCCTCAATTTTGATTATTTTTTATTGGTTCTTTTTCTGAAAAATCACAAAAATAGTAAAATATTTTATTCTACAAAAAAATCAAATTTATATTATTTATTTAATATAGTTGGTATTTTTGTGAATAAATTCATTTTTAATTGTTTTTAAGCATTTTAAAAGTGAATATTCATCTTGAAAATAAAGACTATGGGCCTCCCCTCGTGTTGTAAGCCCCATTTCTTTTCTTTAAACTCTTTGGGCCTCTAATAGAGTGTAAGACCCAACCCCTTTGTAAATACCAAAATTTTTGGGCCTTAGTCACTTGTATAAGTCCCACTGTGTTTCCAAAACCTCGGCGCGACCGTCGCCCTTTTCAAAATTAACCATTGGGCCTACCCTCGAGTAGTAAGACCCGTTTCTTTTCTTAAAACTCACTTGGGCCTCTTGAGAGAGTGTAAGACCCATCCCTTTGTACAGAAAACCTTTCTTGGGCCTCAGTCACTTGTATAAGTCCCTCTGTACAAATTCAACAGTGCGCTCACTGATAAAACCCTGGGCCTCTCCTTGAGCTGTAAGCCCCAAATCTTTCTTTTTCAAAGCACTTTCTCCTTTGATTTTGAATATACTGTTGTTTTCAATTTTTCTTTGTTGAACAACTAACCAAACAGCATGGAAGCTCTACAACCGAGTAAGTGTTTACCCGCTTTCATTTACCGCTTTCATATACATATAACTGTATTGTGGGGCTGTTTCACTATAAGTCTTCTTTCATAAACTCATATCGACTGTGTAATAATAGTATAGATATTTCGAGTTTTCCCGGCAACTACGTCTAGAACTAGGTGACGCCGTTTTGTTTATTCGTAGAAATAGGCAACTAGATCCCCCAATAGGATCACCAGACACAGTCTTCTCTCAGGCTGTCCTCATTAAGAATTGTCAAGAAACTTTACTCCCAGAGATGAATGTATTCTCCGTGAATGACATCTTTGAGTTTCTTCCAAATTCTCGAACTTTCCTGACTTTGATCTATTCTCGGTGAATAGCATTGCCTTGAATTTCTCGGGGTTTGGGGACCCATGGGCTTCTTAAAAGCATCGGCCTCCTCTTGTGCATCGTACAAGGACCCACAGGCTTCCTAAAAGCAACCCCGCCTCCTCTTGGGCTTCGTACAAGGACCCTACGGCTTCTTAGAAGTATTCACAACCTCCTCTTAGGCTTCGTATAATGATCTCTTCCTCCGGGAATGATAGCCTCCTCTTGGGCTTAGTACAAGGACCCGTCGGCTTCTTAAAAGTTTCCAGCCTCCTCTTAGGCTTCGTACAAATTGTCCCGACGACCTCCTAGAGGTATAGAAACAGAACCTAGTCATCCTCATAGAACAGTCCTTTCATAGAGTCTACTACTGTTTCTCAAAGTATAGTACAAAAGATAAAACTCTAGACACGGACAGTCTAACTTCCTTGAGTCTCAAAGACATTCTCAAGTGACCCCTTCGTTAAATAGGAAGGAAACCCACAGACTCGGACAGTCTCAATACCCTTTGGATTTCCCGTTTCCTCAAAGAGAAGGAACTATCCCTGATCCTCAAATCAAATCCCTGAGTACAGTGTTGCTCATATAAGAACTGATTTTCTCTTTAAAATCAGTATACTGGACCTGTCACTTAATTGAAACAGTTACCATAGCCTCCGCTTGGGCTTTGTTCAATGATTCTTCCCAGCGAAGCAAACGTTTAGCCTCCATCTCGGGCTTCGTACGAGATACCAAAATTCTCCCCAGTGGAGTCAAACAACATTTAGCCTCTCTCTCGGGCTTTGTACGAGACACATAAGAGACTTCCTCATTGAGTCACTCAACCTTGTCGCCTCCATCTCGGGCTTCGTACGAGATACAAAGACTCTCTTGTTGAGTCAAACTTTTAGCCTCCATCTCGGGCTTCGTACGAGATACAAAAACACTCTCTTGTTGAGTATAAAAGAGTCTCCTGTTGAGTCAACCCTTTTAGCCTCTCTCTCGGGCTTTGTACGAAACACATAAAAACTCCCTCTTGTTGGGCCAATAGCCTCCTCTTAGGCTTTGTATAAGAAAACCACTGGTTGATCCAATCAACCTTTTAGCATCAAAGCTATGCCTCGTTCACAGTACACAAACATCAACAACTCATTTCCCTTCATCTAATCGCTGTAAGCGGCAAGCCTCTGGATCATCTACATCCATGCCACTGTCCCTCTTTTAGCATGAGAAATCCCTAAGGAAAGATAGCATTGCTCTACACTGAGTTAAAGTCTTCTCCTTCAGGTTAAAATCCCCTTTAAAGGAAATTATGGCATTGCTAGGATCCGCGTATCCCGGTTAAAGTAATTCTCCTTTATAACCAGTCACCCAATAGTTGTGACAGACAAACCCTTCTTTAGAGATGACAAATTCTCTCTAAAGTCGAGGCCCTTCAGCTTCATATCTTGGGCTTTGAACAAGATATAAATAGACTTTTCAGCTTCACATCTTGGGCTTTGAACAAGATACAAACTACCCTTTAGCTTCACGTCTTGGGCTTTGAACAAGACACCAAAAACACCCATTTCCTCCCATAGAATAGGAGGAACTACGAACGCTCTGATTTCCCTGTTTCGGTAAACGAGAATACGTAGGCATAAGATCGAAAGAAAAGATCTTAGCGAGCACAATCAACAAAAAACCCAAATCCCATATCTTCATCAATCAAAATCAGTAATTCAAAACATCAGCCCTAACATCCTAATCCTTGTTCCCCGCCAGAAACCTTCTGCCCAGATAAAAAGAAAGAAACCGTATTGGCGAAAATACAAATAACCAGTACAAAGGCCCCCCACATTGATAGCATTCGTAACCTAACAGACCGTTGTTTAAACTCAGTATGCAAAGCAGGGTTAATTGGAGACATCTATTTCCCTTCCTTATTCAGCTCACAATAGATAAAAAATGAATCGACCTGTAGTCAAAGCTCAAACCGCAGAGAGCGACCAGCGCTTAAGAACCCCGTCCAAAATCGCTCGCTACAGAAAAATGGCGCCCACCGTGGGGCCGGTCTTTGTCAAACTTTTTCTTCTTTTCATCTGTTGTGTGAATACCACAGATTGGGGCTTCCGCCGGGGAACCCATTTTCTGTTAGGAACTTAAGATTCATAGCTTTAGAGGTCTAGGATGTTTAGGACAAATATATATACTGCTTTTCCTAATTGAATATGTGTTTATTTTTCTGCTAATGGGAATGCGGGTGATTCCGTATGTGGAAAGATTGAGTATACACTTAAGATAAGTGATGGCGACGGGGTCGACCATCAACCTCAGTGGAGGCTGACCACCGTAACCCATTCACTCTCTTAGCCAATGGGCTGGTTGTTAAGTCTGAGAAGCTGAGGAGCCAAACCCTTTCGTAGTGCGGAAACTATCGGAAATAGTTGTTACGCGATACTACCCTCATTTGAGGCTGGTGATCTATTCTCGGTGAATGGCACTTACTCTAAGATTGCTTTACAACTCGCTGGCGATCCGCTTGTTGTTTTGCTTTCCTGGGAGGGGCTGATGATAATGAGTACAGGTAAAAAAATCACCCTAGTATAAACCTTTGGGGATGGGTAGAGCCTTGACTTCATGACAACGACCCTTTGACCCCATGTTTTTTCTATGTTTTTATGTGCTGCATTCATGCATTCATTTAATAAAACATTAAAACATTCAAAAAACTTCTCTTCTAGTCTCTATGTTTTTCAAATTAAACTAAGACTGTGATTGCAAATATCAGAGAAGAGGATTACGCTAATGGATTTCGGTAGAAGGAGAACTCATACGTACACCTTCAAGGTTCCAAAGCTATAGGATTTGAGAAGGTTAGCAAGGATGATCACTAACCCTAAGGCTTTCAGAGCCAAGTACGGAGGTTTGCTACCACTGTTAAGAGTCCATGTGATTGAGGGAATCATGGATGCGCTCATTCAGTTCTATGATCTGGTTTATCACTGTTTCATATTCCCGGATTACCA
This sequence comes from Lathyrus tuberosus, assembly GCA_022829125.1. NCBI lineage: Eukaryota > Viridiplantae > Streptophyta > Magnoliopsida > Fabales > Fabaceae > Lathyrus > Lathyrus tuberosus. The sequence continues at coordinate 1,416,552 of JALAZF010000470.1, read as the reverse complement.
GCTCTCACCAACGCTGGAGGAGTATTCTCATCTGATTGATCTACATATCACCGATCGAGCTCCATTTTCTGGACTGGAAGAAATTCCAAAGAATTAGACCATTGCAAGAGCAATTCATTTGGAAGAGTCTGAGGTCAGGACTCACATGACTACTAAGGGTGGCATCCAAGGTTTGCCAGCCCAGTTCTTGACAAAGAAAGCTCTGTACTTTGCTAGTATAGGGAACATGACTGCTTTTGAAAGCGTCTTTGTCTTGCTCACCTACGGGTTATTTTTGTTTCCCAACATTAATAAGTTCGTCGATATCAACGCTATTAAGGTTTTTCTCATTGGAAACCCTGTGCCGACTTTGCTCGCAGATGCGTATCATTCTGTACACTTAGGAAATTTGTACAGCGGAGGGGAGATCACATGCTGTGTACCTCTGCTTTATAAATGGTTTATTTCCCACTTGCCCAAGTCTGCTACTTTTTGGGATTGCAAGAGTGCCTTACGTTGGTCGCAGAAGATCATGTCTCTTACCAACTCTGATATAGATTGGTGTAATAGGATGTATGAGGGAATCAGAATCATTGACCGTTGTGGAAACTTCCCCAACGTACCCCTCATAGGAACTAAAGGAGGAATCAACTATCATCCGGTATTGGTTCGTCGTCAATTTGGATACCCGATGAGGCTTGTTCCGCGCAACGCTCATCTGGAAGGTCTTTTCTTCAAGCAAGGAGAAAGTGACAAAGCACTAAAGACGGAAATAGTGCACGCTTGGAAACACGTTCATAAGAAAGGACGAGAGTCTCTAGGAAAACCAGACTGTGTCTCGGTGGAGCCTTATCTCCATTGGGTACAAACTAGAGCTCTCAAGCTAAAAATGCCTTATCCTCATTACGGAATTCTTCCGCCGAGGGAATCTGTCATGTACTTCATGACTGAAACTGAAAAGCTTCGGGTTACTCTCAACAAAGTTCAACGGGAGAGGAGGTCTTGGAAGAACAAGTACCGCACCCTCGACGTAGAGTGCATCAAAATACAACAATTACTGAAAGAGAAAGATGCTCTGATTGAAATTTTGGAGCAGCATGCTGTAGAGAATCAAGATGACCAAAGGAATTTGCTCGCCCCTTTCACTAGGCAAAGGAATGACAACCCGACAACGGTTCCAGAACCCCGGTCAAAGAAAAGGAAGATACCAGAATCAACACCCGATTTCTCTTCAGAGAGGACTTGGGACCCATTAGCCTAGGCTTCTGTTTCTGCACTTTGTAATCTACTGTATTTCCATTTCTGTAATCCTTTGAATTCAATAAAAAGGGGTTTCCCCACCGTTTGATATTTACAATCTAATTGTCGAAGTTTATTTTGATTAAACAAAAAAAACAATTAATATAATCATTGCATTCATCATTCTCACATCGTGTATTCTTCTTACCTACGAATCTCACGTTTGTGTCTCGGTTCTAGAGTCAAACTGTCTCATTCGTACAATACTCGGGCCAATCGTCAGAAAAAGATGGATGATCTTGAGGAAGAGAACAGAGAGTTAAAAGAAGAGATCGACGCTCTAAGAGAGGATATGAGAAAGCTTCGTAACGAAATGCAAGCCATGGCAGAAGCTCAACTACAAAGAACTGTGATCTCAGAGATCGCCTCAATGCCCATAGTGGAGAAGAATGATCCTAGGTATCAGATGCCAAAAGATCGTCCCTGGGGCATGCCTGTCAACTATATCCCGGGAGGATATGTTCCGCCGATCACTGAAGATCAGGGAATCGCAACAGAAGCCGTTGGGCCTGAAGGTTACAAACTTTGGGAAAACGAAGATGCCAGGGGCATACTGAAGACTCCTGAAGGTTACAAACTTCGGGAAACGCCAAGACTCACTACCGTAGTCACGGTACCACCCCCTGTGGTGCACACTGTCCCGGAAGGACAGATTCCACCGATACCTTCTGGTAAAAAGGAAACTATGTTTGACCGAATGGATGAATTCCAGGAACAGTTCTTGGAAATGCAAAAGGAATTGCAAGCTATTCGCGGTCAGGATCTATTCAGAAAGGACGCCGCAGACCTCTGTTTGGTCCCTAATGTGAAAGTCCCGCACAAATTCCAAGTGCCCGACTTTGAAAAATACAAGGGTAACTCTTGCCCTTAGAGTCATCTGGTGATGTACGCTCGGCGGATGTCAGCTCAGACGGAGAATCAGGACCTACTGATTCACTACTTCCAGGATAGTTTAACCGGTGCCGCATTAAAATGGTACATGGGTTTAAACCGTGCCACGATCAGCACTTTCAGAGATCTTGGTACTGCCTTCGTCCAACAATACAAATACAATTTGGACATGGCACCCGACAGAGATCAACTCAGATCGATGTCACAAAAGGACAAGGAAACCTTTAAGGAGTATGCTCAAAGGTGGCGTGAAATTGCCGCTCAAATTTGTCCACCTCTTGAGGAAAAAGAGATGACAAAGATCTTCTTAAAGACCTTAAACTCATTTTACTATGACCGAATGGTTTCCAGTGCGCCCAGTGATTTCACCGAGATGGTCGGCATGGGCGTACGTCTTGAGGAAGCAGTCCGAGAAGGACGTTTGGTAAAAGGCACTGGATCGATGAGCGGTACTAAAAAATACGGTAGTGCTCTCCCTAAGAAAAAAGAGCAAGATATTAGGAATATCTCTCTCAGAAAGCAAAGGCGTCGATATCAGCCGGTAGCAGCTGTGACTCCTGCTACTAGCCCTGCGCCTATTCCTACGTATTAACCTCAGGTTGCGCAGAGCCAACCTGATCAGTAAAGGACACAACAGCCTCTTCAGCGGGCTCGTCCTCCACATAACAACAACCGTACAACACGACCACCAGGATTTGATCCTATACCCATGTTGTACGCAGAATTATTTCCGTTACTACTGGCTAAGGGGCATATCCAGACTAAGTCTCCTCTTACAGTACCGAAAAATCCGCCTTTTTGGTTTAAGGTGGATCAGACATGCCCTTATCATCAAGGAGGATCAGGGCATAACATAGAGACTTACCTCAATTTCAAGTCCGACGTGCAAAATCTTGTTAGGAGCGGGCTCTTATCTTTCAAAGATACGAATCCCAATGTTCTCACGAACCCGCTGCCTCAACACGAGAAGGCTGCAGTCAATCTGATTGAGAAAGAGACTAACAATGTCTATCAAATTCACGATGTACTTTTGTTAAAAACCAATCTGGTCAAGATGCATTGTAGACAGAGTGGATATGGCCATGTGCCACCTCATAACTATCACCAGTGTGATGTCTGCTCAAAAAACAACCAAGGATGTTCTGTAGTGCAAGCAGCTCTACAGGAACAGATGGATCTCGGATGGATCCAAGAGCACCGAGTTCGTGGAGTTAACATGGTCTACACGAATTCTAACGTCATTCAGAACCACGACATCTATGCGATGAATGCCAACTTGGTGGCGATGCACTCAAGGCAAAGCCAGTATCATAATCTGCCGCGACACGATTACAGTTCCTGTCTGACTTGCTCGGTAAACAAACAGGGATGCTCTTTCATACAAGAAGCCCTCCAGCGTCAGTTGGATCTTAGATGGATCCAAGACTACCATGATGGGAACCCTTATCAGATCAACATGATTTAGATCTTCGATATTCGCGTGATGAATACCAACCTGGTAGAGTTACATGCTGAGCAGGTCCGACTCAGATTCTTAATATCACACGACTATCAAAGCTGTAAAGCAGGTTGCGAAAACGATCGAGGTTGTACCCTTGTCCAGGAGGCACTTCAGCACTTGTTAAATCATTGGTGGATGCCAATCTACATGGATGAAGATACTCAGCAAATTAGTATCAGTAACAGGAATCCTACTCGACGTCAAAGTCAGGATGTCCGATCAGTGGAAGGTAACCTAGTAAGGTTACATTGTATTCAAAGTGGGCGTGGCCAGGTGCCACTACACAATTACGACCGTTGTAGCGTCTGTTCGGAAAGTAACCAAGGGTGTTACCTTGTGAGAGCAGCTCTTCAGGGTCAGGTGGATCGTGGAGAAATTCGTCCATATCCGGGTTCTGGACCTCTCAACTGGACGCCAAACTACCTTGCCGATCAAGTTGAGGATGTTGTCACAATTTCTGGTCATCATAGGACCAGGGATGTTTTTGCCATCATTCCTCTACTTGACGAATCAAAAGTTCCCAACCAGGAACAGATCGAGATTACTTACGATGGTCAGAAAAATCAGAAGATTCCCATAGTCATATATCTGCCAGGACCATTACCGTATGAATCAGCTAAGGCTATCCCTTATAAATACGGTGCAACGACTATTGAAAATGGAAAGGAAATTCCATTACCCTCCATTGTGAACATTGCATACATCAGTCGAGTAACACGGAGTGGTAGAATCTTCAACTGAGGGGTTGAGGAGCCTAACAAAGAAATGGAACTTCAGACAGAAGCTCCCGATCCACCAATCGGTCAATCCAGTAATCCCGACCTTTCAAAAAACAATGATGAGATGCTGAAGCTCATCCAAAGGAGTGAATACAACATTGTCGATCAACTGTTACAGACTCCTTCAAAGATCTCGGTATTATCACTATTACTCAGTTCAGAAGCCCACAGGGAGGCTCTACAGAAAGTCTTGGAGCAAGCCTTTGTGGAGCAGGATGTAATAATTAGACAGTTCGATAGTATTATCTCTAACATCACTTCCTGCAATAATTTGGGATTTAGCGATGAGGAATTACCCGAAGAGGGTCGTCGTCATAACATGGCACTCAATATCACAGTTAACTGCCAGGACGATGCTTTAGCCAGCGTACTGGTAGACACAGGGTCAGCCCTAAATGTTATGCCGAAGTCTACTTTGATGCAATTATCATTCAAAGGCCCTCCGATGAGAGTCAGCGAGGTCTTCGTCAAAGTATTCGACGGATCCAGAAAAACAGTTATCGGCGAAGTTGATCTTCCCATAACTATCGGTCCTCATACTTTCCAAGTCACTTTCCAGGCCATGGACATTCGGCCAACGTACAGTTGTTTATTAGGAAGACCTTGGATACATCAGGCTGGAGCGGTTACTTCAACCCTCCACCAAAAGCTAAAATTCGTTCAGAACAATCAGCTTGTCACGGTTTGTGGGGAACAAGCCTTGCTTGTGAGTAACTTATCATCATCTACTGGTATAGAACCCGAGGAGGTTATTGGAAATCAGTTCCAAGCACTGTCGGTGAGCAAGGACAATCACTTCAAAGGAAGAACCTCGATTTCCTCATACAACGATGCTATCAAAGCGGTCGAGAGTACCGATACGACAGGATGGGGATAGCTTGTCATTCCCACTGACAATACAACAAAGAAGGGTCTTGGTTTTTCTGCAACATGTACCCAGACAGCTGCCAACGATGAAAGTCTTCGTCCCCTTCAAAACTTCTTCCACAGTGGAGGTTTTCTTCACCCAATGTCTCAGACAGTTCATGCTATCAATGAGGAAGATCCCTCTGACACAGATGAAGAATGGAAGTCCTACCTTAATAAGGACGGCTATATGTCTCAGGAAGAGGTGCCTACGCCTTTTTGCTTTCCTACAGAAAGTCCGAGATTTATACCAAGATCAGATGTCGAAATGATCTATGGAGATTGTGATCCGGAAGGATGCCGTGCTCCACCAAATTCATTAGAGGAAGACACTCTGATGAAAGACAACTTTGACTACAACTACTATGGCCCAATGGATGGCCTGCCAATGTGGCAACCTTATCCAGGAAACATGGGGCAAGAAAGTCAGCCGAGTAATGAAACTCAGCTGAGTATCATCGAACAGAATACCTGCGTCCCCACCATGTCATGGGATCAACACTCAGGTCATTCGGAAACTACTCAACATGACGATGAATTTGCAACGTTTGCAGGACTGGAATTCATCAATTATGCTTTTCCCGAGGTCAACGTCATCGAGAGGGATGACTCCTCTAGTTCTAAATAAGTGTGGGACACCTTGGGACAACCGAGTGGAAAATCTGACTATATGGTCAAGTACACCGCTCCCGAAAGCTCTCGTATCAGGCTCGAAGACATGCAGCCAACTGGATGGGGAGATACAGTTGAGAGCACAAATGCTATGCAAAATGCAACAGAGGAATTCTCCTACGACAATTCTGCCTGGGAGACAGATTCCAATGATCCCGCTCCACCAGAAATCAGCGTTATTTCTGAAGACAAATCAAGGAAGGTGCCATACTTTGTGATTCACCGAGGAGTTCGCCGACAGTGGGTCGCTGTCGAGGTTCCGAAGGTCGTTCATCAGTCAAAGTAATTGCCATCTTTAAACCTTTCACCCTGCCCAGGTGGAACGGATGTTTTGATAGGGTTCACTTTCTGTAAATTTCCCTCTTCGCTTTGCCAAAGCGACAGAGTTTTGTTTTATAGGGCTGTAGTTTTAAGAGTCGACTTGTTCATTAATAAAATAACATCGTTCTGTAATTTCTGCATTTATTGTTGTTTTCTCTTTTTGCTTTTTCAGAAAATGGTAATCCTAAAAAACATGTAAAAATAAAAACAAGCAGTAAAATAAAACACTGCACACTCTTGCATTCTTCTTTATCTCTTCTAAACACAAATCATCACGTCATGCAGATTGCTTGTTTTAAACCCCGTTGAAACATACGATCCGATGCCTTCTTCCGACTTTGAGTTCCAGGTATTCGAGGCTAAAGAAGAAAATGACAACGAAATTCCAGAAGAGATCTCCCGACTACTCAGACAAGAGGAAAGGTCCATTGAACCTCACAAAGAACCGTTGGAAACGGTAAACTTGGGTTCAGAGCAAGAGAGAAAAGAAATCAGGATTGGGGCACTGCTCAATCCAACTGTCAAAGAAAGTTTGATAAAGCTTCTCAAAGAATTCCCCGATGTATTCGCTTGGTCTTATCAGGATATGCCAGGGTTGGATACCAGCATCGTGGAACATCACTTACCGTTAAGATCGGAATGTCCGCCAGTAAAGCAAAGGTTGAGACGCACTCACCCGGACATGGCCATCAAAATCAAAGAGGAGGTACAGAAACAGATCGACGCAGGTTTCCTCGCTACATCTGAATATCCTCAATGGTTAGCCAACATCGTACCCATTCCCAAAAAGGACGGAAAGGTCAGAATGTGTGTTGATTACAGAGATCTGAACAAGGCAAGTCCAAAGGACGACTTTCCTTTACCACACATTGACATGCTGGTTGACAGTACAACAAAGTTCAAAGTTTTCTCCTTCATGGATGGATTCTCGGGCTATAACCAGATCAAAATGGCGCCGAAAGACATGGAGAAAACTTCGTTCATTACCCCATGGGGCACCTTTTGTTACAAGTTAATGCCGTTCGATTTGAAGAACGTCGGGGAAACCTATCAAAGGGCCATGACTACTCTGTTTCATGACATGATACACAAAGAAATCGAAGTGTATGTCGATGATATGATTGCAAAATCAAAAACAGAGAGTGAGCACGTTGAACATCTGTCAAAATTGTTCGAACGTCTAAGAAAATTCAAGCTCCGCTTGAATCCCAACAAGTGCACCTTCGGTGTCCGTTCAGGGAAACTACTAAGGTTCATCGTCAGCCAGAAAGGAATTGAAGTTGATCCTGACAAGGTCAAGGCCATTCAAGAAATGCCTTCTTCAAAAACTGAAAAACAAGTCAGAGGATTCCTGGGACGTTTGAACTACATCTCCAGATTCATATTCCTTATGACCGCCACTTGTGCGCCGATTTTCAAATTACTAAAAAAGAACCAGGATTGCGTTTGGTCAGAAGATTGCCAAACCGCCTTCGACAGTATTAAGGAATATCTGTTGAATCCTCTGATTTATTCCCCTCCAGTGGAAGGAAGACCACTGATCATTTACCTCACAGTCCTAGAGGACTCAATGGGATGTGTACTTGGCCAACAAGATGAAACTAAACGGAAAGAGTCTGCCATTTACTATCTAAGCAAGAAATTCACCGACTACGAAACTCGGTACACGATGCTTGAGAAAACTTGTTGTGCTTTGGCTTGGGCAGCCAAACGTCTTCGCCAATACATGATTTGTCATACTACTTGGTTGGTCTCCAAAATGGATCAAATCAAGTACGTTTTCGAAAAACCTGCTCTTACGGGAAGGATTGCCCGTTGGCAGATGCTGTTATCAGAATATGACATAGAGTACCACGCTCAGAAAGCCGTTAAAGGAAGTATTTTTAGCTGATCATTTGGCTCATCAACCGATTGACGATCAAGAATCAATCGGGTTTGACTTCCCAGACGAAGATGTCATGTATCTAAAAATGAAAGACTACGATGAACCGCTACCCAGTGAAGGGCCAGAACCAGGTTCCCAGTGGGGACTTATCTTTGACGGAGCTGTCAATCATTACGAAAACGGAATTGGGGTTACCCCTTTCTCTCTAGTGTATGGCATGGAAGCAATACTCCCCATAGAAGTAGAGATCCCATCAATCCGGGTATTGATGGAAGCTAAGCTTTCAGAAGCTGAATGGTGTCAAAGCCGACACGATGAACTGAATCTGATCGAAGAAAAGAGAATCACGGCACTATGCCATGGTCAGTTGTATCAACAAAGAATGAAGAGGGCGTTCGACAAAAAGGTCCGACCTCGTATCTTCAGAAAATGAGACCTCGTGCTCAAGAAGATACAATCATTTCTCACTGACTCTCGGGGCAAATGGACCCCAAATTATGATGGCCCCTATGTGGTCACGAAAGCTTTCTCAGGCGGTGCCTTGAGACTTGCAACCATGGACGGAGAGGAATTTGCCTACCCCACAAACGTTGATGTAGTCAAGAAATACTTCGCCTAAAAAAAAAACGTCTCGATGGATTGAAAACCCGAAAGGGCGGTCCAGGCAAAAGTTAGAGACATGAAAAAAAATCATCCCGATGGATTGGAAACATCAAAGTATAATCCAGGCAAAAATTAGGGATAATGGCAAGTAACTATGTTCAACAGAGGCAAGTCCCTCAGCAGCAGTTACAACATCCATCGGAGGAAAACTCCAGTCAAGGTCATCTTCGACAGAAGCTCAGGATGTCCCGAATTCAAAGTTAGTAGAAGGATAGTGATCGTTATGTTTCACCGTAGCCCTTTTCCCTGTAAATTACCATTTTCAAACTTTGTATATACTCTTTGGAATCACGCGTTTGGCTGATTTCCATCCTATTAATAAAATTTGAGCCCTTGTGCTTTTGTTTGTAATTCTTATTTGTTTTAGCTTTACAGAACGACGTTGTTAACATGATTAACGATTATTGAAATGAAACAAAAACGAATTTACTTGTTAAAAATTTTTCTGCTTTTTAATAAAGATGGCAATTTCTTTTGATTGTTGAACATCGAAAGAGCATCGATTGCGTCTCCAAAGGCGTTTGAACTTCAAAGTGCAGAATCAAAGTACTCCTTCTAGACCAGTACGCCTGAATGAAGGATCAACAATGTCAGAGACCATGTTTCGTCTGACATCCTCGGCCGAGTTCTCATCTCCTAAGCCCGACCAGCGTCGCTCCCAACAGGGACCATTTCTCCTAAGCAAGGCAGAATTGCTATCTTGAACCAGCGATATTTCTACATGCCCCACTGTGGCCGAGTATCCAGTCGTGTTCATCCTTTAGTCTGTATGTCGCGTCAATTTTGTCAGCATATACATACATATATCATGCATTATTGATTTGCATTCACATTCATATTGCATCGCTGTCACTCTAGTCGGTCTTATCCCCTAGTGATAAGTCCTCTCAATCGAGTTGTTAGTTCTTTCCTCGTCAGGAAGTGAACCATCTAAACAATCTCTCCTCCAGTTTATTTCTGGATTAGAATTGGCCCTCGACCACTTTGATAACTTGAACCTCTGAGAAACATGAAAACTTTCAACAAATATCACTCTTCGCCATTGAAGATGATATCCTTGCTTTCCCGGATTAAGGAAAATCCCCAGAGAAAGCCTCTTAATCAGAGATTCGGCGGTACGGCAGATTTTCTACGAAAAAACCACTGATGAAAAGGTCACCAGCACCTCAAAATTGGATCCCATCATATGGCATTTCTCCGGAAAGACCCCGAGAAAAGTATGATGTAAGCCCCCAAACGCAAACAGTCTCTGAAGAGACTCGCTTTCCCCAGTAGAATCGACAAATGGCGTCTCCAAAATAGAGAAGTTTGTGTACCTCTACAATTCAGACGAATGGGTTCCCCAGCAAGTCTGACATCAAATCTTTTTCCACTCAAATGGCATCTCCCCAGGAAAATTCGGCGAGAAGTTTGAGGAAAATCGCTACGCATGGCGTTCCTTGTCAAGAAAGTTTATTGACAAAAGAAACTGAGACCAGTTCCTTGGTAGGAAACCAGGATCGAGGGGAAGTTTATTTCAGCAACTAAGACCAGGTCCTTGGTAGGAAACCAGGATCGAGGGGAAGTTTATATCAGAAACCGAGACCAGTTCCTTGGTAGGAAACCAGGATCGAGGGGAAGTTTATTTCAAAAGAAAACTGAGACCAGCTCCTTGGCTGAAGACCAGGATCGAGGGGAAATTTACCTTTTCTAAGCATCTTCTCTTAGCTAAAGAAGATGAATGCGTAAGCTACCATTCATAACCACCATCAAAACTTCGGGTATTCCGATATTTAATCCTCTTGCACCCCGAATGCCCGAATACCTTCGCCATTCACACCTCCGGGTCCAAGAAGATTAAATAGGGGCATCTATCATACCCCAAATTTTGACCACTAAGATTTCCCATCATTGTACAAATCATCAGCACAATATGGATGGACCATCATACCTCATTAGTCTCCCCAAAGGTGGGTGAGCATTCACTGCAAACAGGATTTAGGGTTTCAAGCCGTCGCAGAGCTCTTAGACAAATGATCAATCAAGGAATGACATGATCTTCAACTTGTCTAGCCTCTCAAATATCCACAATGGATCAAGAGGACTCCCACTTCAAGGATTAAGCACAAGGCTGCTCCCTTCTAGGTGGATCAAGCCTCGGGATCGCCAGTGTCACCAAATTAGGGTTTGGTCGACTAGGGCCTCCAGATGGAAATTTTCCTCTGGGCATGAGCCAATGCTTCAAAGCATAACCTAATATGCTCCATGGAACATCATAAACCCAATCATCAAGTCAATTTAGCCTCAGGGGATGCATACATAAAAAATCAGGAATTAGGGTTTCTTGACCTAATTCACCCCTAAGTTGACTTTTGGGACAAATCATGAGCCAAGACCTCAAGACATGATTTGAGGGTCTCCAACATACCACGTTGATCCATTTGTAACAATGGATTGACCCAAGAAGCTTGAGCAACAAGTTCCAATTTCATATGAACCACAGTTAGGGTTTCGCGAGAAAAGTCAACTGTAGCTTTGACTTTTGACCAGGACATGCTCCCAAGCCGTGGGACACGATTAAATACACCCTATAACACCCATGGAACATGTCCATCAATTTTGATTTAGGTCGGGGACATGATTTCCTGAAGAATTGCACAGTTTGGAATTCATCTGCTAAAAAGTCAACTGTGCACAAAAGTCAAACTTTGACTTTTTGAGATTTTTCATAAAAATGGTTTTTTAACCCTAAAATGATGTTAATGTGTGATTGGAATCATCATTCATCAAGAAAAATCAAAGAAAGTGGGATAACTTGTAAAAGGGGTAACCATAAAAACTTAGAAATTTTTCTAAGTTATGAAAAAAAGTGGCAAGGGTACCAACTTTGGAGGATCATAACTCCTAAACCACAAAGCCATTTTTCCCCATCCAAAGCTTGATTTGTAGCCCTCATTACCCTCTACAAAAACTTCAACTAGACCTAAGTCCAATTCATTAAGGATTTTGAGTTATGCTTGGATCAAAATGGCTAAAAACTTAAAATTGACATTTTTCAGCACTTAGCCAAAATCTGCCTTGTAATTTCAGCACAATGTCCCAACTTCAAGGCTGTTTTTCTCCATGATCCAAGTTGAACCAGGTCTAGGGCCAAACATCAAAGTTGAAGTACGTCATCTAAGCTTTCCGAAAAGTCCTAGAACGTCCATGTAGCATACTCGAGCAGGGAGTTATGGATCTTACAAAAGGGCTTGCTGAAGCTGAATTTTTCAGGGGCAGATTTGCACATTTTGTGTGCCACACGAATTTTCAAGCCTTGTCATCAGTTTGGACATATCTAAGGATCAAATCCAAGTGGGATGATCTGATCCATGAACCTCCCAAGTCCAAGGAACAAAGAAAAGCAAGCCAAAGCCTAGAAATCCCTAAAAGAGGGACAAAACTCCAATTTTGGTTTGGAGCATTTAATGGATGCTTAGAGGTGGCATGGACTGAGCCATTCTCATCTGAAATCAGTCAAGACTTATCCAACAACTAGGGAACCAAAGCTCTGAGCCCTAACCTCTAGTCAATGGCTAGAGGAGACTTGCATTTTCATTGGCCAACATTGGCCAAACCTCTGCTGCAGCCACCATCCACTGTGGATCCCAAAACAAACTTGCTCCACTATAAATAGAGCTCATTTGTGTTCAGTTTGAGTACACCAAAGCCATCAAACAGATGCTTTCCTCAAATTCTCTCTTTCACTCCAAAATGCCTTCTTTAGTAAGGAAATTCTGAGTTTTTGAGCTAGAGAGCAATTACACTCAAACTAATCACACACACACCTCATATATATCATATGTAAGCTGTGCAAACCATCAAAAGTGACCTGTAATCACAACATCACAAAGTCACCTCTCAAAACCTCAAAATGACACTTTTTTGCATTTTTCAAGCCATGTCTTGATTCAGTCACTTTCCAAACTAGATGAAACCTCAAACACACTCTAAATATCATCCTTGAACTGTCCCAAATGGTGCCACACATCTGGAACACCATTTGAGAGAGTTGGCATTTTGGCCGTTTTTTTACCATTTCGCGAGAAAGTGCACAAACTTGCTCTAGAGGTTTCCAGCCGATTCCAACCATCCTAAAAGCTTCTAAGAGGTCATTTGAGGTTGTCCAAAGCATCAAATCATTTCTGGAACAAAGCACTTGGAAGGTTTCCCAAAATCTCCAAAAAAGAGGTAAAATCCACAACTTGAATTCTTTGAATCATGCTTTCCTTTGTTGTCCACATACATGCATCATATTGAACAATTCTTGAGGCAAAAATGTAGTCCTTAATGTGTATGTTGTGATCCTCCCACTGTTTGCATTTTGACATGTTTTTATATGGAATTTTGGTTGTTTCAAAACCATGTACAGTTCTGTTTTTTTTTTCATTGGTGTGTTCTATACATTAAGTTTTAGTTTGCGTGAATAATATCATTGGATTCCTTGCGAAAAATCGGTCAAGATAGGTTTTTACGGATTTCAATTCCGATGAAAATTGAGAGAGTTACGCGCGTTGGAAATTTTACGTGAAACGACGTCGAATTAACAATAGCGGTTCTGTTTTTTTCGCTTTGAACAATGAGTTTCCGAGTGCGTGAATAATACCATTGGATTCCTTGCGAAAAATCGGTCAAGATAGGTTTTTACGAATTTCAATTCCGATGAAAATTGACAGAGTTACGCGCGTTGGAAATTTTACACGAAACGGCATCGAAAACAACGTGCAGTTTTGGTTTTTTAATTTCTGCATTTTGTGTGTTGAGTTTCCGTGTGCGTGAGTGATACCATTGGATTCCTTGCGAAAAATCGGTCAAGATAGGCTCTTGCGGATCTTGATTCGGTTAAAAATCGAGAGAGTTACGCGTTTTGGAAATTCGACGCGGAACGATGTTTTTACAACGCAGCAGCTCTAGTTTTTTTATCGCTGCGTTTTGTACGTTGAGTTTCGGCGTGCGTGTGCGATACCATTGGATTCCTTGCGAAAAATCGGTCAGGATAGGCTCTTGCGGATCTTGATTCGGTTAAAAATCGAGAGAGTTACGCGTGTTGGAAATTCGACGCGGAACGATATTTTTAATCGATAGCAGTTTTTGTTTTTTAATTTCTGCATTTTGTGTGTCGATTTTCCATGTGCGTGAGTAATACCATTGGATTCCTTGCGAAAAATCGGTCAGGATAGGCTCTTGCGGATCTTGATTCGGTTAAAAATCGAGAGAGTTACGCGTGTTGGAAATTCGACGCGGAACGATGTTTTCAAAACGATAGCAGTTTTTTCTGCGTTTTGTACGTCGATTTTTCATGTGCGTGAGTAATACCATCGGATTCCTTGCGAAAAATCGGTCAGGATAGGCTCTTCCGGATCTTAATTCCGATAAAAATTGAGAGAGTTATGAGTGTTTGAAATTTGATAAAAACGTGTTGAATATTAAAGTTTCGGTACTCGTTTTTACCCCGAAAGAAATGTCGGAGATGATATTTTGATATCTTTCCTCTTTTTCTTACTTTTTATTTTCAAAACTCAACCAATTTTTTTCACATAGCAAAAAATCATCATTTTCCAATTCATACCCCATAATATTTTAATCCACAAAAAATCACAAAAAAAAAGTATTATTTTTAATATATTTAAAAATAGTGTTTTATATTGTTTTAAATGCTTTTAAAATGATTTCTTTTTTTTTCTTGATTCTTAAAACCAAAATGATTTTAAATATTTATGTTGATAAAATATTTTTTTCATAAACTTTAATCATTATTTAATGATTTTATTTGATATTTTTATCATTTTTTTACTTAATTTTTCTTGGAAAAATGCCTAAAAAATGAAATTGGGGTTTTCTTTGATTTTCACCCTAACAAATCTTTTTCGAACACTTTGGGGCTCTATTAGAGTGTAAGACCCAATCCCCTTTTAACCAAAAAATTTTGGGCCTCACTTATTGTATAAGTCCCTCTGCGTTAAAAGAAAACTTCGGCGCGATCGTCATTTTCAAACGAAAATCAACTGCGCTTCTCTTTAAGCTGTAAGTCCCATTTCTTTTCATTTTTTAACACTTGGGCCTCTATTAGAGTGTAAGACCCAACCCTTTTTTAACGAAACAATTTTGGGCCTCAGCTATTGTATAAGTCCCGATACGTTAAAAATCTCGGCGCGATCGCCATTTTCAAACTGAAAATAATTTTGGGCCTCTCCCTGAGTTGTAAGCCCCATCTTTTGTTAAAAAATACACTTTGGGCCTCTAATAGAGTGTAAGACTCAACCCCTCTTTTTTTGTATTTTCTCATTTTTCATATTGTTTTTTAATGATTTGGAAAATTAATAACTCCCTCAAATTTGATTATTTTTTATTGGTTCTTTTTCTGAAAAATCACAAAAATAGTAAAATATTTTATTCTACAAAAAAATCAAATTTATATTATTTATTTAATATAGTTGGTATTTTTGTGAATAAATTCATTTTTAATTGTTTTTAAGCATTTTAAAAGTGAATATTCATCTTAAAAATAGAGACTATGGGCCTCCCCTCGTGTTGTAAGCCCCATTTCTTTTCTTTAAACTCTTTGGGCCTCTAATAGAGTGTAAGACCCAACTCCTTAGTAAATACCAAAATTTTTGGGCCTCAGTCACTTGTATAAGTCCCACGGTGTTTCCAAAACCTCGGCGCGACCGTCGCCCTTTTCAAAATTAACCATTGGGCCTACCCTCGAGTAGTAAGACCCATTTCTTTTCTTAAAACTCACTTGGGCCTCTTGAGAGAGTGTAAGACCCATCCCTTTGTACAAAAAACCTTTCTTGGGCCTCAGTCACTTGTATAAGTCCCTCTGTACAAATTCAACAGTGCGCTCACTGATAAAACCCTGGGCCTCTCCTTGAGCTGTAAGCCCCAAATCTTTCTTTTTCAAAGCACTTTCTCCTTTGATTTTGAATATACTGTTGTTTTTAATTTTTCTTTGTTGAACAACTAACCAAACAGCATGGAAGCTCTACAACCGAGTAAGTGTTTACCCGCTTTCATTTACCGCTTTCATATACATATAACTGTATTGTGGGGCTGTTTCACTATAAGTCTTCTTTCATAAACTCATATCGACTGTGTAATAATAGTATAGATATTTCTAGTTTCCCCGGAAACTACGTCTAGAACTAGGTGACGTCGTTTCGTTTATTCGTAGAAATAGACAACTAGATCCCCCAATAGGATCACCAGACACAGTCTTCTCTCAGGCTGTCCTCATTAAGAATTGTCAAGAAAATCTACTCCCAGAGATGAATGTATTCTCCGTGAATGGCATCTTTGAGTTTCTTCCAAATTCTCGAACTTTCCTGACTTTGATCTATTCTCGGTGAATAGCATTGCCTTGAATTTCTCGGGGTTTGGGGACCCACGGGCTTCTTAAAAGCATCGGCCTCCTCTTGGGCATCGTACAAGGACCCACAGGCTTCCTAAAAGCAACCCCGCCTCCTCTTGGGCTTCGTACAAGGACCCTACGGCTTCTTAGAAGTATTCACATCCTCCTCTTAGGCTTCGTATAATGATCTCTTCCTCCAGGAATGATAGCCTCCTCTTGGGCTTAGTACAAGGACCCGTCGGCTTCTTAAAAGTTTCCAGCCTCCTCTTGGGCTTCGTACAAATTATCCCGACGACCTCCTAGAGGTATAGGAACAGAACCTAGTCATCCTCATAGAACAGTCCTTTCATAGAGTCTACTACTGTTTCTCAAAGCATAGTACAAAAGATAAAACTCTAGACACGGACAGTCTAACTTCCTTGAGTCTCAAAGACATTCTCAAGTGACCCCTTCGTTAAATAGGAAGGAAACCCACAGACTCAGACAGTCTCAATACCCTTTGGATTTCCCGTTTCCTCAAAGAGAAGGAAATATCCCTGATCCTCAAATCAAATCCTTGAGTACAGTGCTGCTCATATAAGAACTGATTTTCTCTTTAAAATCAGTATACTGGACTTGTCACTTAATTGAAACAGTTACCATAGCCTCCGCTTGGGCTTTGTTCAATGATTCTTCCCAACGAAGCAAACGTTTAGCCTCCATCCCGGGCTTCGTACGAGATACCAAAATTCTCCCCAGCGGAGTCAAACAACATTTAGCCTCTCTCTCGGGCTTTGTACGAGACACATAAGAGACTTCCTCATTGAGTCACTCAACCTTGTCACCTCCATCTCGGGCTTCGTACGAGATACAAAGACTCTCTTGTTGAGTCAAACTTTTAGCCTCCATCTCGGGCTTCGTACGAGATACAAAAACACTCTCTTGTTGAGTATAAAAGATTCTCCTGTTGAGTCAACCCTTTTAGCCTCTCTCTCGGGCTTTGTACGAAACACATAAAAACTCCCTCTTGTTGGGCCAATAGCCTCCTCTTAGGCTTTGTATAAGAAAACCACTGGTTGATCCAATCAACCTTTTAGCATCAAAGTTGTGCCTCGTTCACAGTACACAAACATCAACAACTCCTTTCCCTTCATCTAATCGCTGTAAGCGGCAAGCCTCTGGATCATCTACATCCATGCCACTGTCCCTCTTTTAGCATGAGAAATTCCTAAGGAAAGATAGCATTGCTCTACACTGAGTTAAAGTCTTCTCCTTCAGGTTAAAATCCCCTTTAAAGGAAATTATGGCATTGCTAGGATCTGCGTATCCCTGTTAAAGTAATTCTCCTTTATAACCAGTCACCCAATAGTTGTGACAGACAAACCCTCCTTTAGAGATGACAAATTCTCTCTAAAGTCGAGGCCCTTCAGCTTCATATTTTTGGCTTTGAACAAGATACAAATAGACTTTTCAGCTTCACATCTTGGGCTTTGAACAAGATACAAACTACCCTTTAGCTTCACGTCTTGGGCTTTGAACAAGACACCAAAAACACCCATTTCCTCCCATAGAATAGGAGGAACTACGAACGCTCTGATTTCCCTGTTTCGGTAAACGAGAATACGTAGGCATAAGATCGAAAGAAAAGATCTTAGCGAGCACAATCAACAAAAAACCCAAATCCCATATCTCCATCAATCAAAAGCAGTAATTCAAAACATCAGTCCTAACATCCTAATCCTTGTTCCCCGACAGAAACCTTCTGCCCAGATAAAAAGAAAGAAACCGTATTGGCGAAAATACAAATAACCAGTACAAAGGCCCCCCACATTGATAGCATTCGTAACCTAACAGACCGCTGTTTAAACTCAGTATGCAAAGCAGGGTTAATTGGAGACATTTATTTCCCTTCCTTATTCAGCTCACAATAGGATAAAAAATGAATCGACCTGTAGTCAAAGCTCAAACCGCAGAGAGCGACCAGCGCTTAAGAATCGCGTCCAAAATCGCTCGCTACAGTCGGGTACCACCACACAATTATGAGCGCTGTAGAGTATGCTCGAAAAATAACCAAGGATGTTATCTCGTACGAGTAGCCCTCCAAAATCAGTTAGACCGGAAGGAGAATCGACCATGTTCAAGTTCTAGGTCGATTAACATGATACAAGACAACCTCCCTAGTCAGAACAAAAGCGATGTCATAATCTCCGATCATGGAATAACCAAGGACGTTTGCGCCATAATCCCTCTACTCAATGAATCAAAGATCCCTCTTGACAGTAGAAGAATTCTCAACCTCGAACCAATCGAGGCTGCCTACGATGGTCAGAAAAATCAAAAAGCTCTTGTGGTTATCTACCTGCCAGGTCCAATACTGTACAAATCAGAAAAGGCTATCCCATACAAGTACAGTGCAACGACCATCAAAAATGGAAAGGAAACTCCATTATCCTCCGTTGTGAACATTGCCAACATCAGTTGAGTTACCCAGAGTGGTCGGATCTTCAACAGAGGAGTCGGAGGACCTGCCAAAGAAAAGGAACCTCAAATGGAAGTTCCTAACTAACAAGTCGGTCAATCCAGTAATCCAAAACTTGTAAAGAACAACGATGAGATGCTGAGGCTTATCCAGAAAAGCGAGTACAACATTGTGAACCAATTGTTGCAAACTTCATCTCGAATCTCTGTATTATCTCTCCTGCTTAGTTCAGAAGCTCGCAGGGAAGCTCTACAGAAAGTATTAGAGAAAGCCTTCGTGGAACAAGATGTGACAGTAGGATAATTTGACAACATCATTTCCAACATCACTTCCTGCAACAACTTAGGATTCAGTGATGAAGAAGTGCCAGAAGAAGGCAAGAAGCATAATATGGTGCTCAACATTACAGTCAACTGCCAAGACGATGCTTTAGCCAACGTACTGGGGGACACGAGATCATCTTTGAATTTTATGCCAAAATCAACTTTGATACGACTATCATTTCAAGGAGCTCCGATGAGAGGCAGTAAGATCATCGTCAAAGCCTTTGATGGATCTAGAAAAACAGTTATTGGCAAAGTCGATCTTCCCATAACCTTCGTTCCTCACACTTTCCAAGTCACTTTCCAGGTCATGGACATCCGGGCAGCATACAGCTGTTTATTAGGAAGACCTTGGATACACGAAGCTGGGGCAGTCACTTAGACACTTCACTAGAAGCTGAAGTTCGTCAAGAATGATAGATTAGTCACCGTGTGTGGAGAGCAAGCCTTAATGTGAGTAACTTATCATTATTCTCCTGTGTAGAACCAGAGGAGGTTGTTGGGACCCTGTTCCAAGCACTCTCGGTGAGCAATGAGAATCGACCAGAAAGAGGGACATCGATTTCCTCATACCAAGACGCTCTCAAAGTGATAGAGAGTAATGACACAAAAGGATGGGGACAGATTGTAATTCCTATTGATAATAAGACAAAGAAATGTCTTGGTTTCTCTTCAACCTGTACCCAGACTACTAAGAAAGACGAAATTTTTCATCCCATTCAGGATTTCTTCCACAACGGAGGTTTCCTCTACCCAGTGTCTCAAGAAGTACACACCATCAATGAGAGTGACTCCTCCGGTACTGATAAGGAGTGGAAATCTTATCTCAATAATGATAGTTATATGTCTCAGAAAGAAGCGTACATGCCATTCTGTTTTCCAAAGCAGAGCCCGAGATATATACCGAGGTCAGACGTCAGGATGATCTATTGAGATTATGATTCTGAAGGATGTCGTGCTCCACCCAATTCATTAGAGGAAGATGATCTAATGAAAGACAAATTTGACTACGACTATTATGATCCCCTGGATGACTTGCCTATCTGGAAGCCATACACGGAAGACTTGGGGAAAAAGAGCCAGCCGGACGATGCCTATCAGCTGAGTAATATTGAAAGGAATGCCCATGTCCCCCACCGAGTCATGGAATCATTACTCGGGACATTCCGAAAATGTCCGAAACCATGGTCATGAATCTGCAATGATTTTAAGACAGGAATTCATTAACTATACTTTTCTTGAGGTCAACGTCATTGAGGAAGATGACTCATCCATTCCCACAGAAACATGGGACACCTTGGGACACCTTGGGACAGCCAAGCGGCAAGTATGACTTCTTAGTTAAATACACCGCTCCCGAAAGCTCTCGCATCAGATACGAGGACATTCAGCCAACTGGATAGGGAGATCCTCTTGAGAGTGAAAACACTATGGAAGATACGACAGAAGAGTTCCTTTATGACAACTCTACATGGGAGGAAGACTCCAACGATCCTACTCCACCAGAAATCAGCGTTGTTTCTGAAGACAAACTAAGAAGGAAAGTACCAGACTTTGTGATTCACAGAGGAGTTCGCCGCCACTGGGTTGCTGTCGATGTCCCGAAAGTTGTCCATAAGTCTAAGTAATTACCATCTTTGTTTCAACCTTTCACCTTGCCCAGGTGAAACAGATGTTTTTATAGGGCCCACTTTTATGTAAATATCCCTCTTCGCTTCGCCCAAAGCGACAGAGTTTTGTTTTATAGGGATGTATTTCAAGAATCGACAAATCATGAATAAATAATGCCATTCTGAATTCCCGCATTTATTGTTGTTTTCACTTTTCATTTTTCAGAAAATGGTAATCCTAAAACAACCCAAAATAAAAACAAGCATTTTTTCAAAAAATACACTGCACACACTCTTGCATTCTCTCTGTCCTTGCTAAAAAATGAATCATCACGTCATGGAGATTGCTTGTTTTAAATCCCATTGAAACATACGATCCAATGCCTTCTCCCAACTTTAAATTCCCGGTATTTAAAGCTGAAGAAGAAGAGGACGAAGAAATTCCTGAAGAGATCTCCCGACTACTCAAACAAGAGGAAAGGTCTATTGAGCCTCACAAAGAGCCGTTGGAAACGGTCAATTTGTGTTCAGAAGAAGAAAAGAAAGAGGTTAAGATTGGGGCACTGCTCAGTTCAACTGTCAGAGAAGACTTGATAAAACTTCTCAAAGAGTTTCCAGATATGTTTGCTTGGTCCTATTAGGGCATGCCAGGGTTGGATACCAGCATCTTGGAACATCACTTGCCACTGAAAACGGAATATCTGCCAGTAAAACAAAGACTGAGAAGGACTCATCCTGATATAGCCATCAAGATTAAAGAGGAAGTGCAGAAACAGATCGACGCAAGTTTCCTTGCCACCTCAGAATATCCTCAATGGCTAGCTAACATAGTGCCAGTTCTGAAAAAGGATGGAAAAGTCAGAATGTGTGTAGACTATAGGGATCTGAACAAAGCAAGTCCAAAGGATGACTTCTCCCTGCCACACATTGACATACTGGTTGACAGCACGACTAAGTTCAAAGTCTTCTCCTTCATGGATGGATTCTCTGGCTATAATCAAATCAAAATGGCACAGAAAGATATGGAGAAAACTTCATTTATCACCCCATGGGGCACCTTTTGTTACAAGGTAATGTAGCGAGCGATTTTGGACGCGGTTCTTAAGCGCTGGTCGCTCTCTGCGGTTTGAGCTTTGACTACAGGTCGATTCATTTTTTATCCTATTGTGAGCTGAATAAGGAAGGGAAATAGATGTCTCCAATTAACCCTGCTTTGCATACTGAGTTTAAACAGCGATCTGTTAGGTTACGAATGCTATCAATGTGGGGGGCCTTTGTACTGGTTATTCGTATTTCGCCAATACAGATTTCTTTCTTTCTAGGGCTTAATGTTTCTGGCAGGGAACAAGGGTTAGGATGTTAGGACTGATGCTTTTGAATTACTGCTTTTTGATTGATGGAGATATGGGATTTGGGTTTTTTGTTGATTGCGCTCGCTAAGATCTTTTCTTTTGATCTTATGCCTACGTATTCCCGTTTACCGAAATAGGGAAATCAGAGCGTTCGTAGTTCCTCCTATTCTATGGGAGGAAATTGGTTTTTGGTGTCTTGTTCAAAGCCCAAGACGTGAAGCGAAAGGTAGTTTGTATCTTGTTCAAAGCCCAAGATGTGAAGCTGAAAGGTCTATTTGTGTCTTGTTCAAAGCCCAAGACGTGAAGCTGAAAGACCTCGACTTTAGAGAGAATTTGTCATCTCTAAAGAGGGGGAAGGAGAATTACTTTAACTGGGATACGTGGATCCGGGCAATGCCATAATTTCCGAAGAAAGGGTTTTAACCTAAAGGAGAAGACTTTAACTCAGTGTAGAGCAATGCCATCTTCCTTAGGAATTTCTCATGCTAAAAGAGGGACAGTGGCATGGATGTAGATGATCCAGAGGCTTGCCGCTTACAGCGATTAGATGAAGGGAAAGGAGTTGTTGATGTTTGTGTACTGTGAACGAGGCACAACTTTGATGCTAAAAGGTTGATTGGATCAACCAGTGGTTTTCTTATACAAAGCCTAAGAGGAGGCTAATTTGTGTCTCGTACAAAGCCCGAGAGAGAGGCTAAAAGTTTTTGACCCGACGATAGGGTCTTTGTGTCTCGTACAAAGCCCGAGATAGAGGCTAAAAGTTTGACTCAACAAGAGAGTCTTTGATACTCAACAAGAGAGTGTTTTTGTATCTCGTACGAAGCCCGAGATGGAGGCTAAAGGTTTGTTTCAGTTGAGTGACAGATCCAATATACTGTTTTTAAAAGAGAAAATCAGTTCTTATATGAGCAACACTGTACTCAGGGATTTGATTTGAGGATCAGGGATATTTCCTTTTCTTTGAGGAAACGGGAAATCCAAAGGGTATTGA
This sequence comes from Lathyrus tuberosus, assembly GCA_022829125.1. Taxonomy (NCBI): domain Eukaryota; kingdom Viridiplantae; phylum Streptophyta; class Magnoliopsida; order Fabales; family Fabaceae; genus Lathyrus; species Lathyrus tuberosus. The sequence continues at coordinate 1,393,553 of JALAZF010000470.1, read as the reverse complement.
GACTGTCCGAGTCTGCGGGTTTCCTTCCTATTTAACGAAGGGGTCACTTGAGAATGTCTTTGAGACTCAAGGAAGTTAGACTGTCCAGGTCTAGAGTTTTTTTCTTTTATACTATGCTTTGAGAAATAGTAGTAGACTCTATGAAAGGACTGTTCTATGGAGATAACTAAGTTCTGTTCCTATACCTCTAGGAGGTCGTCGGGACAATTTGTACGAAGCCCAAGAGGAGGCTGGAAACTTTTAAGAAGCCGACGGGTCCTTGTACTAAGCCCAAGAGGAGGCTATCATTCCCGGAGGAAGAGATCATTATACGAAGCCTAAGAGGAGGCTGTGAATACTTCTAAGAAGCCGTAGTGTCCTTGAATAATGCCCAAGAGGAGGCCGATGCTTTTAAAAAGCCCGTGGGTCTATCATCTCCTTTCCATTAGGAGAGATAACTCTTTTAAAGATAAAAACCGCTGGTAAACGTGCGAGGTTTACTATCCAGCGACTTTTAGCTTTTAAAGAGGGTTCCTTAGTTAAGGTCCAAGATTATGACCGTAGTGGGTACCCAAACCCCGAGACATTCAAGGCAAGCTATCCACAAGGAATAGATCAAGTCAGGAAAGTTCGAGAATTTGGAAGAAACTCAAAGATGCCATTCACGGAGAATACATTCATCTTGGGGAGTAGAGCTTCTTGACGATTCCTAAGGAGGACAGCCGAAGAGAAGACTGTATCTGGTACTCCTATTGGGGATCTAGGCGTCTATTTCTACGAATAAATGAAACGGCGTCACCTAGTTCTAGACGTAGTAGCCGGGGAAACTCGAAATATCTATATTATTATTACACAGTAGATATGAGTTTATGAAAGGAGACTTACAGTGAGCAGCCCCACAATACAGTTTATAATATGAAAGCAGTAAATGAAAGTGATAATCACTTACTCGGTTGTAGTGCTTCCATGCTGTTTGGTTAGTTGTTCAACAAAGAAAGATTTAAAACAACAGTATATTCAAAATCAAAGGAGAAAGTGCTTTGAAAAAGAAAGATTTGGGTCTTACAGCTCAAGGAGAGGCCCAGGGTTTTATCAGTGAGCACACTATTGGACTTTGTACAGCGGGACTTATACAAGTGACTGGGGCCCAAAAAGGTTTTCTGTACAAAGGGATGGGTCTTACACTCTCTCAAGAGGCCCAAAAAGGTTTAAAGAAAAAAGAGTGGGGCTTATAACGCGAAGGTAGGCCCAAATGATTTTTCGTTTAAAAATGGCGATCGCACCGAGGTTTTCTTTTAACGCAGAGGGACTTATACAATAAGTGAGGCCCAAAATGTTTTGGTTAAAAGGGGGATTGGGTCTTACACTCTAATAGAGGCCCAAAGTGTTTTGAATGGGTCTTATAGCTCAAGGAGAGGCCCAGATGATTTTTATTTTTAAACGGGCGATGATCGCGCCGTTTACTTGTACAGAGGGACTTATACAATGAGTGAGGCCCAAAAAGTTTTTGTACAAGGGGGGATGGGTCTTACGCCCTCTCAAGAGGCCCAAAGTGTTTTTGAAGATAATTTATGAGGGTTGAATTAATCCAAAACCCTAATTTGTTTTCAAAAATGTATTTAATTGAATAAAAATTCAATTAAAATGATCAAAAATTGTTTAACACATGGAAAAAAAATTGTGATCTTGGATTAATGCTTCAGAAATTAAGTATTGACCTACAAAGTAATTAGAAAGCATTAAAAGTTGCAAAATCAATGTAGAAAAAATATTTAAAATGCCAAAAACAATCAAAATATTAATTCTTTACAAAAATATCAATTATATGAAATAAATAATATTTTCGGGATTTTTTGTGAAAATAAAATATTTTAACATTTTTGTGAATTATTAAAAAAAGAATCAACTCAAAATCATTAAAACTCAGAGAGAAATTAATTTTTGAATCAATTAAACAAAATCACAAAATTCAAATATTTGAATTTCTAAAAATGGCGCCAAGAACAAGCTGAAGAACACGCGCGTGTTCTTGGTTTCTCAGATTTGCATTTTCTATCCAATCTCCATGAATACGTAATCATATCATGCAATCCACATATCATTATGCTCGCCTCAACCTCACGATCATGTCTATGTACTTTAATTTCATTTAAATTAAACATACAACAAGAAATCACGAAGAGACCTCAAGAACCCTAATTTCTGCATGAAGGCTAGGATTTTTGATACACGATTCAAACAATGCAATTAATTGAGGGAAAACATTCCATGCATGATTATGAACATATGGCCAAATTATTGTGCGAGGAAATATGCATAGATTGAGAGATGACCAAGTATGTGCTTACCTCCAAGTCGTGACAGCAAGAGCAGATGTGATTTTGAGTTGGAGGTGTTACAGATAAGTTGTGATGATCTGGACAGCTTCCCTACACCATATGGAGTGTGTTTGAACACTTGGATTGAATTGAAATGGACTGGATCAATTTATGGCATCTCAGCTGCAACTTCACTTCAAACTTGTGTGGATGGCAAGTGATTTTGAGATTTTGATGTTCCAGATGTTATGTGAGTGTTTGATCAGCTCATATGTGATGTATGTGAGGTGTGTGAGTGATTGGTTTGATTGGAATTGCTCTCAAACTCAAAACCCGATAGCTACCTTGCTAAGAAAGGCATTTTTGCCAAGAGAAAGAGATTTTGAGGAAAGCATCTGTTAGATGGCTTTGGTGTACTCAAACTGACCACAATTGAGCTCTATTTATAGTAGAGCAAGTTTGTTTTGCAAGGAATAGTGCATGGCAGCTGGTAAGTAGGTTTGGCCAATGTTGGCAAATGAAAATCCAAGTCTCCTCTAGCCATTGACTAGAGGTTAGGGCACAGAGCTTTGGTCCCCTTGGTCTTGGATAAGTCTTGACTGATTTCAGATGAGAATGGCTCAGTCCATGCCACCTTGATGGTTCCATTGAATGCCTCATTCCAAATTTAAAGTCTTGTCCCTATTTTGGCCATTCCAGGTTCAACATGCTATTTCTTGTTCCTTGGACCTTGGAGGCTTGGCTCAGTGATTGTCCCCTTTAGATTCAATCCTCTGAGGTGTCCAAGTGGATAGGAGCAATTGAATTTGGCTGATTTTGGCAAATCGACCAAAGTTGCAAATTCTGCCTTGCCTTGACAGATTTCAGCAAGGCAACTTGGCAATGTTGTATCTCATGGTGTAGGTTGAATTTGGCAATGTTCTTGGCCATTTTGGAAAGCTCTTACATGATACAACAACTGTTTAAATAAGTTTGGTTTTGACCTCTTTTGATTCCAAGTGAAAAATCCCCCTACATTTGGCAAAAAGTGAGGCAGAATCTGACTTAGTGAAAATTTCACTAAGTGTTGGAAAAAGTGACATTTTCACTTTTCAGCCACTTTGATCACTCCATAACTCAAAATCCTTAATGAATTGGAATGACTTGTAGTTGAAGTTTTTGTAGGTGATAATGAGGGCTACAAATCCATCTTTGGATGAGAAAAAATGGCCTTGTGGTTTAGGAGTTATTGTCCTCCAAAGTTGGTACCTTTGCCACTTTATTTTTAACTTAGAAAATTTTTTAAGTTTTATGGTTACCCCTTTTACAAGTTATCTCACTTTTCTTGATTTTTCTTGATGAATGATGATTCAAATCATACATTAACATCATTTTAGGGTTAAAAATCCATTTTGGCGAAAAATCTCAAAAAGTCAAAGTTGACTTTTGTGCACAGTTGACTTTTTATCAGATGAATTCCAAACTGTGCAATTCTTCAGGAAATCATGTCCTTGACCTAAATCAAACTTGATGGACATGTTCCATGGGTGTCATAGGGTATATTAAATCATGTATTAGGGTTTGGGAGCATGTCTTGGTCAAAAGTCAAAGTTACAGTTGACTTTTCTCTTAAAACCCTAATTGTGGTGCAGATGAAATTGAGACTTGTTGCTCAAGCTTCTTGGATCAATCCATTGTTCCAAATGGATCAATATGGTATATTAGAGACCCTCAAATCATGTCTTGAGGTCTTGGCTCATGGTTTGTCCCAAAAGTCAACTTAGGGGTGAATTAGGTCAAGAAACCTTAATTCCTGATTTTTTATGAATGCGTCCCCTGAGGCAAAATTGACTTGATGCATGGGTTCATGAGGTTCCGTGAAGTATATTAGGTCATGTTTTGGATCATTTCCTTGTGCCCAGATGAAAATTTTCCATCTGGAGGCCCTGGTCGACCAAAACCCTAATTTGGTGACACTGGCGATCTTGAGGCTTGATCCACCTAGAAGGGAGCATCCTTGTGCTTAATCCTTGAAGTGGGAGTCCTTTTGATCCTTTGTGGATATTTAAGAGATTAGACAAGTTGAAGATCATGTCATTTCTTGATTGATCCTTTGTCTAAGCACTCAGAGAGGGCTTGAAACCCTAATTTTGATTGTATTGGATGCTCACCCATCTTTGGGGAGACTGATGAAGCATGATGGTTCATCCATATTGTGATGATGATTTTCACAATGATGGGAAATCTAAGTGGTCAAAATTTGGGGTATTACAGATGCCCCTATTTAATCTTCTTGGACCCGAAGGTGTGAATGACGAAGGGATTCGGGCATTCGGGGTGCAAGAGGATTAAATATCGAAATACCCGAAATTTTGATGGTGGTTATGAATGGTAGCTTACGCATTCATCTTCTTTAGCTAAGAAATGATGCTTAGAAAAGGTAAACTTCCCCTCGATCCTGATTTCCTACCAAGGAACTGGTCTCAGTCTCTTTTGAAATAAACTTCCCCTCGATCCTGGTTTCCTACCAAGGAACTGGTCTTAGTTTCTGATATAAACTTCCCCTCGATCCTGGTTTTCTACCAAGGAACTGGTCTAAGTTTCTTTTGTCAATAAACTTTATTGACAATGGACGCTATTAGTAGCGGTTTTCCTCAAACTTCTCGCCGAATTTTCCTGGGGAGATGCCATTTGAGTGGAAAAAGTTTCGATGTTAGACTTGCTGGGGAACCTAGTCGTCTGAGTTGTAGAGTTGTACAAACTTCTCCGTTGGAGACGCCATTTGTTTCTACTGGGGAAAGCGAGTTTCTTGAGAAACTGCTTCTGATTTGGGGTTACATCATACTTTTCTCGGGATCTTCCCGGAGAAATGCCATATGATGGGATCCAATTTTGAGGTGCCAATGACCTTCTCATCAGTGGTTTTTCGGAGCAAAACTGGCGTGCTGCCGAATCTCTGATCACGAGGCTTTCTCTGTGGATTTTCCTTAATCCGGGAAAGCAAGGATATCATCTTCAATGGCGAAGAGTGATGCTTATTGAAAGTTTTCTCTGGCTTTTCAGAGGTTCAAGTTATCAAAGTGGTCAAGGACCAACTTCTTTCCAGAATTAAACTGGAAGCGAGGTTGTTCAGACACAGTATTTCCTGACGAGGCAAGAACTGACAACTCGATTAAGAGGACTTCTACCACTAGGGGACAGGACCGACTAGAAGGATAGTGATGCAATATGAAATGTGAATGCAAATAAAAAATGCATGATGTATGTATGTATGTGCTGATAAAACAGACGCAACATACAGACTAAGAGATGAACACAATTGGATACTCGGCCATCGCGGGGCGAAGAAGTACCGTTGATTCAAAATAGCAAATCCACCTTGCTTAGGAGAGATAGTCCCGTTGGGAACTATGTTGATCGGGCTTAGGAGATGAGAACTCGGCCGAGGCGTGTCAGACGAAACAAGGTCTCTGACACAGGTGATCCCTTCATTCAGGCGTACTGGGTTAGAAGGAGTACTTTGATTCTGCACTTTGAAGTTCGCTTACTTCTGAAGAAGCGGTTGATGTTCCTCTGATGTTCAACAGTCAAAAGAAATTGCCGTCTTTATTAAAAAGCAGAAAAAGTTTTAACAAGTAAATTCATTTTTGTTTTATTTCAAGAATCGTTAATCATGTTAACAACGTCGTTCTGTAAAGATAAAACAAATAAGAATTACAAACAAAAGCACAAAGGCTCAAATTTTATTGATAAGATGGAGATCAGCCAAACGCGTGATTCCAAAGAGTATATACAAAGTTAGAAAATGGTAATTTACAGGGAAAAGGGCTACGTTGAAACATAACGACCACTATCCTTCTACCAACTTTGAGTTTGGGACATCCTGAGCTTCCGTCGAAGATGACCTTTGACTGGAGATTTCCTCTGATAGATGATGCTGAAACTGCTGCTGAGGGACTTGCCTCTGTTGAACATAGTTACTTGCCATTATCCCTAATTTTTGCCTGGATTGTACTATGAGATTTCCAATCCATCGGGATGATTTTTTTTCATGTCTCTAACTTTTTCCTGGACCGCCCTTTCGGGTTTTCAATCCACCGAGACGTTTTTTTTTTTTTAGTTTTAGGCGAAGTATTTCTTGACTACATCAACATTCGTGGGGTAGGCAAATTCCTCTCCGTCCATGGTTACAAGTCTCAAGGCGCCGCCTGAGAAAGCTTTCGTGACCACATAGGGGCCATCATAATTTGGGGTCCATTTGCCCCGAGAGTCAGTGAGAAATGATTGTATCTTCTTGAGCACGAGGTCTCCTTTTCTGAAAATACGAGGTCGGACCTTTTTGTCGAACGCCCTTTTCATTCTCTGTTGATATAACTGGCCGTGGCATAGTGCCGTTATTCTCTTTTCTTCGATCAGGTTCAGTTCGTCGTGTCGACTTTGACATCACTCAGCTTCGGTGAGCTGAGCTTCCATCAATACCCGGATTGATGGGATCTCTACTTCTATGGGGAGCACTGCTTCCATGCCATATACTAGAGAGAAAGGGGTTGCCCTTGTTGAAGTGCGGATAGATGTTCGATAACCGTGAAGAGCAAAGGGTAGCATTTCGTGCCAATCTTTATAGGTTACAACCATCTTTTGAACGATCTTCTTGATGTTCTTGTTAGCCGCTTCTACCGCTCCGTTCATCTTTGGTCGGTAGGGAGATGAGTTATGGTGTTCGATCTTGAACTCTGCACACAACTCTTTCATCATCTTATTGTTCAAGTTAGATCCATTGTCAGTAATGATCTCGCTTGGAACACCATAACGGCAGATGATATTGCTTTTGATAAATCGGACCACCACTTGTCGGGTCACATTGGCGAATGACGCTGCTTCGACCCACTTGGTGAAATAGTCAATGGCTACCAGGATGAACCGATGTCTGTTTGAAGCCTTGGGCTCAATCATACCAATCATATTGATTCCCCATATGGAAAATGGCCACGGGGAAGAAAGAACTTTGAGATGTGATGGCGGTACATGAATTTTGTCGGAGTATATCTGACACTTGTGACACCTCCTCATGTACTTGTAGCAGTCAGATTCCATGGTCAACCAGTAGTACCCTGCTCTGAGAATTTTTCTCGCCATTGTGTGTCCGTTGGCATGAGTGCCAAAGGATCCTTCATGAATTTCTTTCATGAGCATGTTTGCTTCTGGTCTGTCGACGCATCGGAGCAAAACCATGTCAAAATTTCTCTTATAAAGAGTGTCACCGCTCAGGAAGAAGTTTCCAGCCAATCTTCTAAGGGTTTTCCTGTCTTTTCTGAGTGCCCCAGATGGGTACTCTTGTTTCTGAAGGAAACGTTTGATATCGTGATACCAAGGTCTGTCGTCTATGACTGCTTCAATCGCGAAGATGTAAGCGGGCCGTTCAAGGCGCATGATGTCGATCTTAGGTATGTCATTCCATAGACCTACACTAATCATGGAAGAGAGAGTGGCTAATGCATCAGCCAAGTGATTCTCATCACGAGGGATGTGATGAAAGTCGACTCTGTTGAAGAAGGGTAACAACCTCCTTGCATAGTCTTTATAAGGAATCAATCCTGATTGGTATGTGTTCCAATCTCCTTTTATCTGGTTAATAACCAGGGCTGAATCGCCGTATACGTCCAAGTTTTTGATCCTTAAATCAATCGCTTCTTCGAGACCCATGATACATGCTTCGTATTCGGCCTCGTTGTTCGTACATTTGAACGTAAGTCTGGCAGTGAAAGGAATGTGGGAACCCTGAGGGGTAACAATGATTGCCCCAATTCCGTTTCCATAATGATTGACTGCTCCGTCAAAGATAAGTCCCCACTGGGAACCTGGTTCTGGCCCTTCACTGGGTAGCGGTTCATCGCAATCTTTCATCTTTAGATACATGACATCTTCGTCTGGGAAGTCAAACCCGATTGATTCTTGATCGTCAATCGGTTGATGAGCCAAATGATCGGCTAAAATACTTCCTTTAACGGCTTTCTGAGCATGGTACTCTATGTCATATTCTGATAGTAACATCTGCCAACGGGCAATCCTTCCCGTGAGAGCAGGTTTTTCGAAAACGTACTTGATTGGATCCATTTCGGAGACCAACCAAGTAGTATGACGAATCATGTACTGGCGAAGACGTTTGGCTGCCTAAGCCAAAGCGCAACAAGTTTTCTCAAGCATCGTGTACCGAGTTTCGCAGTCGGTCAATTTCTTGCTTAGATAGTAAATGGCATACTCTTTCCGTTTAGTTTGGTCTTGTTGGCCAAGTACACATCCCATTGAGTCCTCTAGGACCGTGATGTAAATGATCAGTGGTCTCCCTTCCACTGGAGGTGATAGAATCGGAGGATTCAACAGATATTCCTTGATACTGTCGAAAGCGGTTTGGCAATCTTCTGACCAAACGCAATCCTGGTTCTTTTTGAGTAATTTGAAAATCGGCGCACATGTCGCGGTCATAAGGAATATGAATCTGGAGATGTACTTCAAACGTCCCAGGAATCCTCTGACTTGTTTTTCAGTTTTCGGAGAAGGCATTTCTTGAATGGCCTTGACCTTGTCAGGATCAACTTCAATTCCTTTCTGGCTGACGATGAACCCTAGTAATTTCCCCGAACGGACACCGAAGGTGCACTTGTTAGGATTCAAGCGGAGCTTGAATTTTCTTAGACGTTCGAACAATTTTGACAGATGTTCAAGGTGCTCATCCTCTGTTCTTGATTTTACAATCAAATCATCGACATATACCTCGATTTCTTTGTGTATCATGTCATGAAACAGAGTAGTCATGGCCCTTTGATAGGTTGCCCCGGCATTCTTCAAACCGAACGGCATTACCTTGTAACAAAAGGTACCCCATGGGGTAATGAACGAAGTTTTCTCCATGTCTTTCGGCGCCATTTTGATCTGATTATAGCCCGAGAATCCATCCATGAAGGAGAATACTTTGAACTTTGCTGTGCTGTCAACCAGCATGTCAATGTGTGGTAAAGAAAAGTCATCCTTTGGACTTGCCTTGTTTAGATCTCTGTAATCAACACATATTCTGACCTTTCCATCCTTTTTGGGAACGGGTACGATGTTGGCTAACCATTGAGGATATTCAGATGTAGCAAGGAAACCCACGTCAATCTGTTTCTGTACCTCCTCTTTGATTTTGATGGCCATGTCCGGGTGAGTCCGTCTCAACCTTTGCTTTACTGGCGGACATTCCGATCTTAGCGGTAAGTGATGTTCCACGATGCTGGTATCCAACCCTGGCATATCCTGATAGGACCAAGCGAATACATCGGGGAATTCTTTGAGAAGCTTTATCAAACTTTCTTTGACAGTTGGACTGAGCAGTGCTCCGATCCTAATTTCTTTTCTCTCTTTTTCTGAACCCAAGTTTACCGTTTCCAACGACTCTTTGTGAGGTTCAATGGACTTTTCCTCTTGTCTGAGTAGTCGGGAGATCTCTTCTGGAATTTCGTTGTCATTTTCTTCTTCAGCCTCGAATACCGGGAACTCAAAGTTGGAAGAAGGCATCGGATCGTATGTTTCAACGGGGTTTAAAACAAGCAATCTGCATGACGTGATGATTCGTGTTTAGAAGAGATAGAGAAAATGTAAGTGTGTGCAGTGTATTTATTTTTTTTATTACTGCTTGTTTTTATTATTGAATGTTTTTTAGGATTACCATTTTCTGAAAAAGCAAAAAGAGAAAACAGCAAATAATGCGGGAATTACAGAACGACGTTATTTTATTAATGAACAAGTTGAATCTTGAAACTACAGCCCTATAAAACAAAACTCTGTCGCTTTGGGCGAAGCGAAGAGGGAAATTTACAAAAGCGAGCCCTATCAAAACATCCGTTTCACCTGGGCAGGGTGAAAGGTTAAAGATGGCAATTACTTTGACTGATGAACGACCTTCGGAACCTCGACGGCAACCCATTGGCGGCTAACTCCTCGGTGAATCACAAAGTCTGGCACCTTCCTTGATTTCTCTTCAGAAATGACGCTGATTTCTGGTGGAGCAGGATCATTGGAATCTGTTTCCCAAGCAGAATTGTCGTAGGAGGATTCCTCTGTTGCATTTTGCATAGCATTGGTGCTCTCAGCTGTATCTCCCCATCCAGTTGACTGGATATCTTCGAGCCTGATACGAGAGCTTTCGGGAGCAGTGTACTTGACCATATAGTCGTATTTTCCACTTGGTTGTCCCAGAGTGTTCCAAATTCTTTGGAACTGGAGAAGTCATCCCTCTCGATGACGTTGACCTCGGGAAAAGCATAGTTGATGAATTCTAGTCCTGCAAATGTTGCGAATTCATCTTCATGTTGAGTAGCTTCTGAATGACCTGAGTGTTGATCCCATGACATGGTGGGGACACAGGTATTCTGTTCAATGATGCTCAACTGAGTTTCATTACCCGGCTGACTTTTTGGCCCCAAGTCTCCTGGGTAAGGTTGCCACATTGGCAGACCATCCATCGGGCCATAGTAGGTAGAGTCAAAGTTGTCTTTCATTAGAGTGTCTTCCTCTAATGAGTTTGGTGGAGCACGACATCCTTCTGGATCACAACCTCCGTATATCAGTTCGACATCTGATCTTGGTATAAATCTCGGACTTTCTGTAGGAAAGCAAAAAGGCATAGGCACCTCTTCCTGAGACATATAGCCGTCCTTGTTAAGGTAGGACTTCCATTCTTCATCCGTGTCAAAGGAATCTTCCTCATTGATAGCATGAACTGTCTGAGACACTGGGTGAAGAAAACCTCCACTGTGGAAGAAGTTTTGAAGGGGATGAAAACTTTCATCGTTGGCAACTGTCTGGGTACAGGTTGCAGAAAAACCAAGACCCTTCTTTGTTTTATTGTCAATAGGGATGACAAGCCGTCCCCATCCTGTCGTATCGGTACTCTCGACCGCTTTGATAGCATCTTTGTATAAAGAAATTGAAGTTCCTTCTTCGGATTGATCGTTCTTGCTCACCGATAGTGCTTGGAACTAAGTTCCAATAACCTCCTCGGGTTCTACATAAGCAGATGATGATAGGTTACTCACAAGCAAGGCTTGTTCCCCACAAACTGTGACAAGTTAATCGTTCTTGACGAACTTTAGCTTTTGGTGGAGGGTTGAAGTAACCGCTCCAGCCTGATGTATCCAAGGTCTTCCTAATAAATAACTGTATGTTGCCCGGATGTCCATGACCTGGAAAGTGATTTGGAAAGTGTGCGGACCAATAGTTATGGGAAGATCAACTTCGCCGATAACTGTTTTTCTGGATCCGTCGAATGCTTTGACGACGACCTCGCTGACTCTCATCGGAGGGCCCTTAAATGATGATTGCGTCAAAGTAGACTTCGGCATAACATTCAGGGCTGACCCTGTGTCTACCAGTACGTTGGCTAAAGCATCGCCCTGGCAGTTAACTGTAATGTTGAGCGCCATGTTATGACGACAACCCTCTTCAGGTAATTCCTCCTCACTAAATCCCAAATTATTGCAGGAAGTGATGTTAGAGACAATGCTATCGAATTGTCTGATTGTTACATCCTGTTCCACAAAGGCTTGCTCCAAGACTTTCTGTAGAGCCTCTCTGTGTGCTTCTGAACTGAGTAACAGTGATAATACTGAGATCTTTGAAGGAGTCTGTAACAGTTGATCAACAATGTTATATTCACTCCTTTGGATGAGCTTTAGCATCTCATCTTTGTCTTTTGAAAAGTCGGGATTACCAGATTGACTGACTGGTGGATCAGGAATTTCCGCCTGAAGTTCCTTTTCTTTGTTGGATTCTCCAACCCCTCGGTTGAAGATTCGACCGCTCCGTGTTACACGACTGATGTATGCAATATTCACGACGGAGGGTAATGGAATTTCCTTTCCATTCTCGATTATTGTTGCACCGTATTTGTAAGGGATTGCCTTAGCTGATTCATACGGTAGTGGCCCCGGTAGATAGATGACTATGGGAACCTTCTGATTTTTCTGACCATCATACGTAACCTTGATCCGTTCCCGGTTGGGAACTCTAGATTTGTCAAGTAGAGGGATGATGGCAAAAACATCCCTGGTCCTGTGATGACCAGAGATCGTGACAACATCCTCAACTTGCTCGGCAAGGTAGTTCGGCGACCAAATGATGGGTCCAGAACCCGGATATGGATGAATTTCTCCATGATCGATCTGACCCTGAAGAGCTGCTCTCACAAGGTAACACCCTTGGTTACTTTCCGAACAGACGCTACAACTGTCATAGTTGTGTGGTGGCACTTGGCCACGCCCACTTTGAATACAATGTAACCTCACTAGGTTACCTTCCATTGATCGGACATCCTGACTTTGACGACGAGTAGGATTCCCGTTATTGATACTAATCTGCTGAGTATCTTCGTCCATATAGATTGGCATCCACCAGTGATTTAACAAGTGCTGAAGTACCTCCTGGACAAGGGTACAACCTCGATCTTTTTCGCAACCCGCTTTACAATTTTGATAGTCATGTGATATTAAGAATCCAAGTCGGGCCTGCTCAGCATGTAACTCTACCAGGTTGGTATCCATTACGCGGATGTCGAAGATCTGAACCATGTTGATTTGATAGGAGTTCCTATCATGGTAGTCTTGGATCCATCCAAGATCCATCTGACGCTGGAGGGCCTCTTGTATGAAAGAGCATCCCTGTTTGTTTACCGACCAAATCAGACAGGAACTGTAATCGTGCCGCGGCAGATTATGATACTGGCTTTGCCTTGAGTGCATCGCCACCAAGTTGACATTCATCGCACGGATGTCGTGGTTTTGAATGACGTTGGAATTCGTGTAAACCATGTTAAATCCACGAACTCGGTGCTCTTGGATCCATCCAAGATCCATTTGTTCCTGTAGAGCTGCTTGCACTACAGAACACCCCTGGTTGTCTTTAGAGCAGATATCACACTGGTGATAATTATGAGGTGGCACATGGCCATATCCACTCTGTCTACAATGCATCTTGACCAGATTGGTCCCCAATAAGAGTACATCGTGAATTTGATAGACATTGTTAGTCTCTTTCTCAATTAGATTGACTGCAGCTTTCTCGTGTTGAGGCAGCGGGTTCGTAAGAACATTAGGATTCGTATCTTTGAAAGATAAGAGCCCGCTCCTAACAAGCTTTTGCACGTCGGATTTGAAATTGAGACAAGTCTCAATGTTATGCCCTGAACCTCCTTGATGATAAGGGCATGTCTGATCCGCTTTAAACCAAAAAGGCAGATTTTCCAGAACTGAAAGGGGAGACTTAGTCTGGATGTGCCCCTTAGCCAGCAGTAACGGAAATAGCTCTGCGTACGTTACGGGTATAGGATCAAATCCTGGTGGCCGTGTTGTACGGTTGTTGTTATATGGAGGACGAGCCTGCTGAAGAGGCTGTTGTGTCCTTTGTTGGTCAGGTTGGCTCTGCGCGACCTGAGGTTGATACATAGGAACAGGCGCGGGGCCGATAGCAGGAGTAACAGCTGCTACTGGCTGATAACGTCGCCTTTGCTTTTCGAGAGAGATATTCCCAATATCTTGCTCTTTTTTCTTAGGGAGAGCACTACCGTATTTTTTAGTACCACTCGTTGATCCAGTGTCTTTTACCAAACGTCCTTCTCGGACGGCTTCCTCAAGACGTACACCCATGCCGACCATTTCGGTGAAATCACTGGGTGCACTGGCAATCATTCGGTCATAGTAAAATGAGCTTAAGGTCTTTAAGAAGATTTTTGTCATCTCTTTTTCCTCAAGAGGTGGACAAATTTGAGCGGCAATTTCACGCCACCTTTGAGCATACTCCTTAAAGGTTTCCTTTTCCTTTTGCGACATTGATCTGAGTTGATCTCTGTCGGGTGCCATGTTCAAATTGTACTTGTATTGTTGGACGAAGGCAGTACCAAGATCTCTGAATGTACTGATCGTAGTACGGTTTAAACCCATGTACCATTTGAGTGCGGCACCGGTTAAACTATCCTGGAAGTAGTGAATCAGCAGGTCCTGATTCTCCGTCTGAGCTGACATCCGCCGAGCGTACATCACCAGATGGCTCTGAGGGCAAGAGTTACCCTTGTATTTTTCAAAGTCGGGCACTTGGAACTTGTGCGGGACTTTCACATTTGGGACCAAGCAGAGGTCTGCGGCGTCCTTTCCAAATAGATCCTGACCGCGAATGGCTTGCAGCTCTTTCTGCATTTCCAAGAACTACTCCTGGAATTCATCCATTCTGTCAAACATAGTTTCCTTCTTACCAGAAGGTGTCTGTGGAATCTGTCCTTTCGGGACATTGTGCACCACAGGGGGTGGTACCGTGACTACGGCAGTGAGTCTTGGCGCCTCCCGAAGTTTGTAACCTTCAGGAGTCTTCAGTATGCCCCTGGCATCTTCGCTTTCCCGAAGTTTGTAACCTTCAGGCTCAGCGGCTTCTGTTGCGATTCCCTGATCTTCAGTGATCGGCGGAACATATCCTTCCGGGATATAGTTAACAGGCATGCCCCAAGGACGATCTTTTGGCATCTGATACCTAGGATCATACTTTTCTATGATGGGCGTTGAGGTGATCTCTGAGATCATTGTTCTTTGTAGCTGAGCTTCTGCCATGGCTTGCATGTCGTTACGAAGCTTTCTCATATCCTCTCTCAGAGCGTCGATCTCTTCTTTCAACTCTCTGTTTTCTTCCTCAAGATCATCCATCTTTTTCTGACGATTGGCCCGAGTATTATACGAATGAGACAGTTTGACTCTAGAATCGAGACACAAACGTTAGATTCGTAGGGAAGAAGAATACGCGATGTGAGAATGATGAATGCAATGATTATATTAATTGTTGTTTTTTGGTTTAATCAAAATAAACTTCGACAATTAGATTGCAAATATCAAACAGTGGGGAAACCCCTTTTTATTGAAATTCAAAGGATTATAGAAATGGAAATACAGTAGATTACAAAGTGCAGAAACAGAAACCTAAACTAATGGGTCCCGAACCCTCTCTGAGGAGAAACCGGGTGCTGATTCTGGTATCTTCCTTTTCTTTGACCGGGGCGCTTGGGCCGTTGTCGGGTTGTCATTCCTTTGCCAAGTGAAAGGAGTGAGCAAATTCCTTTGGTCATCTTGATTCTCTACAGCATGCTGCTCCAAAATTTCAATCAGAGCATCTTTCTCTTTTAGTAGTTGCTGTATTTGGATACACTCTACGTCGAGGGTGCGGTACTTGTTCTTCCAAGACCTTCTTTCCTTTTGAACCTTGTTGAGAGTAACCTGAAGCTTTTCAGTTTTCGTCATGAAGTACATGACAGATTCCCTCGGCGGAAGAATTCCGTAACGAGGATAAGGCATCTTTAGCTTGAGAGCTCTAGTTTGTACCCAGTGGAGATAAGGCTCCACCGAGACACAGTATGGTTTTCCCAGAGACTCTCGTCCTTTCTTATAAACATGTTTCCAAGCTTGCACTATTTCCATCTTTAGTGCTCTGTTGTTTTCTCCTTCCTTGAAGAAAAGACCTTCCAGATGAACACCCAGTGGGATGTGCCTCATCGGGTATCCAAATTGACGAAGAACCAATATCGGATGATAGTTGATTCCTCCTTTAGTTCCTATGAGGGGTACACTGGGGAAGTTTCCACAACGGTCAATGATTCTGATTCCCTCATAAATCCTATTACACCAATCTATATCGGAATTGGTGAGAGACATGATCTTCTGCGACCAACGTAAGACACTCTTGCAATCCCAAAAAGCAGCAGACTTGGGCAAGTGAGAGATAAACCATTTGTAGAGCAAAGGTACACAGCATATGATCTCCCCTCCACTGTACAAATTTCCCAAGTGTACAGAATGATACCCATCTGCGAGCAAAGTCGGCACAGGGTTTCCAATGAGAAAAACCTTAATAGCGTTGATATCGACGAAGTTATTGATGTTGGGAAACAAAAATAACCCGTAGGTGAGCAAGACAAAGATGCTTTCAAAAGCAGTCACGTTCCCTATACTAGCGAAGTACAGAGCTTTCTTTGTCAAGAACTGGGCTGGCAAACCTTGGATGCCACCCTTAGTGGTTAGGTGAGTCCTGACCTCAGACTCGTCCAAATGAATTGCTATTGCAATAGTCTGATTCTTTGGAATTTCTTCCAGTCCAGAAAATGGAGCTCGATCAGTGATATGTAAATCAGTCAGATGAGAATACTCCTCCAGCGTTGGTGATAGCTGGTAATCCGGGAATGTGAAACAGTGATAAATCGGATCGTAGAACTGAATGAGCGCGTCCATGATCCCCTTAATCACATGGACTCTTAACAGTGGTAGCAAACCACCGTCCTTGGCTCTGAAAGCCTCTGGGTTAACGATCATCCTTGCTAACCTTCTCAAATCTCCTAACTTTGGAACCTTGAAGGTATACTGGCGAGTTCTCCTTCTACCAAAATCCATTAATGCAATCTTTTTCTCTGATATTTGCAATCACAATCTTAGTTTAATTTGAAAAACAGAGAGACTAGGAGAGAAAGTTTTTTGAATGTTTTAATGTTTTATTAAATGAATGCATGAATGCAGCACACAAAAACATAGAAAAAACATGGGGTCAGAGGGTCGTTGTCATGAAGTCAAGGCTCTACCCATCCCCAAAGGTTTATACTAGGGTGATTTTTGTACCTGTACTCATTATCATCAGCTCCTCCCAGGAAGGCAGACAACAAGCGGATCGCCAGCGAGTTGTGTGCAATCTTAGAGTAAGTGCCATTCACCGAGAATAGATCACCAGCCTCAAATGAGGGTAGTATCGCGTAACAACTATTTCCGATAGTTTCCGCACTACGAAAGGGTTGGCTTTTCTAGGTGTATACTCAATCTTTCCACATACGGCATCACCCGCATTCCCATTAGCAGAAAAATAAACACGTATAGCATTTAGGAAAAGCAGTATATATATTTGTCCTAAACATCCTAGACCTTTAAAGCTATGAATCCTAAGTTCCTGACAGAAAATGGGTTCCCCGGCGGAAGCCCCAATCTGTGGTTCTCTGCCTAAGAGATGGACCAGCATAAGTCAATCTTTCTCTTCGGTAGAGTTCCCATTTTCCGTAGAAAACGGGGATGATGCCCTAAGGCAGAAAGATCTTGGCAATGACTCCCCAGCAGAGTCGCCATTTTACAAGGAAAACAGAAAGAAAGAAAGTTCGGCCCCACGGTGGGCGCCACTTTTCTGTAGCGAGCGATTTTGGACGCGGTTCTTAAGCGCTGGTCGCTCTCTGCGGTTTGAGCTTTGACTACAGGTCGATTCATTTTTTATCCTATTGTGAGCTGAATAAGGAAGGGAAATAGATGTCTCCAATTAACCCTGCTTTGCATACTGAGTTTAAACAGCGGTCTGTTAGGTTACGGATGCTATCAATGTGGGGGGGCCTTTGTACTGGTTATTCGTATTTCGCCAATACAGATTTCTTTCTTTCTAGGGCTTAATGTTTCTGGCGGGGAACAAGGGTTAGGATGTTAGGACTGATGCTTTTGAATTACTGCTTTTTGATTGATGGAGATATGGGATTTGGGTTTTTTGTTGATTGCACTCGCTAAGATCTTTTCTTTCGATCTTATGCCTACGTATTCCCGTTTACCGAAACAGGGAAATCAGAGCGTTCGTAGTTCCTCCTATTCTATGGGAGGAAATTGGTTTTTGGTGTCTTGTTCAAAGCCCAAGACGTGAAGCGAAAGGTAGTTTGTATCTTGTTCAAAGCCCAAGATGTGAAGCTGAAAGGTCTATTTGTGTCTTGTTCAAAGCCCAAGACGTGAAGCTGAAAGACCTCGACTTTAGAGAGAATTTGTCATCTCTAAAGAGGGGGAAGGAGAATTACTTTAACTGGGATACGTGGATCCGAGCAATGCCATAATTTCCTAAGAAAGGGTTTTAACCTGAAGGAGAAGACTTTAACTCAGTGTACAGCAATGCCATCTTTCCTTAGGAATTTCTCATGCTAAAAGAGGGACAGTGGCATGGATGTAGATGATCCAGAGGCTTGCCGCTTACAGCGATTAGATGAAGGGAAAGGAGTTGTTGATGTTTGTGTACTGTGAACGAGGCACAGCTTTCATGCTAAAAGGTTGATTGGATCAACCAGTGGTTTTCTTATACAAAGCCTAAGAGGAGGCTAATTTGTGTCTCGTACAAAGCCCGAGAGAGAGGCTAAAAGTTTTTGACCCGACATAGGGTCTTTGTGTCTCGTACGAAGCCCGAGATAGAGGCTAAAAGTTTGACTCAACAAGAGAGTCTTTGATACTCAACAAGAGAGTGTTTTTGTATCTCGTACGAAGCCCGAGATGGAGGCTAAAGGTTTGTTTTAGTTGAGTGACAGATCCAATATACTGATTTTAAAAGAGAAAATCAGTTCTTATATGAGCAACACTGTACTCAGGGATTTGATTTGAGGATCAGGGATATTTCCTTTTCTTTGAGGAAACGGGAAATCCAAAGGGTATTGAGACTGTCCGAGTCTGCGGGTTTCCTTCCTATTTAACGAAGGGGTCACTTGAGAATGTCTTTGAGACTCAAGGAAGTTAGACTGTCCAGGTCTAGAGTTTTTTTCTTTTGTTCTATGCTTTGAGAAACAGTAGTAGACTCTATGAAAGGACTGTTCTATGGAGATAACTAAGTTCTGTTCCTATACCTCTAGGAGGTCTTCGGGACAATTTGTACGAAGCCCAAGAGGAGGCTGGAAACTTTTAAGAAGCCGACGGGTCCTTGTACTAAGCCCAAGAGGAGGCTATCATTCCCGGAGGAAGCGATCATTATACGAAGCCTAAGAGGAGGCTGTGAATACTTCTAAGAAGCCGTAGTGTCCTTGAATAATGCCCAAGAGGAGGCCAATGCTTTTAAGAAGCCCGTGGGTCTATCATCTCCTTTCCATTAGGAGAGATAACTCTTTTAAAGATAAAAACCGCTGGTAAACGTGCGAGGTTTACTATCCAGCGACTTTTAGCTTTTAAACAGGGTTCCTTAGTTAAGGTCCAAGATTATGACCGTAGTGGGTACCCAAACCCCGAGACATTCAAGGCAAGCTATCCACAAGGAATAGATCAAGTCAGGAAAGTTCGAGAATTTGGAAGAAACTCAAAGATCCCATTCACGGAGAATACATTCATCTTAGGGAGTAGAGCGTCTTGACGATTCCTAAGGAGGACAGCCGAAGAGAAGACTGTATCTGGTGCTCCTATTGGGGATCTAGGCGTCTATTTCTACGAATAAATGAAACGGCGTCACCTAGTTCTAGACGTAGTAGCCGGGGAAACTCGAAATATCTATACTATTATTACACAGTAGATATGAGTTTATGAAAGGAGACTTACAGTGAGCAGCCCCACAATACAGTTTATAATATGAAAGCAATAAATGAAAGCGATAACCACTTACTCGGTTGTAGTGCTTCCATGTTGTTTGGTTAGTTGTTCAACAAAGAAAGATTGAAAACAACAGTATATTCAAAATCAAAGGAGAAAGTGCTTTGAAAAAGAAAGATTTGGGCCTTACAGCTCAAGGAGAGGCCCAGGGTTTTATCAGTGAGCACACTGCTTGACTTTGTACAACGGGACTTATACAAGTGACTGGGGCCCAAAAAGGTTTTCTGTACAAAGGGATGGGTCTTACACTCTCTCAAGAGGCCCAAAAAGGTTTAAAGAAAAAAGAGTGGGGCTTATAACGCGAGGGTAGGCCCAAATGATTTTTCGTTTAAAAATGGCGATCGCGCCGAGGTTTTCTTTTAACGCAGAGGGACTTATACAATAAGTGAGGCCCAAAATGTTTTGGTTAAAAGGGGGATTGGGTCTTACACTCTAATAGAGGCCCAAAGTGTTTTGAATGGGTCTTATAGCTCAAGGAGAGGCCCAGATGATTTTTATTTTTAAACAGGCGACGATCGCGCCGTTTACTTGTACAGAGGGACTTATACAATGAGTGAGGCCCAAAAAGTTTTTGTACAAGGGGGGATGGGTCTTACACTCTCTCAAGAGGCCCAAAGTGTTTTTGAAAATGATTTATGAGGGTTGAATTAATCCAAAACCCTAATTTGTTTTCAAAAATGTATTTAATTGAATAAAAATTCAATTAAAATGATCAAAAATTGTTTAACACATGGAAAACAAATTGTGATCTTGGATTAATGCTTCAAAAATTAAGTATTGACCTACAAAATAATTAGAAAGCATTAAAAGTTGCAAAATCAATGTAGAAAAAATATTTAAAATGCCAAAAACAATCAAAATATTAATTCTTTACAAAAATATCAATTATATGAAATAAATAATATTTTCGGGATTTTTTGTGAAAATAAAATATTTTAACATTTTTGTGAATTATTAAAAAGAGAATCAACTCAAAATCATTAAAACTCAGAGAGAAATTAATTTTTGAATCAATTAAACAAAATCACAAAATTCAAATATTTGAATTTCTAAAAATGGCGCCAAGAACAAGCTGAAGAACACGCGCGTGTTCTTGGTTTCTCAGATTTGCATTTTCTATCCAATCTCCATGAATACGTAATCATATCATGCAATCCACATATCATTATGCTCGCCTCAACCTCACGATCATGTCTATGTACTTTAATTTCATTTAAATTAAACATACAACAAGAAATCACGAAGAGACCTCAAGAACCCTAATTTCTGCATGAAGGCTAGGATTTTTGATACACGATTTAAACAATGCAATTAATTGAGGGAAAACATTCCATGCATGATTATGAACATATGGCCAAATTATTGTGCGAGGAAATATGCATAGATTGAGAGATGACCAAGTATGTGCTTACCTCCAAGTCGTGACAGCAAGAGCAGATGTGATTTTGAGTTGGAGGTGTTACAGACAAGTTGTGATGATCTGGACAGCTTCCCTACACCATATGGAGTGTGTTTGAACACTTGGATTGAATTGAAATGGACTGGATCAGTTTATGGCATCTCAGCTGCAACTTCACTTCAAACTTGTGTGGATGGCAAGTGATTTTGAGATTTTGATGTTCCAGATGTTATGTGAGTGTTTGATCAGCTCATATGTGATGTATGTGAGGTGTGTGAGTGATTGGTTTGATTGGAATTGCTCTCAAACTCAAAACCCGATAGCTACCTTGCTAAGAAAGGCATTTTTGCCAAGAGAAAGAGATTTTGAGGAAAGCATCTGTTAGATGGCTTTGGTGTACTCAAACTGACCACAATTGAGCTCTATTTATAGTAGAGCAAGTTTGTTTTGCAAGGAATAGTGCATGGCAGCTGGTAAGTAGGTTTGGCCAATGTTGGCAAATGAAAATCCAAGTCTCCTCTAGCCATTGACTAGAGGTTAGGGCACAGAGCTTTGGTCCCCTTGGTCTTGGATAAGTCTTGACTGATTTTAGATGAGAATGGCTCAGTCCATGCCACCTTGATGGTTCCATTGAATGCCTCATTCCAAATTTGAAGTCTTGTCCCTATTTTGGCCATTCTAGGTTCAACATGCTATTTCTTGTTCCTTGGACCTTGGAGGCTTGGCTCAGTGATTGTCCCCTTTAGATTCAATCCTCTGAGGTGTCCAAGTGGATAGGAGCAATTGAATTTGGCTGATTTTGGCAAATCGACCAAAGTTGCAAATTCTGCCTTGCCTTGACAGATTTCAGCAAGACAACTTGGCAATGTTGTATCTCATGGTGTAGGTTGAATTTGGCAATGTTCTTGGCCATTTTGGAAAGCTATTACATGATACAACAACTGTTTAAACAAGTTTAGTTTTGACCTATTTTGATTCCAAGTGAAAAATCCCCCTACATTTGGCAAAAAGTGAGGCAGAATCTGACTTAGTGAAAATTTCACTAAGTGTTGGAAAAAGTGACATTTTCACTTTTCAGCCACTTTGATCACTCCATAACTCAAAATCCTTAATGAATTGGAATGACTTGTAGTTGAAGTTTTTGTAGGTGATAATGAGGGCTACAAATCCATCTTTGGATGAGAAAAAATGGCCTTGTGGTTTAGGAGTTATGGTCCTCCAAAGTTGGTACCTTTGCCACTTTATTTTTAACTTAGAAAAATTTCTAAGTTTTATGGTTACCCCTTTTACAAGTTATCTCACTTTTCTTGATTTTTCTTAATGAATGATGAAATTGAGACTTGTTGCTCAAGCTTCTTGGATCAATCCATTGTTCCTAATGGATCAATATGGTATATTAGAGACCCTCAAATCATGTCTTGAGGTCTTGGCTCATGGTTTGTCCCAAAAGTCAACTTAGGGGTGAATTAGGTCAAGAAACCCTAATTCCTGATTTTTGATGAATGCATCCCCTGAGGCAAAATTGACTTGATGCATGGGTTCATGAGGTTCCATGAAGTATATTAGGTCATGTTTTGGATCATTGCCTTGTGCCCAGATGAAAATTTTCCATCTGGAGGCCCTGGTCGACCAAAACCCTAATTTGGTGACACTGGCGATCTTGAGGCTTGATCCACCTAGAAAGGAGCATCCTTGTGCTTAATCCTTGAAGTGGGAGTCCTTTTGATCCTTTGTGGATATTTAAGAGATTAGACAAGTTGAAGATCATGTCATTTCTTGATTGATCCTTTGTCTAAGCACTCAGAGAGGGCTTGAAACCCTAATTTTGATTGTATTGGATGCTCACCCATCTTTGGGGAGACTGATGAAGCATGATGGTTCATCCATATTGTGATGATGATTTTCACAATGATGGGAAATCTAAGTGGTCAAAATTTGGGGTATTACAGGTAATGTCGTTCGGTCTAAAGAACGCGGGGTAACCAATCAAAGGGCCATGACAACTCTGTTTCACGACATGATACACAAAGAGATTGAAGTGTACGTCGATGACATGATTGCCAAATCTAAAATAAAAGAAGAGCATGTGACACACTTGTCAAAGTTATTCGAGCGTCTGAGAAAATAAAAACTTCACTTGAATCCCAATAAATGCACATTCGCTGTTCGATCGGGAAAACTCTTAGGATTCATCGTCAGCCAGAAAGGAATTGAGGTTGATCCTGACAAGGTCAAGGCCATTCAAGAAATGCCTTCTCCGAAGACTGAAAAATAGGTCAGAGGATTTTTGGGACGTCTGAATTACATCTCAAGGTTCATATCCCTCATGACCGCGACATGCGCGCCAATCTTCAAGCTACTCAGAAAGAATCAAAGCTGCGTATAGACAGAAGAGTGCCAAAAGGAATTCGATAGCATCAAAAAATATTTGTTGAAGCCACCTATTCTGTCTCCTCCAGTGAAGGGAAGACAACTGATCATCTACCTAACAGTCTTGGAAGACTCTATGGGTTGTGTACTTGGCCAACTAGACGAGACAAAAAGAAAAGAGTCTGCCATTTACTACTTAAGCAAGAAGTTCACTGACTGTGAAACTCGGTACACTATGCTCGAGAAAACTTGTTGTGCTCTGTCTTGGGCAGCCAAACGTCTTCACCAGTACATGATTTGTTACACTACTTGGTTAATCTCCGAAATCGATCCGATCAAGTACATCTTTGAAAATCCTGCTCTCACGGGAAGGATTGCCCGTTGGCAGATGTTGTTATCAAAATATGACATTGAGTACCATGCTCAGAAAGCAGTCAAAGGAAGTATTTTAGCCGATCATTTGGCTCATCAACCGATTGACAATCAAGAATTAGTCGAGTTTGACCTCCCAAACAAAGATGTCATGTACTTGAAAATGAAAGATTACGATGAATCGCTACCCAGTGAAGGGCCAGAACCAAGTTCCCAATGGGGACTAATTTTTGATGGAGCTGACAACACTTATGGAAATGGAATTGGGGAAATCATCGTAACACGTCAGGGTACCCATATTCCTTTCACCGCCCGACTGACGTTCAAATGCACAAACAATGAGGCCGAATGCGAAGCTTGTATCATGGGTCTCGAAGAAGCAATTGACTTAAGGACTAAGAACTTAGATGTGTATG
This sequence comes from Lathyrus tuberosus, assembly GCA_022829125.1. Lineage (NCBI taxonomy): Eukaryota > Viridiplantae > Streptophyta > Magnoliopsida > Fabales > Fabaceae > Lathyrus > Lathyrus tuberosus. Next base: position 1,369,312 of record JALAZF010000470.1, on the reverse strand, counting down.
GAGACTCAGCCCTGGTTATCAATCAGATCAAAGTAGAGTGGAACACATACCAATCAGGATTAATTCCTTACAAAGATTACGCGAGAAGGTTGTTACCATTCTTCAACAGAATTGAGTTTCATCATATCCCCCGTGAAGAAAACCACATGGCTGATGAACTAGCCACTCTCTCTTCCATGATTAGTGTAGGTCAATGGAACGATGTACCTAAGATTGACATAATGCGCCTTGAAAGGCCCGCTTACATTTTCACAATTGAAGCAGACATAGATGATAAACCTTGGTATCACGGTATTAAGTGCTTCCTTCAAAAACAAGAATACCCGCCTGGGGCATCAAGAAAAGACAGGAAGACTCTCAGAAGACTGGATGGCAACTTCTTCCTAAACGGTGATACACTCTATAAGAGAAACTTCAACATCATTTTGCTCAGATGCATAGACAGACCAGAAGCAAACATGTTAATGAAAGAAATCCACAAAGGATCCTTTGGCACTCATGCCAATGGACATACAATGGCGAGAAAAATTCTAAGAGTAGGATATTACTGGCTGACAATGGAATCCGATTGCTACAAGTACATGAGGAGATGTCACAAATGTCAGATATACGCAGACAAAATCCATGTACCGCCAACGCATCTCAAAGTTCTCTCTTCTCCATGGCCTTTTTCCATATGGGGAATCGACATGATTGGCATGATTGAACCCAAAGCTTCAAACAGACATCGGTTCATCCTGGTAGCCATTGACTACTTCACCAAGTGGTTCGAATTAGTGTCATACACCAATGTAACCCGACAAGTGGTGGTCCGATTCCTCAAGAACAACCTCATCTTCCGTTATGGTGTTCCAAGCCAGATCATTAATGACAATGGATCCAACTTGAACAACAAGATGATGAAAGAGTTGTGCACTAAGTTCAAGATCAAACACCATAACTCATCTCCCTACCGACCTAAAATGAATGGAGCGGTAGAAGCGGCTAACAAGAACATCAAGAAGATCGTTCAAAAGATGGTTGTAACCTACAAGGACTGGCATGAGATGCTACCCTTTGCTCTTCACTGTTATCGCACATCTGTCCGCACTTCAACAGGGGCAACCAATTTCTCTCTAGTATATGGCATGGAGGAAGTGCTTCCCATAGAAGTAGAGATACCATCAATTAGGGTATTTATGGAAGCCAAGCTAACAGATGTTGAATGGTGTCAAAGTCGGCACGATGAACTGAATCTAATCGAAGAAAACTGAATGATAGCTTTATGTCACGGTCAGTTGTATCAGCAAAGAATGAAGAAAATGTTTGACAAAAAGGTCTGACCCCGTGTCTTCAGAAAAGGAGACCTCATGCTCAAGAAGATACAATCATTTCTCACTGATTCTAGGAGCAAATGGACTCCAAATTATGACGACCCTTATGTTGTTAAGAAAGCTTTCTCAGGTGGTGCCTTGAGACTTGCAACTATGGATGGAGACGAGTTTACATACCCCACAAAAGTTGATGTAGTCAAGAAATACTTCGCCTAAATAAATAAAACGTCTCGATGGATTGAAAACCTGAAAGGGCAGTCTAGGCAAAAATTAGAGACATAAGCAAAAAAAAAATCATCCCAATGGATTGGAAACTTCAAGAGAAAATCCAGGCAAAAGTTAGGGATTCGTGGCAAGTAACTATACCCAACAAGGTTAAATCCCCAGCGGTAACACCATCCGTCAAAAGACTTCAGTCAAGGTCACCTTCGACAGAAGCTCAGAATGTCCATAATTCAAAGTTGGTAGAAGGATAGTGGTCGTTATGTTTCAATGTAGCCCCTTTTCCCTTAAATTACCATTTTCTAAACTTTGTAAATGCTCTATGGAATCACGCGCTTGATTGATTACCATTCTATCAATAAAATTTGATCCCTAGTGCTTTTGTTTGCAATTCTCATTTATTTATCTTTATAGAATGACATTTTTTTAAATATGATCAACGATTCTTGAAACAAAACAAAAATGAATTTACTTGTCAAATTTTCTCCTGCTTTTAAAATAAAGATGGCAATTCTTTTTTACTACTGAACACAAAAAGGAACATCGATGGCTTCTCCGGAAGTAATTAAACCTCAAAATGCAGAATCAAACTACTCCTTCTAAACCAGTACACCTAAATGAAGGATCAACCGTTTCAGATATAATATTCCATCTGATATCTCCGACAGAGTTCTTACCTCTGAAGACCAATTGATGGTTTTTCTCCCTAGAAGGGTCTACCTCTCCTAAGCAAGACAGGATTGCTATCTTGAACCAATGATACTTTTTATCCCACGCCGTGGCCGAGTATCTAGTTGTGTTCATTAACCAGTCTATATGTCGCATTTGTTTTGTCAGCATAAAAATACATACATCATTCATAATTGATTCATATTCATACATATGTTGCATTAATATCACTCTGGTCATATCCATTCCTAAGTGATAAACGTCCTTTCTCTGTCAGAGTTGTAATTTTTCCTTTCCACGTCAAATAGGACAAAATCCTGGTTTGAGTTTTTTCCTCAACAGGAGATGTATCGTCTGAGAAATCTCTCCCCCAGTTTATTTCTGGATTGGAGCTTGTCCTCGCCAACTTTGATAACTTGAACCTCTGAAAGGCAAGAAAACATTCGACAGACACCTTTGGAACATCACTCTTCACCATTGGAGATGATATTTTTTTGCTTTCCCGGATTAAGGAAAATCCCCAGAGAAAGCCTCTTAACCGAATACTCTCGGCAATACATCGGTTTTTCTCCCAAGAAATTCGATGTTAATGAAGTCATCAGCACCTCAAAAATTGGATCACATCACATGCAATTTCTCCGAAAAGATCTCGAAGAAAAGTATGATGTAATATCCCCAAGCAAAAAACAGTCTCTCAAGAGACTCGTTTTCCCCAGTAGAGTCAACAAATGGCATCTCCAACAGAGAAGTTTGCGCACCTCTACAACTCAGACAAATGGGTTTTCCCAGCAAGTCTGACATCAAATTTTTCCATCAAATGATGTCTCCCCAGTATAGCTCGGCGAGAAGTTTGATGAAGACCGCTGCAAATAGCGTTCCTGTTAAGAAAGAAACTCGACGAGAAGAAACTGAGACCAGTTCCATGGCAGAAGGCCAGGATCGAGGGGAACTTTATTTAAAAAAAACCGAGACCAGTTCCATGGCAGAAGGCCAGGATCGAGGGGAATTTTATTTCAAAAGAAAACGAGACCAGTTCCGTGGCTGAAAACCAGGATCGAGTGGAAGTTTTACCCTTTTCTAAGTAACATTGCTTAGCAAAAGAAGATGGATGAGAAAACTGCTATTCATAACCACATTCAAAATTCCGGGTGTTCCGATATTTAATCCTCTTGCACCCTGAATGTCCGAATACCTTCGCCATTCACACCTTCAGGTCCAAGAAGATTAAATAGGGGCGTCTATCATACCCTAAATTTTGACCACAATATTTCCCATCATTATGAAGATCATTACCATAATATGGATGTACCATCATACCTCATCAATCTTCTCAAGGATTGTTGAGCATTCACTTAAATCAAGAATTAGGGTTTTGAGCCCACTCAGAGCACTTAGACAAAGGATCAATCAAAAATTGACTTGATCTTCAACTTGTCAAGCCTCTCAAACATCCATAAAGGATCAAGAGGTATCCCATATCAAGAATCAAGCACAGGGTTGCAACATTCCAAGTGGATCAAGCCTCAAGATCGCCAGTGTCACCAAATTAGGGTTTTGGTCGACCAAGGCCTCCAGATGAAAATTTTCATCTGGGCATGAGCCAGTACCTCAAAAAATGATCCAAAATGCTCCAAGGGACCTCATGGATCCAATCATCAAGTCAAAGTAGTCTCAGGGGATGCATTCACCAAAAATCAAGAATTAGGGTTTCTTGACCACCCCTAAGTTGACTTTTGAGGAAAGACATAAACCAAGACCTCAAGATATGATTTGAGGGCCTCAAATACACCACATTTATCCATTTACAACAATGGATTGATCCCAGGAGCTTGATTCACAAGTTTCAATTTCATCTGGACCACAATTAGGGTTTCAAAGAAAAAGTCAATGTACCTTTGACTTTTGACCAAGACATGCTCCCAAACCTTGGGACATGATTCAAGACACCCTAAAACACCTATGGAATCCATCCATTAGGTTTGAATTAGGTCAAGAACTTGATTGCATAGAGGATCACACAGTTTGAAATTCATCTGACAAAAAGTCAACTGTGTCTAAAATTAAGTTTGACTTTTTGGATTTTTTCACAAATGTAGCTCCCCTAAGTAAAAAACAATGTTAATGTATGGTTTTGATCATCATTCATTAAGAAAAATCAAGAAAAGTAAGGTTTCTAGCAAAAGGGGCAACCATAAGAAACTTAAATTTTTCTAAGTTATGGAACAAAATGGATTTGGTACCCATTTTGCAAGGTCATAACTCCCAAACCCTAAGGCCTTTTTCTTCCATTCAAAGATCAAATGAAAGTTCATATGACATACTTCAAAAGTGTCAACTACATCAGATTCCAAATCCTCATGGATTTTGAGTTATGGATTGATCAAAATCACAAAAAATGAAAATGACCACATTTTCCAACACTTAGTGAAATTTTTAAGTCAGAATCTGTTTCATTTTTTACCAACTTTGAGGCCATTTTTCACCTTGATCCAAGCTGAACCAGGTCCATTGGTGGACATCAAAGTTAAATTATGTCATGAGAGATTTCCAACAAGTACCAAATCATCTCCAAATTCAATTTGAGTAGGGAGTTACAACCCTTGGAACATGGCATCAAAGACTGGTTTCTTCCCAAGGCAGATTATAGGTCATTTGCTCGAACTGGATAATTTGTGCAAATTCAAGTCGTGTAATCCTTCTAGAAACATTGAACAACAGATCAAAGCAAAAGATCTCTGAGCCACAAGCCTCCCAATACAAAAGATCATCATGTAGGCATGTAAAATTCAATGTTGCAAATCCAAAACTTTCAAATTTGTCATGAAGCATTCAAGGAGTGCGTAGAGCTGGCATGTATAAGCCCACAACATTGGAAATGAGCCAAGATAAACTCAAGCATCAGAAAACCATAGGCCTGCAAGACTGACCCAAGTCAATGGCTAGAGAAGACTTAGATTCCTTTATTCAACCATTGGACAATGAGTTGTACCAGCTGCCATTCACTATTCCTTGCAAAACAAACTTGCTCTACTATAAATGGAGCTCATTTGTGATCAGTTTAAGTACACCAAAGCACCACAACTGATGCTTTCCTCAAAATCACATTCCAAAAACCAGATTTTGCTTCTTCTTGAAGTCACTATCGAGTTTTCAAATTGAGAGCAAATCTATCAAAGCCAATCATGACAACACCTCACATATATCATATATGAGTGATCCATGACTTGAAAACTCATCTGGAACATCAGAATCACAAAGTCACCATTCATTTGCTCAAGCTTTTGGCAAGGTTGCAGCTGAGGTACCAAAACAAGTTTTGTGCTGATTCAATCCATTTCAAGGTTTCAAACACATTACTTGAGGTCCATTGAAGCTGACCAGATCATTACACAACATTTGTAACACCTCCAACATAGGATTTGATCACCAGCTGCAAGAGGTAAGCCTGACACTCTCAAACTCCATAATCCATGCATCATAAATGTGTTTTCAAGTTACAAACATGTTTCTGAACTTATGTAGAGTGTTTCCCCTCAATCAATTGCTATGTATGAATCATGTATAGGATTTCATAGTGTTCTTGCAAGAATTAGGGTTCTTGAGTTCATCTTCTGATTTCTCACTCCACACTTAATATAAATGCAATTAATTTATATGGTTGTGATCCTTGATAAAAAACGAACAAGTTTCATGTTTACAAAAGTTGTTTTCATTGAGTAATCAGAGAGATATGATAGATTTTGCAAATCTGGGGAGAAAGAACACGCGCGACCAAGAACATGGGTTCTTGGCGCCATTTTTTGAAAATTTGAATATTTGAATTTTTCATGTTTTATTAATTAATCTCAAAATTAATTTCTCTTTGACTTTTAATGTTTTAGAATTTATTATTTTTTTCAAAATTCACAAAAATGTTAAAATATTTTATTCTACAAAATTTCACAAAAATATTATTTATTTTATATATTTGATATTTTTGTAAAGAATTTATTTTTATTTGTTTTTAAACATTTAAAAATATTTATTTCTCTTGATTTTTCAAATTCAAATTATTTTCGAATCATTCTATGGATATAACATGATTTTTCAAACATTTATCCAAGATCACAACTTGTTTTTCACACATGTTTGATAATTTTGATCATTTTAAATGATTTTTATTCAAATTAAAATGTATTTTAATCAAATTAGGGTTTTGATTATTTTCACACTCACAAACATTTTTCAAAACACTTTTGGGCCTCTAATAGAGTGTAAGACACATCCCTTGTCACACACAAATGTTTTGGGCCTCAGTCATTTGTATAAGACCCGATACGATTTTCAAAACGACGGTGCAATCACTGTTTTTCATTTAGGCATCTCCCTGAGTTATAAGGCTCATTCTCTCTTCTTTTTAAAACACTTTTGGGACTTTTGATAGAGTGTAAGTCCTATTCCTTTGTAAATAAACCATTTTGGACCTCAGTCATTGTATAAGTCCCGATACGTTTTAAAAATCTCAGCGTGATCGCCGTTTTCAAAACAATTTTCATTTGGGTCTCCCTTGTGTTGTAAGTCCTATTTTTCTTCTTTTTCAAACAATTTTGGGCCTCTAATAGAGTGTAAGACCCAACCCCCTTTGTACATAAATAATTTGGGTCTCAGTCATTGTATAAGTCCCGATACGATTTTAAAAATCTCGACGCGATCGTCGCTTTTTTTTAAAGAATTCATCTGGGCCTCTCTTTGAGTATAAGCCCCAAACTTCCTTTTAAAACAACTTTATTTTTTATTTAGATACAAATTGAAAGTTTAATCAAAACTTTCTTCAATTTCTTGAATAACTAACCATACAGTTGTGGTTACAATGCTTGCGCTTGCACAACTGTAAGTTCTACTATTTCTTCTACACATACTTATTTATATATTTCATCTATATGTATATATATATATATATGTATATATATATATATATATATATATATATATATATATATATATATATATATATATATATGCTTGTATATACCTACTTAGAGTTTTCCCTAGCAATTAGGTCTAGGTCTAGACCAAACTAGTGGTTACTCTTTCAACACAGTCAAAACTAGTTCCCCATAGGAAACTCCAGATACAGTCTTGCCTCCTCTTGGGCTTATATAATATGGAACATAGAAAGGGATTATTCCCAGTGAAACTTTTCTCAAGACTGTCACAACTTAGAAATATTTGTACAAGAAATTCATTTCCCCAAAGAGGACTAATTCCCGGTGAATCCTCTTTTGAATTTCTTTAAACCCTAGAACTGTTCACTAAGGAAAGGATTATTCCCAGTGAAACCTTTCTTGAACTTTTCTCAGTTTTGGACCCACAGGTTTCCTAAAAGCATCCCCAGACTCCTCTTGGGCTTTGTACAAGGACCCTCAGGCTTCTTAGAAGTTCTCAGCCTCCTCTTGGGCTTAGTACAAGGACCCGAAAACCTCCTACAAGTATAGGATAGAACTTAGTCATCTCTACTAGTTTAATCCTCCAGAGAGTCAGAATTCCAAAACATCAGACCAATTTAGGGTTGATTCTCATCCCTTAAAACATTAGCCTCCTCTTGGGCATCACACAAAGATTATTCTCCAACTAAGTGTCAACCTCTTCATACCAATAGACTTGGAAAGTCTCATCTCCTCTTGGATCACAAAGAAACCCTCAAGTTTCCTGCAAAACAGGAATAACCCTGATCATTTCATCAATCTCCAGCAGAGTTTAAAACCTCCATAGGTTTTCATAATCAAAGTTGAAACCTTTACCATCAATATAACCTTAATAGAATCAGAACCTCAGGGCATCTGATATTTTAAACTCTTCTTTAATCCTTAGCAAGAGTTGATTCCCCAATTTGGACCTGTCTCTGGATCTCAATAATCCTCAGCAGAAGCTAGCCTCCTCTTAGGCTTCATATAAGAAATTCCCTAACCAGCCTCCTCTTAGGCTTTGTATAATGATTTTTCCTCAGCAAAGTTGCCTCAATCATGGGCTTTGTACAAGACAGATCATATTCTCCAGCTGAGTCAATCAACCTTTCAGCCTCAATCTTGGGCTTTGTACAATATAGATAAAACCTCTCCCCAGTGGATTCAATTATTTTAGCCTCAATCTTGGGCTTTGTACAAGACATACAAAACTTTCCCCAAAAGAGTCAATCTCTTTTTAGCCTCAATCTTGGGCTTTGTACAAGACAGATATAAAACTCCCTGGGAAAGTCAACCTTTTAGCTTCAACCTTGGGCTTTGATCAAGGCACACAAAAATCAACATCCCCTCAGAGGAAATCAAGAGTTCTCTCTGTAGGAAGACATTTCTCTGTACAATCACACATCAAAACTGACAATAAAAAACCCTATCCCAGATAACAGCTGTAAGTGGCACACTTGTTGATTCAAAAATCCAAGTTGTGGTCCCTCTTTTATCCTGGTAAACTTCCTCTTTCATCTAATAGTTGTAAGTGGCAAACCTCTGGATTATTTACATCCAAGCCAATGTCCCTTTCTTAGCATGGAAGACTCTTAAGGAAAAATGGCATTGCTCTACACTGATTTAAAGTTTCTTCCTTCAGGACATCTCTCTTATAAAGGAAATTATGGCATTGCTGGATTTCATACATTCCAGTTAAAGTAATTACCCTTTATAATCGATTACCCAACAACTGTGTTGAACAGGTGAGATATCTCCCTTTAGAGATGACAAACTCTCTCTCAAATACCCCTTTAGCTTCAATCTTGGGCTTTGAACAAGACACTAATAACTTTTAGCTTCAATCTTGGGCTTTAAACATGACACCAGACATCTTTCCTCCCATTCTCTCCCATAGAATAGGAGGAACTACGATTGCTCTGATTTCCCTGTTATCTTTACGGGAACACGTAGGCATAAGATTGCGAAATCTTAGCGAGCACACATAACAAAAACTTTAGGTCCAGTACCTTCACAAAAACAACGAAAAAACCCGAAAACAACAAAACCACTCTCTCAACATTCCCTACCCATAACAGTAAACACCAGATAGTATTTAAACATGTCAAAGAAAGTTTATGCATAACTATATATACACTGGGTAATTAACAACTCCCCTTTGTATAATCTGACCCCGGACCCCCCAATCTCTTAGCATTTGTTAAAGAAAACATTTGCGTGCAAGGTTAGTTTTAGATATCTTCCCTTTCCTTTCCAGCTTCATAGGATAAATAAGAAATCAGAAAGTAGCACCCAATTCCAACCATTGCAGTAAGGTGGTCGCGTCACCGACAAAAGTTGCACGCTACATGGTTTGGAATCATCATCAATCGAGGAGGCCTCAACTGATTCCCCTCAACCGGCCATCCTATGGCAAGTTATCAGGTTCGGATCCTCGGATCAAGAAGCGTAATGGGTTTGCCATTTCTGGTCTGCCATTATCACCTCTTGGGAGGAGTGTCTCAACTGAATCCTCAGGAATGGTCACCAGAGTCGACAGCTCGTCAAGGGAACATCCAATGACCTGCATCAACGTGCAGTATCAGATATCTCCTAGAGGAACCTCGTCTGGTTGTGGGTCTCGTGAACACTACACGTGGTCACCACCATGCAAGCGACGTGACTATCCACTCTAAATCCTGTAAGTATACTCAAGCCTGGGTAGTGGGCTTATCTCTCAAATCACCCATCCCACCAAAGAAAACAACAGTCTAGCACAGTCCAGTATATATAGCAATAATGAAATGTAAATCAAGTAAATGTAATAAAAATGATAAACACGCAACAATGCCATAAATAAAGCGAGTAAAGCATACAGATAAACACCCGATAACCAAAATTAAACAAATGCTAGGATTGACTCGCTTAGGGAACCAGAAATCCCCAGCAGAGTCACCAGCTGTCGCACCTGCGGAAATCAACCGACGGAAAAGAACAGAAGAGTCGCCACCAAATGTTATTTATCCCGACGCAGGGAAAGTAAATGATTGAAGAAAACCTCAACAAAGGGAAAGACATGGCCATCGCAACCATAGTCTGGATTCGGGAGTCGGTTACGCGAGATGAAGGTATTAGCACCCCCTCGCGTCCATCGTACTCGATGGGATCCATGCTTGTTGTAACGATCAAAGGGTGAGTTATCTAAAGCTCTAACACTAAAAAGAAAAATAAAAAGGTGACTCGGTAGGACATCGCCGTCCTAGGCCTACGTATTCCCTCGGGAATAAGAAAATCAGAGTCAACGTAGTTCGGAAACTATAGGATTGTGGGGGGGAGGTTGCTCGCCAAGACATCGCCGTCTCGTGCCTACGTATCCTCAATCTAACGAGAAAGAGGAAATCAGAGCAGTCGTAGTTTGACCTACAAGGTCATTATATGTTTTTTATGATCGACGTTAAGTTCGCGTCCGACAGTTAGGGTCGATCCCTATTTGCGACAAAATGGAAGTAACATGTTCTTTTCTGAAAATGATTTGAAACCCAGTTAATCCCGAAGGATAAAATGATTTGAACTTTGTTTGTGTTTTTTAGACAGAAGTGGCTTAAGTTAGTTTGAAACTTGTATTGCACTAAAGTCTATGACATAGGAGCGAATGCGTCACATGGTCGCCCCCAAACAGGACGTATGCTAAACACCCTAGAAAAGTGAAGGGAGACCCCTCATTCGTCATTTTCCATGTACTTAAGGCCAATGGCGTACAATACTTGTTGTATTTATTATGTGTTTTGAACTTGTTTTGGGGTGAGAAGAGAAAAGACTCAAAGGTTGCAAAGGAAAACAACTAAGGGAGACTAAGTCCTAATGTTGTCAGGCATCATGGTCCTAAGATTGAGGTTAGGGGACTATCCTACTTGTTATCATACATGGATTGCAAACCTAATGTATCTCCTACCTCCATCTTAATCGGAAATTAAGTGGAGCTAGGAATCCTAAAGGATCATGTGAACAAAACAAGTAAACATTAGACTAATCAATCACCAAAGAGAAAATAAAAGGGAGAAGTAAGATGAAATAGAATTAATGTGAGTGTAAACAACCATGCAAAGCACCACAAACACTTACCATCTCCAAGCCAAGCTCAACTAATGAATAGTTGAAAGCAAAGTGTGCAAACATGCAATTATGGCTACGTTAGAGTCCTAAGATTATACTAGTATGAATATCAAACAACAACCAAATTTTGAAGTGCCTTAGAAGAATGAAAACCTACTAAGGGCAGTAGCTAAACACACCAAATCCTATCCATGTCAATCTCCTAAGAAAGCATACAAGAATGCAAACTATGTCCTACACCAATATCCAAACAATTGTCATCCACGTACCAAGTCAAAATGATTTCTAAAAGTCCCAAAAATGGGAGCCAAGCCAAGTATTCAAGCCACATATGAGATGTAAACACGTCATTTCCAAGTTTGAAGTGATGATAAGTGATCATGAAAGTATCTTACATCTTGTCCAAAAGGTTTACAAGTTACACACAAATGTGTCATCTTAGACATGTTTCAATTCAACATGAATATAGTGAACAAACAAACATGAAAAGAACTCATGCTAGGGCCTATACCAGAAGTGGATCATGTCATCTAATGTGTAAACATCTCAAACCAACATCAATGTCATCATGGCAAATCAAACTCCAAAATTATTACAAGCATCTAACAAGACTAGCACTTAAACAATTCTCTAAAGTCATGTTTAGTGTAATGCAAGTAAAGGATCATTCAAACCAAATAAAATGTGCACATAAGTAAATGAGGCAGTAGCATACAAAATTTGAATGAGGTTCAAAATGTTAAGGATGGCTCATGAGATTCATTCCAATTTGCATCCAAAGGTTTAGGCAATTCTATGCAAAGATATTACCTAAATCGTGCACCAAACATTCGTGAACAAACAATGATTAAGCACATACAAAGTTTACATGTGAAGGACCTAAGTCAGAATTGAAACCATGTATTTAATACTTAAAAACAATCTCAAAATGTCACAAAAGTTTACATCAAACACCTTCTCCAAAATCAATACAAATCAAGAGCAAAATCACACTTAAACTTCTCCTAAAGACAAGTACATTGTCACCCAAGTAAGATACAAGAAACAACATGGTAAGGCAATGTTAAAGCACCCAAACCAGAGGAAAATGAACTATAAAAACCTCCCATTTGAATCCCAAAAGCAATGTGCAAATATGGCATACAAGTGATGTCAAAAGAGTGGTCAAAGTGAAAGCACAATCCATGTTCAAACTCAATGAAGCACATCATCATTTAAGGGCACATAAAATGTCATATGAATCCATGTGGGCAGGTCCTAATTCATTCTAAGATATACATGAAAGAGTGCACAAAATATCCCTAATGGAGGGTGGCATAAAGGTATGATCCAATCAAGACATCTAGGCAAGTATCAAGTAGCATCGATCATCCAATTAGGTTCATACAAAGCATGTAATTCATGATCAAAAAATAACATCTAATCATCTCAATTACACATCAAAATAAACTCATGAACATGCTCAATCACATCCCCAAAGTTGGCCTAAAGTGGCCACACACAAGTATTAAACATAACCTAATTCTAGGCATGTATCCACATGATAGGTTCACATTGGAAAATTGATGAAAAATAGCAAAAGGCCTTTGAAAATTATGAACAATCAACCATGTCATGTAACGTTCAGTGAGTGATCACATGCAAAAGATTGGATCCAAATCATGCATCAAAGGCATTCAATTAATTGCAAACATCAAGCATATGCAAAGGTTGATCATACAAATCAAAGCTCAAAAGATGAAATTCAAAAGCATTCCAAAATTCATGGACAATGCATCAATAAAATTTCAACATGTTAAGAAATCCAAGGTCTAATTGTACACCATAAATCAGGTCCAAAAGATTATAGAAAGGCCATTTTTTGTGGCTTGTATCACAAGGTGTCTCATTATGAACACACTACAATCATAAATTGAGAAAAAAAAATACAAAATGCACTCAAAAGTGAAAATAAAATTCACTAGAAATTAATTAAAACCCTCAGGAACGTACATGAATTTTTTCAGGATTTTAGAACAACTTCTACTATTTTTAATAATTAGTTTTGCAACGCATAACAAAAAAATAAGAAATAAAAATCATGGAAAGGGGAGGGGGTACTACACAAGTAAACTCCTAGTTGAATCCATACGGGCTCAATGCTGGGGAGGTGCGAACAACATTTTTATTGGCCCAGTGCGCAACAAAAATGCTTCTTGAATCAGTAAAGGAAACAAGGAAAGGGTGGAGAGAACATCACGTGAGAGGGGCATGCCTCATTAATGAGGTAGCGCCCTCTCACGCACCTGATCAACATCAGCGGCTACGATTAATCACCACATGCTATTATACTTGCCAATTATATTATTCTTCAGCATGGAAAGAAAAAATAAAACGTTACATGGCACTAAGGACCTTGCTCAACCGGTCAAGTGGAGTTTTAATGAGGAAAAGGACAAAACAAGCCATGACAAATGAGAGGACGACACGTGGTCGTCTTCTCCAAGCCTCCATGCACAGAATCGCGGGTTCCACCTCCATAGCCAAGAACTCATGTGCAAATACAAGGTGAACATAATAATCTTTAACAACACATTACTCACTCAAATCTTGATCATTTTACACAAAATAAAAGTCCAAATGGAAGCCCTCTCAATGTAGATTATGAATCCATGGTTAGAATCCTCAAACAAACCACACACAAGAAGATATAAAGGGGATAAATTAGAAATTGAGACTTTTGACCAATCTTTATCCAAACACATTGCCTCTTCATAGAGGACTTCATATGCACATTAACCACATGATTTCAAGGCCTATATGAGTTCTAAAATGATGCAAAAGTTTCAAGAATCACAAACCTGGATGAAAATTTTCTCACGTACAAGAAACCCTAATACTTCGTGCAAATCTTCTAATCAACACACCTAGAGCAAAATAAATGCTCTAATCTCCTTGAATCTTCCCAAAATTCCAAGATGAGGTTGAAGTTGTTGCTCTGTTATGGTGAATCTAGCTTAATGACAATGCATACAGAAGAGTGATTGCGTAATGGAGATGAAGATAGTGAAGAAAGACTGAAGAAATCTCCAAAAATGGTGCAGATTCGCAACCCTAAAAAATTAGTGTCAATGGAGTTTCTTCAAGTTTTTGATTTGATTTTGTGAACAATGGACTCTAACTGAATTTGTTAGGGTTTGAGAGTTTATATATGGGTGGTTAAGGAGATTTAATCATGGTTAGTTAATGGTTAAAGTGAGGTTAAGAAAAAATGAAAAATGAGAGTGTTATGTAAATTCCACACGGGTTGGGGTTGTTTGGTGTGTTTCATGATGTGATCATGGCATGATATGGATGATGGTGATGGTGTGATATGCTGGTATAGAGAAAACAACAACTTGTTTATTAAGTTTTCATTTTTTTCATGCATGGTATATATGGAAAGGTTATAGCATGGCATGGTTTGTGGAGGTTTTGTCTTGGTTTGAAATGGTAACATGACCTGTTGGTGTTGGGATTTAATCAAGCACATGGTAATGTAATAACCTCACTTTGGATTTTGGAAATTAAATGAACCATAACAATGAAAATTTTGTTTCATGAAGGTAACTTTGGCCATGCATATCTTGATGAATTTTGAATCAAAAGAAGTGATTTTTCTTGCATTGCAAAGGTGGTATTTCATAGAACAATCTTGATATTGGAAGTAAGTGGAAACAAGGTCTCAAACAATGTGAAAATGGAGGTGAAATCAAGTGTTCCATGCCGCCATGAGAAGACAATGACATGAGTTTTTTCATGAATCCAAAAGGGTGATTTTTTAATGGATTTTGTAAGGCTAGAACTCCTTGAATAGTGATCCAAATCCTATGGTTCTTGTAAACATTTTGAAGGGGAGGTTTGACACTACATTTTTCATGTTGGAAGAAAGTGAAATTGAGATCTCAAACATCATGAAAATTGGATTTGAAATCATGACCACTAAACTGAATTTTGAAAGTTAGAAAAAATTCTAAGTTTTTTTCAATTAGACAACTTAATGATCCCAACTTCAAATGATCATAACTCTTGATCTATAAATCCAAATGAGGAGTTCTTTTTATGGTTGGAAAGGTGAAAGATCATACTACAACTTTCATTTGATTTTTTTTCCAAATAGGGCTTGTATCATGCTCAAATATGGGCTTGAAGATGGATGAAACTTGAGAAAAACTTTCCCAAAATGGAAAGTTCTTAAGAACCCTAGTTTTCCAAAAATGGCAAGTTTTCATAACTTTTGATTTTTCTTGATAAAATCTCACCCTTAGACCATGTTTGACATGAGGAACATGATTTTGACCTCAAAAGTCAGGAGTTGACATTTTCCTTAATCAGTTGACTTTATATCCAATTCTCCTAATTTTCAATCACCTATCCAATTGAAACCCCTATGAATGACATTGATGGTCCATAACCCAATCTTAGACACTTGAGAACACCTAGAATACCATGGAATCGATTCTTGCCCAGAAAATCAGAAATAAACTGACTTTAGGTAAAACCCTAATTTGGTCCCCAAAGGTCAGGAGAAATTGACTAATTCTTCAAACCATAATTCCTTTGACCATGATGTAGATTGCCTTAAACCAAGATGATTCATGTGATGAGATGTGGTTAAAGACCCAAGACCCTTGCTCATGAAGGTATCCTAAGCATGGACATCCAAAACCCTAGTTGAGGATCAACAGTTAGGAGGGTGTGATCCTCTTCAATTCACTTGCCAACCTCAATCTCTTTATGAAATGGTGAACCCTATGAGGTGTCTTGAGACATGATGAGCCTTTGTGGCTTGAGTATTTGAACACATCCTATTCCCTTTACTTTGCCCAGTCAATGATAGTGGTACCCTTGATACCATGCCTTGAGGAGACCAATGATGCACATGCAATGTTTATGACCTAAAAATACATGAAATGGAAAGCATAAGCCACTAATGAGGGTATAAATAGGAGGGAAAATTTTGGGGTGTTACACTTGGCTATTCGAATCATCTTGGATTCTTCCACCTTTGAATGCGTCCTCGATGTTTACTCCGACTTCCATAATTTTAGAGAACTCTGATGGCACAATGCCCACCATCCTAACATAATAAGAATCTGACAACGTTTTTAGAAATATCTTGGCCAGTTCTTTCTCTTGGAGTGGTGGATGAACTTGGGCTTCCAATTCCTTCCACCATTGTGCGTACTCCCTGAAGGATTTGTTGTCCTTCTGACTCATGCTCATCAACTGATCGCTGTTTGGAGCCATGTCTATATTGTAATTATACTGTTTCACAAAAGTTTCAGCTAGGTCTTCCCAAGACTAGATATGGTTCCTTTCTAGTTTCATATACCACATCAAGGATGCCCAACATAAACTTTCTTGAAAGCAGTGAATCATCAGCTTGTCATTGTCGATATAAGCAGTCATCTTTCGACAGAACATCGTCAAATGGTACCTTGGATAACTAACACCCTTGTATACTTCAAAGGTAGGCATTTGGAACTTTGGGGGAATAACCACGCCCGGAACCAGACACAAGTCATGAGCCTTAAGACCAGTTGCATTGAGTCCTTTCATCATCTTTAATTGTTCCTTGAGATCACGAACTCCTTCCTCAATTTATGTAACTTTAGGATCATTCACCTATGTCACAGGGTGGACATTCTGAGGATTTGGCATATATCTCGGAAATCGAGAATCTCTTTCATCAACTTAAACAACCAGGTTATTTTACACAGGCTGAGATTGAATAGGAACATCCACTTGTGGAGCATTGCCGTTAGGAGGAAAACCATACATCGGGTTAGTCATCACTCTAAAGCCTGACATGGGATCAACACTCTCTGTCCTCTCCATTATCCTTCAGTAACTACTTTGAGCTCAATAAGAGTGCCAGGAAATCAGCTAAATGAGTTTTATTTAGGGAAATGGTGTATGCAAATGATGAATGCAATGCTACATGATGCATGTCGTGAAAATGCAAATGAATTTCAAGGAACTCAAAAGTTATATTTGCAAACACCATAAAATGGATAACACTTTGAATAGATGAAAACCTCATTTCATTAAAATTTAAAGGATTGCAAAATAGAGTACAACTTCCAAAATCCTCGGTAAAACCTATGATGTTTGCAAGATAACTCTAAGTTCCTTGAAGAGTTAGAAAGATGGTGCATGAATGTATGAATGGATGAATGCATAAACACACATATACACATATTCACATATATACAAACATGGGGTTTAGGGTTTGACATCACGAGCATGTAGCCATGATCTATCCCTCCCAAGGGTGTGTACTATGGGTTTATTTGTACCTGTATAATAGGTTCTACAAAGTTCCCAGAGTCATCGATAAATCTTTAGGATATTATCGGCTTGCACGACTACTCATGCGGGATAATAACATTCTCAAGATAAACTCGCCCGAGTCTGGTATCGCATGACAACCATCACAGGTCTACATCTGGATAATCACTACACTACATCCTAAAAAGGCTAAGAGGGGTGAAGGGATACTAAGGTCCTCAGCTTCACGGACTCCCAGGTTGGAAAAAGTAATGCCAACACAACTACTCGTACGACATTAGTAATCCCAAAGGGGCCTCCACTGAGCGTGGTTATATCATATGTTAATCATGTTAGGACTACTCCCAACAGTTAACTATTGATTATACCACAATCCTATCATAAGAGAACTCAAGTCTGGGTTAGGACTTTTCTCACCACAGTATGATCACCTAAAGTAATCCAAGCATATAGCAAACAAATATATACAGATATATACAAATATATACAAATATACAAACAAATAACACATATAAAACAAGTTAGGTATAACCCTCTTAGGAAGAAGAATTCCCCAGTGAAGTCGCCATTTCTGTCGCGGTGAGAATCAGAGACCTTAGCTATTGAGTTAACTAGGCTCACAAATCTTCATTCACCACTGATCTTTAATTTATCCAAGGGAAGGGACAAAGAACGAATAACCCATAAACATGCAATGCAAAACAAAGCAAAAAAGATCTAAGGTTCGGGGGTTAGTTATACTAAGGGAAGGTACTAGCACCCTAAGTATCTGTAGTACTCTACAGGAACCTCTTGTCTTATTGTGTTATTTGTTAGTTGTTTGCTAAAGGTGAAAAGATGGGTAAAGTAAAAGGTGGAAAAAGAAAAAGGTAGCTCGCTAGGATCATCGCAATCCTATGCCTACGTATTCTGTATAGGAAGTCAGAGCAATCGTAGTTCGGCTAACTACGAGTGAGAAAAAGAAAAGGGTGCTCGCCAAGGATTGAGACCTTGTGCCTACGTATTCTCAAAAGGAACTTGAGAAATCAGAGCATTCGTAGTTCGTTGAACCACGGGTAAAAGAAATGTTTGTTAGTTGGTTTTAGGAGAAGAGACAAATTGTTAACTTAAGGAGAATACTCATCTAAACCACCACAAACACGTGGAAGATGGATCTTTGCTTCACATTGAGAGAAGGGCTCTAACTCGGATATAGAATCGACGAGTATGCCACATACCTCTCTCAAGTGGAAAAGGAATCCACATCTTTCTCAACTATGTCACGAGGTAGGAGAATTACATCTCGACTAGGGATGACTAGTGTTTAATCTCTCTGAAAAGGGAACCTAACTGTGAGTTATCTAAAGTTAAAATATCCTAAGGGTAACTACCTAAAATGGTCACAACCTAAAGTCAATAATCTAAGATCAACAATCTGAGTATATACAACCTAAGGTAATCAATCTAAAGGGAAACAAGGATCACACAATGGGTGAAAGAAATAAAAGAGAAATGCAATGCATATGACTATAAAGTCAACCACAAACTCTTCCTAGGATTTAAACATAAACAGACATGAAGATTCAAGGTTCACTAGCAAACATCCCACAAGATTATCATCATGAAGATAATATACAATGAGCAAACAACAAGGTTAAGAGCATGAACAAATAACATCATATGTACAAAACAAGAATCAAGGCATGTAATCAGCTCACAAGGCAAGTCATCAAGAATAGAAATCATCAATTAATCAAAACAACGTATCAAGAATTAATCGAGGAAAATTGGGCCAAAAACATGGAAGCAAGCAATCGCAAAGATAAAATCGGGCAACAAAGGAATTATTAATTAATTTAAATATTAATATTTAATAGGATTAATTAATAATTTAATTGATCAATATTAAATAAAATACTTAAATTAATTAATAATTACAACTTTTTTTTTACATTTTTATATCAAATAACAAAATAAACTGAAAAGGATGAAAATATAAAATAATAAAAAAAATCCTCTTTTGTATTTTCTAATATACAAGTAACTAAATAAACAACTAATCAATTAGCTAAGAATTTAAAAAATATATAAATTTTTATTCTTATATCATGCAAAAAAAACATAAAACAAATATTCCAAACAAAGTAAAAAAAAAAATGGCGATTAATAATAATATAATAAAATAAATAAATAAATAAAAGATGTCAGCACATGGGAAGGGATGCGCTGCATCTTTGCATCAAGTAAAATGAATTAAAGTCATAATCACTAAATACTAAACAACTTTGACTCTTTCAAGCCATATAAAAAAACAAAATAAATAATATAACCAAATATTAAATGACTGAGAACAAAACTACAGTTATGTAAAGTTCCACTAATTAATATAATAAAAAAATAGTATATGTAAAAAGAAAAGAAGAGAAATAAAAATATTGATTAAATTAGGAAAAAGTAGAAACAGCATTCAAACAACAACATGCACGTTACCAAAAAGAGAACCTGGAAAAGTTCAACTCCCTCCTTCTTCTAATTCCCGCGATGCGCTTTCCTCTTTCTCCTTGTCTGCAACTCTCCTTTCTTGTGTGTGCAGCAGTTGAGGGAAGGAGTGTATGGTTTATGGTCTTAACGGTAATTGAGGGGTGGTGGTTTATGGTTAAAATAAGGTGAAGATATACTATTGTTTTTAGGGGAAGGTTATGGCATGGTGTGACAATGGTGTGTTGGAAATGGGAGTGAGGAGAAGGGTTCGTGAGTGATGAAGAGGGAAATGGTGTGCTGCGGAGCGAAACCAGAACGGAAACCAGTCGTGTGGTTGTTTAAAGATGGAGAAGGGGGACGAGTAATGTAGCTTGCGAGCAGAGGTTGAGGGATTGAGTTTTAGATAGGATGGAGAAAAAGTGTGAGTGGTGAAGGATAGGCATGGCTTACACGAAGTGGTCGCAGGTTCTTTTTTATCAAAATGAAGGATGTATTTATTTTGATATGGAAGGTGATGTTATGTTGCGGAAGCCGACGACAGATATTGGGACGGTTGTGGCTGAACTATAATGTGCATTTCTCGTCGGTGGCTTCGAGGTGATTTTACACAAAAGTGGGTGGAAAAGTTTTTATTTGTTTATGTTTCCATATTATGTACATGGTATTTGAATGGTATGTTTATATGGTTGTTGTTATGGTTTTAAAAATGGAAGAAAAAAATGCAGGTTTATGGTGGTGATATGAAATGAAGGAATAGTTTAAATAAAGAAAATAGTTTTTGTGTTTATGCAGCTTTTCTATATTTTTTATGCTTCTCTAATTGATTTCTTTGAGATGAGAGTGGGCTTTTTGATGGGTCATGAAGCAAACATATGAAGTAGTCTCCAAATAAAATGGAGATTGAGAGATAAAAGTTATGGTTTTTGAAGTCTGATTGAAAGGAGTAGTGGGGCGGAGGAGGATGATAAAGGGTGGTGTGTTTTTGTAAGCTATGATGAATAGTGAGTTGGGTAGTTTGCAACGTGAGTTAAGGAGGGAGTGGAAGTTGCAAAATGGTTGTTAGGTAGAATCATGGAGCTCTTGGTTTTGTTATCCTTTTTTATGAAGTGGTAGCAGCATATAGAATCATCAAGAGAAAAAAAGTTGAGCATTTTACTCTTTTTCTCTATCATTTTCATGATGCCAGAGAGAGAGAGAGAGAGAGTTTTTTTTTTGACTTTTTCTCTTAACAAAATAGAGGTAGTTGTTATGTGTGGAGTGTGTACTGAAAGGTGGTTCGCGTTGTTGTAGCATGAGGAGGGAGTATTGTAATGCTAATATTTTTGAAATTAAAAGTGAGAGAGAGACAACAAGGATTTGGGTGAAACACTGCAGCATGTCATGCGCTGCTCTTGTCTTCTTTTTACCATCTTAATGTAATATATATATATATATATATATATATATATATATATATAATTGTACTATGCTTATAAAAATGGGAAAAAACAAATTCAACGTTAGAAACTTAGCAATTAAGTTTTACTAAAAGCAAAATAAAACAAAATTAAAACATAAATAAAAGAAAATAATAAAAGATGAAATATAAACTATTAGAAAACTAAAAAAAAACTAAAATAAATTTCTGATTAAATAAATAAAGATTAATTAAAAAGAAAATAAAAGCGATAAAAAACGAAAAATTGGGCCGATATCAAAATGCTCGAAAAAATAAAACGAACACACCAAAATGATCAGCGCGAAATAAACGTATTAGAAAAATACAGGGTTTGGTAAAATTTAGAAATAAATTTTACGCGCTTAAAAGGCTTAAACTGATCAAAAATGCGACCGAAAAGCAGTCGAAAAATTCAAATGAGCACGTCAGGTTAAATTACGTGAAACGTAGATTAATATGACTGACGTTTGCATGCACGATTTTGAAATTTCCCGTCTACTGATTTTGTGCACAGTTGACCTTTAGTTTGACCGATTCGGCTGTAAATCCAACAAATTTATTCTGGCTGATAAATTGGGTATTATGCGGGATGAAATGCATGACAGGCTATGCAGATGATGCAGAGCGAAAATACAGTCAGATTAATGAAAATATTAAAAATGCCTGGTCAAAATTTTGGGTATGACAGCTACCATCCATTGTAAGATCTGAGTCCCAATACTTTGCCTAGATTGACGATGACTGGATCGATCTTTTTCTGTCTGAGATATAGCTGTGACGAAGTAGGCTCAAGTGTTGCAATCAAATGCCTTTGTCCCTAACTTTTTCCTAGACATTTTTCCCTTTTTTTTCGTCCACCGGGATATCCATTTTTTCCTAAGTCACCTTTTCAGGTATTACTTAGCGGGATTATATATATTTTTGTTTTATCCCTAACTTTTGCATAGACATTTCTTTTTTTGGCCATCGGATACCCATTTTTGCATAGGTTGTCCTTTCGGATGTCAAACTAGCAGGCTCTTTATTCATTTCTTTTTAGGCATAATAAGTTTTGACTACGTCGGAGTTCACGGGAAGTGGAAACTCCTCCCCATCCATGGTGATGAGGATCAGGGCTCCACCTGAGAAGTGGTTCAGGGTCTAGCACTTCCATCTCCTTTTGGGGGTTAGTTACTGGTGCTGTCAAATATTGAGGGCATTGTCTTCTTAAGTTGATTTTTACGGTGCAGTTCATCTACAGAGGCACTCATCTTCGCCATGGAATTTGCTTCACTACTTACCCTTTTATCCTCCAACGTAGGGGAATGCGTTATGTTAACCATGGCAAAGAATTCCTGGCTACGGGAGCGGGGTGACCGTAAATATGGTGACTATATGAGAACGTGTGTCCCAGGTTAGTTTTACCAAGGCCCTAAAGTGTGCGTGGTATTCCTATATGGGTAGAGGATAATGAGAGGCCTTATTAAATGAGGGACGTTAAGGCCCTATTTTGTGATGTTTGTGGTGATGAGAAAGGCTAACTCACATGAGGTGATATTCTCTATATTATGCGTATATTATTTATGTTATGATACTCCTCTACCCTCAAAGGTTCCGATATTTAGAGAGGCAATTGGGCCTAGGGTTTAGGAAACCCTAAGAAGTATTAACTGTTCCCCCTTTAACTAGGGGAGACCATTGGTAACCTATTTTCCATGAGTTTGCTGTATGACTAAGTCTACATAACTGTAGCAGTGAGAATCGGATATCAAGCTATTGAATTAACTTGAATCGCAAATCATAATTCACCACCGATCTTTAATTTATCCAAGGGAATGGAAAAAGAACGAATAACCCATGAGTATACAATGCAATGCAAAGCAAGAGAGAATCTAAGGTTTGGGGGTTGGTTATACAAAGGGAAGGTGCTAGCACCCTAAGTATTTGTAGTACTCTACAGGAACCTCTTGTTTTATTGTGTTATCTGTTATCTGTTTGCTAAGGGTGAAAAGAAAAGACCTAGGGGTATATACACTAAGTGTGCTCGCCAAGACATCGCATCTCGTGCCTATGTATCCTGACGGGAATGGAATCAGAGCATTCGTAGTTCCCCTCAATAAGGGTGAACAGGTGTAAAAAGAAAAGGTTGCTTGCTAAGGATTGACCTTGTGCCTATGTATTCTCAAAAGAAACTTTGAGAAATCAGAGCTTCCGTAGTTCGGACTATGGATAAAAGCTATGTTTGTTGATTAGTTTCAGAAGAAGAGACAAGTCGTCATCTTAAGTAGAATACTCGACTGAACCACCACAAACATGCAGAAGATGGATCTTTGCTTCACATTATGAGAAGGGCTCTGACTCGGATATCGGATCGACGAGTATGCCACATACCTCTCTCTAGCGGAAAAGAATCTACATCTTTCTCAACTATGTCATGGGGTAGGAGAATTACATCTCAACTAGGGATGACTCATGTCTAATATCTCTTGGGAGATGGGGAGACTAACTGTAAGTTTGTCTAAATTAACATCCTAAGGAAAACTATCCTAATGGAAACTACCTAAGAGGTATCTGTCAAAAGTCAAGAATCTAAGTATGTACATCCTAGAGGGAATCAACCTAAAGGGGAAACAGGGATCAGACAATGGGTGAGAAGATGCAAGTGAACAAATATGCAATGCATATGACTGTAAAGTCAACAACAAGTCCTTCCCTTAGACACAAACAAAATAGGCATTATGAAACAAGGGGGAGATTGAAGGCTTTGCAGATTTGAGCAAATTTTTGGTAAAACAAGGCGCTAAATGAAGTGTTCCAACATGTAGAAGACATGATGTCCTAACGAATGTCTTGACATCTTAAACTGATACAGCAGACTATTTTGTCTGATCCAAGAATTAAGGAAGTAATCAGAGCATGGATCAAGGACAGAAGTCTGAAGCCCAATGAAGCAGAAACCTATAAATAGAAGACTTAGACCTAGCTTTTGATATGCCTTAGTACGCCTTTTGTAATCTTTCTTTCTTGCGTAAGAAACAAGGGTTTAGGGTTTTGAGAGTCGTTGGCTCTCTAGGTTGTAAGTCTCCCTTTGTATCAATTGATACACTGTGGTAGATATAGGTGTCGCACAGATCCATAAGCCTTGAGGTATTGGATTGTGTATTGTTCTTGGATGAAGCTTTTAAGCAAATTAGAGTTAGCTTGTTTGTCAAGTATGCTTTACAGATTTCTGTATTGACAGGGATGATGTAGAAATCACAGTTGGTGATTAAGGGAAGTAAGTGGGGTATCTCATATCAGGGTTGTAAACGTTTGAGTTTAGCCTTGGTAAAGATGTTTATTTGGTAGATGTTAGGTATAAAGTTGTAAACGGGGGAGTTTAACTTTGTAACAGTCTACAGATAGTGGAGTCTTCTTCCTAGATTGGTATCCTCCAGATGTAAGTGAGTTGCACCGAACTGGGTTAACAATTACTGTGTTCTTTATCATTCTGCAGACTTACATTTTCTGTTAGGGTTCATGATAAACATGTTGGATCAGATGTCGTGACATTTGTGATTGTGCAGTTCTGATATTCAAGGTATCAGTCTGCTGTTGTGCCTCTGAGTTTAAATGATTATGTAGCACAATGTCTTGACATGTGTTAGGACATCTGTTGTCTGCTAGGCCAGAATTTCAATTGGTATCAGAGCAGGCATCCTGTCTGGTTCTGGATGAGATCTTTGGGAGATACTTTCTGGCGTTTAAACAAGAAGGAGTTTTGAAGATCAGATCAATCAACTCACACATACTCAAGGGTATTAATGGATGAGATGGATGTTCTAGATCGAAGGGAGCAACCCGGAGGTTATTCATGTTGCTGAGGAGATTCTACAACAACTACAGGAGAAGTGGCTAATTCTCTTGTTGGTGTGTCTTATAGGATGTTGTGACATCTTATTAGGGAAAGCAGGATCTGTTCCTTGGTGGTTCCGCTGCATGTGTTTCTGATGGAATAGCTCTAGAATTATGGGATTCTGGAGTTGTTACTAAAGACAATTGGTGGAAGGTCTCAATCGTCGGCCTCTATATTTGAAGATATCTGCATTCTTTTATTCCAAAGTCGGAAGCAATGGAGTGAAAGAAGTTGTGGTTAGATATCTGGTATGATGACTTGGTACTTGGAAGCTTGGTTTCTTAGTGCAGTTGAATTCAGTTGAAGAGGATAGGAGTTTAAGTTTATCTGGTTCTTGCTCTAGGAGTTTGATAAATTATTGGTCGGCTAAGTTGTCAAAGATACTTGAGAATTCTCTCAAGTCCACTCATAAAGGCATCTATGTCGTGTATCTGGAGTCTTCTAGTTACTCTCTGACTAGAAGGTGTTTCTTTGAAACACAGTCTGAAGAAAGTGGAGGTGATTTATTTTCACCATCCAAAAATAGCAAGGAAGAATTCATCTCTCTTGACCCTAAGAGTGGATCAAATATTATTGAAGAATTGTTGAGGTAAATAAGATTTGTTTAGAGAAATTCTTAGTTACTTGAGTCAAGGGTGGCAGCCTTGGTATCTCAACATTGTCCTTAGAAGAAGATACTTGCAAAAATATTGAATACTTCATAAGTGTTCATGACATGATCTGGTGGAGCTCAACTACAGCAGTGAAGAAGGTTTATTGGACAAGGATTTAAGATCAATTGTTATTTGTGGAATCCACAAGTATTTAATTGATTATCCTTGAAAGTCAAGATTGCTGATGTTCAACAAGATGTTGGAACATCTCATCATCAGAGTTTGTGCACAATCATGGGAGGGGTACTGCATACGCTTTAGCATCTGTTTTAGTCTTAGGTGGTGACCTAAGAAGTGGCTTCAGTCGGGTGTGACAGAAGCATGTGTTCTCTGGAGAGTTTCCTGGCAAGAAACTAGTCTGGACTTTGATGCTATTGAAGATGAAGATGAAGACATCATAATCTTGATGGTTACAGCTTGGATCAGTTTATTTCTGATCTAGGTGCTTTGGAGCATGGATCTTGCTTTTTTTGTTGAAGGTCAAAGTTAAGTGGCAGTTATCTCTAACTTTCTATAGTCTGCTCTACTGAGGAAAGTGGCATTCTTTGGTATGGCTATGGGGTAGTCTTGGACTACTTATTTTCTAAAGATTCGGACGTGGCAGGTGTGAAGTCTTTGGAGTTTTAAAGCAGGATGAAGGTTGTCTACTCAAACTTGGTTGTTGAATCAAGTCTATGAGAGCATGGAACTGTTGTTCTGCGAAGGGAGGAGGTTCTTCTAAGTGGCAGAAAGATGAGCTGAATTCAACAGTTGGATTTCATATCAAAATGTTTTGACATATAGCTCAACATCAGAGGTCTCAGCTGGTGATGTGGCACATCAGCTTAAGATAAGGTGATCTACAAGAGAATGGAAGTTATGGATGCTTCAAAAAAGGTCTATCTCATGCAGTTTGCGGGAGTTGTGGTTGGGAAGATGTTACATGACTAAGAGGCTTGGTGGATCCAAGATGTCTTGTTATAGGGAAAGTAGTTCATGTGACTTGAAGATCTGATTTCATTGGTGGATCAGTGTATCTTGTGGGAATTCTGAAGAAGGCTGAGATCAATCAAAAGGTGGCATTTGGTTGGTTTCATTGTGTGCATTCAATCAGGATGCTTGAAACTGATTGCTCTTGTACAGAAGAGTAGTTAGTTGAAATTGTAAGGAGGTTCTGGTTCTCTAGGAGCTTGTGGAAAAAGTTCGGGGTTGAGAATAGAAGCATACCCTCTTTTGGTAGATGAGAGTTTATTTCTCTCTGGGTTTCTGAAGTATTCTGTGTTCAAGCTAGTGGCACAGTGTTGTGTGAAGATCTTCAGTGTGGATTACTATGTTGATAGTAAGTCCAGTGGTAGAGCATATTAAGAACCATAGTGTGTGGTGTCTGTGATATGTGGAAGATGTCATAACTGATGTTAGAACATATTTGGGTTAGTTATCCTTGGTGAAGGATTTCAGGTTCTGTGAGGAACTGGTTACTTGCATTGTGTCTAGCAAGTATCTACATTGTCATACGGGAGAATAATCGAGTAGAAGAACTATCTTGGAGGTCTAATGTAAAGTGGTTTTGGAAGACTGGAGTGGATCACGGGTTGATTGTATAAAGGTCTGGTTTCTGATGCGTTCAGAAGTGGATATTCACCAGAAAATCAGAAGTATTCTAGGTTATCATACGGGAGAATGATAAGGAATGATTGTCTTGGATTGTGGGGTGTCTATCTCTATTGCTGCCTGGGTAAGGTCAGTGGAAAATCTTGCGAAGGGGATGTTGCCCCTGGATGCAAGTTATGCTAGTAGTGGATAGGTTTAGCAACTTTGAAGTTTTGGAGCATGCATACGATAGCTGACATCGTTATAACAAACTAATGGGCCCTGTGCGTCTCTTTGAGGAATGTGAAGCATTCTGATTCAATTGGTTTGTGCCTCAAGCAGTTTGAGGTCTATACATGAGAATTTAAGAGGAGTTTGTGTGGTGTGTAGATGGTTGCAGGATGGGGGGATCAATGGGACTTTGATCTCAAGCCAAGAGTTTGTTATGGTTTGTATACATTTCCTCACGGGTAGCATGATGGTGATCATGTGTGAGTGATTATTGTTTCTTGTCAGAGGAAGTAATAAGAGAGTTGATGATTGTGTTCAGCTGGTAAGTTGAACTGAGGGTGTACTCTTGAAGACATGAAGATGCGTCTTATGTTTTCCTTTCATTAGCTTGGGTGTTCTATGGAGGAGCACTAGTTACCTTAGATAGGGGGAGATGCCCCTTGATCTAAGATGAATTACTGCGAGGATGCAGTTGAAGTTCCAGTTTGCATTTGTGCGTCAAGCAAGCTGAGATGTTAAGAAAGATGTCTTGATATTGTTGTATTGTTGCAAGATGTGGGAAACTTGGCAGTGCATGTGAAATGGTTCTTATTGGATGCTTAAGAAACATTGATTGAGTTTGGGGGAATTTATTTTTCTCTGCAAACTGTAATCATAAAATTGTGAAATTATTGATTAATACAGAAATCTCTGGACGCTAACTGGGAGATGTTTGAAGAAATGTCTTAACATCTTGGCTAGCTCTATTCGTCTTCTGGTTTAAAGGATTCTTCTTGGGACTTATCAAAAGGATGGAGACTGTGATTCAGATGAACTAAACAAGACTGACAAAATGTTAGGATATTATTTAAGACCTGAATATTGGACGGTGGGGAGTGCTTCCTAAGAAAAGGCATGAGTAACATGTGTTTTGTTACAAGTGATCCTTTTTGGACGGTTACTCTTAAAAGTTTGAACATTCTTATCCTAGTTGAGCGGTGTACAGTTATTAATGTTGAATTCACCTACCTAAATTTATTTCTCTTTGAATTGTTCAGCGGTAACTTCTTTGGACCGATATTATCTTGAGAAAGTGTTTAGGTATTTAAAGAGTGCGTCTGTTTGAGGTAGTCCGGAGTGTGGGTTGTTTCATCATGTCGTTCATTCGTGTTTGGATAACTAACATATGGATATGGAACTGCATTGGATTCTTTGTCAATTTTTGGCTAAAAATTGGGAGAAAGGATGTGTGGGTGAGACTTTCGACATACATCTCTGGTGGTTGTCTTGCAAGGATGATGGAGAGGATGTTCTAACATTCTATCAGAGTCCCTCCCTTTGTGCCCTGTGATCTGAGTTATGAAACAGGTTGTGTCTTGTGATCTGAGTTACATAGCCTGTGAACTCTGTGTTACAAATGATACAACTGTTTCTTCTTAAGTTCTTTCCGGATCTTCTTGTGGGTTCTCTTACGCCCCTCAAGAGGAAGATTCATCCCTTCGTGGCAAGTACTCGTTTGAGGGGGAGAGAGTCATATACTCTTCCTCATGTACACCAATATACAGCTGGGATTTTCAGGGATAAGAAAGAGTCTCAGATGGGTTCCAATCATATCTACCAAGCGCCCATTTTTTTTCAAAGGAGTTTTTAACCAAAAATTTGTCAAAAGGGGGAGATTGAAGGCTCTGCAGATTTGAGCAAATTTTTGGTAAAACAAGGCGCTAAATGAAGTGTTCCAACATGTAGAAGACATGATGTCCTAACGAATGTCTTGACATCTTAAACTGATACAGCAGACTATTTTGTATGATCCAAGAATTAAGGAAGTAATCAGAGCATGGATCAAGGACAGAAGTCTGAAGCCCAATGAAGCAGAAGCCTATAAATAGAAGACTTAGACCTAGGTTTTGATATGCCTTAGTATGCCCTTTGTAACCTTGCTTTCTTGCGAAAGAAACAAGGGTTTAGGGTTTTGAGAGTCGTTGGCTCTCTAGGTTGTAAGTCTCCCTTTGTATCAATTGATACACTGTGGTAGATATAGGTGTCGCACAGATCCATAAGCCTTGAGGTATTGGATTGTGTATTGTTCTTGGATGAAGCTTTTAAGCAAATCTGAGTTAGCTTATTTGTCAAGTATGCTTGACAGATTTCTGTATTGACAGGGATGATGTAGAAATCACAATTGCTGATTAAGGGAAATGAGTGGGGTATCTTATATCAGGGTTGTAAATGTTTGAGTTTAGCATTGGTAAAGATGTTCATTGGGTAGATGTTAGGTATAAAGTTGTAAACGGGGGAGTTTAACTTTGTAACAGTCTACAGATAGTGGAGTCTTCTTCTTGGATTGGTATCCCCCAGATGTAGGTGAGTTGCACCGAACTGGGTTAACAATTACTGTGTTCTTTATCATTCTGCAGATTTATGTTTTCTATTAGGGTTTATGATAAACATGTTGGATCAGATGTCGTGACATCTGTGATTGTGCAGTTCTGATATTCATGGTATCAGTCTGCTGTTGTGCCTCTGAGTTTAAATGATTAAGTAGCACAATGACTTGACATGTGTTAGGACATCTGCTGTCTGTATAGGCCAGAATTTCACAACGTCATCTTCTAAACATTTCTGAGGATCAATTTCTAAGAGAGGTAGATGAACAGCTTAATTCCAGGAACTATATTTCTGCAGGCTTGAAGAGAAATGAGATCATAGGTCGGAACAGGAGATGAGGTCGTATGAAATGAGTGGACGGAAGGAAGTGTTGTTAAGGTGGAGGAGAAAGAGATGCAAGTTTGCATACAGTTTCGTGTTGTTTGTGGTGGAGCGGTTTCCGTCGTGAGGTTTCCGGTGCGAGTGCGTCGGTTTTAATGGCGAAGTATGAGGTCGGAAATAGGATGATGAAACAGGTTCATGTTGTGTGATTGATGAAGAAGCATATGGTTTCATTTTACGCATGACTCCATGAAGAAGGTGGACGTAGGGGCCGTGTGTTTGTTTACATGAAGAAGGTGGAAGACAAAGATGGTAATGAGTTTGGAATAGGTGTTTTGTGTGAAAGGTTTATGGTTATGAAGCTAAAACAGAAATGGCGGTGGATGAAGCAAGGTTGGATTTTGCGGCGGTGTTGTTGCGTTTCGTATGATAAGTTGAGGTGTTTATGGCATAGCCGGCGGTTCATAGAATGGAGGAAATGAGGTGTATACTTTATGTGGTGAGTGTTTAGAAAAGAAGAAAAGGGTGTGAGATTGATGGAGTTATGTTGTTATGGTTATTTAATGGTAGGCTCTGCGAGAGCTAAGAAGCTGAAGAAGATGATTAAGGGTGGCGTGATTCACATTGGCAAGGTAAGAAAAGAGATGTGTGTTTGATGATGAGAAGTGTGGTTTGTGTAATGTTTAGACACAAAATGTTGTGTTGTGAGAGGAGATGTATTATGGTGATGGAAAGTATGAGAGATTTGTATTTTGCTTTTTATTATATGAAGTGGGGATGAATGGTTTTCATGAAGTTGAAAAATGGTTTATGGGATATATGCCCCACGCGATGAAGTGTGGAAAAGCTGGGAGGAGAAAAATAATAATGGAATGAATTCTCTTGCTTTCTTTGTGCGCAGGATATGTCTAACAACCTGTGAATAGTAAGTCTTTTTCATGGTTTTTTGAGAAGGACAATGCACAACGCATGGGAGAGAGTAATATGTGTTTGTCTTTTCTGTACATTGTATAGCATGCATGCCAATTATTTTCACTAAATGAAATAAGAAACAACAAACCTTTTTCAAACTTAACTTACAAGTTTTGCTAAAAATGAATAAAGTCAAAATTTTAAATATTAAAAAAGAAAAAAAAACAAAATAAGTTTAAAATAAAAATAAACTAATTCAATAACTTAAAAAATAAAACTCTGATTAAATAAATAAAAATATATATTTAACTAAAATCAAAATAAAATTGGTTAAAAAGAATAAAATCGGACCGAAATCGAAATGCTCAGAAAAATAAAATGAACACACCAAAATGATCAGCGCAAAATATACATATTGGAAAAATACAGCGTTTGGTCAAATTTCGAAAATAAACTTTACCCGCTGAAACAACTTAACTATCCAGAAATGTGACCGAAAAATGGTCAAAAATTTTAAATAAGCATGTCAGGTTAAACTACGCGAAACGTAGATTAATACGACTGACGTCTGCAGGCTCGATTTTAAAATTCTCTATCCACTGATTTTTTGCACTGTTGACTTTTAATTGACGATTCGGCTGTAAATTCCAATAAATTTATTTTGGCTGATAAATTGGGTATCATGCGAGATGAAATGCGTGATATGCTATGCATACGATGTAAAACGAAAAATGCAGAATCTTAGGGTCAAAAATTAGGGTGTGACAGATGCCCCTATTTAAGTTTCTTCTATCCGGAGATATGGAGATTGAAATCTACGTCTCGAAGAGATAGGAGAGACTTAAATACAAACATGCATATTTTTTGGCCCTAAGATGCCACAAAATGCACATGATATGATATGATATGATATGATATGATATAAATACAAGACAGAGATCCTGGGAGGAATGATGCCATAGGGGATAACTGTATACAGAAAACGTTGAAACACAGACAAAGGATAAAAACTCAACAACAAAGCCAAACTCCACAGGGGAACAATCCAACTCCACTGGGGATGATACTCAACTCCACTGGGGAAGAGACTACCAACTGACAATCACAAGGTATCTTAAACACAAGGTGATGAAGTTGTGATGAAATCTTTTATAGAATTCCACTTGGAGAACCTACTGTCGAGGCCAACTGTGGGGATTCCAGGAGATACCTATTAGAGGAGACTACTGTCGAGACTTAGAACCTTGTTGGGAATACCTTCTGCAAAGTTTTTATTGAAAGAGATGTCAACTATTAAAATCACTGGGGAATCTGTTGTCGAGATTAACCAGGGAATCTGAAAAGAGGACAACTACTTGTTGGAGTTTAAAGGTGTATCAAAGTTAACCAGAGAAACTACGGACGAGATTCTGGAAAAGGAAGAAACATCTTCTGCTGAAGTCTACTGGAGATCTACTATCGAGAATAACCAGAGAATTTATAACTGAAACACCTACTACCGAGGTCTAGTGGAAATCTTCAGACGAGACTTGCCAGGAAAATTAAAGGAAATACCCATTGTTGAGGCTTGATGAAAGTTCTATTTTAAAACTTATCAGAGAATTTACTGTCGAGATTAACCAAAGAGTCTGAAATAGAGCCAACTTCAAATAATCAAATGATTTGTTTAAAAGGTGATAAGCCTAACCTCGCCTCGTGTCGCAAGTCACGTGCTGGTCTCAGCTTCTTCTTTGACTAAGGTATTTCACTTAGAAAGGGTAAACAAACCTCCCCTCGTACCGGGTCTTGGACCGCAGACCAGTCTCAGTTTCTTCTTTGATCAAGCTCCATTAGCTTGAAAAGGGTAAGCAAACCTCCCCTCATACCGGGTCTTGGACCGCGGACTAGTCTTAGTTTTTTCTTTGATCAAGCTCCATTAGCTTGAAAAGGGTAAACAAACCTCCCCTCGTACAGGGTCTTGGACCGCGGACTGGTCTCAGTTTCTTCTTTGATCAAGCTCCATTAGCTTGAAAAGGGTAAACAAACCTCCCCTCGTACCGGGTCTTGGACCGCGGACTGGTCTCGGTTTCTTCTTTGATCAAGCTCCATTAGCTTGAAAAGGGTAAACAATCCTCCCCTCGTACCGAGTCTTGGACCGCGGACTGGTCTCAGTTTCTTCTTTGATCAAGCTCCATTAGCTTGAAAAGGGTAAACAAACCTCCCCTTGTACCGGGTCTTAGACCGCGTGTCATACCCTAATTTTTGACCCTAAGATTTTGCATTTTTTCGTTTGGCATCGTCTCCACAGCATATCATGCATTTCATCTCGCATATTGCTCTAAATATCAGTCGGAATAATTTCTCGGATTTATAGACAGACTGGTCACAATAAATTTCAATGATGCATAAAATCAGTGGACGGAAAATTTAAAATCGAGCTTGCAGACGTCAATTATACTAATCTACAGTTCATGTAGTTTAACCCGGCGTGTTCGTTTTAATTTTCCAACCATTTTTCATCGCATTTTGATCAATTTGAACATTTTAACGGGTCAAAATTTATTTTAAAATCTAACCAAACGTTGTATTTTCCCCAGTCATTTATTTCATGCTGATCATTTTTGTGCACTCGATTTATTTTTTTTTAGCACTTGAACATCCGATTTTTATTTATTTGGGATTCGTTTATTCTTCCATTTTTTTAATGTTTAGAATAAATAAATAGGATAATTAGTATTTTATTTTAATTTTGTTTTAAATATTTAATTTTTATTTTTATTTTAAATATTTATAGCAAATAAATAGAATTATTAGTTTTTTATTTAAGTTATTTTAATTATTATTGTTATTTAAATTAAATTGCACTTTAAAATGACTATTAGAAACATTATTGACAATTTAGAATTAACCCTATTTCAGTCCCTATGTATTATTGTGTTGCTGAATGAAAAAAGGGACCGAAAAAAAAAGAGAAACCAGCCGCCTCCGTACCGCCGTACCACTACGTGAGTTTGTTTCAATTTCTTATTTATATATATATATATATATATATATATATATATATATGGAAATGCTAACATACATCCAAAATTGGTGGGCCTCATACAAAAGTACACTACATCTATTTTCTTTCTGTTTTTTTTTTTTCTTCATCTTTTTTATGTGGATCCCACCCAAAATTGGTGGGTCCCATACAAAAATACACTAAGGTGTATGTTGCTAATGCACACCTACATGAGTGTGCATTAGCATAACCCATATATATATATATATATATATATATATATATATATATATATATATATATATATATATATATATATATATATATATAGCTTACATCTTCTGTTACAGGACCACGTTTTGGTTTTGGTGGATATGAATATGTTAACGTTGTTATTCACAAAAGTTTTGTTTTAAACATGTCTTGCTTTTCATACATATTACTGATACATATGAATATTATGATACCTAATTAATTTTGGTTTTAATATATATAGTATTAGGGGTGTGCAAAAAAACTGGTTTACAAGAACCAAATTTAAAAATGTGGTGCACCAATTTCAAAAGTCCATATTATTTGGTTTAAAAACTAGTCCAAATTCATTTTACTAAAACCATAAAAAACCAATGTCCACTTTTTAAAACTAATACATAAATGGTTTGATTGGGTTCAGCAAACCCCTCACTCAAAGCATAATGTGTGACCTTTT
Source organism: Lathyrus tuberosus (assembly GCA_022829125.1). NCBI lineage: Eukaryota > Viridiplantae > Streptophyta > Magnoliopsida > Fabales > Fabaceae > Lathyrus > Lathyrus tuberosus. Next base: position 1,334,244 of record JALAZF010000470.1, on the reverse strand, counting down.
GTTTGGATGGCACTATAAACATCGACAATTCTATTGAAACTGCAACTATGAGAACTCTCGATCGAGTCTTATCTTAGACACTGACTTAAAACACCCACTAATATGTAATTGGTTTTCATCATATACTTTACTGTCATAATCAAAATCAAACTTACCATGGCCAAAAGATGGTGGATAAACAAATAATTTTCAACTTTTTAAGGATTTTTTTCAGTTCAACTGTTCTTTGAAAACTAATATACACCAATGATATTCTATCATAGACAGCAGACAATAATATTCAGAATATGAAAACAAATATTAAAAATAATATATTTTATTTGGTTAAAAATGGAAATGGTTATTAATTTCCAAAATGGTTGGATGGAGTTAAGAATAAGTTGTTGAATTGAGAATTAAGTTTTAGTCAAAAACAAATTTGAGGGAAATTTGGTGTTAAAACTGGTCCAAACAAAAACTGGTTTTTTGGTGCAAACCGGTTATTAACCAAACTGATCCAAATATAAATCGGTTTTAGAAAAATAAACCAGTTTTGTTAAAATGGTTTTAAAAATCAAACTGATCCATATATTTGGTTCAATTTGGTTTGGTTTTAGAACCATGCACACCCCTATATAGTACAATGATATGTTTCAATATAAATACTAGTTTTGGTTTTACATGTCGCTGGATACAAGGGTACTAGTTTTGTTTTAATATTATATATATATAGTATATATTTTAACTTTTTATTATATCGTTTGGATCGAATTGTGTCGATACGCTATGTGCATATTGGTGTGCATAATGTGTGACATTTGTGTTGGTTCGATCCGGTTGCGATGATCGCATTTTTGCGCTAGCAACATTGTCGATTTTTTTAGCCCGTTAAATTTACTTTTTCTTTGCATTTTCTATTTTATAATTTTATATCAGCACAATTTTAATCCCTATTGCGATGATCACGTTAAGTGTAACAAGTTAAGGGTCGATTTTCATCGGTTTTTATGCAGATCTATATTTGTTTATCATTGTATTTCGATTTTACACGCGTCTGACGGTTTAACGTATTGACAATTCATTTTTTTGCGCTTACCGAATTGCATTTCAATTCGCAATTAGTGATTTTCTTTAATCTTCTTGATTCGACTTGCGATGACCGCTAATGTGGTAGTAATATTCAACATCGTTATCGTTATTATTGGATCTAATTTCCTGTGATAGTCTTTGCACGTCTTCGCATACGCAACTTTGATTTGCGTATTTGCGTCATGATTTAAATCCATGCGCTTTTCCTTTCACTTTATGTTTTTGATTCATTTGGTATGAATGTACGATGTAAATATTGTGTACCGTTTTGTATTCTTGTACTTTTATTGTTAAAGGCTCGTAATTATGTTTATTAGGATCCTGTGGCGTTTCACTTACGCCTTGTGCTCGAGTTCATTCGAATTCGCATGCCTTTTGCGATCCAATTCGCACCCCTTGCGTTACCATTTGTATCAATCATTTCTCATCATCTATTCACAATCATATCAAACCATTTTAAAAAAATATCAATCTAATTCTTGATTTAATCAAGTCATTTTTAAACCCTGTAAGTCGATTGTTTCTACGATCGCCATCAACCAAACCCAAAACATTCTTGATTCATATATCAAGCCATACCCCAATTTGTAAGTCGACTTCTTTTAGCATCGCCATCAACCTCATGCCAATACTTTCTCTCTTACTTTGGTTATGGTTTCGTTTACTAGGAGCACCCTTAGGGACTAGGATTCGGCCTAACTTTTTTCTCAAAACCCTTGATCCAACGTCAAGTGGCTACTTCTCTCGTAAGTTGGTTGTCTTTTGCAATCGCTATCACGCAATTTTTAAACCTCAGTCTTTTATCGGGTATTTTTCTCTTAAAACTAAAAATCTTTTCTAAAAAAAAATACTTTAACTCATCTCTAACTATTTTTCAAACTCTAAAAAAACATTCAACAAATATCAAACCATTTTGCCACTTGGCTTTTCTGTTTAAAACTTTTCGAAAAAGACACGCTTCATAGCATCGTCCATAAAAAATACCCAACTAACTTCTTTATCTCACGCCGCCGCGTGATCGAGACTAATTTCTTTAGGTCCCTTATTTATCCTAGCCTTAGGATCGGAGTCGCCGCACTCCACGTGATTATTCTGCCATGAACACTTGCTCCCTTTAACTTAACTATAACTTTGGAGTCGCCGCACTCCATGTAAGCGTCTTGCCATGGATGCTTACCTCCTCCCTGGAACCTTGACCACTGTCAAGAATTCCTCACCCTTATTGAGGGGAACTACGAATGCTATGATTCCATTCCCGTCAGGATACGTAGGCACGAGATGCGATGTCTTGGCGAGCATACTTAGAAATTAACCCCTAGGTCTTTCCCTTAGTAGATACCCTTAGCAAGTAAGCAATAGATAACATAAATACTAACAAGAGGTTCCTGTAGAGTACTACACAAGTTTAGGATGCTAATACCTTCCCTAGACGTGACCAACCCCCGAACCTTAGATTCTCTTAGCTTTGCATTTGCATTGCATACTGTGGGACATTCGATCTTTCTCCCTTCCCTTGGATAAATCAAATACCGGTGGTGAATTTCAAAGTTTTGTGATTCAAGTTAATTAATACCTTGATATCCAATTTTCACCGCAACACCGCGGACTGGTCTCAGTTTCTTCTTTGATCAAGCTCCATTAGCTTGAAAAGAGTAAACAAACCTCCCCTCATACCGGGTCTTAGACCACAGACTGGTCTCAATTTCTTCTTTGATCAAACTCCATTAGCTTCAAAAGGGTAAACAAACCTCCCCTCATACCGGGTCTTGGACCGCGGACTGGTCTCAGTTTCTTCTTTGATCAAGCTCCATTAGCTTGAAAAGGGTAAACAAACCTCCCCTCGTATCGGGTCTTGGACCGCGGACTGGTCTCAGTTTCTTCTTTGATCAAGCTCCATTAGCTTGAAAAGGGTAAACAAACCTCCCCTTGTACCGGGTCTTGGACCGCAGACTGGTCTCAGTTTCTTCTTTGATCAAGCTCCATTAGCTTGAAAAGGGTAAACAAACCTCCCCTCGTACCGGGTCTTGGATCGCTGACTGGTCTTAGTTTCTTCCTCGAATAGGGAATCCTTATGGGAGAGTATCATCACAGGGGATTGGAACTTCACTGGAGATCTATGACTTCAGCGGGAATCCATAACTTACTGGAGATTTGAAAGTTTCACCGTGGATCTTCAAAAGAGATGCAGGTCGGCTGACTTGTAAGCATGTCTTCTTAAATAAAGAGAAAGATCATCTGAATCTTCACCAAACTTCTGGGGGAGATGCCATTTGATGGAAGCAAATTGGATAATGGACTCACAGGGAGAACATCACTGAGGAGCAATATTGCTATAGTTTGAAATTGCAGAAGCAAATAAAAACTTTGTAACAGGAATTCTCAAATAAAGAGAAATACTTGTAAAGTCTTCAACAAACTTCTCTAACGGATTTCTGGAGAGATGCCATTTGATGGAAAACAATTGATAATTTTGATAACTGGCTGGGGGATAGACAAACTGTCTTGAAAAGAAACTGCCATTTGTCATCCAAAACCTGAGACCAAAACAAACTGCTCAAATAAAGAGCTGCCATTTGTTGTTTGGGCATAAATTGCTAAAGAAAGATTTTGTCTTCAAGGGTGATCTTCAAGTAGATTCTTCCTGGGGAGACAAAGTGCAAAATAAATGCACGCTCGATCTAGGTTCAAAAGCCTAGAGAGATTCAAAAAAATTGTGATTGTCAGGGACCAAAGTTCAATCCAGGAAATAACTGAAGGGAAACGGTCAAGCAAGACTCTATCCAATGAGGAATGAACTCAACTAGAGATTTACCCTTATCCAGAAATGGAAAAGAAAACTAAAGCAACCATCTTCCACGAGGATCAAACTCTGTGGGGAATTTAGAAAGGATGCGCTATTTTTGCTTAGGGCTGATGACTCTACTTGGAGGGAGAAGACAAACCCAGTCACTTGGGATAAACGCAACCAAAGTGAACGAATAAACAAGCACCAGAGAAAATGCAAAATGCACATGCCATGAATCTCTATATGAATGAATGTATGTCATGTTATGCTTATGCTGATAAAATAAAACGAAGAGAAGAAAACTGGAGATGAAATAAACATCTCAACACGGATACTCGGCCAATCTTCATGAGATAGAAACATCATCGGGGATGAATGGGAAGCCACATATGGAATCACAGTCCTGCTTCAAGGCTTCAAACTTCTCTGGGGAAAAGAGAGCACTCCACTTGGGAATATAACATCATGACTTCACTTGGGGGATGTCAAGGTGAATCTGGCTACTCTATTGGGGATGAGAAAGATCTGTTGGGGAAGGATCAAACTCATGATTGGAGAGACATCATGGGGATAAAATAACTATCCACTGCGAACTGAAGTAGTCTGAAAGGAAGTTGTAACTGGAGATGCCAGAGCTAAGGCCTCATAGGGGATAAAATAAATATCCACTTCGTTGGGGAAGCTCGGATCAAAGTCGTAGTTGTAGGTGTCATATTCGAGACTCCATGGGGATGAAATAAACATCCATTTCGCCGGGGAAGATTGAGTTGTAAGATATTCACTAAGGAGTGTAATAACAATCATTTCTCTTGGGAAGGTTGAAGCCAAGGAAATTCACTGGGAATTCTTAGGTCACCAACTGGGGATTTCTTGCATCAATCTTGCCATAACTGCTTGAAGTAGAGATCCATTGGGGGATTGTCATGACCACTTGAAGTAGAGACTTACTGGGGACACGGGTGAAGAATGCTATGAGAACAAAGTAATTTTACATTGATGAACTGCGTGGTAGTCGCCATTTCGAACAACATTTGTTGTGAATGGATAAAATAATTTTCAATTATCAAATGGCCCAGATCACATGGTTTATGAGAATAAGTCATCTCAAGAGGATTTCACAGAAAACTTGGTATCTAAAATGTTCCAATGTTTTCAAACTCTTTGAGAGATTTGTCGAATCTCGACGTAACTGCCCCAGATTGACGGTGTTCTGTATAACCGAGTCTTCAAACTTGCTCCTTAGGGATGGTCAGACTGTAAAAGCAACAACTAGGAGGCAGCTTTCCCCTGATCAGCAGAGTCTTCAGGCAACATGCCCCTAGATATGGTCATCCTCTTGAAATGATGTGTCGTCTTCATCAGAGTCTTAAGTATCAAAAGATTGAGCTCATCACTGATGCTCGTATGCAAGCTTCTATGATATCAAGCAATGTTAGCAAGCAGAAAAAATGTTAATTTTGAAACTGCTAATGCAACAAACATGTTTGTCTTGAAGTTTTTATTGAAAAGATATTGTAATAACTTGTGACCAAATCACTAGTTAGGATATGAAATTAATTAATTTTAAAAATCCCACACAAGTTTTTAGCACAACTCATAGGAGTCAGGAAATGTTATCTCATTGTGAGTGCTTTCGAAATAAACCCTGCTTCTATTAGGTCTTTTGAGGGTTGTATCGTGACTTGGTTCACAGTTCATGAAACAAAGGATATAGGCTCAAAGTTTATTTGTACCCACTCATTCTTCGTGATATTCTCAAATCATATGCTCAGTCAACTCAGACTATACATTCAGGTTCCAAGAGGTTTGGAATTACACTGATGATAGTAATCATGGTTCAGAAGTCAAGGGACTTTTGAAATGGCGATCACTACTTCCTTACCAAAATGTTTGCCATTGAGGATTTTCATGGTGAAAGTTTTAAATACTTTCTCTTTCTGGTTGTCATACAAACCTTTTTTTGTATAAGGCAAAGTCATGAGTTTCCCATCTTTCTTAGCTTTTGCCTTGAAAGGGACTCGGCTCATTCTTGGAGTAAGGAAAGTGATTAACCAGCTTAATGATTACGGTGAACCATCATTGGCATTTGACTTAAAAGACATCTTCGACACTTGCTTGATATGTGCAAAGGAAAATTTGTGAGTGAAAGCTTTATATGAAAGGTGTCTTGCATGAACGTACAACCAAGTTAACTGAGAACTACCCTGCCCAGGTTAAAATTAAGGGTTTTTGATTTGGAAGGAAACTCATACTTCAAGGCTCAAAGGGGTTAAAGAGGGCCTATCTCCCTTATATCTCTGGTGTTTGGGATTTGAAACAATGCCTTACATCATCAGCAAGGATTTATTCAAAAGCATACGACAAGAAATCTTGCATTTTTTATTTCGTCATCCTCCCTCCAATTCTCTGCCTAAGCAAGAGATCGGGTAAAGTTGACATTATAAAACATGAAAAAGCATTTTATGAGTGAATACGAATGGATTTCTTCACGACAAACATATTCATTGCATTAATCATTCAAACACAAACAAGTTCTTACATGCAAATCATGCTTTTACAATCAAAGGAAATAACAACAAATGCAAGCAAACAAATAAACATCCTGATGATCTTGGGAATGAGCTCTCCTCTTGATTTCATCGGCTTGAAAGGACTTTCTTGGGTCTTCATATCTAACAGCATAAAGGCGATCCATTCATAAATGGGCTTCCTCCCTTGAAGGTCAGCACCTCATCGTCGATTATCTCTTGAACTTTTTCTTGGAAAACCTTGCATTTTTCAATCGAATGCCCCACTACTCCATCATGAAATTCACAACTGGTATTTGGATTGTACCAAGGAGGGCGAGATTTCATGGCTCTGGTCTTTCTGAGTGCCATCACCGAGTTTCGGGCAAAATAAAACCACAATTAACTGTAAGTCATCGGGATTGGATCAAACTGGCGAGTCTCTCCTTCTAGACGATTAAGAGGTCTCTGCTGATTCTGGCGCTGATTCTAATAACTCAGATTCTGAACCTGTCGATTTTGACGTTGATACTGAGGAACCAACCTTTGTTGCTGATACAGAAGTCCACGAAATAGTGATTACTGGCACTAGACAGACACTGCATACTGATATTGGTGATAAGGCACCGGAACTGGAGCTTGCAAGATCTTAGGAGAATCCCAAATTACATCAACTTCAACACTCCTTTCCTCTTGGGAATCACTAACAGATTTCTCTTCACTAGCTTGGCTATTCGGGTCGTCTTGGATTCTTCCACTTTTGAATGCCTCCTCGATGTTGACTCCAACTTCCACAACCTTAGAGAACTCTAATGGCACAACGCCTACCATCCTGACATAATAAGAGCCTGACAGGGTTCTTAGAAAAATTTTGGCCAGCTCTTTCTCTTGGAGTGGTGGATGAACTTGGGCTTCCAATTCCTTCCACCGTTGTGCATATTCCTGATGGATTCATTGTCTTTCTGACTCATGCTCATCAACTGATCGTTGTCTGGAGCCATGTCCATATTATAACTGTATTGCTTCACAAAAGCGTCAGCTAGGTCTTGCCAAGACTGAATATGGCTCCTTTCTAGCTTCATATACCACATCAAGGATGCCCCACATAAACTTACTTAAAAGCGATGAATCATCAACTTGTCGTTGTCGATATAAGCGGTCATCTTTCGACATAACATTATCAAATGGTACCTTGGACAGCTAACATCTTTGTATATTTCAAAGACAGACATTTTGAACTTCCGGGGGATAATCACGCGCGGAACCAGACACAAATTATAAGCCTAAGACCAGATGCATTGATTCCTTTCATCATCTTCAATTGTTCCTCGAGATCACAAACTCCTTCCTCGATTTCCACAACTCTAGGATCATTCACCTTTGTCAAAGGGTAGACATTCTGAGGATTTGGTATATACCTCAGAAATCGAGAATCTTTTTCATCAACTTGAGCGACCAGGTTATCTTGCACACGCTGAGGTCGAATAGGAACATCCTCTTGTGGAGCATTGTCGTCATGAGGAAGGTCAAACATCGGGTTAGTCATTACTCTGAAGCTTGACATGAGATCAACATTCTCTGTTCTCTCCATTATCCTTTAGTGACTACTTCAAGCTCGGTACAAATACCAGGAAATCAACTTATTGATACAAGGACAGAAGGCCAAATGAGTTGTTGAAGGAAAAACATGCAAATGATGCAATGCTAATTATGCATGTTGTGCGAAATACAAATGCATTTCAAAGAACTCAAAAGTTATGTTTGCAAACATCATAAAAATGGATAGCACTTTTGACTGACTGAAAAAGTCTCATTTCATTAAAATTTGAAGGATTTGCAAAATGGAGTACAACTTCTATAATCCACGGTAAACCCTATGATGTTTGCAAGATAACTCTAAGTTCCTTGAAAAAGGTTGGAAAAAAAGGTGCATGAATGCATGGATGGATGCAATGCACAAACACACGTATACACATATACATGTATTCACATATATACATGCAAACAAACAAGGGCCTAGGTTTGAGGGTCACGATCATGGAGCCAGGGTCTACCCATCCCAAAAGGTGTGTACTATGGGTTTATGATCTGCGGAACAGGGTTCTAAAGAGTTCCCAGAGTCATTGATAAATCTTTCGGATATTATCGGCCTACACGACTACTCGCGCGGGTTAATAATATTCTCAAGATAAACTCGTCTGAGTGTAGTATCACATGACAACCATCATAGGTCTACACCTGGATGATCACTGCACTACGTCCTGAAAAGGCCAAGTGGGGTAAAAGGGTAACTAAAGGTCCTCAGTATCACGGACTCCCAGGTCGGAAAAAGTGATATCAATATGACTACTCACATCAAACATCAATAGTCCCAAAGGGGCCTCAACTGAGCATGGTCATCATATGCCAAACATGTTAGGACTACTCCCAACAGCCGACTATTGATTACACCACAATCCTATCATATATGTGCTCTCAAGTCTGGGTAAGGACTTATCTCACCACTAAAATGTAACAACCCTGCGAAACAGAAAAACCCAAGCAGACAGATATATGTAAATATACAAGTATACAAATATACAACAAATACAAGTATACAAACAAATAACACATAAAACAAGATAGGTGTAGCCCTCTTAGGGGAAGAATTCCCCAGTGAAGTCGCCATTTCTGTAGCGGTGAAAATCAGATATCAAGCTATTGAATTCACTTGAATCGCAAATCATAATTCACCATCGATCTTTAATTTATCCAAGGGAAGGGAAAAAGAACGAATAACCCATGAGTATGCAATGCAATGCAAAGCAAGAGAGAATCTAAGGTTCGGGGGTTGGTTATACAAAGGGAAGGTGCTAGCACCCTAAGTATCTGAAGTACTCTACAGGAACCTCTTGTTTTATTGTGTTATTTGTTATCTGTTTGCTAAGGGTGAAAAGAAAAAACCTAGGGGTATATACACTAAGTGTGCTCGCCAAGACATCGCGTCTTGTGCCTACGTATCCTGACAGTAATGGAATAAGAGCATTCGTAGTTCCCCTCAATAAGGGTGAACAGGTGTAAAAAGAAAAGGCTGCTCGCCAAGGATTGACCTTGTGCCTACGTATTCTCAAAAGAAACTTTGAGAAATTAGAGCGTCTGTAGTTCGAACTACGGGTAAAAGCTATGTTTGTTGATTGGTTTCAGGAGAAGAGACAAGTCGTCATCTTAAGTAGAATACTCGACTGAACCACCACAAACATGCGGAAGATGGATCTTTGCTTCGCATTAAGAGAAGGGCTCTGACTCGGATATCGGATCGACGAGTATGCCACATACCTCTCTCAAGCAGAAAAGAATCTACATCTTTCTCAACTATGTCATGGGGTAGGAGAATTACATCTCAACTAGGGATGACTTATGTCTAATCTCTCTTGGGAGATGGGGAGACTAACTGTAAGTTTGTCTAAATTAACATCCTAAGGAAAACTATCCTAAGGGAAACTACCTAAGAGGTATTTGTCTAAAGTCAAGAATCTAAGTATGTACATCCTAGAGGGAATCAACCTAAAGGGGAAACAAGGATCACACAATGGATGAGAAGATGCAAGTGAACAAAGATGCAGTGCATATGACTGTAAAGTCAACAACAAGTTCTTCCCTTGGACACAAACAAAATAGGCGTCATGAAAATAAATTCACAAAGAGCAATTAGCAAAATAAGATCGTGAACAAATAACAGTGTATGTACAAGACATGAATCAAGGTGTGTAATCAGCTCACAAGACAAAGTATCATGAGTAAACATTATCAATTAATCAGGACAAAATATCAAGAATTAATCGAGGAAAATTTTCCCCAAAACAAAGAAGCAAATAATCATCAAAAATAAAATCGGGCCAAAAAGGAATCATAAATTAATTTACATATAATTATTCAATAAGGTTAATTAATAGTTTAATTGATCCATATTAAATAAAAATATTTAAATTAATTAATAACTAGAAAAATATTTATTACATTTTCTTAAAATAATATCCAAAAAACTAATCAAGACTAGAAATGAAATTACTAATAGTAAATAATTAAAATGGTTTTTTTTTGGTATTTTTTAAAATATGCATATAAAGGAAACATTAAAAAAAAGAATTAAAATATATTAAAAAGAAGCGTGAAAAGTGGAGCGCATGGGGTGCAAAACTTACAATTAAATAGGCCCAGCGGCCTATTATTCACAACAATATACAAGATAACACAAGTAGAGTCCAAAAAATTTACCAGCATCATCCAAGCACAGCCAAGAAACTACCTCAAGTGTATTTCCTCTCTGACTTCGTGCAACGCCGTCATGAGTTGCGACTTCCTCTTCTTCTTCCTTGCTTGCGACTCTTTCTCTCTTGCTCTGTTCTGGATCTCACACTGCGACGCGGCGGCTGGTGTTGTTTGTTGTTGTAGCTGTGGCGGAAGTTGTTGTGCTATGCGAGTTGTGTGTGTCCAAGTATGAAGCTCCCTTAAGCTCGCTCGCAGCTCAAATATTAACATGGTTACCGCCTCCTATGCTAGCAATATTACTTGCAGAAAGGTAAGATCCAACGCCATCTTCTAAAAGTTTCCGAGGATCAATTTCTAAGAGAGGTAGATGAACGGCTTAATGCCAGGAACTATAGTGCTGCAGCCTGCAGGCTTGAAGAGAAATGAGAGCATAGGTCGGAACAGGTGATGAGGCCGTGTGAAATGAGTGGACGGAAGGAAGTGTTGTTAAGGTGGAGGAGAAAGAGATGCATGTTTGCATACAGTTTCGTGTTGTTTGTGGTGGAGCGGTTTCCGTCGTGAGGTTTCCGGTGCGAGTGCGTCGGTTTTAATGGCGAAGTATGAGGTCGGAAATAGGATGATGAAACAGGTTCATGTTGTGTGGTTGATGGAGAAGCATATGGTTTCATTTTATGCATGACTCCATGAAGAAGGTGGACGTGGGGTCCGTGTGTTTGTTTACATTAAGAAGGTGGAAGACAAAGATGGTAATGAGTTTGGAAGAGGTGTTTTGTGTGAAAGGTTTATGGTTATGAAGCTAAAACGGAAATGGTGGTGGATGAAGCAAGGTTGGATTTCGCGGCGGTGTTGTTGCGTTTCGTATGATAAGTTGAGGTGTTTATGGCATAGCCGATGGTTCACAGAATGGAGGAAATGAGGTGTATACTTTATGTGGTGAGTGTTTAGAAAAGAAGAAAAGGGTGTGAGATTGATGGAGTCATGGTTTTAAATTGCGGTTGCGGCTGTGGATGCGGTTGCAGTCACTGTGGTTGCGGCGATTGCGGCTGTTGTGATGCGGATTGCGGTCGTTGCGGCGTGAATTTATTTTTTATCAACATAAAATAATATACTTTATTATAGGTATTAGGTTACACATGTCATCTATTGTTGCGGACTGATGCGGTCCGATGCGGGCTAATGCGGTCATTGTGGTGTTATGATGCGGCCGATGTGGCATTATGATGCGGTTTTTAGTGTGATTTACAATCACACCGCAATTGCGGCCTGATGCGGATGCAGACACTACCGCAACCGCAATATTACGGCCGCATCAGGTGATGCGGTCCGCAATTTAAAACCATGGATGGAGTTATGTTGTTATGGTTGTTTAATGGTTGGCTCTGCGAGAGCTAAGAAGCTGAAGAAGATGATTAAGGGTGGCGTGATTCACAGTGGCAAGGTAAGAAAAGAGACGTGTGTTTGATGATGAGAAGTGTGGTTTGTGTAATATTTGGACACAAAATGTTGTGTTGTGAAAGGAGTTGTATTATGGTGATGGAAAGTTTGAGAGATTTGTATTTTGCTTTTTATTATATGAAGTGGGGATGAATGGTTTTCATGAAGTTGAAAAATGGTTTATGGGATATATGCCCCGTGTGATGAAGTGTGGAAAAGCTGGGAGGAGAAAAATAATAATGGAATGAATTATCTTGCTTTCTTTGTGCGCAGGATATGTCTAACAACCTGTGAATAGTAAGTCTTTTTCATGGTTTTGTGAGAGGGACAAATGCACAACGCATGGGAGAAAGAGTAATATGTGTTTGTCTTTTCTTTTCTCTGTATAGCATGCATGCCAATTATTTTCACCAAATGAAATAAGAAATAACTAACCTTTTTCAAACTTAACTTACAAGTTTTGCTAAAAATAAATAAAGTCAAAAATTAAATATTAAAAAACAAAAAAAAAACAAAATAAGTTTAAAATAAAAATAAACTAATCCAATAACTTAAAAAATAAAATTCTGATTAAATAAAAAAATATATATATTTAACTAAAATCAAAATAAAATTGGTTAAAAAGAATAAAATCGGACCGAAATCGAAATGCTCAGAAAAATAAAACGAACACGCCAAAATGATCAGCGCAAAATATACGTATTGGAAAAATACAGCGTTTGGCCAAATTTCAAAAATAAATTTTACTCGCTGAAAGTGGTCGAAAAATTTAAATGAGCACGTCAGGTTAAACTACGCGAAACGTAGATTAATACGACTGGCGTCTGCAGGCTCAATTTTAAAACTCTCTATCTACTATTTTTTGCACTGTTGACTTTTAATTGACCGATTCGGCTGCAAATTCCAACAAATTTATTTTGGCTGATAAATTGAGTATCATGCGAAATGAAATGCGTGATATGCTATGCAGACGATGTAAAACGAAAAATGCAGAATCTTAGGGTCAAAAATTAGGGTGTGACAATAACTATTGGAGGGATAATGATATTGTACATGTGCCTATTCTGAGGGTGAGCCCTCATCATGCTACGCAAAGTTAGCGCCTATGCGACACCTCACAAGGAAGGGACCTTTGTGTCGTCTTTATTTGTGACTCTCACAAATATATCAATACAAGAAGAAAGAAAATAAATTACAAGAAATAAAAGAGATGTTGATAAATATATTGCACTAGAATTTATAGCACTTCGACATAAATCACTTGACCTTTGTCCTTTCCTCAAGAATTTCTTCCTGAGAGTTCCACTATAAAATATCTTAACCTTTTATGGATATGCCAATGAACCTTATTGCAAATACAATACATTTTACACATGATTATCCTCTAGACTAAACAAGATATTTTACGGCTAAACTCACAAACAAAATAGAGATTTTATCGGCTAATCTCCCGAACCAAATAGAGATTTTATACAGACAATCTCAAAAACCAAAGATATTAAACAAGAGTATCTCACCCTTGATGAAAAACAATTCAGCATGAACACCCGTACAACTAGACATCTCTAAAAAGTATTTTTCACTCACAAGGCACTAAGGAAACTTTTAGTGAAAGAATATAAAAGTAGAGAAGTGAGAAAATTAGAAAAAGATAGTAGAAATCCAAATTCTGGTGTGTTCTGAAATAAGGAGAAGCTTCCTTTATACCAAAAAAATATAGCTCAAAAAGGAAAATGATCCATGTATTTTTAATGCTCATAATCAATTATGCATATCACATAATCGATTATGTAGTTCATATATGCAAGGTTTTCAAACGACACTATCACTAATCAATTATAAGCCCTAATAATAGATTATGAGGCATTATAAAAGAGACAGTCAATTAACCCTAATGTTCTAATCGATTATCTAGTGTAAACTACACTAATAAATGATTATTCAAGATAGTAACCAACTACTACTTGCATAAAACATTTTATGGTGATTTTATAAAATCAAATATGTGTCTAAAACTTTGTGTGTGTGTGTGTGTGTGTGTGTGTAAAAGTTGTCATAGTATCTCATGAGATACTCTTATACTTTTACAAGACATTGATCGCTCAGACATATGACCACGCGAGCTCTCACACTTCCTCTATTTCACAGCCTTGAAGCTTCAATATTCTTTGCTAGATTCACCATGGACTCAGCACTTCATATAGGACTTGACTTCTTCTATCTGATGAGGCATAATTTGGATTCTTTGATAGATCCCATCACCAGAGATTGCTCGATCATAGATCTTTAATGACTTCATTGAATGCTGCTTAACATTAGGTGTTGTCAGTATCAAAACTGCCAAGGATCATTTGCTACTAACATCATTTACATATGATGATATTTGCAAGAACATAGATTCACATTCTCTCCCTTTTTTATGATAAAAATGTATCTCTCATGGACATAGACAAACAAGACAACAATGGTATCATATTCGACTAGTTAAACTCCATGTGACAAATATAGAGAGTGTACCCTACTTCCCCGAAGAGTGTACCTCTCCCCCTGTGGCATTATCAAAAAATTGGAAAATAAACACAAGGGAATACATATACCATGTATACAAAATAGACAAAGGGAATATGAAGAAAGATAAGAATCATTTAGGAAACATTAATCCATGCATGATTGATTAAATGTTCCTAACTTAGTTCTTATGAAAAAGAAATTTTCATTAGGGAGAGGTTTGGTAAAAATATCTGCGAGTTGATTAAATTAATATAGATGCTTAATCATGTATTCCCCTTTTACAACATGACCTCTAATAAAATTATACCTAACCTCAATGTGTTTAGTAAGATAGTGAAGTACCAAATTTTTTGTGAGATTAATGGCGCTAGTGTTGTCGGATTTTATCAGGATAACACCAGTACTAACTCTGTAATCACTTATCTGGTGTTTCATCCAGATAATTTGTGTGCAACAACTACCTACAACAATTTATTTTGCCTTAGTTGTGGATAACACTATATTTTATTGTTTCTTACTATGCTAGGAGACAATAAAGTTACCAAATAAGTGACACATACCACTGATACTCTTCCGATCTAATTTGTACCCAGCAAAATCAGAGTCAATGTACCCAACTAAGGCACAATTTATCCCTTTTGGGTACCATAAACACATTAGTGGTGTGCCAATGAGATATCTCATAATGGATTTTATAGTAGATAAATGTGATTCTTTCGAGGATGAATGAAAATGTGCACATTGACACATAATAAACATAGTATTAGGACGAGATGTAGTGAGATAAAAGAGATAATTGATAATACCTTGGCACTTACTTTCTTAACCTAGATTTCCACCTTCATCTTTGTCCAAACTGTAGGAAGTACCCATTGGAGTGGATATAGCCTTAACTTTTTCCATGCCAAATCTTTTGGGTAATTATTTGTAATACTTTCCTTGATTAATAAAGGTACCTTCTTTGCACTAATGAATTTGAAGGTCGATGAAGTATCTAAGCTCCCCCATCATTTACATGTCGAACTTGTTCTGTATCATCTCAGAAAATTCCTTGAACACGGATTTGTTAGTAGCACCGAATATGATATCATCTACATAAATTTGAACGAACAATATGTCATGCTTAGATTGTTTGATAAAAGGGTTTTGTCAACTTTTCCTCTTTGAAAATTATTTTTAAGTAGAAACTTGCTTAGACAATCATACCAAGCTCTAAGAGCTTGTTTCAGCAACGCGTTTTCAACTTCAAGACATAATCAGGAAAGGAAGGGTTTAAAAAATCTGAAGGTTGTTCAACAAACACTTCCACTTGGAGGTAACTGTTCAAGAACACAATATTTAAATCCATTTGGTAATGTCTAAAATCCATGATATAAAAAAGGCTAAAAACATCCTTATGACCTCTAATCGAGATACAAAAGCATATATTTCATAGAAATTTATGCCCTTTTGTTGATTGTATCCATTCCCTACAAGTCTTTCTTTATTTCTAAAAAAAATTCCATCTTCATCAAGCTTGTTGTGAAAGACCTAACAGGTCCCAATAACTTGATTAACTGGAATCTTTGGGAACAAGTTCCCAGACATTGTTTCTTTCTAACTGATTTAACTTTTCTTGCATAGCAAGAGACCAAATGTACATCAATGAGGGTTTTCTCAACTTCCTTTAGCTCAATTTGGGAAACAAAGGTCATATAAATACTTACCTTGGTAAAAGAGTGTTGAGATGTAACTCCTTTAAAAATATCTCAAATAACATTTTGAATCGGATGGTCCTTAGTGGTCCTTTATTCTTTCGGTAGACTTTGATTTTCCAAGTTAGCTTCTTCAGCTTGAGTCTCTCCATTTAGAATTTGATCTTCTTCTTGACCTTGATCTTGATAGTTATCTCCCAAGGATGTTTAGTCATGAACAAATGTTAGGCTCTGATGCCGCTTGCTAAATAAATGACTCCAAACACAAGAGAGGGGGGGGGGGGGATGAATTGTGTAGTGCAAAAATCGTGGTTAATTTGAACTTTTATACTTTGAAAATGATTTATGTTAGTGTTAAGATAAAAGCAGCAAAAACTAAGAGAGAATGAAATAGAGAGGAAAGAAAATAAATTATCAGAAGTAAAAGAGATAAAGATAGAGAGATTGCACAAGAATTTATAGAGGTTCGACCTAAACCACTTGGCCTATGGTATCTCCTAAAGAAGTTATTCATTAAGGTTCCATTATAAAATATCTTGAAATTTTATGGATATGCTCACAAATCAAACAAAGATTTTATATAGAAAATCTCAATAACCAAATATATCAAATAATAGTATCACACTCTTGATAAAAAACAATTCAACATGAACACCAATACAATTAAACACATTTCAAAAGTATTTTTCACTCACAAGACACTAAGATAACTTTTAGTGATAGAATATAAAAGGAGAGAAGAGGAAAAATTAGAAAAGGATAGTAGAAATCCGAATTCTAGTGTGTTTTGAAATGAGGAGAAACCTCTTTTATATAGGAAAAACTATATTTCAAAAAGGAAAATGATGCGTGCGCTTTTTAATGCTCATAATTAATTATGCATATCACAAAATCGATTATATAATTCAAATATGAAAGCTTTTTAAGTGGTGCCTTCACTAACCAATTATAAGCCTTAATAATCAATTATGAGGCATTACAAAAGATATAACCGATTAACTCTAATGTGCTAGTATATTATCTAGTGTAAAGTACACTCGTAAAGGATTATTCAATCTAGTAACGAACTAGCTACTCGCGTAAAACATTTTCTAGTGATTATAAAGTTAGAGAGACTTATAAAACATATTTGTGTGTATGTGATAGTTTCCTTAGTATCTCATGAGATAAGATTATACTTTTATAAGACATTGATCATTCAGACACGGGACTAGGCAAACTTTCACACTTCCTCTCTTTCACAAACTTGAAGCTTCAAGATCCCTTGCTAGATTCACCATGTATTTAGCACTTCATTTGGGATTTAACTTCTTCTATCTGATGAGGCATGATATGACTTCTTTGGTAGATTCCATCACCATAGGTTGCTTAATCTTAGATCTTTAATGACTCCACCGAACATTGTTTCACATTAGGTGTTGTTAGCATCAAAACTACCAAGGATCATATACTAATAAGTGTTGGACATGTGACTTCAAGCATAATAGGGGGTAAGTTATGGTATTCAAAATTCGTGATTAATTTTAAGATTTTGGTACTAAATAAATGAATCATGTTAGTATTTTTTAAGATCGGAGTAAATTGAACAATGGAAAAAAGAAATAATAGTTAAATAAATTGCAAAAATTAAAAGTTAAGAGTTTAGAGAGATGGTACCAGTGATTTATTCAGGTTCGGCTGAACGTTGGCCTATTCATGTCCCCAAGAGATTGTCTTGATATTAGGAATATAAACTTGAGCTTTTATAGATTATGCCCACAAACCTTACTATAATATGATCTTGAGATTTTACAAAGGCTTAGCCCTAACAAAAATGAAATCTTTTATCCAGACTGAGATAACAAACCAATTGATGATTTTCCAAGCTACTCTCACTAACCAACCATAACTTTTTTCTAAGACTTCTAGAACCATACAGAGATAGAAGCCAAGGGTCAGACAATCAAATGCATAAAACTAATACTCACTACTAACATCTCAAGAGCCAAACTCAATTTCCCAAGAGTCTCAAACTCTTGAGATTTATAACAACACAATGACACCACCACAATTTCTTCCTCGCAAATAGATTTTCACTCAAAAACACTAAATAAATTTAAGTGAAAGAAATATATTTAGAGAGAGAACAAGAATACTGTGTTTTAGCATAGAACAGTTAAAAGACTAAGTTGTGGCTTTGGACAGTCAAAATTTGGTGTGGATTATGGTGCGGATCCTCTAGGAGGGGACAAATTTTGGCAGTATACTAAATCTTTTGGTCAGGATTCTGTCCGACCAAGATCTGTTGAAACTAGAATTAAAAAAGCTTCACATCCTCCAAACTTTTATCCAGAAAATATTTTGCGATCAACACTTGTTAATACTAGTAGCCAGCCTGATTTATCATATATATTGGATGTGGATCCCAACAAAAACTATTATGTTTGGTTACATTTTACTAAGAATGATAATTCAGTGTCTTCCAAAGGTCAAAGGGTCTTTGAAATTATGATTAATGGTGAAGTTGCCTTTAAAAGTGTTGACATTCTGAAATGGAGTGGGGATCGATATATTTCCCTTGTGCTTAATAAAACTGTTATTGTTAACGAGAGATCTTTAACAATAACTTTGTGGCCAAAAGAAGGTAGCCTTGCCATAATCACTGCCATTGAGATATTGGAGGTTATATTGCCTAAGTCAAAAACTTTATCAGATGAAGGTTCGAATGCCGACCCTACTTTTGTTCATTTTTCTCAACATAAATTCTTTTTGCCTAGGTACAACATGAATTTTCATCCTAACGACATGTGTTATTGAACACCCACCCCCTACTCCAGGGACGGTTTTCTGCGTAACTTTGTAGTGAATATAGTCACAATCAGTCCCTTTAGTATTCTCAATTTTATGAATGATTTTGTTGTAGTAAATTTAGGCACAATATTAGGTCTCAGGATTATTTAAACAAACTATGATCACCTCTAGAATACTCCCAACAGTTTTATTATTTTTGTGTGCAAGTATATTCATTAATATTTTGGATGTTTTCCGGCTAAATATAGTTTATTCATTAGTATTTCCCTTGCCATGGATGCTAGCAGTAAGTATTATTAGTTTTACGCATTTGATTGTCTCATCTATTCTTGCAGAGAGTTGCGAAATAATCAATTTATAAACATATCAGGCAGTACTAATCTTCCTCCAAATGTTACACTTGTGAGGCTCTCTAAACTTTCTGTGGAGGTCATGCCGAAATCATAGTAGTAAAGAGTAGAAACTTTCACTTTTTTTTAGTCTAGTTGTTAGGCATATTCCAAAGATCAGTATCATTTTTGAAAAAGTTGTGCCTTAGGATTTGTAATAAAAACAACACTGATTTCAAAGAGTTAGGCCTGAAAGAGGTGAGGTTTGGCAAAGTATTGTTTCCACCAGAAATTATACTCGGAATTTTTCGAATCTTCGTTCCTTAATAAAAGTTTGTGTTGGATATTGAGAGTGTGCTCCTCTCAAAGTCTCAGGTTCGAATCCTACTAAGTGCAATTAATCCTTGTGTTGGGGCAATCCATACGTAGTTTTGGTCTGGCTTTAAACGGGACCCCTGCTAGTGGACGGTGAGATTGGTCCCCTTGGATTAATCGGTCGCAAGACTGGATATTAAGATTTCAAAAAAAAAAAAACAAAAGTTTGTTTACTACTCGAGTCCAAATGCATGGTTAAACCCCATAATATTTATTATAAATCAAATTAAAAATTATATTATTTTAAACATAATGCAATTTTATGTACTATATTATCTTTTTATAAATACTATAATGTGTTTTTAAATACAACACATATCTAAATTGTATAAAAGAATACTCGAATATTTAACCTAATAGAAACTAATAGAATATAAGGAAAGAGTGTTGATTATATTAATGTATAAATATACTACAAGGAAGGAGTGTAGATTATATTAATGTATAAAATTTAAAAGAAAAAAAAATGAATAAAATAGAGATAAAATTTAGTGAGGTGAGAAAAATCAATATGTTATTTGTAGTAAAACAATATAAGTATTAATATTTTTTTTTAATTTATAGCTATGTGTGCCTAAAGGGCTACCTACGGCCCAGACAGGCTAGCCCTAATGGGTAGTGGACTTTTTAGGACCGGGGTAAAAATAGCCCTAAAAAATATGGGCTATAATTTTAAGGCACAAGCCCTATGATTTTTCGGGCCTAGCGGGCCGGCGCATATGGGCTAGCCTATTTTGACAACTCTAGGCATTTTCCCTTGATTCTCAGCTAACTCTACATAGTGTGATCAATCTTCAAAATTTAATTTGGTTTATCTAATTAATAGGATTTAATAATGATAATAATATAATGTGTTTATTATTGTTCCTTGTGCTGAGTGGTTATGACATTAGTTTTCCTTTATTTTGTTTTGAAAATTTTAAATATGACATGTGTGTCGTGTCGTTCTCTATTATCTCTTTATGTACCTTATTTTCTCATCTCACTCCCTCGTATGTAAAATGAGTATTCTTGATGTAATGTAAGGTAATAAAGAAAAAAAGAAGACAATATCAAAGGAGGACGAGGTCTAGCTTGGAGAAGCATAAATTGTTATTAAGTTTAACTTAGGTTCTCTCATTGGCTAGAGAAAACAATTGCGTGAGGGCTCATAATTGTGTCATTTTATATGTATGTTGATGCATGTAAATGTACGTTGATGCATGCGAGAGGCGATTTATATGATAAATAAGCTTATGAGATCAAACTAATTACAAAATTCCTCAAAATGAATATTAAGTTTATGTTTTTCAAATTTTAGCATTCATCAAGACTAGTATCAAATAATGTAGGTGTTAGGTGCTAATTTTACCTAAAAATGACATATCTTTCTTTGCACTTTTTCTTCTCTTTTCTCATGTTTTCATTAGTTTTACTAATGATTGTTGTTGTTCTTCTAACCTTGAGAATATACCTTTGGTGCTTCTAATGTGTGTGTTATTATGCAGGAAAAGGCACTAAATGATCAAAATTGTAAGACAGGAGAAAGTGGTGCAAGCTGTCAAAGAGCGGAGGAAAACAACAGTAAGTTCGCTTTGCGAACTCTGGCGAATTGCCAGCGAAGGTTCGCTTTGCGAACTCTGGCGAGGTCTCCAGCGAATGGTCCCAGAATTTGGCAGAGGCAAAAGGCAGTAAAGTTCGCTTTGCAAACAGGAAAGCGAGTGTTCTCTTTGCGAGAGATCCTTCGCATTGCGAACTCACGAGACTTTCTGGGGCGGTTTAACAATTCAGAGGCACCTAAGGTGCCTAAATTTAACATTCACTGTGCGAATGAAGAGGTTCGCTTAGCGAACATGAAAATTCCTGATGTACTATATAAGTAACTTTTTCAGCTTTATTAGGTTAGTATCTAGAAAATATCATAGAGAAATATTATAACTTGTAATTTGAAGGTCAGAATTTATATCTCTTCATTTCAAGGGAGAAAAGGTAGGATCTTTGATCTCTTGTTGGGAAGGGATGTAATCTTTTGATACCTATTGTATTTCTTCTAATCTATGTTTGTGAACTAGTTTGGATTTTCTATTTTTGGTTGTCTTGGATTGTTTATTTGTTGGTCTTGACAAAACCTATTTCAAATCTTCGATCTTAGATGTTCATTTATCATTGAGCAAGCTTTTGACAATATTTTGTGATTTGATATTCATTTGCATCTCAGCTTTTTAGCATTGTGTTGATTGTTAGTTTGAATAGCTTCTAATAATTAATGCAATAAGAGACCGCGATAGCGCTTGACAAAAGATATCGTGAGGGTGCGTGAGAATATTGATGAAAAACGACATTCACATTCATTTGGAAAATTAGTTGAATGCATGTAAAAAAAGGGTTAAACGTGTGTACGTATTTTGATCATTGGCTTTGTATATGAATTACTCGATGGTTTAATATTGATGTTATAGTAATATATGTTGGGTTTTGATTCCAGAGATGGATTAGGCTTATAATTCATGTAGGCTTTAAATGCTTTGTATTGATTGGTGATGTGCGAGAGCAATTATTGATCAGTATAAAATCATTCACATATGCGGGGACCGAGAGGATATGTATGTGTGAGTGATACATGATGATATTATACGGATATTTAATTTATGTATGAAATTGGTCCGAAGAATGCACGTGTTATCAATTTATGAGATCCAATTCCAACAAGGCTCCGTTTATAATTCCGTCTTTATTTTATATTTTTCGTCTTTACATTTTCCGCATTTGCTTTTGGTTCCGCTTTAAACCAAAACTTTTGAATCATAAGTTTAGAAATGTAGATACCGTCGAATGGCATTATTTTCCTCGCACTGATCCCTGTGGAGACGATAAAACTGGGTAACTTATATATTTTTGCTTGCTGCTATTCTAGCTTCAACAAAATGGCGTCGTTGCCGGGGATCGGTGTTTAGATATTGAATCGCATTGCGATAGTTTCTATATGTTTGAGCTTTGTACATTTGTGTATATTATATGTATTTGTTTTCTTTTATCTTTTCTCTAGTGTGATCATGAATGATGAGAACTCCTTCTGGATTGGTTGTTATTTGTATAAAAGTATTCAATAAAGCTTCGACCGAGTCTGGTAGGTGAGATTTGAATGTATGCGAGGTAAATTGTACCGCTTCATAGAATGTTAGAATGACTTAAGAATTTTGTGCTTTGTGCAAATGTGTATTCTTGTTTCATTTTGCAACTTGTTTGAATGCTTGTTTCACTTAGGTCCAAAAGCCACAACTTGTGAGGAAACCTCCATTGTTTACTATATGCTAGGATGACTGATAACTTTGTTTAATTCTTTTGATTCATGCTTTATCTTTTGATTATTGTAATTTTGTGGAAAAATTTGAAATGATCAAGGCATTTGTTTATATTGAGCACAACCGTATCCAAAAGTACCTTACCCGTGAGTAGTGAGAATTTGTTAACCCCTTTGAGCCTAAACAGTTTAGATCTCATTTTAGTGATGAACTTGTTTATGTATATAATTTGAAAGTTTAGTTCATCATTGAATTTTGTGAGGTTCTAAAAACTTTCTTCTTGAACTTTTGAACATTGTTTTAATTTGATTTCCTTGCCTTAAAAAGCAAGGAGCATTCACTTGAGGTTTGGTTGAATTCAAGTTGGGGAGAATTAAAAAGTATAATGGTAGGTTGCTAAAACTTTTGAAAAAGTTCAAGCAAGCATGAAATGAAAAAGTGTGAATATGAATGTGAAAAACAAAATAAAAAGAATGCTTGTTTGAATAAGAAAAAAATAGAGAATGAAATAATTGTGCATAAGGAAGTTTGAGAAGTTTTGCGATAAAGGAAGAAAATGGTGAATGAAGTTGCGATGTGTAAATACCATGTATAGTGAATGTTTCTTTTTGCATCGGCAATTTCGATTCCATGGCCTTTAGAAATGTCCCTTTGTTGTGAACCCGACCAAGTTACAACCTTTAAAGCCCTTAGTGATCTTTTTGCTTCCATATTTTCATTTTTGATTATTAGATGTTGTATGAATTGGATTGCTATTAGCATTGTTTGTCGGGTGAGTGAAATTTCCCCGCGGTTGCAAACGCATCAATTTCTTCATTCTTATTTTGAAGAGGAGTGTTAGAGTGACTCAAGTATGAAAACTTAGTTGTTCTTTGATCCATTATGATATTTGTTTAAGAACTTAATTCTTTGTCATTGTTCGATTCTATTGAGTGGTGAACGTTGCTTATGCGCATTTTCATCTTTTCTTGGTTGAATCTTATGCTTGAGCAAATCCTCTTGTTTTAATGAGGGGCATACTTTGCTTGAGGACAAGCAAAAATCTAGTTGGGGAGAGTTGTTAGGTGCTAATTTTACCTAAAAATGACATATCTTTCTTTTCACTTTTTCTTCTATTTTCTCATGTTTTCATTAGTTTTACTAATGATTGTTGTTGTTCTTCTAACCTTGAGAATATACCTTTGGTGCTTGTAATGTGTGTGTTATTGTACAGGAAAAGACACTAAATGATCAAAGTTGCAAGACACCAGAAAGTGGTGCAAACTGCCAAAGAGCAGAGGAAAACATCAGTAAGTTCGCTTTGCGAACTCTGGCGAATTGCCAGCGAAGGTTCGCTTTACGAACTCTTGCTAGGTCTCCAGCGAATGGTCCCAGAGTTTGGCAGGGGCAAAAGGCAGTAAAGTTCGCTTTGCGAACGAGAAAGCAAGTGTTTGCTTTGCGAGTGATCCTTCGCATTGCGAACTCACGAGATTTTCTAGGGCGATTTAACTATTCGGAGGCACCTAAGGTGCCTAAATTTGACATTCAAGGTGCGAATGAAGAGGTTCGCATAGCGAACATGAAAATTCCTGATGTACTATATAAGTATCTTTTGCAGCTTTTTTAGGTTAGTATCTAGAAAATATCATAGAGAAATATTATAACTTGTAATTTGAAGATCAGAATTTATATCTCTTCATTTCAAGGGAGAAAAGGTAGGATCTTTGATCTCTTGTTGGGAAGGGAAGTAATCTTTTGATACCTATTGTATTTCTTCTAAGCTATGTTTGTGAACTAGTTTGGATTCTATACTTTTGGTTGTCTTGGGTTGTTTATTTGTTGGTCTTCACAAAACCTATTTCAAATCTTCGATCTTAGATGTTCATTTATCATTGAGCAAGCTTTTGACAATGTTTTGTGATTTGATATTCATTTGCATCTCAGCTTTTTAGCATTGTGTTGATTGTTAGATTGAATAGCTTCTAATAATTAATGCAATAAGAGACCGCGATAGCGCTTGACAAACGATATCGTGAGGGTGCGTGATAATATTGATGAAAAACGACATTCAGATTCATTTGGAAAATTAGTTGAATGCATGTAAAAATGGGTTAAACGTGTGTACGTATTTTGATCATTGGCTTTGTATATGAATTACTCATTGGTTTGATATTGATGTTATGGTAATATCTGTTGGGTTTTGATTCCAGAGATGGATTAGGCTTAACATTCATGTAGGCTTTAAATGCTTTGTATTGATTGGTGATGTGCGAGAGCAATTATTGATCAGTATAAAATCATCACATATGCGGGGACCGAGAGGATATGTATGTGTGAGTGATACATGATAATATTATGCGAATGTTTGATTTATGTATGAAATTGGTCAGAAGAATGCATGTGTTATCAATTAATGAGATCCAATTCCAAAAAAGCTCCGTTTATAATTCCGTCTTTATTTTATATTTTTCGTCTTTACATTTTCCGCATTTGCTTTTGGTTCCGCTTTAAACCAAAACTTTTGAATCATAAGTTTAGAAATGTAGATACCGTCGAATGGGATTATTTCCCTCGCACTGATCCCTGTGGAGACGATAAAACTGGGTAACTTATATATTTTTGCTTGATGTTATTCTAGCTTCAACAAAATGGCGTCGTTGCCGGGGATCGGTGTTTAGATAATAAATTGCATTGCGATAGTTTCTATATGTTAGAGCTTTGTACATTTGTTTATATTATATGTATTTGTTTTCTTTTATGTTTTCTCTAGTGTGATAAGGAATGATGAGAACTCCTTCTGGATTAGTTGCTATTTGTATAAAAGTATTCAATGAAGCTTCGACCGAGTCTGGTTGGTGAGATTTGAATGTATACGAGGTAAATTGTACTGCTTTATAGAATGTTAGAATGATTTAAGAATTTTGTGCTTTGTGTAAATGTGTATTCTTGTTTCATTTTGCAACTTGTTTGAATGCTTGTTTCACTTAGGTCCAAAGCCACAAATTGTGAGGAAACCTCCATTGTTTACTATATGCTTGGATGACTGATAACTTTGTTTAACTCGTTTGATTCATGCTTTATCTTTTGATTATTGTAATTTTGTGGAAGCATTAGAAATGATCAAGGCATTTGTTTATATTGAGCACAACGGTATCCAAAAGTACCTTACCCGTGAGTAGTGAGAATTCGTTAACCCCTTTGAGCCTAAACAGTTTAGATCTCATTTTAGTGATGAACTTGTTTATGTATATAATTTGAAAGTTTAGTTCATCATTGAATTTTGTGAGGTTCTAAAAACTTTCTTCTTGAACTTTTGAACATTGTTTTAATTTGATTTCCTTGCCTTAAAAAGCAAGGAGCATTCACTTGAGGTTTGGTTGAATTCAAGTTGGGGAGAATGAAAAAGAATAATGGTAGGTTGCTAAAAATTTTGAAAAAGTTCAAGCAAGCATGAAATGAAAAAGTGTGAATATGAATGTGAAAAACAAAAGAAAAAGAATGCTTGTTTGAATAAGAAAAAAATAGAGAATGAAATAATTGTGCATAAGGAAGTTTGAGAAGGTTTGTGATAAAGGAAGAAAATGGTGAATGAAGTTGTGATGTGTAAATACCATGTATAGTGAATGTTTCTTTTTGCATCGGCAATTTCGATTCCATGGCCTTTAGAAATGTCCCGTTGTAGTGAACCCGACCAAGTTACAACCTTTAAAGCCCTTAGTGATCTTTTTGCTTCCATATTTTTATTTTTGATTGTTAGATGTTGTATGAATTGGATTGCTATTAGCATTGTTTGTCGGGTGAGTGAAATTTCCCCGCAGTTGCAAACGCGTCAATTTCTTCATTCTTATTTTGAAGAGGAGTGTTAGAGTGACTCAAGTATGAAAACTTAGTTGTTCTTTGAAACATTTTGATATTTGTTTAAGAACTTAATTCTTTCTCATTGTTCGATTCTATTGAGTGGTGAACGTTGCTTGTGCGCATTTTCATCTTTTCTTGGTTGAATCTTATGCTTGACCAAATCCTCTTGTTTTAATGTGGGGCATACTTTGCTCGAGGACAAGCAAAAATCTAGTTGGGGAGAGTTGTTAGGTGCTAATTTTACCTAAAAATGACATATCTTTCTTTGCACTTTTTCTTCTCTTTTCTCATGTTTTCATTAGTTTTACTAATGATTGTTGTTGTTCTTCTAACCTTGATAATATACCTTGGGTGCTTGTAATGTGTGCGTTATTGTGCGGGAAAAGGCACTAAATGATCAAAGTTGTAAGACACAAGAAAGTTGTACAAGCAGCCAAAGAGCAGAGGAAAACATCAGTAAGTTCGCTTTGTGAACTATCGCGAATTTCCAGCGAAGGTTCGCTTTGCGAACTCTGGCGAGGTCTCCAGCGAATGGTCCCTGAATTTGGCAGGGGCAAAAGGCAGTAAAGTTCTCTTTGTGAACGGGAAAGCGAGTGTTCGCTTTGCGAGTGATCCTTCGCATTGCGAACTCGCGAGACTTTTTTGGGCGGTTTAACTATTCAGAGGCACCTAAGGTGCCTAAATTTGACTATCACTGTTCGAATGAAGAGGTTCGCTTAGCGAACATGAAAATTCCTGATGTACTATATAAGTAACTTTTTCAGATTTTTTAGGTTAGTATCTAGAAAATATCATAGAGAAATATTATAACTTGTAATTTGAAGATCAGAATTTTTATCTCTTCATTTCAAGGGAGAAAAGGTAGGATCTTTGATCTCTTGTTGGGAAGGGATGTAATCTTTTGATACCTATTGTATTTCTTCTAATCTATGTTTGTGAACTAGTTTGGATTCTCTATTTTTGGTTGTCTTGGGTTGTTTAGTTTGGATTCTCTATTTTTGGTTATCTTGGGTTGTTTATTTGTTCGTCTTGACAAAACCTATTTCAAATCTTCGATCTTAGATGTTCATTTATCATTGAGCAAGCTTTTGACAAGGTTTTGTGATTTGATATTCATTTGCATCTCCGCTTTTTAGCATTGTGTTGTTTGTTAGTTTGAATAGCTTCTAATATTTAATGCAATAAGAGACTGCGATAGCGCTTGACAAACGATATCGTGAGGGTGCGTGAGATTATTGATGAAAAACGACATTCACATTCATTTGGAAAATTAGTTGAATGCATGTGAAAAATGGGTTAAACGTGTGTACGTATTTTGATCATTGGCTTTGTATATGAATTACTCGTTGGTTTGATATTGATGTTATGGTAATATCTGTTGGGTTTTGATTCCAGAGATGGATTAGGCTTAACATTCATGTAGGCTTTAAATGCTTTGTATTGATTGGTGATGTGCGAGAGCAATTATTGATCAGTATAAAATCATTCACATATGCGGGGACCGAGAGGATATGTATGTGTGAGTGATACATGATGATATTATGCGGATGTTTGATTTATGTATGAAATTGGTCAGAAGAATGCATGTGTTATCAATTTATGAGATCCAATTCCAACAAGGCTCCGTTTATAATTCCGTCTTTAGTTTATATTTTCCGTCTTTACATTTTCCGCATTTGCTTTTGGTTCCGCTTTAAACCAAAACTTTTGAATCATATGTTTAGAAACGTAGATACCGTCGAATGACATTATTTCCCTCGCACTGATCCCTGTGGAGATGATAAAACTGGGTAACTTACATATTTTTTATTGCTGCTATTCTAGCTTCAACAAAATGGCGCCGTTGCCGGGGATCGGTGTTTAGATATTGAATCACATTGCGATAGTTTCTATATGTTTGAGCTTTGTACATTTGTTTATATTATATGTATTTGTTTTCTTTTATTTTTTCTCAAGTGTATTCAGGAATGATGAGAACTTCTTCTGGATTGGTTGCTATTTGTATAAAAGTATTCAATGAAGCTTCGACCGAGTCTGGTTGGTGAGATTTGAATGTATGTGAGGTAAATTGTACCGCTTCATAGAATGTTAGAATGATTTAAGAATTTTTTGCTTTGTGCAAATGTGTATTCTTGTTTCACTTTGCAACTTGTTTGAATGCTTGTTTCGCTTAGGTCCAAAAGCCACAAATTGTGAGGAAACCTCCATTGTTTACTATATGCTAGGATGACTGATAACTTTGTTTAATTCTTTTGATTTATGCTTTATCTTTTGATTATTGTAATTTTGTGGAAGCATTAGAAATGATCAAGGCATTTGTGTATATTGAGCACAACGGTATCCAAAAGTACCTTACCCGTGAGTAGTGAGAATTCGTCAACCCCTTTGAGCCTAAACAGTTTAGATCTCATTTTAGTGATGAACTTGTTTATGTATATAATTTGAAAGTTTAGTTCATCATTGAATTTTGTGAGGTTCTAAAAACTTTCTTCTTGAACTTTTGAACATTGTTTTAATTTGATTTCCTTGCCTTAAAAAGCAAGGAGCATTCACTTGAGGTTTGGTTGAATTCAAGTTGGGGAGAATGAAAAAGAATAATGGTAGGTTGCTAAAAATTTTGATAAAGTTCAAGCAAGCATGAAATGAAAAAGTGTGAATATGAATGTGAAAAACAAAAGAAAAAGAATGCTTGTTTGAATAAGAAAAAAATAGAGAATGAAATAATTGTGCATAAGGAAGTTTGAGAAGGTTTGCGATAAAGGAAGAAAATGGTGAATGAAGTTGTGATGTGTAAATACCATGTATAGTGAATGTTTCTTTTTGCATCGGCAATTTCGATTCCATGGCCTTTAGAAATGTCCCGTTGTAGTGAACCCGACCAAGTTACAACCTTTAAAGCCCTTAGTGATCTTTTTGCTTCAATATTTTTATTTTTGATTGTTAGATGTTGTATGAATTGGATTGCTATTAGCATTGTTTGTCGGGTGAGTGAAATTTCCCCGCAGTTGCAAACGCGTCAATTTCTTCATTCTTATTTCGAAGAGGAGTGTTAGAGTGACTCAAGTATGAAAACTTAGTTGTTCTTTGAAACATTTTGATATTTGTTTAAGAACTTAATTCTTTCTCATTGTTCGATTCTATTGAGTGGTGAACGTTGCTTGTGCGCATTTTCATCTTTTCTTGGTTGAATCTTATGCTTGAGCAAATCCTCTTGTTTTAATGAGGGGCATACTTTGCTTGAGGACAAGCAAAAATCTAATTGGGGAGAGTTGTTAGGTGCCAATTTTACCTAAACATGACATGTCTTTCTTTGCACTTTTTCTTCTCTTTTCTCATGTTTTCATTAGTTTTACTAATGATTGTTGTTGTTCTTCTAACCTTGATAATATACCTTTGGTGCTTGTAATGTGTGTGTCATTCTGTAGGAAAAGGCACTAAATGATTAAAGTTGTAAGACACAAGAAAGTGGTGCAAGCTGCCAAAGAGCAGAGCAAAACATCACTAAGTTCACTTTGCAAACTCTGGCGAATTTCCAGCGAAGGTTCACTTTGCGAACTCTGGCGAGGACTCCAGCGAATGGTCCCTGAATTTGGCAGGGGAAAAAGGCAGTAAAGTTCTCTTTGTGACGGGAAAGCGAGTGTTCACTTTGCCAATGATCCTTCGCATTGCGAACTCGCGAGACTTTCTGGGGCGGTTTAACTATTCAGAGGCACCTAAGGTGCCTAAATTTGACATTCACTGTGCGAATGAAGAGGTTCGATTAGCGAACATGGAAATTCATAATGTACTATATAAGTAACTTTTTCAGCTTTTTTAGGTTAGTATCTAGAAAATATCATAGAGAAATATTATAACTTGTAATTTGAAGATCAGAATTTATATCTCTTTATTTCAAGAGAGAAAAGGTAGGATCTTTGATCTTTTGTTGGGAAGGGATGTAATCTTTTGATACCTATTGTATTTCTTCTAATCTATGTTTGTGAACTAGTTTGGATTCTCTATTTTTGGTTGTCTTGGGTTGTTTATTTGTTCGTCTTGACAAAACCTATTTCAAATCTTCGATCTTAGATGTTCATTTATCATTGAGCAAGCTTTTGACAATGTTTTGTGATTTGATATTCATTTGCATCTCAGCTTTTTAGCATTGTGTTGATTGTTAGTTTGAATAGCTTCTAATAATTAACGCAATAAGAGACCGCGATAGCGCTTGACAAACGATATCGTGAGGGTGCGTGAGAATATTGATGAAAAACGACATTCAGATTCATTTGGCAAATTAGTTGAATGCATGTAAAAAAGGGTTAATCGTGTGTAGGTATTTTGATCATTGGCTTTGTATATGAATTACTCGTTGGTTTGATTTTGATGTTATAGTAATATCTGTTGGGTTTTGATTCCAGAGATGGATTAGGCTTAACATTCATGTAGGCTTTAAATGCTTCGTATTGATTGGTGATGTGCGAGAGCAATTATTGATCAGTATAAAATCATTCACATATGCGGGGACCGAGAGGATATATATGTGTGAGTGATACATGATGATATTATGCGGATGTTTGATTTATGTATGAAATTGGTCAGAAGAATGCATGTGTTATCAATTTATGAGATCCGATTCCAACAAGGCTCCGTTTTTAATTCCGTCTTTACATTTTCCGCATTTGCTTTTGGTTCCGCTTTAAACCAAAACTTTTGACTCATAAGTTTAGAAATGTAGATACCGTCAAACAACATTCTTTCCCTCGCACTGATCACTGTGGAGACGATAAAACAGGGTAACTTATATATTTTTGCTTGCTGCTATTCTAGCATCAACAAATTGGCGCCGTTGCCGGGGATCGGTGTTTAGATATTAAATCGCATTGCGATAGTTTCTATATGTTTGAGCTTTGTACATTTGTTTATATTATATGTATTTGTTTTCTTTTATGTTTTCACTAGTGTGATCAGGAATGATGAGAACTCCTTCTGGATTGGGTGCTATTTGTATAAAAGTATTCAATGAAGCTTCGACCGAGTCTGGTTGGTGAGATTTGAATGTATGCGAGGTAAATTGTACCGCTTCATAGAATATTAGAATGATTTAAAAATTTTGTGCTTTGTGCAAATGTGTATTCTTGTTTCATTTTGCAACTTGTTTGAATGCTTGTTTCACTTAGGTCCAAAAGCCACAAATTGTGAGGAAACCTCCATTGTTTACTATATGCTAGGATGACTGATAACTTTGTTTAATTCGTTTGATTCATCCTTTATCTATTGATTATTGTAATATTGTGGAAGCAATAGAAATGATCAAGGCATTTGTTTACATTGAGGACAACCGTATCCAAAAGTACCTTACCCGTGAGTAGTGAGAATTCGTTAACCTCTTTGAGCCTAAACAATTTAGATCTCATTTTAGTGATGAACTTGTTTATGTATATAATTTAAAATTTTAGTTCATCATTGAATTTTGTGAGGTTCTAAAAACTTTCTTCTTGAACTTTTGAACATTGTTTTAATTTGATTTCCTTGCCTTAAAAAGCAAGGAGCATTCACTTGAGGTTTGGTTGAATTCAAGTTGGGGAGAATGAAAAAGAATAATGGTAGGTTGCTAAAACTTTTGAAAAAGTTCAAGCAAGCATGAAATGAAAAAGTGTGAATATGAATGTGAAAAACAAAAGAAAAAGAATGCTTGTTTGAATAAGAAAAAAATAGAGAATGAAATAATTGTGCATAAGGAAGTTTGAGAAGGTTTGCGATAAAGGAAAAAAAATGGTGAATGAAGTTGTGATGTGTAAATACCATGTATAGTGAATGTTTCTTTTTGCATCGGCAATTTCGATTCCATGGCCGTTAGAAATGTCCCTTTGTTGTGAACCCGACCAAGTTACAACCTTTAAAGCCCTTAGTGATCTTTTTGCTTCCATATTTTCATTTTTGATTGTTAGATGTTGTATGAATTGAATTGCTATTAGCATTGTTTGTCGGGTGAGTGAAATTTCCCTGCGGTTGCAAACGCGTCAATTTCTTCATTCTTATTTTGAAGAGGAGTGTTAGAGTGACTCAAGTATGAAAACTTAGTTGTTCTTTTAACCATTATGGTATTTGTTTAAGAACTTAATTCTTTGTCATTGTTCGATTCTATTGAGTGGTGAACGTTGCTTGTGCGCATTTTCATCTTTTCTTGGTTGAATCTTATGCTTGAGCAAATCCTCTTGTTTTAATGAGGGGCATACTTTGCTTGAGGACAAGCAAAAATCTAGTTGGGGAGAGTTGTTAGGTGCTAATTTTACCTAAACATGACATATCTTTCTTTGCAGTTTTTCTTCTCTTTTCTCATGTTTTCATTAGTTTTACTAATGATTGTTGTTGTTCTTCTAACCTTGATAATATACCTTTGGTGCTTGTAATGTGTGTGTTATTCTGCAGGAAAAGGCACTAAATGATCAAAGTTGTAAGACACAAGAAAGTGGTGCAAGCTGCCAAAGAGCAGAGCAAAACATCAGTAAGTTCGCTTTGCAAACTCCGGCGAATTGCCAGCGAAGGTTCGCTTTGCGAACTCTGGCGAGGACTCCAGCGAATGGTCCCTGAATTAGGCAGGGGAAAAAGGCAGTAAGTTTCGCTTTGTGAACGGGGAAAGCGAGTGTTCGCTTTGAGAGTGATAATTCGCATTGCGAACTCACGAGACTTTCTGGGGCGGTTTAAGTATTCAGAGGCACCTAAGGTGCCAAAATTTGACATTCACTGTGGGAATGAAGAGGTTCGATTAGCGAACATGGAAATTACTGATGTACTATATAAGTAACTTTTTCAGCTTTTTTAGGTTAGTATCTAGAAAATATTATAGAGAAATATTATAACTTGTAATTTGAAGATCAGAATTTATATCTCTTCATTTCAAGGGAGAAAAGGTAGGATCTTTGATCTTTTGTTGGGAAGGGTTGTAATCTTTTGATACCTATTATATTTCTTCTAATCTATGTTTGTGAACTAGTTTGAATTCTCTATTTTGGGTTGTCTTGGGTTGTTTATTTGTTCGTCTTGACAAAACCTATTTCAAATCTTCGATCTTAGATGTTCATTAATCATTGAGCAAGCTTTTGAAAATTTATTGTGATTTGATATTCATTTGCATCCCATCTTTTTAGCATTGTGTTGATTGTTAGTTTGAATAGCTTCTAATAATTAATGCAATAAGAGACCGCTATAGTGCTTGACAAACGATATCGTGAGGGTGCGTGAGAATATTGATGAAAAACGACATTCACATTCATTTGGTAAATTAATTGAATGCATGTAAAAAAGGGTTAATCGTGTGTACGTATTTTGATCAATTGATTTATATATGAATTACTCGTTGGTTTGATTTTGATGTTATAGTAATATCTGTTGGGTTTTGATTCCAGAGATGGATTAAGCTTAACATTCATGTAGGCTTTAAATGCGTTGTATTGATTGGTGATGTGCGAGAGCAATTATTGATCAGTATAAAATGCTTCACATATGCGGGGACTGAGAGGATATATATGTGTGAGTGATACATGATGATATTATGCGGATGTTTGATTTATGTATGAAATTGGTCAGAAGAATGCATGTGTTATCAATTGATGAGATTCGATTCCAACAAGGCTCTGTTTACAATTCCGTCTTTATTTTATATTTTTCGTCTTTACATTTTCCGCATTTGATTTTGGTTCCGCTTTAAACCAAAACTTTTGAATCATAAGTTTAGAAATGTAGATACCGTCAAACGACATTCTTTCCCTCGCACTGATCACTGTGGAGACGATAAAACAGGGTAACTTATATATTTTTGCTTGCTACTATTCTAGCTTCAACAAAATGGCGCCGTTGTCGGGGATCGGTGTTTAGATATTGAATCGCATTGTGATAGTTTCTATATGTTTGAGCTTTGTACATTTCTTTATATTATATGTATTTGTTTTCTTTTATGTTTTCTCTAGTGTGATCAGGAATGATGAGAACTCCTTCTGGATTGGTTGCTATTTGTATAAAAGTATTCAATGAAGCTTCGACCGAGTCTAGTTGGTGAGATTTGAATGTATGGGAGAGGTAAATTGTACCGCTTCATAGAATATTAGAATGATTTAAGAATTTTGTGCATTGTGCAAATGTGTATTCTTATTTCATTTTGCAGCTTGTTTCACTTAGGACCAAAAGCCACAAATTGTGAGGAAACCTCCATTGTTTACTATATGCTAGGATGACTGATAACTTTGTTTAATTCGTTTGATTCATGCTTTATCTATTGATTATTGTTATATTGTGGAAGCATTAGAAATGATCAAGGCATTTGTTTACATTGAGGACAACCGTATCCAAAAGTACCTTACCCGTGAGTAGTGAGAATTCGTTAACCTCTTTGAGCCTAAACAATTTAGATCTCATTTTAGTGATGAACTTGTTTATGTATATAATTTAAAATTTTAGTTCATCATTGAATTTTGTGAGGTTCTAAAAACTTTCTTCTTGAACTTTTGAACATTGTTTTAATTTGATTTCCTTGCCTTAAAAAGCAAGGAGCATTCACTTGAGGTTTGGTTGAATTCAAGTTGGGGAGAATGAAAAAGAATAATGGTAGGTTGCTAAAACTTTTGAAAAAGTTCAAGCAAGCATGAAATGAAAAAGTGTGAATATGAATGTGAAAAACAAAAGAAAAAGAATGCTTGTTTGAATAAGAAAAAAATAGAGAATGAAATAATTGTGCATAAGGAAGTTTGAGAAGGTTTGCGATAAAGGAAAAAAAATGGTGAATGAAGTTGTGATGTGTAAATACCATGTATAGTGAATGTTTCTTTTTGCATCGGCATTTTCGATTCCATGGCCGTTAGAAATGTCCCTTTGTTGTGAACCCGACCAAGTTACAACCTTTAAAGCCCTTAGTGATCTTTTTGCTTCCATATTTTCATTTTTGATTGTTAGATGTTGTATGAATTGAATTGCTATTAGCATTGTTTGTCGGGTGAATGAAATTTCCCTGCGGTTGCAAACGCGTCAATTTCTTCATTCTTATTTTGAAGAGGAGTGTTAGAGTGACTCAAGTATGAAAACTTAGTTGTTCTTTTAACCATTATGGTATTTGTTTAAGAACTTAATTCTTTGTCATTGTTCGATTCTATTGAGTGGTGAACGTTGCTTGTGCGCATTTTCATCTTTTCTTGGTTGAATCTTATGCTTGAGCAAATCCTCTTGTTTTAATGAGGGGCATACTTTGCTTGAGGACAAGCAAAAATCTAGTTGGGGAGAGTTGTTAGGTGCTAATTTTACCTAAACATGACATATCTTTCTTTGCAGTTTTTCTTCTCTTTTCTCATGTTTTCATTAGTTTTACTAATGATTGTTGTTGTTCTTCTAACCTTGATAATATACCTTTGGTGCTTGTAATGTGTGTGTTATTCTACAGGAAAAGACACTAAATGATCAAAGTTGTAAGACACAAGAAAGTGGTGCAAGCTGCCAAAGAGCAGAGCAAAACATCAGTAAGTTCGCTTTGCAAACTCTGGCGAATTGCCAGCGAAGGTTCGCTTTGCGAACTCTGGCGAGGACTCCAGCGAATGGTCCCTGAATTAGGCAGGGGAAAAAGGCAGTAAGTTTCGCTTTGTGAACGGGAAAGCGAGTGTTCGCTTTGAGAGTGATAATTCGCATTGCGAACTCACGAGACTTTCTGGGGCGGTTTAAGTATTCAGAGGCACCTATGGTGCCAAAATTTGACATTCACTGTGGGAATGAAGAGGTTCGATTAGCGAACATGGAAATTACTGATGTACTATATAAGTAACTTTTTCAGCTTTTTTAGGTTAGTATCTAGAAAATATTATAGAGAAATATTATAACTTGTAATTTGAAGATCAGAATTTATATCTCTTCATTTCAAGGGAGAAAAGGTAGGATCTTTGATCTTTTGTTGGGAAGGGTTGTAATCTTTTGATACCTATTATATTTCTTCTAATCTATGTTTGTGAACTAGTTTGAATTCTCTATTTTGGGTTGTCTTGGGTTGTTTATTTGTTCGTCTTGACAAAACCTATTTCAAATCTTCGATCTTAGATGTTCATTAATCATTGAGCAAGCTTTTGACAATTTATTGTGATTTGATATTCATTTGCATCCCATCTTTTTAGCATTGTGTTGATTGTTAGTTTGAATAGCTTCTAATAATTAATGCAATAAGAGACCGCTATAGTGCTTGACAAACGATATCGTGAGGGTGCGTGAGAATATTGATGAAAAACGACATTCACATTCATTTGGTAAATTAATTGAATGCATGTAAAAAAGGGTTAATCGTGTGTACGTATTTTGATCAATTGCTTTATATATGAATTACTCGTTGGTTTAATTTTGATGTTATAGTAATATCTGTTGGGTTTTGATTCCAGAGATGGATTAAGCTTAACATTCATGTAGGCTTTAAATGCGTTGTATTGATTGGTGATGTGCGAGAGCAATTATTGATCAGTATAAAATCCTTCACATATGCGGGGACCGAGAGGATATATATGTGTGAGTGATACATGATGATATTATGCGGATGTTTGATTTATGTATGAAATTGGTCAGAAGAATGCATGTGTTATCAATTGATGAGATCCGATTCCAACAAGGCTCTGTTTACAATTCCGTCTTTATTTTATATTTTTCGTCTTTACATTTTCCGCATTTGATTTTGGTTCCACTTTAAACCAAAACTTTTGAATCATAAGTTTAGAAATGTAGATACCGTCGAACGACATTCTTTCCCTCGCACTGATCACTGTGGAGACGATAAAACAGGGTAACTTATATATTTTTGCTTGCTACTATTCTAGCTTCAACAAAATGGTGCCGTTGTCGGGGATCGGTGTTTAGATATTGAATCGCATTGCGATAGTTTCTATATGTTTGAGCTTTGTACATTTCTTTATATTATATGTATTTGTTTTCTTTTATGTTTTCTCTAGTGTGATCAGGAATGATGAGAACTCCTTCTGGATTGGTTGCTATTTGTATAAAAGTATTCAATGAAGCTTCGACCGAGTCTAGTTGGTGAGATTTGAATGTATGTGAGAGGTAAATTGTACCGCTTCATAGAATATTAGAATGATTTAAGAATTTTGTGCATTGTGCAAATGTGTATTCTTATTTCATTTTGCAGCTTGTTTCACTTAGGACCAAAAGCCACAAATTGTGAGGAAACCTCCATTGTTTACTATATGCTAGGATGACTGATAACTTTGTTTAATTCGTTTGATTCATGCTTTATCTATTGATTATTGTTATATTGTGGAAGCATTAGAAATGATCAAGGCATTTGTTTACATTGAGGACAACCGTATCCAAAAGTACCTTACCCGTGAGTAGTGAGAATTCGTTAACCTCTTTGAGCCTAAACAGTTTAGATCTCATTTTAGTGATGAACTTGTTTATGTATATAATTTGAAAGTTTAGTTCATCATTGAATTTTGTGAGGTTCTAAAAACTTTCTTCTTGAACTTTTGAACATTGTTTTAATTTGATTTCCTTGCCTTAAAAAGCAAAGAGCATTCACTTGAGGTTTGGTTGAATTCAAGTTGGGGAGAATGAAAAAGAAGAATGGTAGGTTGCTAAAATTTTTGAAAAAGTTCAAGCAAGCATGAAATGAAAAAGTGTGAATATGAATGTGAAAAACAAAAGAAAAAGAATGCTTGTTTGAATAAGAAAAAAATAGATAATGAAATAATTTTGCATAAGGAAGTTTGAGAAGTTTTGCGATAAAGGAAGAAAATGGTGAATGAAGTTGTGATGTGTGAATACCATGTATAGTGAGTGTTTCTTTTTGCATCGGCAATTTCGATTCCATGGCCTTTAGAAATGTCCCTTTGTTGTTAACCCGACCAAGTTACAACCTTTAAAGCCCTTAGTGATCTTTTTGCTTCCATATTTTCATTTTTGATTGTTAGATGTTGTATGAATTGGATTGCTATTAGCATTGATTGTCGGGTGAGTGAAATTTCCCCGCGGTTGCAAACGCGTCAATTTCTTCATTCATATTTTGAAAAGGAGTGTTAGAGTGACTCAAGTATGAAAACTTAATTATTCTTTGAACCATTATGATATTTGTTTAAGAACTTAATTCTTTGTCGTTGTTCGATTCTATTGAGTGGTGAACGTTGCTTGTGCGCATTTTCATCTTTTCTTATTTGAATCTCATGCTTGAGCAAATCATCTTGTTTTAATGAGGGGCATACTTTGCTTGAGGAAAAGCAAAAAGCTAGTTGGGGAGAGTTGTTAGGTGCTAATTTTACCTAAAAATGACATATCTTTCTTTGCACTTTTTCTTCTCTTTTCTCAGGTTTTCATTAGTTTTACTAATGATTGTTGTTGTTCTTCTAACCTTGAGAATATACCTTTGGGACTTGTAATGTGTGTGTTATTATGTAGGAAAAGACACTAAATGATCAAAGTTGTAAGACACAAGAAAGTGGTGCAAGCTTGCAAAGAGCAGAGGAAAACATCAATAAGTTCTCTTTGCAAACTCTGGCGAATTTCCGGCGAAGGTTCGCTTTGCGAACTCTGGCGAGGTCTCCAGCGAATGGTCCCAGAATTTGGCAGGGGCAAAAGGCAGTAAAGTTCGCTTTGCGAACGGGAAAGCGAGTGTTCACTTTCCGAGTGATCCTTCACATTGCGAACTCACGAGACTTTCTGGGCCGGTTTAACTATTCAGAGGCACCTAAGGTGCCTAAATTTGACATTCACTGTGCGAATGAAGAGGTTCGCTTAGCGAACATGAAAATTCCTGATGTACTATATAAGTAACTTTTTCAACTTTTTTAGGTTAGTATCTAGAAAATATTATAGAGAAATATTATAACTTGTAATTTGAAGATCATAATTTATATCTCTTCATTTCAAGGGAGAAAAGGTAGGATCTTTGATCTTTTGTTGGGAAGGGTTGTAATCTTTTGATACCTATTATATTTCTTCTAATCTATGTTTGTGAACTAGTTTGAATTCTCTATTTTGGGTTGTCTTGGGTTGTTTATTTGTTCGTCTTGACAAAACCTATTTCAAATCTTCGATCTTAGATGTTCATTAATCATTGAGCAAGCTTTTGACAATTTATTGTGATTTGATATTCATTTGCATCCCATCTTTTTAGCATTGTGTTGATTGTTAGTTTGAATAGCTTCTAATAATTAATGCAATAAGAGACCGCTATAGTGCTTGACAAACGATATCGTGAGGGTGCGTGAGAATATTGATGAAAAACGACATTCACATTCATTTGGTAAATTAATTGAATGCATGTAAAAAAGGGTTAATCGTGTGTACGTATTTTGATCAATTGCTTTATATATGAATTACTCGTTGGTTTAATTTTGATGTTATAGTAATATCTGTTGGGTTTTGATTCCAGAGATGGATTAAGCTTAACATTCATGTAGGCTTTAAATGCGTTGTATTGATTGGTGATGTGCGAGAGCAATTATTGATCAGTATAAAATCCTTCACATATGCGGGGACCGAGAGGATATATATGTGTGAGTGATACATGATGATATTATGCGGATGTTTGATTTATGTATGAAATTGGTCAGAAGAATGCATGTGTTATCAATTGATGAGATCCGATTCCAACAAGGCTCTGTTTACAATTCCGTCTTTATTTTATATTTTTCGTCTTTACATTTTCCGCATTTGATTTTGGTTCCGCTTTAAACCAAAACTTTTGAATCATAAGTTTAGAAATGTAGATACCGTCGAACGACATTCTTTCCCTCGCACTGATCACTGTGGAGACGATAAAACAGGGTAACTTATATATTTTTGCTTGCTACTATTCTAGCTTCAACAAAATGGCGCCGTTGTCGGGGATCGGTGTTTAGATATTGAATCGCATTGCGATAGTTTCTATATGTTTGAGCTTTGTACATTTCTTTATATTATATGTATTTGTTTTCTTTTATGTTTTCTCTAGTGTGATCAGGAATGATGAGAACTCCTTCTGGATTGGTTGCTATTTGTATAAAAGTATTCAATGAAGCTTCGACCGAGTCTAGTTGGTGAGATTTGAATGTATGTGAGAGGTAAATTGTACCGCTTCATAGAATATTAGAATGATTTAAGAATTTTGTGCATTGTGCAAATGTGTATTCTTATTTCATTTTGCAGCTTGTTTCACTTAGGACCAAAAGCCACAAATTGTGAGGAAACCTCCATTGTTTACTATATGCTAGGATGACTGATAACTTTGTTTAATTCGTTTGATTCATGCTTTATCTATTGATTATTGTTATATTGTGGAAGCATTAGAAATGATCAAGGCATTTGTTTACATTGAGGACAACCGTATCCAAAAGTACCTTACCCGTGAGTAGTGAGAATTCGTTAACCTCTTTGAGCCTAAACAGTTTAGATCTCATTTTAGTGATGAACTTGTTTATGTATATAATTTGAAAGTTTAGTTCATCATTGAATTTTGTGAGGTTCTAAAAACTTTCTTCTTGAACTTTTGAACATTGTTTTAATTTGATTTCCTTGCCTTAAAAAGCAAAGAGCATTCACTTGAGGTTTGGTTGAATTCAAGTTGGGGAGAATGAAAAAGAAGAATGGTAGGTTGCTAAAATTTTTGAAAAAGTTCAAGCAAGCATGAAATGAAAAAGTGTGAATATGAATGTGAAAAACAAAAGAAAAAGAATGCTTGTTTGAATAAGAAAAAAATAGATAATGAAATAATTTTGCATAAGGAAGTTTGAGAAGTTTTGCGATAAAGGAAGAAAATGGTGAATGAAGTTGTGATGTGTGAATACCATGTATAGTGAGTGTTTCTTTTTGCATCGGCAATTTCGATTCCATGGCCTTTAGAAATGTCCCTTTGTTGTTAACCCGACCAAGTTACAACCTTTAAAGCCCTTAGTGATCTTTTTGCTTCCATATTTTCATTTTTGATTGTTAGATGTTGTATGAATTGGATTGCTATTAGCATTGATTGTCGGGTGAGTGAAATTTCCCCGCGGTTGCAAACGCGTCAATTTCTTCATTCATATTTTGAAGAGGAGTGTTAGAGTGACTCAAGTATGAAAACTTAATTATTCTTTGAACCATTATGATATTTGTTTAAGAACTTAATTCTTTGTCGTTGTTCGATTCTATTGAGTGGTGAACGTTGCTTGTGCGCATTTTCATCTTTTCTTATTTGAATCTCATGCTTGAGCAAATCATCTTGTTTTAATGAGGGGCATACTTTGCTTGAGGAAAAGCAAAAAGCTAGTTGGGGAGAGTTGTTAGGTGCTAATTTTAACTAAAAATGACATATCTTTCTTTGCACTTTTTCTTCTCTTTTCTCAGGTTTTCATTAGTTTTACTAATGATTGTTGTTGTTCTTCTAACCTTGAGAATATACCTTTGGGACTTGTAATGTGTGTGTTATTATGTAGGAAAAGACACTAAATGATCAAAGTTGTAAGACACAAGAAAGTGGTGCAAGCTTGCAAAGAGCAGAGGAAAACATCAATAAGTTCTCTTTGCAAACTCTGGCGAATTTCCGGCGAAGGTTCGCTTTGCGAACTCTGGCGAGGTCTCCAGCGAATGGTCCCAGAATTTGGCAGGGGCAAAAGGCAGTAAAGTTCGCTTTGCGAACGGGAAAGCGAGTGTTCACTTTCCGAGTGATCCTTCACATTGCGAACTCACGAGACTTTCTGGGCCGGTTTAACTATTCAGAGGCACCTAAGGTGCCTAAATTTGACATTCACTGTGCGAATGAAGAGGTTCGCTTAGCGAACATGAAAATTCCTGATGTACTATATAAGTAACTTTTTCAACTTTTTTAGTTTATTATCTAGAAAATATCCTAGAGAAATATTATAACTTGTAATTTGAAGATCATAATTTATATCTCTTCATTTCAGGGGAGAAAAGGTAGGATCTTTGATCTCTTGTTGGGAAGGGATGTAATCTTTTGATACCTATTATATTTCTTCTAATCTATGTTTGTCAACTAGTTTGGATTCTCTTTTTCTGGTTGTCTTGGGTTATTTATTTGTTCGTCTTGACAAAACCTATTTCAAATCTTCAATCTTAGATGTTCATTTATGATTGAGGAAGCTTTTGACAATGTTTTGTGATTTGATATTCTTTTGCATCTCAGCTTTTTAGCATTGTGTTGATTGTTAGTTTGAATAGCTTCTAATAATTAATGCAATAAGAGACCGCAATAGCGCTTGACAAACGATATCATGAGGGTGCGTGAGAATATTGATGAAAAACGACATTCTGATTCATTTGGCAAATTAGTTGAATGCATGTAAAAAAAGGGTTAAACGTGTGTACGTATTTTGATCATTGGCTTTGTATATGAATTACTCGTTGGTTTGATATTGATGTTATAGCAATATCTGTTGGGTTTTGATTCCAGAGATGGATTAGGCTTAACATTCATGTAGGCTTTAAATGCTTTGTATTGATTGGTGATGTGCGAGAGCAATTATTGATCAGTATAAAATCATTCATATATGCGGGGACCGAGAGGATATGTATGTGTGAGTGATACATGATGATATTATGCGGATGTTTGATTTATGTATGAAATTTGTCAGAAGAATGCATGTGTTATCAATTGATGAGATCCAATTCCAACATGGCTCCGTTTATAATTTCGTCTTTATTTTATATTTTCCGTCTTTACATTTTCCGCATTTGCTTTTGGTTCCGCTTTAAACCAAAACTTTTGAATCATAAGTTTAGAAATGTAGATACCGTCTAATTGCATTCTTTCCTTCGCATTGATCCCTGTGGAGACGATAAAACTGGGTAACTTATATATTTTTGCTTGCACCTATTCTAGCTTCAACAAAATTGCGTCGTTGCCGGGGATCAGTGTTTAGATATTGAATCGCATTGCGATAGTTTCTATATGTTTGAGCTTTGTACATTTGTTTATATTATATGTATTTGTTTTCTTTTATCTTTTCTATAGTGTGATCAGGAATGATGAGAACTCCTTCTGGATTGGTTGCTATTTGTATAAAAGTATTCAATGAAGCTTCGACCGAGTCTGGTTGGTGAGATTTGAATGTATGCGAGGTAAATTTTACCGCTTCATAGAATGTTAGAATGATTTAAGAATTTTGTGCTTTGTGCAAATGTGTATTCTTGTTTCATTTTGCAACTTGTTTGAATGCTTGTTTCACTTAGGTCCAAAAGCCACAAATTATGAGGAAACCTCCATTGTTTACTATATGCTAGGATGACTGATAACTTTGTTTAATTCGTTTGA
This sequence comes from Lathyrus tuberosus, assembly GCA_022829125.1. Taxonomy (NCBI): domain Eukaryota; kingdom Viridiplantae; phylum Streptophyta; class Magnoliopsida; order Fabales; family Fabaceae; genus Lathyrus; species Lathyrus tuberosus. Next base: position 1,290,146 of record JALAZF010000470.1, on the reverse strand, counting down.
TTCATGCTTTATCTTTTGATTATTGTAATATTGTGGAAGCATTAGAAATGATCAAGGCATTTGTTTACATTGAGCACAACCGTATCCAAAAGTACCTTACCCGTGAGTATTGAGAATTCGTTAACCCCTTTGAGCCTAAACAGTTTAGATCTCATTTTAGTGATGAACTTGTTTATGTATATAATTTGAAAGTTTAGTTCATCATTGAATTTTGTGAGGTTCTAAAAACTTTCTTCTTGAACTTTTGAACATTGTTTTAATTTGATTTCCTTGCCTTAAAAAGCAAGGGGCATTCACTTGAGGTTTGGTTGAATTCAAGTTGGGGAGAATGAAAAAGAAGAATGGTAGGTTACTAAAACTTTTAAAAAAGTTCAAGCAAGCATGAAATGAAAAAGTGTGAATATGAATGTGAAAAACAAAAGAAAAAGAATGGTTGTTTGAATAAGAAAAAAATAGATAATGAAATAATTGTGCATAAGGAAGTTTGAGAAGGTTTGCGATAAAAGGAGAAAACGGTGAATGAAGCTGTGATGTGTAAGTACCATGTATAGTGAGTGCTTCTCTTTGCATCGGCAATTTCGATTCCATGGGCCTTTAGAAATGTCTCTTTGTTGTGAACCCGGCCAAGTTACAACCTTTAAAGCCCTTAGTGATCTTTTTGCTTCTATATTTTCATTTTTTATTGTTAGATGTTGTATGAATTGGATTGCTATTAGCATTGTTTGTCGGGTGAGTGAAATTTCTCCGCGGTTGCAAACGCGTCAATTTCTTCATTCTTATTTTGAAGAGGAGTGTTAGATTGACTCAAGTATGAAAACTTAGTTGTTCTTTGAACCATTATGATATTTGTTTAAGAACTTAATTCTTTGTCATTGTTCGATTCTATTGAGTGGTGAACGTTGCTTGTACGCATTTTCATCTTTTCTTGGTTGAATCTTATGTTTGAGCAAATCCTTTTGTTTTAATGAGGGGCATACTTTACTTGAGGGCAAGCAAAAATCTAGTCGGGGAGAGTTGTTAGGTGCTAGTTTTACCTAAATATGACATATCTTTCTTTGCACTTTTTCTTCTCTTTTCTCATGTTTTCATTAGTTTTACTAATGATTGTTGTTGTTCTTCTAACTTTGAGAATATTCCTTTGGTGCTTGTAATGTGTGTGTTATTGTGCAGGAAAAGGCACTAAATGATCAAAGTTGTAAGACACAAGAAAGTGGTGCAAGCTGCCAAAGAGCAGAGGAAAACATCAGTAAGTTCGCTTTGCAAACTCTGGCGAATTGCCAGCGAAGGTTCGCTTTGCGAACTCTGGCGATGTCTCCTGCGAATGTTCCCAAAATTTGGTAGGGGCAAAAGGCAGTAAAGTTCGCTTTGCAAACGAGAAAGCGAGTGTTCTCTTTGCGAGTGATCCTTCGTATTGCGAACTCACGGAACTTTATGGGGCGGTTTAACTATTCAGAGGCACCTACTGTGCCTAAATTTGACATTCACTGTGCGAATGAAGAGATTCGCTTAGTGAACGTGAAAATTCTTGATGTACTATGTAAGTAACTTTTTCAGCTTTTTTAGGTTAGTATCTAGAAAATATCATAAAGAAATATTATAACTTGTAATTTGAAGATCAGAATTTATATCTCTTCATTTCAAGGGAGAAAAGGTAGGATCTTTGATCTCTTGTTGGGAAGGGATGTAATCTTTTGATACCTATTGTATTTCTTCTAATCTATGTTTGTGAACTAGTTAGGATTCTCTATTTTTGGTCGTCTTGGGTTGTTTATTTGTTGGTCTTGACAAAACCTATTTCAAATCTTTGATCTTAGATGTTCATTTATCATGGAGCAAGCTTTTGACAATGTTTTGTGATTTGATATTCATTTGCATCTCAGCTTTTTAGCATTGTGTTAATTGTTAGTTTGAATAGCTTCTAATAATTAATGCAATAAGAGACCACGATAGCGCTTGACAAACGATATCGTGAGGGTGCGTGAGAATATTGATGAAAAACGACATTCACATTCATTTGGCAAATTAGTTGAATGCGTGTAAAAAAAGGGTTTAACGTGTGTACGTATTTTGATCATTGGCTTTGTATATGAATTACTCGTTGGTTTGTTATTGATGTTATAGTAATATCTGTTGGGTTTTGATTCCAGAGATAGATTAGGCTTAACATTCATGTAGGCTTTAAATGCTTTGTATTAATTGGTGATAGCAATTATTGATCAGTATAAAATCGTTCGCATATGCGGGGACCGAGAGGATATGTATGTGTGAGTGATACATGATGATATTATGCGGATGTTTGATTTATGTATGAAATTGGTCAGAAGAATGCATGTGTTATCAATTGAAGAGATCCAATTCCAACAAGGCTCCGTTTATAATTCTGTCTTTATTTTATATTTTCCGTCTTTACATTTTTCGCATTTGCTTTTGGTTCCTCTTTAAACCAAAACTTTTGAATCATAAGTTTAGAAATGTAGATACCGTCAAATGGCATTCTTTCCCTCGCACTGATCCTTGTGGAGACGATAAAATTGGGTTACTTATATATTTTTGCTTGCTGCTATTCTAGCTTCAACAGTAGGTTTCGCCTAATGCGAGGTGCATGTTTGATGATAGTAGTCATTACATGATTTTATGAGAAATTTCAGACGTATTCGAGAAGAAGAATGACCAAAAGCCACGTCGAAGTGTGAAGAATTAGAAAAAAAAGGCAAGATAAGGAAGAAATAAATTGTGAAGAAAAAGAGAAGAAAATGTGCAATTCATTTTTGGATTTCTCGCGCCCGCTATGCATCTCATTATGGCACGATGAGGCTTGCATCGTGACACGATGTGATGTGTTTTGGCTAACACACAAATTTCTATTTAAAGGAACTTTTGGCTACTTTTTATGGAAATTCTGAAACCTGGAGATAAAGTGACGACTATGGATATTCAAGGGGCGAATTTGAAGCACATTTGAGTCATTGGAGAGAAATTTTTCCATAGATCTTTATAATGAATACTTATCGACTCGTAGTATTTGTTAATTTATCTGTAACACCCTGTATAATTAATATCTAGAATAATATCATACAAGTATTTTATTTGGTACTGACACCATCATAAGTGCATATTGGCATAATTCACATACTTGACAATTTCTAAAACATAAAACACAACCTATGGTACAAGGCAAGGAAATTATCCAAAACAATAATATATAAGATCAAGGTACAAAACCTTCATTGTACAAGAAAATAATACACGGCGGAATAAACTCAAACTAAGCTTCTCTTGAAACATCCAAGCATAGCTCTACTTGTAAATCATACCTGCAAACAATACCTGAAAAACATCAACAATAATGGGGTGAGATAATAATCTAAGTTAGTTCCCCTATCTTATGGGTTCACTCGGCTCTACAAGGTTCTAACCAATTTCTATCTCAGTTCAAAAGGGAGGGGATAAGACTTGAGTTCACACCATTTGCAATGTATGGAAACATGCCTCTTGAGTTCACCGACTCAAACAATCACTAATCGGAAACCACACCAAGGTAAACTTCCCCGCCGCCTCACCTACGTCTAGGACTTTTAGCATGGGTCACGGATCCTTGTATCTACTTTGACATACAAAATGGATTCAGATTAAAGGTTCTTCCCACATGAATTGTCACTCCCCATGGGCCCGCTCCCCACCTCGAGTATCTTACCTGTAGGCTTCATTCGTGCACAGGATAAATGAATAAATTTAGATTCAAGGTTCTTCCCACATGAATCGTCACTCCCCATGGGCCCGCTCCTCATATTAAGTCTTTTTCCCGTAGTCTCCATTCATTTAAGGGAATTTCTTTCAAAGTAATAATACATACCTTTCAAAGGTGCTTTCTATATGAACCTCAACACTTGGAACAGTACGTCTCAAGGGATTATTTGTGACTATGTGATCTCAATACAAACATGATTGTATTCGACAATCTAAAGGCAACACATCCACCTTAATCTCAATGTAACACAAAACCCACACATGTTTCATACAAAGCTCTCCTCACAACTAGACAACTACTTACCAATGATACACACCTAGGCATCATGGCACAAGCATTTCCATCTATGCTATTCATCATAACCTAATCATTTACTAATTCATTTCATTGATTAATATCAATTTTTCCTCACTATTATTTGTCTATTAAGCATGTTATCTCATAATCAAAATATACACATATCATACATCAGGTCATTACACAATGGTATATAGCAATATCATTCATGGAACACACACAATAGTATAACATGTCAAACATAATCAACATAGTAGTTCACGTACATATAAAGGTATACAAGCCACTACTACCCTCTACCAAACATCCTTGATTAGTTCATGGTCTCAAATCACCATATAATAGCACATTGGATTCTCTTTCCAAGGCTTCAAGTCTCATATCAATCGGACTCCCAATTCATGAATTATGGTGAGAAATAAGGATCCATACCATTCACATTAATTACATTTACATATCTATCTTATAAATCCATGGTGTAAACTTATGTTCATACTTCACTATCACAAAGAACATTGAAGTAGCTTTCCAACATTATGACCGTGCCTCAATCCGAGTTACGGATCAAAAGTTATGAAGGAAACAAAATAGGAAAATTTGTCATGTTCGCAGTGCAAACTCTAGGCGAACAAGATACAAAATAAAAAGGGAACAAAGTTTGCTAGGCGAAATTTCGCCTTCACTTATCCTCGGACTCACAGTGCGAATCCTGCGAACCCAAAATTTCCAGTAGCGCTAATATAGGTCATTTAGGGTCAAAAACTCTCATTTCTTAACACCCAATCATCAAAAATACCTCCAAACACTCATAGAAACATAGGGTAACATGGTTAAGCATAAACTTCATCAAATCATCAAGAACACAACATTCAATCCAATTTCTACACAAAACCTAACCCACCAACAATCTTATATTTCCCCCAAATGTTATACTAACTATTGTGAAAGCTCTTGAGGTTTGACAAAATTTTGGTTAAAACTTAATGAAGAATACTGCAGACAAAGATGTCGAATACAATGTCCTAACATTCTGACTTGACAAATATAGCAGGTTCAAAATCTGGTACAAGAAAATCAAGGAGTTATTACAGCATTGGATCAAGGGATCAATAAACAGAAGATTCGAATCCCAACTCAGTAAAAAACTATAAAAGAAGACCAAGACCTAAGACTGAAAAATTGACTCTATTGTAATACTTTTGTAAAGTTAAAAAATAGGGTTTAGGGTTTTGAGAGTCATAGGATTTCTTGTAAGTCTCCCTCTGTATCGATTTGAAGCAGTGTGGTAGACATAAGTACTTGTATAAATCCAGAAACCCGTAGGTCATGAATCCTGTATTGTTCTTGGATGAAGTTTTGAAGCAAACCCAAGTTAACTTGTTAGTCAAGGATGCTTGACTGAACTTTGTATTGGAAGGGATGTATTTCAATAGGGATGATACAGTTATGGTGTAGTAACTGTTAGATAATCACAGGTTGTGATTTAGGGAGTGAGATGGGTTTCTCTTATCATTTAGATGTGACTTATAATGATAAAGTCTTCATTGGGTAGTGATAGGTAAACGTGGGTGTTTACTGTAAACCTTAGGTTGTTATAAAACTATACTACTGATAGTGGATTCTTCTTCCTGGATTGGTATTCCCCAGATGTAGGTGAGTTGCACCGAACTGGGTCATCATATTCTGTGTTGTTTATCATTCTACAATTTACAGTTCAGTATTGATTAACATGTTGGAACAGATGTCGAAACATCAGTGGTTCTGCAGCTACTGATATTCTGGGTATCAGTTTGCAGTTATGTTCTTGTTTAAATGATTATGTAGAATAATGTCTTGACATGTGTTACGACATCTGCTGTCTGCTATGCCAGAATTTCAATTGGTATTAGAGCAGGCATCCTGTCTGTTTCTAGATGAGATCTTTGGGAGATACTTTCTGGCGCTTAAACAAGGACGAGTTTTGGAGATCAATTCATCAACTCAGATATACTCAAGGTTATTAATGGATGGGATGAATGTTCTGGATCGAAGGTAACAACCTAGTGGTTGTTCATGTTGCTGAGGAGGAGAAGTGGCTAGTTCTCGTGTTGAGGTGTCTTATAAGATGTTTTGACATCTTATTAGGGCAAGCTGAATTTGTTCCTTGGTGGTTCTGTTGCATATGTTTCTGATGGAAGAGCTCTGGAATTTACGGGGTTCTGGAGTTGTTACTAAAGATAGATGGTGGAAGATCTCAATCGTCGTCCTCTATATTTGAAGATATATGCATCTTTTTATTCCAAAGTCAGGAGTGATGGAGTGGAGAGAGTTGTTGGTAGATGTCTGGTATGATGACTTGGTACGTGGAAGCTTGATTCCATTGTGAAGTTTGAAGTCAGTTGAAGAGGAGGGGAGTTGAGATTAGGTTTATCAAGCTCGTGCTCTAGGAATTTGATAAATGATTGATCAGCTAAGTTGTCAAAGATACTTGAGAATACTCTCAAGTCCACTCATAAAGGCATCTCAGTCCTGCATCTAGAGTCTTCTAGTTATTCTTCTAACTAGAAGGTGTTTCTGTGAAACATAAATCTGAAGAAAGTGGAGGTGATTTATTTTCACCATCCAAAAGTGCAAGGAATGATTCATCTCTCTTAATCCTAAGGATGGATCCAATCTAAATGGAGTTTTCAGAACTGTTAAGGTAAATAGGGTTCGTTCAGAGAGAATCTTAATTACTTGAGTCAAGGGTGGCAGCCTTGGTATCTCAACAATTTGTTTGTCAAAGAAGATACTTGCAAAAGATTGAATATTTGATAAGTGTTCATGAAGTGATCTGGTGGAGTGTGGCTTCAACAGTTAAACAGGATTATTGAACAAGGATTTAAGATCAATTGCTATTTATGTTACTCACAAGTATTTGATTGATTATTCTTGTATGTGGAGTTCAAGATTACTGATGTTCAACATGAAGTTGAAACATCTCTTCGTCTGGGTTTATGCAGAATCATGGGAGGGGTACTGCATAAGCTTTTGGATCTTTTTCTCTTGGGTGTTGACCTAAGAATCTGCTTCAGTGGTGTGGCAAAAGCATCTGATCTCTGGAGAGTTTCTTGGTAAGAAACTTGTCTAGACAATGGTGATGTGGAAGATGAAGAAGAAGAAGACATCATAATCTTGATGGATAGTTCTTGGATCAGTTTATTTCTGATCTAGGAGTATTAGAGTGCAGCAGGTGTGTTCGAGTTGTTACTAGAAGCATCTAGTGTTTATTTGGAAAGTTTCCTGGCAAGAGACTTGTCCAGAATGGAGTGTTGGTGATGGCACAACTTGGATCAGTTTATTTCTGATCTAGGTACTTAGGAGCATGGGATCTTGCTCATCTTGGAGGTTAAGGTTAAGTGGCAGTTATCTCTGACTTTCTACAGACTGCTCTACTAAGAAAAGTGGCATTCTTTGGTATAGATATGGTGTAGTCTATGACTACTTCTCTTCTGAAGAATCAGACGTGGCAGGTGTGAGTTCTTTGGAGCTTCAAAGCAGTATTCATCAAGGTGTGAGCTTGAATGGAATACATGTGATAAGATTAAGCAGGATGGAGGTTGTCTACTTAAACTTGGTTGTTGAATCAAGTCTATGAGAGCATGGAACTCTTGTTTTGTTAAAGGGAGGAGATTCTTCTAAGTGGCAGAAGGAGGAGCTAAATTCAGCAGCTGGATGTCATATCAGAATGTTCTGACATCAAGCTTAACATCAGGATCTCAGCTGGTGTTGTGGCACATCAGCTTAAGATAAGTTGATATACAGGATAATGGATGTTATGGATGCTTCAAAAAGGTCTATCTCATGCAGTTTGCGGGAGCTGTGGATGGAGAAGATGTTACATGTCTAAGGCTTGGTGGATCCAAGATGTCTTGCTATGGAGCAAGTAGTTCATGTAACTTGAAGATCAGATTCATTGGTGGATCATTGTATCTTGTGGGAGTTCTGAAAAAGGGTGAGATCAGTCAAAATGTGGCATTTGGTTGGTTTCATATTTGAATTCAAGAAGGATGAGGCAATCAAAAGTGGCATTTGGTAGTTCTCATGTGTGGATTCGAGAAATCAAGATAACCAAATAGTGGCATTTGATTACTCTTGAGGAGTGTCTTGGAACAAATTACTCTTGGGCAGAAAGGTGATTGGTTGAAGACTTAAGGAGGTATTGACTCTTTTCTATCTTGGAGCTTATGGCAGAAGTTCACAGATTATGGAAGATTACTTTTTTTGGTGGATGAGAGTTTATTTCTCTCTTTAGTTACTGGAGTTCTTATTGATCAAGCTGGTGGCGCAGTGTTGTTTGAAGATCTTCACTTGGATTACTATGCAGATAGTAAGTCCAGTGGTGGAAGATATCTAGAACCATGTTGGTTGATGTCTATGATATGTGAAGGATGTCCTAACTGATGCTAGAACATTTTCTGGGTTGGTTATCCTTGGAGTAGGATGCTAAGTTTTGAGTGTGGAACTTGACACTCACATCTTGTCTAAGAGGTATTTATCTTTTCATACGGGGGAATGATGGGTAAAGGATTATCTTGGAAGTCTGATGTGAATGAGACATGCTAGAAGTGGATTAGTTTGGTGCTTGTGGAGCAAGTGGGCTGAGGATTTCTGGAGCATGTGTTTGATGTTCTTTAAGTGTGAAGAATATTTGGGCGAGCTAGCAAACTAAGGGGCTATGTATGTCTCTTTGAGGAATGTGAAGTATTCCAGATTCAATTGGGTTGTATCTCAGGGAACAAGGAGACTTATACATGAGAATTCAGGAGGAATCCATGTGGTGTATAGATGGTTTCTGGACGAGAGGGATCAATAGAGCTTTGGTCTCAATCCAAGAGTTTGTTAGTTATGGTAGAAGGATGTGTTCTTGGTACTCTCACTATATGATCATGAAGTTGTCATGGGATATCATGTGGTGATTTTGGGTGGTTCTTGCTGCAGAAGCATTTGTTGAGAAAGATAGGGGGAGAACTTCTGTCTGATTAATGTACTGGTGTGGTACATGGTTTGCTTGAGGGTCAAGCTATAGGTGAATGCGTTCAGCAGGTGTGTTGAACAGAGGGTGCGCTCTTGAAGACATGAAGATGCGTCTTATGTTTTCCATTCATTTAGGGTGTTCTTCTGGCAAAGGAGCACCAATTATCTACGACAGGGGGAGTTAGACTTCAGTTGTGGATAGTTGGCTGCAGTGGTGCAAATTTTGTATCAAGATTGTTTGTGGTTTCAAACAGTTTGTGATAGATTGCCTCAGATGAGGATGATATGTCAGACGAGGTGTCGTGACATTGCTCTTCTAATATAAGTTATGGGTGAACTTATCAGGTTGTTCTGATTCTGTCATTGGTGTCAATGGATTGAATTAGAAGTAGTACAAGTATCTTGAGAGTTGTTGCTGCTAACTAAAAGATGTTTGAAGAAATGTCTTAACATCTTGGTTAGTTAATCTTGGTCTTCTGGTTGAAAGGGATTAAATATATGCTACAAGAGGAACTATACAAAGGCTAACAAGATGTTAGAACATTGGTTAGGATGTATGGTTGTACACTTAATTGCTTTGGACGGTGGAGAATTTGTGTCTTACGGAACGCGTGTTAAACAAGTGTTTCGAAAAATGCACATTCTTTGAATGGTCCTTGTTAAAAGGAAGAAATAGTCAAATACGGTTTGGTCGATGCACTTTTATCTCTGAAGATACACAATGTCAATTAATGCTCACATTGAATGAACATGTGTTACTTCCAATGGTTTGTTACATCCTAAGAGAAACGCTCTTGTATATAAAGGGTGTTCTAGTCGTCATCTTGTCGCAGGTTTTCTTTTTTGTTGTGCTGAGTTCTCATGGGGTTTGTTCGTTTGTGGGTTTCCTCGGTTTGGGTATGGGTCTGTTTTGGACATGTTTGTCAATTTTTGGCTAAAAAGGGGGAGAAAAGTACAAGGGTTGAGTCTGTCCTTGCAGTTTATTTGCAAGGATGTTGGTCAGAATGTTATGACATTCTGACTAAGTTTCAAGTTTCCCATATGTTCTAAGTCCTTTCTTCATGTCCTGTGATCTGATTTATGAACATAGTCGTGCCCTGTGTTCTGAGTTACCCAGGTTGGTGTTTGGTTTCTTCAGTAGTAAAATTCTTCCCCCCATGTGAGGAAGTATAGATTCATGGGGAAAGGGAGAATGAATGTCATCCTCTTCCTCATGTACACCAACATGATTGGAGTCACATCAGTATTCCAATCATAACCGCCACTCAGGGTGAAGAGACATAAGAAGCACCCTGGGTTTATTCTCCAAATGAAGTTTTAGCCAAAATTTGTCAAAAGGGGGAGATTGAAAGCTCCTGAGGTTTGACAAAATTTTGGTTAAAACTTAATGAAGAATGCTACAGACAAAGATGTCGGATACAATGTCCTAACATTCTGACTCGACAAAGATACCAGGTTCAAAATCTGGTGCAAGAATCAAGGAATGATTACAACAGTGGATCAAGGGATCAATAAACAGAAGATTCGAAGCCCAACTCAGCAGAAGACTATAAAAGAAGACCAAGACCTAGGACTGAAAAATCGACTCTATTATAATACTTTTGTAAAGTTAGAAAATAGGGTTTAGGGTTTTGAGAGTCGTAGGCTTTCTTGTAAGTCTCTCTCTGTATTGATTTGATGCAGTGTGGTAGACATAGGTACTTGTACAGATTCAGAAACCTGTAGGTCATGAATCATGTATTGTTCTTGAATGAAGCTTTGAAGCAAATCCAAGTTAACTTGTTAGTCAAGGATGCTTGACTGAACTTTGTATTGGAAGGGATGTCTTTCAATAGAGATGATACAATTATGGTGTAGTAACTGTTAGATAATCACAGGTTGTTATTTAGGGAGTGAAATGGGTTTCTCTTATCATTTAGATGTGACTTCTAATGATAAAGTCTTCATTGGGTAGTGATAGGTAAACGTGGGTGTTTACTGTAAACCTTAGGTTGTTTACATAAAATTATACCACTGATAATGGATTCTTCTTCCTGGATTGGTATCCCCCAGATGTAGGTGAGTTGCACTGAACTGAGTCATCATATTATGTGTTGTTTATCATTCTGCAATTTACAGTTCAGTATTGATTAACATGTTGGAACAGATGTTGAAACATCTGTGGTTCTGCAGCTACTGATATTCTGGATATCAGTTTGCAGTTCTGTTATTATTTAAATAAATATGCAGAACAATGTCTTGACATGTGTTAGGACATCTGTTGTCTGCTATGCCAGAATTTCATACTATCTTTCTCTTTTCCTCTTTCTTTCTTTCTTCTTACTATCTTTTTCTTCTCATTCACCAAACAGATATTCTAAACATATAATATAATATAATACAATAGGGTAAAATATCTCCAATTGATATTTTTTCATCAAACACCAATTGACCAATCATTAGAGTTACCAAAATATCCTCTCTTGTACTTATCAATATTGGTATGTCCCTTTAATAATTAATTGATCTCTTCAGAGTTCACTAGTTACTCTATTGATCCCAATTAACAACATTTAGAGAACTTAGGAGATTCCATTATTCCAGTAAACATGGATAGAGTACATAGGAACTCAGTTGATCTTGTCTAATATCCAATTGAGCATTTAAGGGAATATGGGGTATTACATTCTCCCCACCTTAAATTGAAATTCGTTCCTAAATTTCCTCCACTCAACTAAAACTACTCTTGTATGATCGTCTTGGATCTACACTTGACTTTACTTCAATTAAAACTTCTGGCGTACTCAAATTCCAACTTGGCTTCACGGACCAATTCCTTTCTTTCACAAATTCCCAACTTCACGATCTTGACTATACTTATGTTTCAATGATGGTTAACTTCTAACTTTGCTTTTCCGTAATGCATCTATCATTCCATCTTAAAACATTTGGTCACATCTGCTTGTAGGAACTACAACTCCATATTTTTCTACTGAGTCACAAAGCATAACCACAACATCTTATCCTGGTTTGGACAACCAACGCTCATCAAATCTCCACGAGATGATTTACTGATCCTTTGACTACACACAACACGGACGACCATTACCTTATAAATCCTTACCATTTATAACAACTTTATAATCCGTCAATCGACTTCTTTATCAGTCCCACTTGATTTGATGCTATACATTGTGACCATTTACATCTGATGCTTCATCTCTTCCGTATCACACCAAAAGATAACACACTTAGAACAAGATTGTCTTACTTCTAATATTACAAATAATTACTTCTTTGGTTCTTATTAATTCGGCCGAACTCTTTCATCGGTAACCTTCCACTGCACAACTCTGATTCTAACAGTGGAACACCTAAAATTATTGAGAAAAACTAGTTAGCTAGCAGTCTGCGTAGGAACACACTTATCCACCAGAGTGCCCACTAACCAAATGGTACAAGAACCTTACTGGCGTCAAATAGTACAATAACTTTCTTGCTAACTTATGCAGTCGTTAGAATATGTTCAAAACTCTCCAATTGACATATATGCAGGGGTCATATGACTACAACCACAAACATATACAACCTTCAAATCCATTAAGACTGGAAGCAATTTATCCAAATTAGCTTAACAACTTCTGTTTCTGGTTACCACATTCCATATCAAATCTTCTTATGGTATTCTGCTCATTCAAAGTTCTGCTGACACGAGATTTCAACCAATAACAACATAACACCATCACGAAACATCAAATTATCCGTGAGTCACCACTCTCAAAACTTAAGTCATCTATAACACATAGAGCATGTTTCCACACTACTCATCGATTCACACATAACAGTTCACACTCACACACACACATGAAGGTCACCCTACACTCCTTTATCAAATTCACTTCACTCAATCGTCCTAATCCATATACGATCCAAGTTACATGCTTAAATTCGGAATGTCTAATTCCCACTCTTACTTGGCAGGATACTTTCAAAATCCTTCAACTGGGTAAAGCCCAACTACACACATCTGGTACCGTGCAATGAGGAAGAAGAAGGTGGCTTGCCAAGATTTTGCAATCTCGTGCCTACGTATCCTCACAGTGTAATGAGGATGTCAGAGCTCCGTAGTTCGGGGAACGAAGACGGAGAATGAAAAGGAAATTGTGTCAAAACCAAGAACGAAAGGAGGTAGAAAGACTCTACTGGGGAACTCAAAATAAATGCGTCAAACCCAAGAGAGAAAGGCAAAGGAATGGTGGCAGCTCCACTGAGGAGAAAATAAAGGAATGGTGTCGAAACCAAAAGGATAAAGGAGTAAAGGATTTGAATTAGGACAAAGTAAGAGACACTGAAGATTCGGTATATTAACTGACAAGCAGTGATTAACCAAAGAAAACGAAGATTATAACTCTGTGGGGGAAAAAGGATTGGTGTCAACAGACGGGCTGTGATGAACCAGAAAGAGGGTATTGAACCAAGAGAATGTGTTTGATTCTCTGGGGATTCGGTGTGTTAACTGATAAACAATGGTTAACCGAAATAATAGGTGTGGAACCAAGCGAAGGTTATGACCCAAAGGACGGGTGTGGAACCAAGCAAAGGTTGTGACCCAAAAGACGGGTGTGGAACCAAGCAAAGGTTGTGACACAAAGGACGGGTGTCGAACCAAGCGATGGTTGTGACCCAAAGGGCGGGTGTGGAACCAAGCAATGGTTGTGACCCAAAGGACGAGTGTGGAACTAAGCGAAGGTTGTGACCCAAAGAAAGGGTGTGGAACCAAGCGAAGGTTGTGACCTAAAGGACGGGTGTGGAACCAAGCGAAGGTTGTGACCTGAAGGACGGGTTTGGAACCAAGCAAAGGTTGTGACCCAAAGGACGAGTGTGGAACCAAGCAAAGGTTGTGACCCAAAGGACTAGTTTGGAACCAAGCGAACATTGTGACCCAAAGGACGGGTATGGAACCAAGCGAACATTGTGACCCAAAGGACGGGTGTGGAACCAAGTGAAGGTTGTGACCCAAAGGACGGGTGTGGAACTGAGTGAAGGTTGTGACGCGAAGGACGGGTGTCACACCCTCATTTTCATCCTAACCTTAACCTTGCATATCATAGCATTTTCATCATCCACGCATCCCATTAGGCATAAATCATAATCATTCGTTTACATTGCTCTTCTAAGACGCAGGGTCGAGAGGTTTTTTGAACCAGGTTTCCTATTTGCTTTTAGGTACCTTCATTCAAGTTTGAAGCAAGGGTTAATTTCTCATCATCATGGATATCTTTCCATCAAAGATCATCAAGTATCAAAGCCATCTGTATCAAGATTCCTCAATAGGTATCAAATGTTAGGGTCATGTCAAGGTTATAGCTGAGTTTAACCAAGAGTTGTGATTATATTGATTCTCAATGTCTCAAGACATTCTCGTTCCTCATGAAGGAGTCTCAAACCATGAGCTAGGGTTTATTTCCCTAAGGCACTCTAATAAAAAACCAACCCTCTTTCCCTTAAGCAAGTAAACTTTTAGATTAGAACACCCATTCGTGCTAGAGAACCTAGATGGTTCCCATCGAGTACGATGGATGTGAGGGGTGCTAATACCTTCCCCTCACATAACCAACTTCCGAACCCAAAATGTGGTTGCGATGACCATGTTCTTTCCCTAAAGGTTTTATCGATATTTCCCTTTCCCTCTTTGGGATAAATAAAATTCGATGGCGACTCTTTGTCATTTTTCGCGTAGCGACAGCTGGCGACTTTGCTGGCGAGGTCCTAAGCAAGTCAAGCCTAGTCTAGGTTGTTTTTCGCATGTTCAGGTGTTTTATCTTTATTCTTTACTTGCTTTATCGCTTTCTCCTTTTGTTTATATACTTGTATCTTACCTTGTGTGGCTCTTAATACTGTGGTATGGATTGGGTACCTTTAGTGGCAAACCATGAGGGAAAGACTCTACACCCGAGTCTAGAGTGTAAAATTGAGATAGGAGAGGTTGAGTAGTATGGGCTTCCGAGATGCTCATCTCGTGAAAGTCGATACGAGAATCTCGCTTAGAGTAGATTACATTGAGAAAATTGATGAACGTCAAGCTCTTGGCGTGTTTGTTCAATGTTTTCTTAGGAATCCATGACTCTAAGGACCTTTTTAAAACCCTAAACCATTGGCCAACTAAGATTGATGGTCGCGTAGTATGGGTCCCCGAGAAGCTCTTCACGCGAGGATCGATATGAAGATCTCATTTAGAAGAGACTTTCTTGATGGAGTTGTTGCCTGGCAATGACTGACATACGTAACAAACTATTGAGAAAGTCCATGACTCTGAAACCCTCGTCTAGAACCCAGTGTCGATGGTCTCGTAGTATGGGTCCTCGAGAAGCTCTTCTCACGAGGTTCGATACGAAGATCTCACCCAAAAAAGGTTCATAAGATGGAGTTATCAACTGACATGCTCATGTCGTATGTGATAAACATTCGTGTGAACCCATGACTTTGGGATCCCTATTAAACCTTAGACCACACTTGGTGAGAATCCTGTGTTACGAGCAATCAACATCTATCCTTCATCTGTGACCTTGATACCTGTTGTGCAAACCCCTAATTCAACATTCTTTGATCCCATGTCTTATTGCATTCATTACATTGCATTTGCATAAGCATTTTGCATATCATTCTCCAACCTTAAACCAGATAGCTCATCCATCCTTTGTCCTTAACCCGCAATTGATTTCCCGATGCTCATATTGGAATTGAAGAAGCTTTGGAAGAGATCATGGCCTCAGAAGAGCAGAACCAGTTTGCAACAAGAGCAGATGTTGATTTGATGAAGAGCCAGTTGAACCAACTTGTGGAAGCTATGACAGATGCCCAGTCACCAATGCTGGCAAATTTTAGATCATGGCATTTATGCATTTGTAGTTTCTTTTTGTTCAGTGCTATTTGTTTTTAGACATTGTTGTTTATTAATGTTATTGTTAATGTAATGAGCATGCATGTTTTGAACAAGTCCATTCGTATTCACTCATTTATTAAAAAAACACAAAAATATTTCTCCACTTCACTTCCTTTATCACATTGTTGGTTTAGCAAAGATTTGAGGGAGGATGATGAAAACTGAATACCCATAATTGCAAAATGTATGCTTTCGGATAAGATCCTACTGATGATGTATAGGCATTATTTCAAATCCCCTAAACACCAGAGAGATAAGGATATAATCCCTAGTCAACCACTTTGAGCCTAGAAGTAGGAGTTTACTTCGGATTTCCAAACCCTTACGCTTAACCTGGGGCATGGGTAGTGTTCAGTTATCCTGATTACACATCCGAATTTCAAGATAAAACCTCCTGTTATGATGGTTGTTCTTCAATGACCAAAGACTTGGCAGTCGCGAGCCTAAAACAAAAAAAAAAAGAGAAAAAAAGAAAGTCCGCTAAGTCCACCACCCAAAGAGGCGACTTAGGAAAAAGTTAGGGATCAAAAATAAATAAAGAAAAAGAGGTCCTCAAATCCTCGAAGCAAAATAAGATTCACTGACATCTATCCAAAATAAAATAAGGTGACTGTCATTTCAAGAAAATCTTGAATTATCATCTTTACTCTTACACTGTCAACCCATTTGAAAGACAAATGTGTGTAGTATTAACTGAACGTAGGACTGGCGATCATCACGAAGAAGAGGTGGGTACAAATCAAATTTGAGCCTTATATCCTTTGTTTCAATAACCGTGAACCAGACCACGTTACAACCCTCAAAAGACCTAATTGAGGCGGGGTTTATTCTGAAAGCATACTACAGCAAGGTTGCGTAAACTGACTCCTAGAGATTTTCTAATCTTATGAATTGGTGTCATATTCTTGCCATATCTTTCACACACCAGTAAATCAGCAATGCGTTTGGACTAATGATCCACTCGTCACACACTTTCACATCATTCCAATAAATGACTTTTCAAAACTTGTATGAATGTCGCATTAAAATTACCATTTCTAAACGATCAATTTTAACTGCAAATTAGTACTTGGCATTATGGAAATTCCAACCAAGAGAAATCAAAGAGGAACTTGATCATTCATTGGTATTGGCTTGAATCAAGACTTTCTCGTGACCTTGCAAAATCTGGACACTGGGGCAAATCATCTCAGACTATGACATGGCATGAACCTTTCAAGGAGAACTCCTTCAGAAACCCTACGGACTGGGGCAGAGCAAAAGCACGATCAACATGCATTGGTTAAGTCGATATGCTCACACTATCATTTGCAAGTCGTCGTGGTACATCATCTAGAAGTGAGGCTCTCTCAGGAACAAGCACGTAACTTCTGCAAAGGATCAAACTTGGGGCGCCAAGAGCATCCATATTTTTCCACTAATCATAGCATCATCCAAGACCGAGTGTCGGGAAGTCAAATCTTTTCACCAAATAAAGTCCACCCTGCTGGCATAATCATAAACAAAATCCAAAAATCCAACCCTGCTTAACACATACCAAAAGTCCACCCTGTTGGCACCTTCATAAAACCAATCACCTGCTTGCATCCACATATGCATCGCATATAATTAACAAGCATCATATGCATACATAACCTAATCGATTTCCTTCCTCAACCCCTGCGTTCATATTTTGATTTGTTCTTGACCCCTGAGTCAATTTTCTCTTTGTTTTCTTGACCCCCGAGTCGGTATCATTGTTATTACTTCCTCAACCCCCGAGTTGACATCTTTTATTTATTCTTGACCCCTGAGTCAATTTTATCTTTGCTTTCTTGACCCCCGAGTCGATATCATTGTTATTAATTCCTCAACCCCCGAGTTGATATCTTTGATTTGTTCTTGACCCCTAAGTCAATTTTTTCTTTGCTTTCTTGACCCCCGAGTCGATATCATTGTTATTATCTTCCTCAACCCCCGAGTTGATATATTTGATTTGTTCTTGACCCTTTAGTCAATTTTGTCTTTCCTTTCTTGACCCCCGAGTCGATATCATTGTTATTATCTGTCTCAGCCCCCGAGTTGATATCTTGATTTAGTCCTCAACCCCCAAGTTGATATCTTGCTATATTCTCGACCTCCGAGTCGATATTGTCTTTATCTTCTCGACCCCCGAGTCGATGTTGTTTCCTTTACCTTTTTTCAATCCCCGAGTTGATGACAGTTTATCTTTTTGTTTCTTCAACCCCCGAGTTGACTTGTTTTTTCGATTTGTTCAGGACCCCCGAGTCGATGGTATATTTTGTTTTTCTCAACCCCCGAGTTGATATGCCAATATTCCCAACAAAGTCCAGACTCTCACATCTTCACATTCCCAGCATTTTGCATACATTTTTACATCATTGGCACGCTTGTTTAGCCAGTTCTTGTAGGGTAGGGCATTCCTGTGGACTTTGTCCCCCCACCGCTTACTTACTTCTTGAGTCCTCTCTACCTTTTGTAGAAGGAATATCTCAACCTTTTTATGTCCCTAGGATGTTACAGGGATGCCTCCCTTTCAAGACTGGCAAAGTACTCATGTTCATTACGCATTGCGTCTCAAGCATATCATCATATTCCTCAAAACCAATTACCTTTTCCCACTGACAGATGCCTTTTTCAAGCCATCCCACCGACTCATCACTTTCATTCCACTCTTCTCCGGCTGAAAATTCTGGGTACTCTTATATTTAATCTCCTTGTACCTTGGCTGTAAGGAAACCTCTGCCACTCTAACCTTCAAGTCCAAGAAGATTAAATAGGGGCATCTGTCACACCCTCATTTTCACCCTAACCTTAACCTTGCATATCATAGCATTTTCATCATCCACGCATCCCATTAGGCATAAATCATAATCATTCGTTTTCATTGCTCTTCTAAGACGCAGGGTCGAGAGGTTCTTTGAACCAGGTTTCCTATTTGCTTTGAGGTACCTTCATTCAAGTTTGAAGCAAGGGTTAATTTCTCATCATCATGGATATCTTTCCATCAAAGATCATCAAGTATCAAAGCCATCTTTATCAAGATTCCTCAATAGGTGTCAAATGTTAGGGTTTCGACAAGGTTATAGCTGAGTTTAGCCAAGAGTTGTGATTTTTTTATTCTCAATGTCTCAAGACATTCTCGTTCCTCAAGAAGGCGTCTCAAACCATGAGCTAGGGTTTATTTCCCTAATCAGGTGGTATTCAAGAAGAGTTTGACCTGATCTTGGTCAAACAAGTCAAGATAAGATTGCTTCATTCTCAGATCATCTGTGCCATGATTTTCAAATCAATAAGTAATCAAGGTCAAATGGATCCAGATGATTGTTACCTCAGTTACAAGTTATCCAATGATCAGAAGTTATGTTCATGTTATCAGAGGTGTGTGGAAAACAGTGCAAGTCAGTTTTGAATTAAAAATTGAGAGTTCATGGTCATGTGTGAAAAGTGTTGATAGAGATGTAACATCCATATTTCCAAACCTATAGTCCATATCCATTTCCAAAGCTATATCCATTTTAAATCCATATTTTAAACCAAATTCTTTGTAAATCCATTTTAACCATTTTGATAACCATTGTTCCAATTCAATTAACCATCATTTTTCCAATATTCATCCTAATCATCTTTGTCATCCCTTTCTTATTTAAGCCATTCCATTTCTTTAAATACATTTCCAAATTCAAAACTCGATATTCTTTTCATTTCTATAATTCTCTTTAGTTACCCATGATTCAATCCAATTTCAATTCAATTTACAAAAAAAAATCCAAATTCAAGAGTAGTCCACATACTATATGAGTCATTTTTGCCATTACCATTTTTGTTAATTATCCAATGTCCATAATATACATTCAATACTCAAATAAATTCATTAATTTCAAATTCCATTATTGTTTCTTACAAATCCAAATACAAGAAAACATTACTTCTTTTTTAAGCCCATTTAAATTCATAAAATACAAAAAACAAGAAAGGTTCATTGTTGTTCCACAAGCCCGTGTACATTATTCATATGAGTTTTTACAATTCTCTAAGCCACTTTTCTGTCCAAAACCAACATACCTCACAAAAAAACTCCTCCAATTTTTCTGCCACAAATCGTACGACCTTGATGCTAAACAACTTGCCTCCTACATGTTATGATACAAGCATCCAAAACCATCCAAATTTCTTCTGCGCCTTTCTGCCTGCAAACAACAACACGCCAATTTCCTGCTAACCAACAACAGACATAACCTGTTTCCTGTGTAAAAGTCGTACAAACCAAGCAAAACATATCATCTGCAAGAAACCGTACCTCTAACCACGACCTGCATCAAAAGGGATAATACAATGGAAATACTGGCATCATGAAAACAACCATTCACCAATAGACAAATTCAAAATTTGAGAAAAAAAAAACAAGTTCTGAAATTGATTTAAAAAGGAGAAGATACAATCAGATAAGGATTGCGATGATCCTAGCGAGCAAACTTCCCATTTTCCCCCTGTAGTCCCACGAACTACGGACGCTCTGATTCTTCGCTTCTTTTAAGTGAAGGTACGTAGGCACAAGGGCCACAATCCTTGGCGAGCACTCTAATAAAAAACCAACCCTATTTACCTTAAGCAAGTAAACTTTTAGATTAGAACACCCATTCGTGCTAGACAACCTAGATGGTTCCCATCGAGTACGATGGATGTGAGGGGTGCTAATACCTTCCCCTCTTATAACCGACTTCCGAACCCAAAATGTGGTTGCGATGACCATGTTCGTTCCCTAAAGGTTTTATCGATATTTCCCTTTCCCTCTTTGGGATAAATAAAATTCGGTGGCGACTCTGTGTCATTTTTCGTGTAGCGACAACGGGTGTGGAACTAAGCAAAGGTTGTGACCCGAAGGACGGGTGTGGAGACAAGCGAAGGTTATGACCCAAAGGACGGGTGTGGAACCAAGCAAAGGTTGTGACCCATAGGACGCGTGTGGAACCAAGTGAAGGTTTTGACCCAAAGGACGGGTGTGGAACCAAGTGAAGGTTGTGACCCAAAGGACGGGTGTAAAACAAGTACTGCTTGTTCAGTCAATGTACCGAACCCCTTCGGGTCACAACAAAGGTTGTGACCCAAAGGACGGGTATGGAACCAAGCGATGGTTGTGACCCAAAGGACGGGTGTGGAACCAAGCAAAGGTTGTGACCCAAAGGACGAGTGTGGAACCAAGCGGAGGTTTTGACCCAAAGGACGGGTGTGGAACCAAGCGAAGGTTGTGACCCAAAGGACGGGTCTGAAACCAATCGAAGGTTGTGACCCAAAGGACAGGTGTGGAACCTAGCGAAGGTTGTGACCCAAAGGGGTTCGATACTTTGACTGAACAAGCAATACTTGACCGAAGAAAGGGTATTTGAACCAAAGAAGGTTACTAACCCAAAGGAGCGAGTATTAGAACCAAAAGAAGGTTACTAACTCACAGGGGTATTGGTTTTAACAGAAAGACTCTGATCAACCAAAAAAGAATGAGTGATTAACCAAGAGAAGGTGATTAACTTGAAAGAAGCTTAGTATGTTAACAGACAGACTGTGGTTAACTGAGAAACAGGTGATTAACCGGGAGAAGGTGATTAACCCAAGGGAAGCTCAGTATGTTAACAGATAGCCTGTGGTTAACTGAGAAAAAGGCGCAGATTGGTGTTTTAACTGGCAGGCATTGGTCAACCAACGAGAAAGGGAGATAGAACCAAGAAAAGGATGTGAACTCCGCTAGGGATTCGGTATTTAACAGGCAGAGTGTGTTTAACCGAAGAAAAGGATTGCGGCTGAAGCTAGTGGGATTATACCTGAGTGAATCGCACACTCAAAGATACAACAAAGTCGCCACGGAAATTTATTTAGTCCCAAAGGACAGGGAAAATATCGATAAAACCCAAGGTGAAGAGAAACGGGTAAGGGGGTCAGTTATGCGAAAGGAAGGTACTAGCACCTTACGCATCCGTCATACTCGACGAGAACCATTTAGCTTGCTTCTAGGCTTGGATAGGTTATCTATCTAAAGGCTTCTAGCTAAAAAGAGGAGAGAGAAAGGACGAAGAAAGAGAGTGCTCGCGGAGGATTGGGGCCCTCGTGCCTACGTACCCTGATAGTTATATGAGGAAATCAGAGCATCGTAGTTCATGGGACCAGGGAAAGAGAAGAAGAATGGAAGAAGGTGGCTTGCCAATATTTTGCAATCTCGTGCCTACGTATCCTCATAGTGCAATGAGGAATTCAGAGCCTACGTAGTTCGGGGAACAAAGACAAGAAAAAAAAGGTGGTATCAAAACCAAGAGCAAAAGAAGGAGAGAAAACTCTGTTGGGGATTCAAAAGAATTGGTGTCAGAACCAAGAAAGAAGTACAAAGGAAAGATAATAACTCTGCAGAGAATAAAGTTAAAGAATGGTGTCAAAACCAAGAAGATAAAGGAGCAAAAGGGTAATAGTGACTCTACTGGGGAGTAAGATAACATAGTGACTATGCTGGGATCATAGGGTTAACGACCCTACTGGGGACCCAAACAAAGGGGACGGTGTTGAAACCAAGAGAATAAGTATTCGGTATATTAACTAACTGGCAGTGGTTAACCGAAGAAAGAGATTAAGGCTCTTTGGGGAAAAGGGTTTGGTGTCAACAGGAAGGTTGTGATGAACCAAAAGAAAGAGTACTGAACCAATAGAAGGTGTTTGATTCTGAAGGGATTTCGGTATATTAATTGATAAACAGTGGTTAACCGGAAAAACGGGTGTGGAACCAAGCAAAGGTTGTGACCCAAAGGACGGGTGTGGACCCAAGCGAAGGTTGTGACCCAAACGGGTACAGTACACTGACTGAACAAGCAGTATCTGACCGAAGAAAGGGTATTTGAACCAAAAGAAGTTTACTAACCCAAAGGTGCGAGTATTTGAACCAAAAGAAGGTTACTAACTCACGGGGTATCAGTTTTAACAGAAGGACTGTGATTAACCTAAAAGAACGAGTAATTAACCAAGAAAAGGTGATTAACTCAAAGGGTGCTCAGTATGTTAACAAACGGGTCGTGGTTAACTGAAAAATGGGTGATTAATCAAGAGAAGGTGATTAACCCAAGAAGAACTCAGCATGTTAATAGATAGAATGTGGTTAACTGAGAAGAAGTGCAAATTGGTGTTTTAACTGACAGGCAGTGGTTAACCAATCAAATGGAGAGGATCCAAGAGAGGGTTGCAAACTCCGCTAGGGTTTTGGTGTTTTAACAGAAAAACTGTGTTTAACTGAAGAAAATAGGGCAAGACTTTGCTAGGAAAGACGAGCATTTGATTTTAACAGAATGAATGTGATTAATCAAAGGGACAAATGATCATGACTTTGGTGAGAATCAAAGAATAGTTGTTGACCAAAAGAAAGGTATTGAACCCAAAGGAGGTTGCTAACCCAAAGGTGACAAAGATCTTTAACCAAGAAAATGGTGATTGATCAAAAGAAAAGGATATTGAGGCAAGAGACAGGAGTTAACCCAAGAGATAATGATCTTTAACCAAGAGAAGTGGTGATTGATCAAAAAGATAAATTGAAAAGGGGCAAGAGTGATCAAGGATCGACTCGACTGGGGATTGAGAAATATACTACAGTATGGAGATAGAGACGATTATTCCAGGCACAGGGTCATTCATCCCCTACCCAAAATAACCAAGATGAGTGTAGGAATTCTCCAATCTAATCCCTTCTCTAGCACTAAAGTATAGTGCAGAGATTGAAACCGACAAAGTAACAGCACCAATTTGTATAGTGCTCTAGTGCGTCGTACAGACTTCCGGCTTAGCAGGGGAAATAGAGGACAAAGCTCTAAAGAATCCTAGAGGGAGAAGCAATGGGATATTGACTAATTGAAACAAAGTTTCGATCAATCAATCAAGGGAAATGGTCTAGCCAACGATCTTCCAAAAGGATCGGAAGATTGTCAAAGCAACGTGCGGAATATTGATTGTACGTGATTAAACTTGCTCAATAAAGAAAAAACTTAATGTGATCAAGGATGAAATTGCAAAAACAGTACCAAATGCCAATTAGCATGCATCACAAATCATGTTATCATGTGAACAAAAGTGTGCGAGAAGCATCAAGCTCATGTATTGTCAAAAATGCAAATTATTCCATAATCGGCAAATCGTGCATCGAAAGTTTGCAAACATGCTTCAAACAGAGGTCAAACAACTCATAAAACATCCACAAATGTCAAGTATATCAAGCCATGGAAGTTAAATGAGGAAAGGAGATCAAACAAGCTTGAAATTAGGCAAAAATGATACTCTGGTTCAATGTTAATCGATTAACCATTTGCAGTTGCAAAGTGGTTAATCGATTAACACTTGCAAATCAGTAGAAAAACTGAAAAAATCCAGTGTTAATCGATTAACACTTTTTGTACTGCAAAGTGTTAATCGATTAACACTGAAGCAGTGGCAAAAAATTAGTTTTCAAAAGCACTTCCAGCCACTTAATCACTTATCCAAGCATTCTTATGTTATGGCTTGCATTTGTACACGAAAATTACATCAAGTATGAGCAATTAATCATCGATTGAAAGCATTAAACATGAAGATCAAAGATCAAACAATCTCATGATTAATCAATACCGAAAAACTATCGAAACTACATCGTAAACGCGCGAAAGTGACCGAAACAGTAGATTGATCGAGAGTTACCAACCTACAAGCCGGGGAATTAGCTTGGTGATTGTTGTGAGTGAAATGTAGAGAGAAGAAGCCAAGAAAACCAGAGAATTCTACACTTGCAATCAAACCGTAGCGAAACCGATCAAAAATGCAAAAAAACTCTAAAATCAAATTTGCACCGAAACGATTGGAGTAATCACTTGAATTGCAAATGGAAGTTGATGTAATTGCAGAGATCCAAGGAGAAATTCCAAATAATGGAGGTTTAAGCTCAAGAGTAAGAAATTTCGATGTGAAATTTACTACTCTTTAATGGTGGAATTGAGCTCTAGTGTGGTTTGGGGAAGAAGATAAAGATGAATGTGTAGAACTTGCAGAAAATGCAGAGAAAAATAAGAGAATTGAGAGTAAAAAGAGTGAAGAATTCTGCAAATGGTTGAAGCCCCCTTGTGAAATGGTGAGGGTTTGCTTATATAGAGACTAGCTTTGGAGTAAGCTAGGTTTGGAATGTGCTTTGGAGTGTGCTTTGGATCTAGCTTGGGAGTTAGTTACACTTAACTCACTGAGTCAGCGGTTGACTTGGTTAGTTAGTTAGTTAACTCAGTGGAGCAATCCCAATACAAGTCCAAATCAATGGCTCTCATGCTTAGAAGTAAGGGTGCATAGTGGTCATAACTGGAAATGTTGCATGGTAGCAAGTGTATTGAATGGTATTGAAATTTCTTGAACTATCTAGAGATGTCTAGAATGTTCCACACAATGCTAGAACCAAATGGAACCCCAAAATGTAGAGGCAAAGTTATTGTCATGAAAAAACAGTAGATTTTGCCAATTTTACAAGGGTTAATCGATTAACCCATTTGTAATAGCAAATGATTAATCGATTAACCAGGCCAAAATCTGCCCAAATTTCTTGAAAAAAGGTGTTTTGGCTACGGTTCTGATTTTTGACCTTTTACTTTGATGAATAGGCATAGAAACCCTTGTTTTGTGCTTGTGTTGATGATGTGATGATCTTGTGAAGATATGATTAATCGGGCTTAGAAAAAAACTTGAATATTCCTGCAACAAAAACGCAGAGAAAAAGTGTGAATGCGTACGCCAACAATGCGAATGCACATGCTTATGCAAAAGGCAAAAGGGGAGGTCAAATTTTGGGTTATGACAGCGAATTCGTTGGGGAAGAAGATAATTTGGTAATTAACAGAATGAGTGTGATCAACCAAAGAAAGAATGATTAGGACTCTTCTGGGGAATCAACGAATAATGATTGACCAAAAGAAAAGGTTTTGAACTAAGATACGGTTGGTGACTCCAGAGACAAAGATTAGGGTGTGAGTGATCAAAGATCGGTTCGACTGGGAATTAGAAGACACTACAATCTAGAGATAGAGATGATTATTCTAGGCACAGGTTCATTCGTCCCCTACCCAAAATAATCAGAATGAGTGTAGGAATTCTCAACTTGCATCCCTTCTCTAGCACTTAGAGTATAGTGCAGAAATTGAAATCGATAGAGTAACAGCGCCATCTTGTACAGTGCTCCAACACATTGTGCAGACTTCTGACTTTGCAGGGGACCAAGAAAGAGAAAATCTAAAGGGAACACAAAGAGAAAAGCAAGAGGAAGATTAACCAATCAAAACAAGGTTTCGATTAATCAATCAAAGGGAAAGGATATGCCAACAATTTTCCAAATGAGTCGAAAAACTGTTAAAGCAAAACGTGTGAATTAATGATTATACAAAATTAAATTTGTTTAATAAAGACCAAACTTAATACAAACAAGAATGAAATTGTCAAGCATTAACAAGAATCAATTAGCATACATCACTAATCATGTTAACACAAAGACAAGAAAAAGTGAACAAAATTGTTTAACATGTGAACAAATTGCAAAATAATCGAAGAAAATTAAGCAATTAATTGAGCCAAGGTCATGTCATGTAGATTCTGCCCTAAAACATTAGCAATATCATGTATACAAGTAAGCATGTGAAGAAGCATGATCAAAACATCCAAAACAGACCCTAGAACAAAGATTTTGGCCAAGCAACAGGGATGTAACCAGTTACATCAGCCAAAAATGCACTTCCAGGGGCGTGACAAGGTGATGTAATCGGTTACATGACTAATGTAACCCGTTGCATCAGCAGAAATCAGCAAAATAGATTTTTCAGCAAAAACACTTTTGAGGACAACTTTTTTCATGCAATTGCAAGGAATCATAACATGAAAGTATGTGCATAATTTACAGTAATTCACAACAATTAGAAGCTATAAGAATTGATTATGCAAATCAAAGATTCAAGCAACAAAACATCAATTAGGCTACATTGTGAAAAATGCGAAAATGATCGAAAATAGCGAATAGAGCTAGAACAACCAACCTACAAGGCGGAGGTTTGCCTTGGTAATTGTTGTGAGCAAAATATGATGCGTAGAAGGAAAGAAAACTAGAGAATTTCAATCTTGAGAGTAATTTGTAGCGAAACCGATAAAAACGTGATAAATGCTCTGAATACGAATTTGCACCGAAACGATCAAAACGATTACTTGAATTGAAGTAGAAACTACTGTAAATCCAAAAATCCAAGTAGAAATGTAGTGGATTGAAGGTTTAGCTCAAAAGAATAGCAATTTCAATGTGAAGCTTGCTATGCTTTAATGGTGGAAGATTGAGCTCTAGTGTGGTTTAGTAAAGAAGGTGAAGATGAATGAGAGAGAATTGCAGAAAAATTTAGAGAGAATTGAGAAATGAGAGAGTGATCAAGTGAAAAATAGTGAAAATGGTTGAAGGTCTCTTTATATAGAGTGTAGGTTTGGAGTGGGATAAATTTGAAACTTGGTTTGGAGCTAGCTAAGGGTGGTTTGGCATTTGGTTTGGAGTTAGTTACATCTAACTCACTGAATCGGAAGTTGACTCAGTTAGTTATTTGTTAACTCGGTGGGAGAATCCCAATGCAAGTCCAAAATCCCATGGTTCACATGTTTGGAAATGTAAGTGTATGGTGAGCATAATTGGAAATGATGTGTTGGAGCAAATGCAAGTGGATTCTTGAAGTGTCCAGAATATTCCACACAATGCTAGAACCAAATGAACCAAAAGAGAGTGGAACGAGCTGTTGCAATGTGATTAAAATACTGATTTTTCTGCACAAACAGTGATGTAGCCGGTTACATGGTTGAGGTAACCAGTTACATCAGCCCAAACGTGAGTTTTATGGCTGAGTTACAGCGATGTAACCGGTTACATGGCTGATGTAACCCGTTACATCAGCACAAACTTCATTTTCTTACCTTTGAAGCCTCATAACTTGAGTTCCATGGATCCAAATGATGTGTTATTGGTATCAAAAGAAATCTTGAAGAATGAGGAACAACTTTCATGTTTGAAGAAAAATGAATTGGAGCTTGGAAACACGTGAAAATTGCACTTGAAAACATGTCCTCCAAGCTGAATTTCTTTACTTAGAAAAAAAATCCAAAAACCCCAATTTAGCAACTTCTCCTGATTTTATGATTTCTCTTGATCCCTCTTGATCAAACCTCATAATACCATGGATGATGACTTGAAATGCCCAAATATGACCCAAGAATTCAAGAGTTGACTTTTGTAGGGCACCAGTTGACTTTTTTACCAAATGAATTCAATGTCTCCCCTATCTACTTCAAAAACTCTTGAAATGATTTGGGATGAAATATGAGGCCTATATGAATGATTTGAGATGTATGAAGACCTTGGAATCTTGTATTTCTCAAGAAAATGATCAAAGTGGCCTTTGTCTAAAACCCTAGTTCATAGTAACTAGGAGCTTGATCAGATAAATACCTTGAAACCAAAGAAACCCTAATCACCAGATGATTGGGTGAACTTGTTGAGATAATTTGATATATATGAGACCTTTGTATTTTAATTGTGTCAATGATGTGATGGATTTACGAGGATGTGAATAATCAGGCTTTGAAACTCTCTGAAATTCTAAATGTTCCTGCAACAAAACCACAGAGAAAAAATGCTAATGCGTATGCTGGAGATGAGGATGCGCATGCTTATGCAAAAACGTAAAATGAGAGGTCAAATTTCAGGTTACGACATACAAGAAAATAATACACAGCGGAATAAACTCAAACTAAGCTTCTCTTGAGGGATCCAAGCATAACTCTACTTGTAAATCATACCTGCAAACAAAACCTGAAAAACATCAACAATAATGGGGTGAGATAATAATCTCAATGAGTTCCCCTATCTTATGGGTTCCCTCGGCTCTACAAGGTTCTAACCAATTTCTATCTCAAGTCAAAAGGGAGGGGATAAGACTTGAGTTCACACCATTCGCAATGTATAGAAACATGCCTCTTGAGTTCACCAGCTCAAACAATCACTAATAAAAAACCACACCAAGGTAAACTTCCCCGCCGCCTCACCTATGTCTAGGACTTTTAGCGTGGGTCACGGATCTATGTATCTACTTTGATATACAAAAAGGATTCAGATTCAAGGTTCTTCCCACATGAATTGTCACTCCCCATGGGCCCGCTCCCCATCTCGAGTATCTTACCCGTAGGCTCCATTCGTACACACGGGATAAATGAATAAATTTGGATTCAAGGTTCTTCCCACATGAATCGTCATTCCCCATGGGCCCGCTCCTCATATCAAGTCTTTTTCCCGTAGGCTCTATTCATTTAAGGGAATTCCTTTCAAAGTAATAATACATACCTTCCAAAGGAGCTTTCTATATGAACCTCAACACTTGGAACAGTACGTCTCAAGGGATTGTTTCTAACTATGTGATCTCAACACAAACATGATTGTATTCAACAATATAAAGGCAACACATCCACCTTAATCTCAATGTAACACAAAACCCACACATGTTTCATACAAAGCTCACCTCACAACTAGACAACTAATTACCAAAGATACACACCTAGGCATCATGGCACAAGCATTTCCATCTATGTTATTCATCATAACCTAATCATTTACTAATTCATTTCATAGATTAATATCAATTTTTCCTCACTATTCTTATAGTCTATTAAGCATGTTATCTCACAATCAAAATATACATATATCATACATCATGTCATAACAAAATGGTATATAGCAATATCATTCATGGAACACACATAATAGTATAACATGTCGAACATAATCAACATAGTAGTTCACGTACATATAAAGGTATACAAGCCACTACTACCCTCTACCAAACATCCTTGATTAGTTCATGGTCTCACATCACCATATAATAGCACACTGGATTTTTTTTCCAAGGCTTCAAGTCTCATATCAATCGGACTCCCGATTCATGAATTATGGTGGGAAATAAGGATCCATACCATTCACATTCATTACATTTCCATATCTATCTTATCAATCCATGGAGTAAACCTATGTTCATACTCACTATCACAAAGAGCATTGAAGTAGATTTCCAATACTTCTGACTGTGCCTCAATCCGAGTTACGGATCAAAAGTTATGATGGAAACAAAATGGGAAAATCTGCCATGTTCGCAGTGCGAACTCTAGGCGAACAAGAGATAGAATAAAAAGGGCACAAAGTTCGCTAGGCGATCTCTAGGAGAACTTTCTCCTTCACTTCGCCTCGAGCTCTCAGTGTAAACCCCGCGAATCCAGAATTTCCTGCAGCGCTAATATAGGTCATTTAGGGCCAAAAACTCTTATTTCTTAACACCCAATCATCCAAAATACATCCAAACACTTATAGAAACATAGGGTAACATGGTTAAACATAAACTTCATCTAATCATCAAGAAAACAACATTCAATCCAATTTCTTCACAAAACCTAACCCACCAACAATCTTATATTTTTCCCCCAAATGTTATACTAACTATTGGAACTCACCTTTGATGAAGAAGATGAAATGATGGTGAAGATGATGAATCCAAGAACTTCTCTTAAGTGAATAAAACACTCAGCAACTATGATATTTATACACACTATATAATTAATTACATATTATGTTTACAAGGAGAAATAAATAATAATCTCACTTCTTAAATGCGTGAATCTAAATATACATGAATTTAAGACTTAAATGCTCATTTTAGTGGGAAACATACAATGTATTTTTTTCTATTTCCAACACTCTCCCTCAAGGTGGTGAATAAGTATTCTCCATTCCCAGCTTGGATACAATTCATTCAAAATTTGAGCTACTCAATCCTTTAGTGAGAATATCCGCAAGTTGCCCTTGTGATGACACAAATGAGCTAATCAATATTATTAACAACTTGTAAATGGATTTTTTAGGACAGTGCATGAACTCACTAACCAAACTTACAGCATATGCAATATCGGGTCTAGTGTGGGACAAGTAAATTAATCTCCTAACTAGACGTTGATACATTTCTTTATCTACTACAACATTTACTTCCGCATTACCCAGTTTAAGATTTGGATCCATAGGAACGCTCGCAGGTTTACGCGCTGTTTTTCATGTCTCTTTGAGTAAATTTGTAATGTACTTTTGTTGAGATATAAAAATTCCTTTTCGGGAATGTGCCACCTCAATTCCCAAGAAGTACTTTAGCTTTCCAAGACTTTTTATTTCAAACTCCTTAGCCAAATAATGACTCAAGATTTGTTGCTCCTTCCAATCATCTCCTGTCATTATAATGTCATCTACATCTACTAACAAAACTGTTACTCCCCCTTCTGGCGAGTGTTTGATGAACAAGGTGTGCTTGTACCCTAAAGATGTTATAACCTTAGAGAATCTTCCAAACCATGCTCGAGGTGATTGTTTTAGTCCATATAACACCTTTTCAACCTGCAAACTGTATTTTCAAACACATTTTTGTATGCCCCGGTGGTACTTGCATATAAATCTCCTCTTCAAGTTCCCCGTGTAAGAAGGCATTCTTCACATTAAATTATTGTAAATCCCAACCATAATTGGCAGCAAGTGACAAAATTACTCTCATTGTATTCATGTTTGCAATCGGAGTAAATATCTCTGAATAGTTAATTCCATAGGTTTATGTAAACCCTTTGGCAACCAATCTGGCTTTATATCTTTTGACTGTTCCATCAGCCTTATATTTTACTGTGTACACCCATTTGCATTCAACTGACCTTTTTCCTTCTAGTAAAGTCACTAACTCCCAAGTTCCATTCCCCTTCAATGTGTCCATCTCGATATTCATGGCTTGCTTCCATTTTTCACCATACAAAGCCTAAAAAACATTAGTAGGTATGGAAGTAGCATTTAGCTTTGTAAGGAAGGCTTTATGGGTAGGTGAGAATTTTTGAAAAGAAAGATAGTTTGAAAGGGGATATAAAGGTTGTTTGGTGCATTTTATGGTACCTTTTCTAATAGAAATTGGAAGTTCTAGGTCATCATCTATAGTTTGGGTCATTATTTTATCTTATAATTCAGAAGAATTAATTACCTCATTTGAAGGACTCGATTCAGATTCTTGAACTTATGTGGATTCAGGAATGGCCTTTGACTTTCTCATGTAAACCAGATTCTTTCCATATCTTATATCCACTTCATGTCCAAGTTCAGCTACTGGTGTATTTGATTGATTTGACTCAACTCCTACTTCTTCAGCCTCAGATGGGTCTGGTATAAGTGTGTTTAACTCAAGACTAGAAAGACTGGACCTATTTGACTTGAAACTGGAATAACTAGGTGGATTTGATTTGAGACTAGAGAGATTGAGTGTGTTTGAGTCATGACCAGAATGAGAGAGATCGAGCATATTTGAGTCATGAATAGAATCACCATATGCATTTGACTTAATACTGGACAGATTGAGTGTATTTGACTCAAGACCAGAAAAGATCGAGACTTTCAAGGTTATCTTCCTTAAAATTCTCCCCCTGAAGATAAGGTTGAGTGAAGTACGGTTCCTTCTCATGAAAGGTAACATCCCGAGACAAAAAAGACTTTTTAGATGGAGGATGGAAACACTTATATCCCTTTTGAGTAAGAAAACACCCGACAAAAACACATCTTAAGGCTCTAGGGTCAAGTTTTTTTTCTGTCTTGACTGTGCACATGGACAAATGAGACACACACAAAGATTCTAGTTTTAAGATTACTACTTACTGACAAATTTGGATAGAAGGAAGAAAGAACATCCATAAGACTCTTAAACCCTAATACTCTAGAAGGTAATCAATTAATACGACATGTGCTAGTAAGAACGACCTCCCCTCATAAATATTTTGGAACATTTTGATGAAATAACAGTGCTCGGTTTTGGTCTAATAGATGCCTATTTTTTCTTTCTACAATTCCATTTTGTTGTGGTGTTTTAACACATGAAGACTCATGGACAATTCCCTCTTTTTGACAGAAATAAGTAAGTGCATGATTGAAGTACTCTTTTCCATTATCAAAGCTAAGCCTTTAGGTGTTTACTTTGAATTGATTTTTAATCATGTAGAAAAACTTTGGGAAAACAGTACTGACGTTAGACTTGTTTTGGAGTTAAAACACCCAAGTAACTCGGGTACAATCGTCTATAAAAGTAACAAACCACCTAGAACATGTTACATTTGGATTGGTAGAGGGACCCCAAACATCTGAATGAATAAGATATAAGGGGGAAATACTTCTTTTGTTGTTTAATGGAAAAGGTAGACGCTTATGTTTAGCAACCTCGCACACATCGCAATGAAGACTTTCAATATCTACCTTATTGAATAAAGATGTAAACAAAACTTTAATGACTCTAAAAGAAGGATGACCTAATCGACAATGAAAAAGAAAGATTTTTCCTTTTTAGAGAGTACTGACACTAACATAAATGAATGGGACAAGTGGACTTTTGTACACTGACCTGATTCTTCAAGATAGTAAAGGTCATTCCTTTCTCTAGCACTTCCAATCGTCTTTCCTGACTCCTTATCCTGAAATATACAACAATCATTATGAAAAATTACACTACAGGATAAATTGTTTGTAAGTTTTTGTATGGAGACTAGGTTCATGGATAGTTTTGGAACATGGAGAACCCTTTTTATGGTTATAGAATGATTTATTTGGATATCTCCAATGCCGGCTACAGTTACAAGAGTACCATCTGTAGTAGAATTTTTTTTATTACTAGGACAAAGGGAATATGTGGAGAACTGTTTCGAAGAGGGTGTCATGTGGTTTGTGGCTCCTAAATCTAATATCCAAAATAAGAAAGAAGGTGTTTCTGAGACATGAAATCCAAATGAGAGTGGAAGCTTACCAGAATATGCCATACTGCAATTACCTGATGACCTTTCCATAATACTGGTCATAAAGGAAACAAAAGCAACCACCAAATATTTATGTATAAGATATCAAAGAAAACAAGATTCGATAAAAAAAAACTCAACCCATAAAATGTAGGGACAATGTTTGATGCTGAGCATACGGCTGCTGAAAATGTGCAGAGTTGTACTGACCGTGGCAGAAAGCTGTACAAACGGCTTCCGAAAAGTGTAGAGACAGCGGTTGGACAGACAGCTACCGGAAGAAGTACAAAATTATGCAAGTGGAAGGTAGAAAGAACAAATAGTGTTTAATTGGAAAAACTGGGTAGCAAGTGTAGCCTAGTCAAGATTTAAGGGTTTTGACAGCATAAAAATGCCCAGTCAAATCCCTAAATAATGATTAGTGAAAGTAAAGTCCCCTAGATTAGGAGCTCTGATGCCATGTGAAAAATAGAAATAAGAAATTTTATGAATGTGCTTAAGTGAATAAAACACTTAGAAACTATGATATTTATACACAATATATAATTAATTATATATTATGTTTACAAGGAGAAATAAATAATAGTCCAACTTCCTAAATGCATGAATCTAAATATACATGAACCTAAGACTTAAATGCTCATTTTAGTGGGAAACATACAATTTATTTTTTCTATTTCTAACAGATTGCATATCAAACACTTCATTGTGTCATATAAATATCCAGCTTATAAAACACAATGGCAGGAGTCCCTCCACTAGCTGCACCCGCTGATAGAGATCACTATAGTGAAAAACCTCCAGTTTTTGATGGAGAAAAGTTTGATTACTAGAAAGATAGAATAGAAAGGTTTTTTCTTGGCCATGATATGGATCTATGAGTTATGGTAGTTGATGGTAACGTTCATCCTATAGATGCTAGTGTTAACAAGGTGGAAATAAGAGTGATGAATGATCAACAAAAGAAAGACTACAATAATAATCACAAAGCAAGAACCATCTTGTTGAATGTTATTTCATACACTGAGTATGAAAATGTCACAAATAGAGATACAATAAAGTCCATATTTGATTCTCTGAGAATGACACATGAAGGAAACGCTTAAGTTAAAGAAACCAAGGCACTTGCCTTGATTCAGAAGTATGAAGCCCTCAAGACGGAAGACAATGAAATTGTTGAGAACATGTTCTCAAGGTTTCAAACTCTTGTTGTAGGACTGAAGGTTCTGGACAAAGGTTACTCACCTGCAGATCATGTGAATAATATTATCAGAAGCTTACCCAAGATATGGAGGCCTATAGTAACTGCGCTGAAACTTTCAAAGGATCTGAACAACATAACTCTTTAAGAACTTATGAGTTCTTTGAGAATTCATGAGATAGAACTTAATGAGGATGATCCTCAAAGGAATGTCAAATCTATAGCTCTGAAATCCATGGAAAAGTTTAAAAAGACCAAAGTATTTCAAGCTGAAGAAGAAGAAGACTGTGAAGAAGATTCAAAAGAAGAAGATGAATTGTCTCTTTTGTCCAAACGCGTTAATCAACTCTTGAAGAAAAGACAAGGCAAGTTCAGAGGCTCTAGAAGGACATGTGGGCGCTATGGGTCTACATCTAGACTAAAGAAGTCATGTGCTGGCATGGATGTCATTTTATTTGAGTGCAAGGAGCCATGTCACTAAAATAATGAGTGTCCTAAGCTGAAGAAAGACAAACCAAAGAAGTAGGACTTTAGAGGAAAGAAGAAAGGTATGATGGCTACCTGGGATGAATCTAAATCATCAGGAGATGACTCTGAGAAAAAGCAAGGTAATGTGGCACTGATGGAAAGCACAGAAGAACCTGATGAAAAGATTCAATGAGAATCAGAATCTGAGTCAGACTCTGAAGAGGCATTTCCTAACTTATCTCGTTCTGAATTAGAATCTTGTCTTTCTGAAATTCTGGAAAAGAATCAGAAGCTTCAGAACAAATACAAGGATCTAAAACAAGTCCATGTCTCTGAGTCTGAAGCGCATAGTAAGCTTTAGAAATATTTCTCCACTTTGAATGAAGATAATTTTATTCTGAAGAAAGAAAACTCTGTCATTCAAAGAAAAAGTTCTAAACTTGAGAAATAAATTATTTCAGAAGATTTAGTGGATTCTGAAACTGTCATAAAGAGGTATGACAAATATTTTTAGACATTTCTGGCTAAAAACATAGATATAAGCAAGATGGCTTCAATGATCTATGGAGTTAGCAGAAACGGAAGAAGAGGAATTGATTATATGCCTAAAGAAAAACCTATTTCAAAACCTAAGGCAAAACCAAAAGCTCTTAACTCCCATTTCTATTATGCTTACACATAAAATGATTATTCTGCACACAACCCCAAGTTCTTTAAGAACTGTGGGAGAACTAACAAGAAAGGACCCAAAAAGATGTGGGTACCTAAGGACAAGATAATATATGTTGCAGACATCCTTAGTAGCTCAGTTGAAACACCAGTCCCGGTACTTGGACTGTAGTGCTCACAACACATGACGGGAAGAAGGCATATGTTCCAAGACCTAGAACTTAAGCCAGACGGCTTTGTGGGTTTAGGAGGTGATCAGAAAGAGAAGATCATAGGCTCCAAAATAGTTGGTAATGATTCTCTCCCCTCTATTACTAATGTTTTATTAGTTGAAAGATTAATGCATAACTTATTATCCATAAGTCAATTAAGTGACAATGGTTATGATATAATCTTTAATCAAAAGTCTTGTAAAGCTATTAGTCAGAAGGATGGCTTTATCCTTTTCAATGGCAAGAGGAAGAATAACATTTATAAGATTAGACTTTCTGACCTTAAAAATCAGAATGTAAAATGTCTTATGCCTGTTACTAAAGAGCAATGGGTTTGGCATAGACAATTGGGCCTTGTTAGCATGAGGAGGATTTTTCATCTAAATAAGCTTAATTTAGTCAAAGGTATCCCAAATCTAAATTTCTCTTCAAATGTTTTTTGTGAAGTGATAACACGTAAATGTATCGGTTATTTGACTTGACTTACATGAATTTTAGTTATGTTTTCCCTTAATTTATTTAATTTATGCTGCAATTTATGTCTCGATTATTATGTTTTCAGGTGACTTGGATTTAATCGTAAAATAATGAAAAGAAGAAGAAATGATGGAAAGAAAATAGAAGGAAAGAAATGGAAGAAGGAAAGAAAGAGAAAGGAAAGAAAATTAATGGAAAGAAAAAGAAAATGAAAAAAAAATATAAAGGGGTGGGGCCCACCATCACACATGTGGCGCAAGCCACATGGGAGTGGCGCCCACCACCTTCATAAAATGTGGCGCCAGCCACTCATCAATGCAAGGAAGATGTGGCGCAAGCCACCTATGTTAGGGGAGAAATTCTCTCCACTTTCCCAACTTTCTCTCCACTTCTCCACTATGTTCTGGTCTTCTCTCAACCCGATTACCACGCCATGAAACGCATTCTCTTCAACTGCCAAGGATCAGCTCTCAGTATAAAAGAAAAATCAAACCTCCATTTTGGGGGCGGGTGAACTTTCATTTGGAGATTTTCCTTGTTTTAGTTTTTAGGCAGTTTTCTTTCACTGTGTAAAAGGGATAGTTCTCCACACCGGGGACTATTCCCAATATTAGTTTTAGGATTCTATTTTCTGCCATTTTATTTTCTGCAACCGGATTCCCATTCAAGATTTCAGTGTATTATTCAAAACCATATTCCAGGTTTTATTTATTGTTATTTATTGTGTCGTTTCCTTATTTGATTCCTAAAGCATGTTTCCGATTTTAGTTTATTATGATATTTGCATGTTTATTTCCCTCTCCATGTCTAGCTAAGTAGTCTTGAGTCCGGCGTATGAGGACCGTCGTTACCGACGGGACTCGGTAGAAAATTATAGGTGCGAACTTACGATTAAAAATCTGTTTTGGTTTTAATTTCCAAGTTGAATTTAAATAGCTTTTTCATGAGAGTGAGAGGTTATTTAACACGATTTTGTCATGAGAGTGAGAAATTAATTAAGGTTAGAGACGGCACTGCGAGAGCGTGGGGATCGAACCGGATAGTGGAAATTAGGCACCATATCTAAATACAGCGGGAGCGCTTTAGATGTTGGTTAGGATATTATTGGCTTTCAAAATGTATTTCTTAGTTACCGGGCGAGCGAGAGCAAAATCTTGGGATTAGGAAGTATGGCTTTAGTTAATACCGCGAGAGCGTGAGGCAGAGTCTTTAAGTTGGTATATTCTACGGAACTAAGTTATAGTCGTAATTAGTACCCGAATTCTACAAAGTCCCTTAGGAACGCGGAATCCATATTCCGGTCTCTCTTTCTCTATTATATTTTCTTAGTTTTATTTTCAGTTCTAGTTTTAGTTTCCCTTAAATCAAAAATATCATTAGCCTTAGCTTTACAACGCAGCAATAGATAACGGTAGGTTGACATTGGTCTCTGTGGGATCGATATCTTTTATTACTACGCGATTAGGCTGTGCACTTGCAGTTAGTAACCGTTAGACGTATAGTTTATCGCGATCAAGTTTTTGGCGCCGTTGCCGGGGACCAACAGTCAATATTGTTATTCCGTTGTTGCACCGTATAGACTAAGGCACTTCCAAAAAAAAAATTAAGAAAAAAAATGTATCACCCAAATTTTCTCTATGATAACCACTCACAATATCTTGAGGAGCCGCACCCAAATTTTCTCTACAATTATCAACCGCAATACTCCCAATATTTTGAGGAACCGCAACCAAATTTTTCCTATGATTACCATTCCCAAAATTTTGAGGAACCACAAGAATCACATAATTCCAATCTCGAAATACTAATGGAGGATTTCAACGCGACACTAACTCATTTCCACCCAAATTACCACTCCCAATATTTTGAGGAACCACAAGAATCCGTCAATTCCAACCTTGAGGCATTAATGGAGGATTTCATTGAAACAACAACTAATTCGAGGTTAGAATCTATGATGGAGACACAAACTCTCCAGAATGAAGAACTTAGAAAACAACATCTCGATACTTATGAAACCCTTAGCCGGATGAACACTATGGTCGAGTCCCTCGTGACTCACACTGAGGAATTGGAGACCCAATTCTTACTACTTGCACTGACACCTATAGGACCCTCCCCTGAGGAGCATATGGATGTTGTAACAATCATTAATGGAGAACAAATCGAGAATCCTGAGGAGAGTGATAATGAGGTCGAGGAGAGTGATATTGAGGTTGAGAAGAGTTCTGGTGAGGAAGAAGTAGAGATTGAGAAAAATTCACTAGGACCACCTGAAAGGGAGGTCGTCAAAGAGGTAGAGAAAGTATCCCCTAAGACTGTTCCTCATCCCTATACCCCACCAATTCTTTTCCCGCAAAGGTTTGTAGAGACTAAGGTAGACTCCCAATCCAAAACGTATGTGGAGATATTGGAAAATATCCACACTAACACACCTTTGTCTGAGGTCCTGTATAAAAAAGGAAATTTCAAGGACCATGAAACTAGGGATATCATTACTGTTAAGAGGGTAAGGTTCAACTTTGAGGTGATGGATGACATAACTAAGCCAAAACTTGAAAAGCTGATACTTAGCATAGATCCAGATCCACCACCCCAAGTTCAAAAGAATGAACCACCCCATAGAAGGAAGAAAAGAAAAGGTGAGGGATATGTGAGATGGCTTGATAAGTGGCCATGGAAACCGAAAATTATTAGCCATCGAGCTATCGACATGAAACAAAGCCCTGCGTGGGAGGAAACCCACGAGCTTTTAATTTAATGTTTTACTTTTACTGTTTGTGTTTGCAGAAAATAAAGAATTGTATCGCTTGTCACGTCTCAGCTACATCTAGGCGAAAGATCTCTAGATGACAATCCCTTAAGATGAGTTGCTGCCCACGGACATTCCTATGAATGTCTCTGCTGGTGGTGACACCAATGTTGAGTATGATAGGAGAGGGCATATCTCTCCCGTTCGTAACTCACCTCTTCCTTGTCCTTTTGCATGGTCAGGTTCCACCTGCACACACTGCACCGTATTTTTCTAACATTTTTTGCAGGTACTTCCTTCGGAAACAAATAGTATGATGAGCGACTTCAAGAAAATAAAGTATCAGCAAATTCAGATAACTCGTAGTACAAGACACCGAAGTAGAAGTGGCCAGTGAAGACAGGGACAACAAGGGAAGAATGAGCGCAAATTTGGCCGTGGTAGCACGCAATGGCATTCATACAGGTTCTATCTTTCCTTTACCACTTTTTATCAAAACATTGAGGACAATGTTTGGTTTAAGTGTGGGGGAGGAACATTTACCGCTTTCATTTTACCGTTTTCTAGTTAGATTTACTGTTTTCCAGCATGATTTTAAAATTTTTTGTGTTTTAATGTTTTGTGCGTCTGTGCATGTGCTGTCGAGTCTTTATGCGTGATTTTATGTTGTCTATCGATTTTCCCATTCTCTTGAGCCACACCGAATACTTTGAAAATATTTTATTTAAAAATATTGTTTCTTTTGAAAATCTTAGGTTACAGACGAAATTGAGGTTAGATTGTGAGACTTGGGAAAATTCCGCAAGATCGGTATCGTTTTAACACTGTGAGCCTCTAAATTATAGAAATCAATTTGAGTACTTGTTATGCCAAAGCCTTAGGTTCTCACCCCTTTAGTAGTCCCTAAGTAGTTTATTTAACAATCAGCACCATCCTAAGCACACACTAAGTAGGAAGCCGATGCAAATAAGTGTATGATCTCAAGCTTAAAAGGTAAAAGAAGAAAAAAAAATGAATGAATGAAAAGAAATGCTCCTTCTAAGTTAGGTGATCCTCACCCGATCATTTAGCCCAACGGTGCAAACTTCTTTACTCTATTGATTTTTAAGCCAATGTGCCAAGAAAAAAAAATGATGATAGTGAGATCATAGTCACTAACAGGCTATCCTACCATGAGTGTGAAAGGATAACGGGCTTAATGTGATTGCTCCAGAATGAAAAGGGATAAAAGAAGGATGAGTGAGTTAGGCTTAGGTATAATGACATGATTCGGATTGGTTTGTATAGGATGGAGGTTGATGACCGCAAAAGCGGAATTGTGTTGTTACGATATCCTTAATGTGTGAGCAAGTACCTATCGATACAAACTTAACCGAAGTAGAGTTGGTAGCCTAGGATGAGTATCCGTATGCACTATTTTTCCTACGAGTCATGGTTAGCTTGAGGACAAGCAAAGGTTTAAGTGTGGGGGTGTTGATAACACGTAAATGTATCGGTTATTTGACTTGACTTACATGAATTTTAGTTATGTTTTCCCTTAATTTATTTAATTTATGCTGCAATTTATGTCTCGGTTATTATGTTTTCAGGTGACTTGGATTTAATCGTAAAATAATGAAAAGAAGAAGAAATGATGGAAAGAAAATAGAAGGAAAGAAATGGAAGAAGGAAATAAAGAGAAAGGAAAGAAAATTAATGGAAAGAAAAAGAAAATTAAAAAAATATATATAAAGGGGTGGGGAACACCATCACACATGTGGCGCAAGCCACATGAGAGTGGCACCAGCCACTCATCAATGCAAGGAAGAGGTGGCGCTAGCCACCTATGTTAGGGGAGAAATTCTCTCCACTTTCCCAACTTTTTCTCCACTTCTCCACTATGTTCCGGTCTTCTCTCAACCCGATTCCCACGCCACGAAACGTATTCTCTTCAACTGCCAAGGATCAGCTCTCAGTATAAAAGAAAAATCAAACCTCCATTTTGGGGGCGGGTGAACTTTCATTTGGAGATTTTCCTTGTTTTAGTTTTTAGGCAGTTTTCTTTCACTATGTAAAAGGGATAGTTCTCCACACCGGGGACTATTCCCAATATTAGTTTTAGGATTCTATTTTCTGCCATTTTATTTTCTGTAACCGGATTCGTATTCAAGATTTCAGTGTATTATTCAAAACCATATTCCAGGTTTTATTTATTGTTATTTATTGTGTCGTTTCCTTATTTGATTCCTAAAGCATGTTTCCGATTTTAGTTTATTATGATATCTGCATGTTTATTTCCCTCTCCATGTCTAGCTAAGTAGTCTTGAGTCCGGCGTATGAGGATCGTCGTTACCGACGGGACTCGGTAGAAAATTATAGGTGCGAACTTACGATTAAAAATCTGTTTTGGTTTTAATTTCCAAGTTGAATTTAAATAGCTTTGTCATGAGAGTGAGAGGTTATTTAACACGATTTTGTCACGAGAGTGAGAAATTAATTAAGGTTAGAGCCGGCACTACGAGAGCGTGGGGATCGAACCGGATAGTGGAAATTAGGCACCATATCTAAATACAGCGGGAGCGCTTTAGATGTTGGTTAGGATATTATTGGCTTTCAAAATGTATTTCTTAGTTATGGAACTAAGTTATAGTCGTAATTAGTACCCGAATTCTACAAGGTCCCTTAGGAGCGCGGAATCCATATTCTGGTCTCTCTTTCTCTATTATATTTTCTTAGTTTTATTTTCAGTTCTAGTTTTAGTTTCCCTTAAATCAAAAATATCATTAGCCTTAGCTTTACAACGCAGCAATAGATAACGGTAGGTTGACATTGGTCTCTGTGGGATCGATATCTTTTATTACTACGCGATTAGGCTGTGCACTTGCAGTTAGTAACCGTTAGACGTATAGTTTATCGCGATCATGAAGCATGTTAGAAAGTTAATTTTTCAAAAAATTCTTTCAAAGCAAAGAATGTTATTTCTACCTCTAGGCCTTTGGAACTTCTGCTTATTGACCATTTTGGACTAGCGAAAACTGCTTCTGTCAATGGCAATAAGTATGGTTTAGTCATTGTAGATGACTACAGTAGATGGACATGGGTTAAGTTTTTAAGACACAAGGATGAGTTGCATTATGTGTTTGCTACCTTCTGCTCCCAAATGCAAAACGAGAAAGACTTTAGAACTTTTAAAGTCATAAGTCATCATGGTGGAGAATTTTAAAACAAAGATTTTGAGAAACTCTTTGATGAGAATGGCATTTCCCATGATTTCTTCTGCCCTAGAACTCCACAACAGAATGAAGTTGTAGAGAGGAAGAATAGGACTCTGTAAAAGATGGCAAGGACCATGATCAATGAGACTAACATCGCTACGCTTTTCGTGGCAGAGGCAGTCAACACAGCGTGTTACATTTAGGACAGGATCTCTATAAGACCTATTATGGGTAAGACTCTGTATAAATTGTGGAAGAACATAAATTTTGACATTTCATATTTTCATCATTTTGGTTATGATTCTTTTATGCTGAACACTAAAGACAATCTGAACAAGTTTGATTCTAAGGCACAAAGGTATATTATGTTAGGATACTCTAAACGCTCTAAGGGCTTTAGAGTATATAGCACAGAAACATAAATTGTTGAGGAGTGAACTCGTGTTAGATTTGGTGATAAGCTTGGCCCTAAAAAGTCAAAGCTAGTTGAAAAGTTTGCGGATCTGGAGATCACTTATTTAGACTCTGAAGGTAAAGAATCAGAAGCCAAGGAATTTGA
Organism: Lathyrus tuberosus; assembly: GCA_022829125.1. Lineage (NCBI taxonomy): Eukaryota > Viridiplantae > Streptophyta > Magnoliopsida > Fabales > Fabaceae > Lathyrus > Lathyrus tuberosus. The sequence continues at coordinate 1,246,769 of JALAZF010000470.1, read as the reverse complement.
GACTAAAGACTCTGAAACTGTTCAACCAGTAGTTGTTGATATTCAGACCCCTCTGAGGAAGCATAGAAAAATATCTCCGCACTCTGAAGAATTGATTTTGGGAGATAAGACTGAACCAGTCAGAACCAGATCCTCATTCAAGCCTTCTGAAGATACGCTTCTGGGTTTTGTGTCCCTTATAGAACCTACATCTATTGATGAAACCCTTCTGGACATAGAGTGGATTCTAGAAATGTAAGAAGAGTTGAACCAATTCTCCATAAATAATGTGTGGACTCTTGTACCTAGACCCAAAGGAACTCATGTCATTGAGACAAGATGGGTCTTCAGAAACAAGTTGAATGAACAAGGAGAAGTATTAAGAAACAAGGCCAGACTGGTTGCACAAGGCTATAGTCAGCAAAAGGTAACTGTCTATACTGAAACCTTTGCACCAGTTACCAGGTTAGAGTCTATTCGTCTCTTAACTTCTTTTGTTGTTAAAATAAAATCATCTTGTATCAGATGGGTGTTAAGAGTGCATTTCTGAATGGTTACATAACCGAAGAAGTGTATGTACACCAACCTCCTGGTTTTGAAAATCATAAAAACCCATATTTCATTTTCAAACTTAAGAAATCTTTGTATGGTCTGAAATAAGATCCTAGAGCATGGTATAAAAGACTAAGCAATTTTCTTTTAGAAAATGATTTCACCAGAGAGACTGTGATACAAATTTGTTTAGTAAAACATTCAAAAATGGTATTCTTGTTGTTCAAATTTATGTAGATGATATCATATTTGGTTCTGCTAATGCTTCTTTGTGCAAGGAATTTGCTAAGTGTATGTAGGCAGAGTTTGAGATGATTCTGATGGGAGAACTCAAGTTTTTTCTAGGAATTCAGATTAATCAAAGTCCAGAAGGAACATATATTCATCAGAGTAAATATACCAAAGAACTTCTCAAGAATTTTGACATGTCAAAATGCAAGATAGCTAAAACTCCTATGCTTCCTACATGTATTCTTGAGAAAGATGAGGTAAGCGCTAAAATAGAGCAAAAGGTATACAGAGGTATGATTGGCTCTCTCTTATACTTAACTGCTTCTAGACCTGATATTTTATTTAGTTTCTGTTTATGTGCTCGCTTCTAATCAGATCCTAGAGAATCCCACTTAACAGGTGTTAAGAGGGTCTTCAGGTATCTGAAAGGTGCTACTAACCTTAGCTTGTGTTATAGAAAATCAAAAGAGTACAAGCTAGTAGGTTACTATGACGCTGATTTTGCAGGAGACAGACTTGAAAGAAAAATCACTTCTGGAAGTTGTCAGTTTATGGGAAACAACTTAATTTCATCGTCCAGCAAGAGGCAATCAACTATAGCACTATCAACTACAGAATTTGAGTACATTGCACCTTCTAGATGCAGCACTCAGATGCTCTAGATGAAAAGTCAACTGGAGAAATTTCATATATGAGAGTGACATTCCTATACTCTGTGATAATACTTCTGGTATTTGTTTATCTAAGAATCCCATTTTACATTCTAGAGCTAAACATATTGAGATTAAACGTCATTTTATACGTGACTAAGTTCAGAAGGGAATTTAAAATTTAAAATTTATTGATACAGACCATCAATGGGCTGACATCTTTACAAAACCCCTTGCTGAAGATAGATTTGTTTTCATTCTGAAAATTTTTAAAATGGATTTATGTCCAGAATGAAAAAGATGATTATCTCAGAATGTTTATTTTCTCAGACTGATCTAATGAGACTATGAGGTTTGCTGACTCTGAACGTTGAGCCTTTTGAAGAGTGAATGATTTCAAGGTTCAGAAATATCCATTCAATACCTCTTTATTGAACATTTTGTATTCTAGATATTGAACAGTTATTACATTAATTAGTTGTCAATCAGTCTTGGGTAGTGGATTAGTTTTAAAGGCAGTTGTCTCAAAAAAACTGAAACGCTTCTAACGGCTGACTAAGCATTGGGTTATGAGATTTCTTTGGAATAAGTAAAATCTCTCTATGCATTCTCCCTATTCAAATTTATTGCACTATTCAAGATTCTGTCATGGTTGCTAAAACCCTTTATAAAACCCACTTCACTCACTTCACACGCTACGCTACATTCACTTCCTACACTTTCTCTCTTTCAAACTAAAAGTTCTCTGCAACCCAAAACCCCTTGTTCGTGTGTTCTTCACAATGGCTTTGCAACAAGAACTTGATTCAAATGCTCAAGAATATGTTCATGGTTCGTCGTTTTTGTCACAGCAACAACAAAAATAACAAGAAACTCCTCATCTCATTCAAACTAGTTTTTTGTAATCTACTTCAGCATCTGCTGAAGAAGTGATCTATGAATAAACTTGTGAGACCCCTGAACTCACATTAGCAACTCCTATAAACGACTTGAAAGTTCTTTTTGAACTCATGATTGATTTTAAGAATCTGAAAGAAAATGGATTCGGCCTTTTGAGTGATGTAAAACTCCATGGCTGGGAGAAGTATTTTGATCGTCTCCATGGTCCAATTTTCTTTCACCTGATTAGAGAGTTTTGGACTCATGCCAAAACTTCAGTTTTCCAAGTTACTTATTTTTTTTGGGAAAGAAGATAGTCATCACTGAAAATTGATTTCCAAACTTATTAGACACGATTGGTCTGGAACGAGATGTCATCAGATGGTGGAGAAAAGGTATGATCTTATTGATATTTCAAAAGTGATTTTCACTTCTAGATTTCACTCCAACAAGATCAAGGATCTTCTACCTTATCTGAGGATCTAGGCCATAACTCATTTGGGGTGTGTTCATCATAGAAAACCAACAAATTCTACAGACTACATCAATAATGACCAGCAATATGTTCTCCTCTATATTGTTACTGGGAAAAAGGTGAATCTCCCTTTATTTCTCTTTCATTACCTAAGGGACATGGTGAAGGAAACCAGATATGGTAGCAAGAAGAAGAGGAATTGGATTCCCCTTGGAAGTCTAATATCTGATATTCTGATAGAGAGTAAGCCGATAGACTCTCTAAGAAGCATTCTGATGGAACGTCTAAGAAGGTTAAGACTTCCAGTTCTTCTATGAGGACTCTAGATACTTCTGTTGAAGAACCAAGAGTTGTGCTTGCTACTCCTTGTGCTGGAACTATCTCAAGTAAGTTTGTTCCTTCTGAAACTCAATTTTAATCGATTGATAACAGGTCCTCCTTTCCATTTACCACTATTCTTTCACCTTCCCCAATCCAAATAATTTTGGCTTTATATCCAATCCTCGTCAGACAACTTCCATAATTGCTCATGCTGAAACTGATCAGTTTGAACAAGTTCTCTATGAAACAGTTCCTGTTGAACCGCCTGTTTCTGCTCCCCAAACCATTAATCCAAATGATGCCACTCCACTTCCCACACCATCACTTTATGAACCTCTTATATCCATTATCATGCCTACACCTCAACCACAACTTCCACTATCCCTTCTATCCCAAATTAGTCAACCAGAAAACCCTCATTCAACAATTCAATCTGAAAAACCAACAACCAGAACCCACCATTCACTCAGAACCCTGTTACTCTGACACTCCCATTGTAGAATCAGATTATAATGATTCTGATTTTGAGTCAGATGTTTTGATCATTGTCGTCCCTGACGAAACACTTCGTCTCTATTCTGACCAAACCCCCTCTTCAAACCAACATTCCTCCCACACCTTTGGAGGAATTGTTCATGCATTTTGAAAGTGGGGTTGTTGCCATAATGAACCTTCTCACTGAAGTTTTCACCTCTAATGCAAACCTCTATGAAGTTCATACTCTATGTAACAACTTCATAAGATGGATTGATTTTAGTTCTAGGGAGTTGGAATTCCTTTGCTTAAAGGATACTCAATGGAACTTCCATGCCAAAGTCTCTGGTATTATTGAACATTTGCTTCAGAAGGTTCCTCCAACATTTATTCTCCTTACACCTGAAGTGGAATTTCTTCTTCCTCCTCCTCCTCCTAACACTGATTTGGAAACAATTTCTGGAACCAAGAATATTGTGGAAGCTGAAGATTCTAGCTCTAAACCCTATTTTGTGCTTAAGACTCTGCAAGAGTTGAAGTCTAAAAATCAAGTTGTTAGATCACGCCTGGAGAGGCAAGATGAAACGTTCAAGGAACATGCTAAAACCAATATCAAGATTGAAGGGATTCTTCACGCCATTCTATCAAGACTGCCACCCCCATCTTAGAAACCTATTTTAAACCTTGTTGTTTTTTTCTAGTCTTTTATCATTTATGCATTTTTTTTATTTATGAACCTTTTGCATTTTCAATGAATTGAGGATTCTGTGTCTTTTACTTTTTCTATTTTATTTATCTTTTTTATTGATGACAAAGGAGGAGAATATTAGAATATATGATTTTGATATAATTATTTCCCTTCTGATACCCAAACATTTGACTCTGAGTTTTCTAATTTCTGAATCTGATAATTGATTTGGGAACTCTGAATAAGTTCACCATCTTTGCAAAATTATTTTTGTTCAAACAAGTTATCCAGGTTATTCAGAAGTTAAGAACTTTTGTCAGAAGACGTTAACCAAGTTCATATGAGTTAACTAGGCATGAATCTGAAGAATTGATATAACTAGACTTTCTGATAACTAAAGCCTAGTCAAGTCTAAAGACTTTTTTAACCAGGTTTTTGTTGCTCGCAGAAGTTAATTATTTCATGCAGATTAAGGCATTTTATGTGTTAAGATTATTTCAAGTCTTAAACTCAGGGGAGAGCTTGCAAACCTAACTCTGAAGTTCTAAGCTAAAAAATAATTTTAATAGCATAAGATTCAGGGGGTGCTTACAATCCTCGCTCTGATACTTTTTATGTGATTAAACCTTGTAAACATTGTTCATCGAAATATATGGTTTTGTCATCATCAAAAAGAGGGAGATTGTTAGAACAAGATTTGGTTCTACATCTGGCCTTATGTTTTTATGATAAAAAATACATAGTGTTTTAGAGAACAATTTTGTACCCTAATATTTTTGCTCAGTGTGCAGATTTTATATTCAAGTTCTGATTCTGACCAAATGACATGTGACATCATCAGACTCTGAAACTAGTGCACTCTGACTTTAGGTTCTATGTTTACAAAGATAACAAGATCTGGATTCTATACTCAACGCTTCTGACATCTAGTTATCCAAGGCTTTGATACTCTGAAGCTTCTGAAGTTGTTACGCTATGAAGCCTTGTGCCCCAAACAACTCTGATCTTTGAAGACTAGGTTTCTGAGGAGCTGGATCAAGACTCTGAAGACCAAAGTTTCTGAATATTTTCTCAACCAGGTTCTTATGTGAGAAAAATAGTACACAGTAAAAGATTAAATATCCCTTCCACTATATTGATTTTGTGGGCTAAGAGTTGTACTATTGTACTATTTTGTCTACCATTTTCACAAACCGTTATGCAAGGTTAAAACTGCATTTTGGTATTCCAATTCTACCCTCCAAAGGATCTCTTCATTGCCTATATAAAGAAGAGTTGGAAGAATGGAAAAGCACCTCCCGTACCTCATTCTAACGAACGCTAAATCTTACGTGAACAGTGATATTGTGAATATTTTGAGAGAAAAGAAACACTCACACAAGAACTTTTGTTCATACTATTCATTATAAATATTTTGTGTGACTTTTTTATTTCACTTGTGTATTCTGATTTCTTATAAGCAACTTGTAAACACATATTTGTATCAATCTTTTGATTGTATTCTTTGTTCCTTAAGTGACTAGGGTTTAGTCAGTAGATTCAAGAAGACATTGTCATTTGGTCTTTGTGTTGTAATCAATTTTGACTATAGTGGATTAAGTCCTTGTTGATAAGGAAAAATCACCTTGGCGGGTGGACTGGAGGTAGTTTGTGTTATAGCGAATCAGTATAAAAATCATTGTGTCATTATTTGTATTAATTGTATTCTATTCATTGTGTTGGGTTTAAAAAGTTTTCATTTTTATAAACCCAATTCAAACCCCTATTTCTTATGTTTCCCTTCACCTTCAAGCCCAAGCTAGTTATGATGAAACATTTAAGGCCATCAAGTTAATAAATAGAGTTGTTTCGTCTACACCAAAAGTTAGCAAGAAGAACAAAGAATCGAGTGACATTGAGGAAGAGAAGGGAAAAGAAGTGGTAGTTGAGAAGAAGATTGAGAAAAATTAAGAGGGAGAAAAAAATGATAATAATAGTGATGATGAAGTTATAGGGTACACCCTTGACCAATTCATTAATAAAAATCCATCCTTCAGAAGAACAAAAAACAGATCTTGACTAAAGAAAATCTGAAGCTACCATATTACATCAAATAATCGTATCTGATTCTGAAGAAGAAACCAAAGAAAGAGATGGAAATGGGTCAGTTTAAAATGTTTATGGAGATGTTGAATAAAATAAAGGTCAATATTCCATTTTGTGAAGCCCTTGAATAAATGCTTGTTTATGCAAAGCTCATGAAAGAGCTCTTATCGGGAAACCAGAAATTAAAGCATGATGAAAACATCGCTTTGGAAGAAGAGTGCAGTACAATCATCCAGAGGAAGATTCTATCAAAACTCATTGATCCATGTAGGTTTACTATCCCTTGTTCCATTAGTTCACTAACTTTTGGTCATGGTCTATGTGATTTAGGAGCTAGCCTAAATCTAATGCCATTATCCATGATGAGAAAGCTCCAGTGTGGTGAGCCAAATCCAACGAAGATGTCCTTAACACTAGTCGATCGTTCGATTACACATCCATATTTATTTCTTGAAGATGTCCTAGTTAGGTTCGATGGTTTACTTTTCCCCACATTTGATCCTAAACATGCAGGAAGATTATGAGACGCCATTAATTCATGGAAGACCATTTTTGGCAATCAGTAAAGCTCTTATTGTTGTTGAACTGGGTGAGTTAACTTTGAGGTTTAACAAATAAAAAATAGTCTTTAACATGTTTGAAGTAATAAAACACCACGAAGAAAACCCCAGTGTTATCAGGTAGACATGCTAAACGAGGGTGTGAATGGGGTCAATGATGCAAGTACCACTGCACAAATAATGGATCGAGTCATTCATAATTCAATTGAACAGGTTAAAAATGATTCTGATATGGAAATCGTTGAATGTTTACTTCAACTTCAAGTAACACAGGTTGAAGATACAACATGAAAGATTGAAGAATTAAGTGAGACTAGACAACAAAGTCAACCAGTAGTTCCAAAGGACCCCAAATTGAAGGAACTTCTAAAGCACTTGAAATATATCATTTTAGGTGAGAATCCTTTACAACCTGCGATCATCAGCAACTCATTGTCAAAAGTGGAAGAGGAAAAATTGTTGAGAGTGCTAAAAGCTAACAAGAGAGCACTCGGTTGGAGTGTGAGTGATCTGAAAGGTATTATCCTGACCAATTATTGTGCGACGAGGCTTGCATCACGGCACAATAGTGATGTGTCGTGGCACGATGTGACACGTTTTGGATGACACACAAATTTCTATTTAAAGGAACATTTGGCTATTTTTTTGGCAATTCTAAAACCCGGAGATAGAGTGACGAGAAAGGATATTTAATAAGCAAATTTTTAGCACACTGGACTCATTGGTGAGAAATTCTTCCAAGGATTTTGATTATGAATATTTATCGACTCATGGTATTTGTTAATTTATTAATGAGTAGCTAAGTTTCTCTAGATTAGGTCTTTTTGAGATGAACCTTATTTTTACTCTATTGGATCATATGTCTATTGGAGATTTGTTGAGACTTTTATTGTTATTATCGTTTTTAAAATTATTCTTGAGTTTAATGATTTTTGTCTCTTACGGGCGCGTCTTGATAGATCTGGGTAGCTCCGCCAATGTCCTATTTTGGGATGTCTTTCAGAAGTTTCAAGTGAATATGGACGACGTACAGAGATTCAATGGATCTCTGATAGGATTATCGGGTGAATAGGTACAAATAATGGGCTATGTGACCCTAAAAACCATTGTGCCAAGACCATAGACGTTATCTACCTCGTCGTAGACACCACATCACCTTACAACATCATCTTGAGGCGCCCGACCATTAATACCCTAAGAGCAGTCATATCCACATGGCATTTAACCTTGAAATATACGTTTCTAAATGGCAGAGTGTGCACCACCCGAGGAGATCAATAAGTGGCTCGCGGATGTTATCTAAGCAGCCTAGAGACAGCCAGATAAAAGTTCGCATTGCTTGATGTGCATACTTTCGAACTTGCAAATACTGACTTCGGGGGTTAGGAACCCAGATTGGGCGCACAGGAGGAAAGGCTCATATCCATAGAAGACTTAAAGGAAGTTCAGATAGGCACTCACGCCCACTAAGTTACGAAGATAGGAACTTCCTTGTCTACAGGGGAGGAGTGGGAGCTAGTCAAACAACTCAAAAAGAACGTTAACCTATTCGCCTGGGCCCTCAGACATGTCAGGTATCGACACAAAAGTCGTATGCCATCGCCTTTCCATCCACCCCTCTGCAAAACCAGTGACGCGGAGAAAACAAAAGGCAGGCGAGGAAAAGAGGGTCTTCGTTGATGAAGAGGTGGAAAAACTATCCAACGCTAGATTCGTCACTGAAATGAAATATCCACCAGGTTGGCTAACGTATTTTTGGTACAAATGGCCAATAATAAATGGCGCGTGTGTGTAGACTTTATGAATCTGAACGTCGTCTGCCCTAAGGCTACTGCACATTAAGCTTCATGGGCGCTTACTCGAGATACAATCAGATCTGAATGGATCCCCTTTATTCTCACAAAACCACCTTTGTGTTGAAACATGGCAATTGTTAGTACAATGTCATGCCATCTGGCCTCAAGAATGTTGGCGCTACATACCAACGACTCATGGATGCAGTTTTCACCCATCAATTTTGGGTTTTTCGTCTGCATAATTTTTCTCATCTCTTTCAAGACCGACATTAGTTACCCCATGTCTACAAAGACTACATTATTTCTTCTCCTTCTATTTGAATTTACATTGTCTCATCTTCCAATTTTATTATTTATCTACCATCTATACAATTTTAAATATTTGCTAAAGAAAACAAGAGAAGTAAAACATAAAAAAAAAACTTTGATTTTCTGAACCGTCTGGTTCAGCGAAATTAGTCCTAGTTCTGCGGTTTTTTTCGATTTTTCGTGGTTGAATTTAGGGGGTGGCAAAACAGGTCATGGCACATCGGACCGACCCATTACCCGCCAAAAAATGGAGAACTGGGTTGAGATTTTGTGCCCGCCTACCCGTTTAACCCACCCCACCTTAAGCCTGCAAAAAATGGGGCGGGTTAACCCGTCAGCCTAATTATCAAGCACTCAAAATATTTATTTTGGTTGACTAAAGGTTAATAATTGAACTATAGTCTTTTAACTCATGTTAATGGTTCTATTTTAGGTGAAATTTCTTAATGGTTTTAGACTTTTAGTTGTCATTTTATGCTTTCTAATTGTTGGTTTGATGTTTTTTAATTGAAATGTATAAAAAAAAACCTTTTAATCCAATTTTACTTGACAAACTTGCCTGTACTGCTCTTTTTTTGACGTACTTAAGATGGGGTGGAGCGAACGACACATTTTACCATTCCTAATTGAAACAATATTATTCTAGTTTTGTAGAACTAACGATTAACGGTTTGATGGTCTGAACCGGATAGGACTACAATTTCAAGTTGAGTTTAGAACGATTGGTTTAAGTATATTAATAAAAAAAATATATTGAAATTGTGGTAATATTTCAAACATATCAACATTAAATGCATGTTTGCTCAAATCGTATGGTTTACAAGTATGAGTGTGTTTTCTTTTTTTAAATAGAATTTTGTATTTTTAAAAATATATTTTATGAAAACTTTTTAAAAGTAGAAAAGATTATTTTAAATACTTTTTTAATAAATTAAAAATTTTATTTTTAACATCATATAATGTAAATATATATTGTTAAAGATTAAAACACAATTAAAATTATATAATTTTTTGAAAAGATAAATTCAAAAATAATTTATATGAAAATTTTAAGTTATTTTTTGAAATGTTAATGATATTCAAAAAATTATATAAGAAATATCTGAAATAATATTTTATAAAAAAATATTTATATTAATTTTTTATTTGAAACTTTTTAAGAAAATATTTATAATTTTAAAATAAAAATTATTCTAAAAAAGTTGAAACATATGGACAATGTCTATACTTGATAGAGAGTACATATCCAAATATTAAAACTGATAATTTTGTCTACTTTATATAATATTTTTTTATTTCTCCAAACAAATATCGAAATATTGTACATGGAAAGAGTATATATCAATCCAAATATTAAATCGAATACTTTTTTATAGTAATTATTTCCCTTTAAAATAAATTAATAAATCAAAATATTTCAATGCATATCACTACCAACTATATCATTTAGCAATGAAAACATAGCAGAAAAAAATCAATAAAACAACAAAAAGAACAAATGACTCGAGATAATGCTTTGGAAAAATACAAGAATCAGCCAGAAACAAAACTGTTCAAAAAAAGTTAGCTGCAAACTGCATCACCAAATAGAGAGCAAGCCCTTCGCAGTGAAGAAAGCTCTTGACAGGCTGCCACCAATGAAACAACATCTGCCACGTGTCATAGCCCTAGAAGCTCACCAGCCTATGCATTAGATTTTCAAAATGGGTGATATCATGTCATCAATCATATCCAAAATCTATGTTTCCTTTTGTAGAAAGGTCACTGTTATAAAAAATAACACAAATACTAAATTGATCACTTCAACTTTTTTTTCTTAGTTTCCAAGTCAAGAGTGACGTTTGAGATGACGCTTTCATGCAACTATCGTTCAATATACAAATCATAAAACCTCTTTTAAACCCTTGGAGAAAATACATACTCCAAAACTATACACAAAAACATAAGAAGGAACTTAGTTGTATACTCCTTCAGTAACAGAAAGCGTATGAAGATTGATACTGTTTCTGGGTCAGTTTTTTTTTTTTGGTTCTAATTTCATCTGAAGCTATCTATAGTTGAAAATGGATTCTGTGGGCTAATTTCTTGATTATATGGTTTTTTTCTTTGTGAATTTGCTTATGTTTTTCTGAATAAGTTTAGATTGATGTGTTAGAATGGATAGAGCGAAATGAAACATGATGTGATGGAGGGAAAAAGCTGATAGGAGCTGAGATTCCATTATATTGTTTGTGTATTTTTTTATAATTTGACGTAATGGAAGTTCATTCTATTGTATACCCTCCAAATTAGGGAAATGAAAATTGAAGGATTATCATATTTCATTGTTTCATTCCGCTTCATCTATTATTTGCAAATCTAAACAATGAAATCTGATTATATATCATTGCATTTCATTCCATTTCATCACATTTCACCTATCCAAAGATACCCTAATAGAAAGTTAACAAAAAGATTGATGTGTATTTGCTTGTTGAAATGGCTGCAGAGAAAGGAAATCACGCAAGAGACGCAGTGGTGGAAGAAGGGACTCAGTGGAAGATACTCTTGAGAAGTGGAAGAAACACAACAAGCAACAACAGCAAAAACTTGGTTGTGGAGATAATGGAGCTGAAAAGATTCACAAAGCTCCTGCAAAAGGTTCAAGAAAAGGGTGCATGAGAGGAAAAGGTGGTCCTCAGAATTCAGATTGCAATTTCAGAGGAGTTAGACAGAGGATTTGGGGTAAATGGGTTGCAGAGATTCGCGAACCTATCAATGGTAAACATGTTGGTGAGAAAGCGAATAGGCTTTGGCTTGGTACTTTCTCTACTGCACATGAAGCTGCTCTTGCTTATGATAAAGCAGCTAAGGCTATGTATGGACCTAGTGCTCGTTTGAACTTTCCTAATGGATTACCACCACCTTCATCATCAAGTGGTGGTTCTGTTGACTCTTTGAATGGTGAGGAGGATCTTGCAAAAGTTGTAGAGTTGGAGGGTAATCTTTATCAGTCTGATGAAGAGGATAAGATTCTTCCTGAAGATTTTGTTGCTGATGACGACTCGGTGGAGGAATTGAAGGAAGGGATGATAGCTGGCACTGTCCAATGTAAAACCAATAAGAGATGTAAGAAAATTGTTCATCAAGAGTCCTACAAGAATGTTAAATCTGAAACGAGTGGAGAAAACGAACGGCCAGAGGGTGAATCAGAGAAGGTTTTGGAGAATTCTGGCATGGGTGGAGAGTGTTATCATGTACAGCGGGAGTATATAGATTTAGCCCTGAACTCAGGAGCTGATTGTGGATATTCTGATATAGCAGAAAATGGGATTCTGGTGAAGACTGAGGAAACAATCAGAGGATCAGTGGAGGATTTGGAATCCTTTGAGTTGAACTGCAACAACAATTTCCTTGGAAACCTGCACAATATGCTTCCAGATATCAATCCAAGACCAGATTCTGAGTATTCTAACATCAAAACCGAGGCTTCTCTTGCAAAGAAACATAAGAATAGACATTTTGATGAGATGAAAAATGAGCTTAAGGGATTGGAATGCAAGCTGAGAGGCCAATCTATTGATTGCAATAATGATGAGGCTCAGAGATTACCTTGCATGCAGGGAATTCATTTGTTTGGTGGTGGCAGTGTTGGACCAACTGAAAGAATGTCCCAAGTTGAGGTTTTGAACAACAATAGTAATAAAAGCACTAATTTAAAAGAGAGAGGAAATAATGGAAATGCAACTCATGGATTTAGTTCAGGGCAAAGTAGGAAGCTGGGTGATCTTTCTCAACAGCTGCAGAAGTTAGGTGGTTACTTGCCTGAAAATTGGAATAATATGCAGTTTGCAGATCTTGAAGTGGGTTATGATTATAGTTTCTTAAAACCTGATTATGATTTTGGCTTACTAGAAGAGCAGAAGTTGCTAGATATATGTTTTTCACATATAGGATCTTAAAGTTTCTTGGTGATTACATGGTTTTTTGTTTTTCACTTTGGCGGGTTTATTTGCAGCAGGGCCTTTTTTTCCCACATCAGTGATTCAAATAATACCATGTTTCTGCTTTCTATTCAGCATCTCAGTAGTAGTACTGTAAAGATGCTCTGTGTACTATGAATTTTCCATTGAATTATAATTATAACTATGATGCCCTTTTGTACTTTTTGGAAGACACTTTTTTACATGATAGTCTGCCAATCGATAATATGAACTTCATGTACCCTTTGGTCTCTAAAATAATAAGAACTCTTATTACTTTGGTTGTCTAAAGCCTCCCTCCTAGTTTGTCATTTCCCTTTCAAAATATATCTTTTAGTCTCATAAAGGAGCACATCACATGACATGGTATAGGGATTCATGTAAGCAATTGATGTACCACATGGCCTTATACATGCATATTTATTACTAGTTACTATGTGACAGCAGTTTCAAATTATGAAGACACAAGAATAATTTGTGAAGAAATTAACATATATTTAGAGATTTATTTACAGAAACCTTCAGGAAAAGGCAACACATTCGTATTTACTAAATAATATATTTCCTAACCCTCTAACCTATTGGTCAGTGAAGATTAAATAGACAATACTGATTTTTTCCTAGAAAGACTATATTTATATAAAATATAGAAGAAATTACAGAGCACATGCCATTACTCGACACCTAGCTCTAAGATGCAGCTTCCTTCAGCTATGAAAATTGGAAAATGCCAGTAAGTTATAAGATTTGACTTCTATGCTGCATGCCGGTCGTTAAACAATTTTCTCCATCCCTGTGCTCATTTAGCCATTCAAATTCTCCTTGTTCCAGAAAGATTTTAGCATTTGATTTTCAGCAATTTCTGCCACATTCTAATAAAATATTACTCCAGTACTGCTACTGGATTCTCTTTGAGTGCAAGGATTTAACAGGAGAGGATGCAAAGCCTATATCCTCGAATTGGATCTCTTGAAAATCAGTCTTCTGCTCCATCTTTATACCATATCACATCCCATGGGCCGCTTTTGCTGCTTAATCTTTAAAAAAAAAATGAAAAATAGACATATTATCTCTATCAAAATTTTCTCATGGAACCCAACAAGTTCCTGCTTTCTCCCCAAACCCAGTAGGATAGATAAAGACAGAAGAAAAAAAACTAATGATCAAGATTCAAGACATCGTGTCAAATTCCGTTTAAACCAATGTCTCCTGTATCATTCTACCATTTCTGGTTGTGCTGGGATCCAAATATGAATAGTACAATGCATTGCCCGTAAAAATAAATTATACACTTTACCTCCAAACTCCAGCTAGAACACGCAACGACATGAAGAGAAACAATCCTGTCCAGATTCCAGGAAGTCCAACTACTGGAGCGGCCACCAGCATGAAAATTGAAGAAATTAATCCAACCAGCACCTACAAAAGCCAAACTAAATAAGAAAGAGGGGGGAAAAAGATGGAGTACAAAAGAAAATCAGTTAAGAGAATGAAACAACTTGAAATGTTTAAGCAACTCATAATCATTGAAGTAGGTAATTACCATCGAGTAAGCAGCATATTCAAAGTCTGATACCCCATAATAAATCCCATCAATAACAAATGCCAAAGCATTCACTGGTTGAGATCCAGCAACGAACTGCACACATGGGTAAGTTTCAGATACTTCAAACAACATTACTATTTAGGGCATAGGGTAAAAAAAAAGCATTACTATTTCTACATACATATATCCACAGACAGAATGGAGAGTAAAACTACATACAACAACCATTAAATATCACCATTAAAAGATTGGCTTGCTGTTTTTTTAATAATTCATAATTAGTAGCAGTTATGTAATAGTGTCTGTATATGTATTATGTCTGTTGAGATCTTTTCTACAGAGAATATTCAATAAACTTCTATTTTTATTTCTATTTTTACTTAGTACATACATTTTTGATACCAGTTTCTATCAGATTCAACAATGTTGTCGACGGCGGAAGACCACAAATCTTCCACATAAACACGCCATTGTGGCCTATGGCACCACCATGGCTGTCATTCCTTCATAAACTGCCTATGGCGGTTGTCCAAAAACCTCCCACGTCACGGTGGTGCCATGGAAGCCATTTAACAACACTTGGATAAATCCATATAAAATGAATAACAATCTGAATCTAAACTTAAATTGCATTTAAAAACTAAAAAGACATCCAAATGAAGTTCATTTTAACTCATAGCCTGCGGCAATCGAGCAGCTATAGAAAGTAATTCTCGACAAAAAAATTGTGATTTCTTACCCATATACCTGACCGAGTAACATCTAGAACTTCTGAGTCCGAGCTAAATAAGGTAGAAAATGCTCCAAACCAAACAAATAAGATCATCGACAAAGTGATTCCAGCTCCTAAACCAATCTGCTAGAAATGTAGAAGAAAAGGAGAACAAAAGAATTATGAATCAGTGTATGTCCTAATCTGATAATAAAGGGAAGCAGATTATGGGGATAACAACCACTCAATCAGTAACCTGTATCACTCTATATATGACGAGGCGTGCTTGCTCGTAATTTCCCAGTGAGTAACTACTGGCAAGAAGAGCCTGCAAAATAAATGCATAACATGTCACAAAGTTTCCATCAAATAAATTGCACCCATTAATAATTTTCAAACAGTTTGTTTGTGTCTGATTTCTAAATAATAGGAATTCCACTATTGGTAGACTTTGTAGCATCTCTATCATTTTAAGAAGTATAATACACAACCAATTCTTTCAAAATTGTCATTTTCCAACTGTTTTTTTAATAATAAGTATATTGGAACTTTTTGCTAATGTCATTTTAGTATCGTGTGGAATGGAAAAATATGGATTTTGTTATGCAATACGGGGCAGTATTTTCAGCCGTGCTAAGAAAGTTGGATTACTTTTCTCTTGTCAGCAAACATTTCAAACTTGATGATACTCAATTTGTTTGATTTAAAGGTCAGGGAGAGCTCTTTAATATTCAACATACTGCACTTCAACATTATAAAACTGTATTTTTCTGGATTCATGTGATTTGCAAACTGGACGACCTAAACTGCCTATGTTATATGCTTTGGTTTATGTGAAAGAGTCTTACATTGGACAATATGTGGCCTAAACATGTGTATAAGTAGGTGCAGTCTTCACCTTACAAGCCGGTTTTGTAGGGCTGAATCAGTCTTAAACCACAATTCTAAGATGATATCAAAGTCCGGTTCAAGATTAACCGTGACAATTACATTATAAGGCCCTATTTAACTACGGTTCAACCGTGGCAAATTTTGGATCTTGTGCGGTAGTCCACCATGCACGCCCTTAAAACGGTCTTGTTTATAAGTGGAGAAATCCTCACCTTACAAGTCGGTTTTACAAGAATGAGTTAGACTCAACCACAATTCTAAAATGGCATCAGAGCCTGGTCCAAGATTTGTTGGGCCACCTGCTGTCAGGTTTTCTCTATCAGATCAACATATGTTTATAAGTGGAGGCAATCCTCACTTTACAAACTGATTTTGTAGGGATGAATCATATCCAAGCACAATTTGAGAGTATATATCTGAATTAATTAAATGACCCTTTATAAGCCAATGCAGTAGTATGATCCAACCTGACCAGCCAGTGCCAGAGCATCAGTGAGCAAAGAAATAGACAGCCAAACTTGCATGCAAATTTCATGGCCTGCCATAGGTATAGGGCCCTGATTAGCTGCCAAAGATGTTGTGAGTGTCATAGTTATAAACACAGCCAAAGTCCTGGCAATTAGAAGACCACCTACAAAATGCATTAATAAAAAGTAAAAATTAATCTACAGTACTCTTTACCTCGCATGTCTCTTCTGTCAAGATATAGCTGTTAACCAAGTAAAACATTTTCAAGACAACAAGCATCATATTTTGTTAAAATTGCAGAAGTATGCATTGTCATAATTCATTCATCAACAACAAAAAATTCCCACTAGATGAGGTTGTAACAAGGATTACATGATGTGATCATTTCATATATTATGTTCGGTACTATTTAAGCATATAACCAACAAAAGCCAAAAGTTATTATGTTATTCACTTGTATTTAATTGATTCATTTTACAGATAAGACAATATTGAGATACTCGGTGAATAAAATTTAAAATCAGCTCTCAAGCGCAGTTGAAGTGTGTCTAGGAAAACTTCAAAGATATAATGCTAAAACTATTCAATAACTTTCTAATGAACTATCATCATTTCATTATCATTATTAATTTCTTTGAAGGACATGGACAGCCAAAAAAACAATTCAACTAAATTGAAAAGCACGTACCAGATTTCAGATAGCTGAAAAATTTTATCCCGTCGAAATCAAATGGGATTAGCAGCACTTTGCCATTCAAATTCCATAGAAGAATGAAAGCTATTAAATATCTGGTGAACAAAAAGAAAAATTATGTTAAAAGCAGACGATCATATGAATTAAAGGACATGTGCAAAATGCACATATAGTATTAAGTTTACCACACTCCTGACATACTCAGAGATCACTGTAGCAATTGCAGCACCACTTATGCCAAGACCACAAAGAAATATTAATATTGGATCCAGTATGACATTAAGAAAGTTTCCAGCACCTGACATGTCAAGATAAGCTTTTGTCATTTATACATCCAGAAAATCGTTTACCTAGAATTCAGCACTGGTAGGGCTACAGGGAGCATTTTGCGGAATATAAACATGTAAAAACAAGAAATTGACAGCTCATAGAGCAAAATAGTAGTTAAAAGTTCTATAAAATCACCAGGGAAATAACTGAAATAAACTAAGAAACCGGTCACACAAATTGGTAGAGGATCTGCTTGTTATTCTACGGAAAGAGAAAAAAAAGTAAAGTAAGAAAACGTCAAAAAGGTTTTCACAGGTAATAGCTATTTGATTTTTTAAATCCCAATTCATTCATTATTCCTTAGTCTGCATATAATATAGTTGGCCAAGAAGGTCTTTACCATGAATTTGAGTTGTTCAAATGATCCTATTGTTGACAAAGTTAAATTTTCTTGAAAGTATAAACAGCAGATATTATGGTTTCAGCAATTATGTCAGCTATGCAATATTCATTACACATTTTCCATGGATCATCTCTGCCAAGGATACTTATTTATAATTCAAGTTTACAAAATTTGTACAATTTTGTCTCTTTTATTTATTTATACAGATTTCAGAGGCGTGCTTAAGTGTTCATTTTTGGATAAATTGAACTATTTAAAGGCTATAAGTGATTGTAACTGGAGTCCACTGTATGCAACTTATAAGTAAATGGAGAGAAAGAAAAAGAGGGAGGGAGAAAGCTGCTGCAATACTTGCCAACGGCATATAGAGGAGTCTTTGTATCCTTAAATCCGCGAAAAGTGCCTTGTGCAGCTAATGCAATCACAATTGGTAGAGCACCAAAAGCCCTCAATGTAAGAAAATGCTCGGCAGGTCCTCGCATTGGAGAGTCCTGTACAGCATTCGAAGTAAAATTCATTTATATAAAAATGACATACCCCTGAAGAGCAGTAGAAACTTTTTTCTCTTTTTATAACCTCAAACCAACAATAAAGCAACAAAAGGCCAGGATATATTTCTTGTAATGCACAGCATAGAAATGATTAATGATGAATGTGATGCATAACCGTAAATTTCTAATGATTGGTAACATTTCACAAATTGGTTACAATATGAATAATTAACTTTCAGGCCACAACTACAGAATGCAATTAGACTTGAAAACTTTGCAAAAATTTACAAAACTGAAAGTTAAGCATTTCCAACACAAATAAAAAGCTCTGTTCAACATAAAACATAATTTTACACCTAATTTCATTTTTTCCTGGTAAATTGAAGACTTAGAAGAAATTCAAACATGAAGAAAGAGAATACAAAAACTAGGCAATATATGGATCAATAAACAGCTTTGACATACAACAGCTATACCCATGATAGTCATAAGAGTGCCAGAGCCAAGTGAAAGTGCTACAGTTTCAGCAATTCCAAGAGCCGCAGCAAGTCCTAAAGATGTAGATACTGAAGAAAGAAGCTTCTTGCGTTGGAACATACCTGAGAAATTTACCATAACTACATGAGACCAAAACTATCCGTAGATACACTTGATCAAGAAAACCTATAACCATATCCAGGAAAACTAGACATCCTACCAAAAAAACTGTAAAACCATTCGTGAAAATTTTCATACCATTTTCCTCAGTTCCACCAGAATCTTCCTCCTTTCCAATCAGCGCTTGCTCCTCAGCCACAAAGGATGTAGTAATATTAAGTAGAGGAACATTGAATACTTTCGACACTAGATTAAACACAGAAGCTGAAACCCCAACTGCAGCTAGTTCAACAGCTCCTACATATTAAAAACTGATTAACAAAGAATTCTTTCCGCACCAACAACAACAACAACAACTCTAAAACAAACAAACAAACAAACTCATACAAAATCCAACCATCATCATAAAAACTAAAATCATTAAATTAATCTCCACGTAAGTACCTATGTGTCCGACGAACGCAGTGTCTATCAACGATGCAATCGGGTCAGCTGCCAGTGCAACAGCAGCAGGCAGAGCAATGGACAGCATCTCCATTCCAAGTTCATCAAATTTAAGCCAATCATTTCTGTTCAGCATTCATAGCCGAATAATTAATCTCGAATGCCCTAATAACTAAACTAAGCACATAACTAAAATAGTATATAATCATGAATCAATTTTAGAATCACAATTACGCATAAACAAATCATTGGCAAAAAAACTCATCAAAAGGTACCTGAACTGAGGAAGTAGAGAAGGGGGTTTAGGGGGTAGAGTGTCAACAGAATCATCATCAGTGATGGGATTCTTGTTGTGAGGAGAAGCTCTGAGTGAAAGACGAAGTCGAAGACGAGGAGGAGGAGGGGTTATGGTTAGTGTTGTTGGAGATTTGAATGGTGTTGGGGATTTGAAAGAGGGAATGCAATTGCAAAGAAAATGCGTAGAAGAAGACGCCATTGTTAATTTGGGAGGGAGCATATGACATGAGAAGAATGAATATCTAAGTTAGAGTGACAATTGACAAAGCAGAGCCAAACAAACCATAACCGTATATTTGCTTTTTTTATTTATTAATTTACTTTTTGAATTTCAACGAATACGTGTATTTCTTTGGCTCATAAATAAAAAGAGTAATGCTATTTTAAGATCAATAGTTACACTACATTTGCTTCACTGTTACTAATATGGTGAACAATATTTTATTATAAAAATAAATGTTGATATAATATTGTGTGAATAATCAATTTTATCATTTTATTAATAACAAAAATGAATGTTATTAATCATTTATCTATTATATAAGAAAGAAAGATGTTCGAGAAAATACAAATTTGTTTTTTACTCTGATTGGTCAGAATCTGCTTTTTGGTAGGAGTGTTCATGGGTACGAATCATCCCGCGAACGCACTTATCCAACCCAACTCAACCCTTATATTTATCCAACTCAATCATGTACGGGTCCAACCCGAACCAACTCATTCAAAACCATTGGTGTTTGGTTCGGGTAATGAGTTTGAAGTTTTAAATCCACGAACCCGCGAGCTCAACCCATTGATATGTCACACTATTTTTATTTTATTTTATTTATAAATTATCTAACATAATTCTTGCAATGCATATATTTTTTTTAAAATATAATTATAGTTTTTATTAATTGCAAAAGCCTAAGTTTAAATCAAATTTAATAGATCGATTTTATTTATTTAAAGAGAGATATATCTTACCTCTTAAATTATAATTTACACCATTTGTATATTTTTTTTTAACTTTATATGAACCGTAAAAGAGTTTTTAGATCAAATTTGAGAGATCAATATTATTTATTCAAAGAGAAATATATATTACCTTTTAAATTATATTTTACACCATTTTTATATTTTTATAACTTTATATGAATCGTAAAAGAATTTTCAGGTATTAAGCAATATATTTTATTTAAATACTAAAATTTTATGATTTTTTTAATGTTTTTGTAATATAAATGTGTTAATTAAATTGATATTTTATCTAGAATTTGAAAATTATATTTAATTGATGACCCACAAACCCAACCCAATCCAACCCATTGATGAGCGGATTGGTTTGGTTTGGGTTTAGTCTTAAAAGTACGGGTTGACCACTCAACCCAACCCAAAGAATATTAATTGGGTCGGGTATTGGATTTAATCAAATTAGACCCAACCCAACCCGCGAACACCCTACTTTTTGGTGGTAAAACATGTGAACATAAAAAATTTCACATATATGAGTTTTTGTTGTTCAACCAAATCTTCTCTCTTTTTGGTTATCTCTCAGGCTGTATTTCACTTTTTCTAAATCTTTTCAATATTTTACTTTTTCATTCAGTATTATCAATCTGCAAAACGCCTCAACCTATGGCCGCCTACATCCTAACCATATATGTTCGTCTAATCACATCCTTCATCTCCTATTGTAAGAAACACAAATGTTTCTTACGAAAATGCTTCATCCTCTTTCTTTCAACTTCTTCTTTGAACGCATATCTCACTTTCATCTCTCTTGCAAACAAAAATCAAAAGCATGGTTCAAAGTGAAATCAAGAAGTAGAAAATGGGTACCAATCAGAATATAGGAGACGACAGCGTCTATGGCATTTCCGGTGATTTTACTGTGGGGTGCGGTTTCGCAATGGTAGATCTATGGTGGGAGCAACACGTTTCCGACGATTTTATGTCGTTTTTGGATTACTTGTTGTGTTTCATTCCGATTCTTTTTTTCTGTTTCAACCGATGATGAGTGAAAAATCATTTTTCTAGCGGTTGGCTTTCATAAATGAGTGAATAACAAACTTTTGCTACCTGTTGTTTTTGCATATCAGCAACTATTTCGAGGTTCGATATATTTTTATTATGGTTTGGGATTTTGAGTTTTTGACCAAAACCATTTTCATTTATTTGGACAGGTTTATGCACATCAAGAGAAGTTGAAATTGCTTATAGATCTCCTTCTACCATAGATGACACTAAAAGGAATAACGAACAAGTTTGCATGTCGGTATCAAAGCACATCATTTTGATTTTTGGTTTTTTGTTATCTCTTCTTGTGTTGCTTCCTTTTCAATTTTGTCCTTTTTAGAATTTTTGTTAATTTTTTTTCTGGTTTTATTTGTGTGAATTAGTTGAATTCATGAAGCAGATTTCATGCTCTCTACAGTTGTCTAACAACACCGACGAGTATGTTGCTTTTAAGGTTTTGTTTTTACCGTTTTTATTTTGTTTCAAATTTAATTCATGTTTTTTATTTAGTGTATGTTTTAAAGGTGAGTTTTGGAGGTGTTAGTTTAGATTTTGGTATATATTTGATATTTTTTTGCAAAAATATATCATGTGTTCTTTAAGTTATTTTATTGTGATAAGGCAGTCTTTTATGTTTTTTTCGTTACAAGTTGGTCCTTTATGTTAATTAACGTGTTCACCATTGTCCTTTTTCACAAACTCCGTTCCAAAAACGCTTATGTGGCAGTAACGACGCTGATGTGTCATTTAACAATGTTGAATAGGCACGTGTCTTATTCATAATACTTAATACTGGATACCCCCCCCCCCCCTCTCTCCCTCCCTCTCTATCTCTAACCTCTTTATATACCGTTTGGTTTGATTCCCACCCCACCCGTGTACATTCCTACAGTGTTATCCTGTTTTTTTATGCCAGCAATATTGCGAACATGTTAATGTGGTTTTGATGTATCATGACTTCTTAGAAGAATGGAATGAAATAAAAAACAAAGGGATTGTATCTTCTTAGAAGGAAAGTGCACAAAAAACAATGGAATGAAATAAAAAACAAATAATACATCAATTGTGTTACTTTGAAAGCAATAATATCTATGTTACCTGGGATTGTATCTTCTTTTTTAACTCATTAGCATGTTCTCCAGATGCATATTGTTCATAAGATAATGATGAACCATTAGAACTTGCTGCAAGTTGCTGCTCAAGTTGTTTCAACTTCTCTTGCAACTCTCTGTTTTCAGAACACTGTTGACAAAAGAAAAATCAAAGAGAGACTGTCAAGTACAAAATTTCATAATTATATGTACACATAACCAATACAACTTTTAGGAAGAAAAAAACAATAAAAGGATTGTATGTGGATTTCAGTAAACTTGGTAGTCTGAAAGTTAAAAAGATAAGTCAATAGGTTAAAACACAGGGTGCAATTTGCAAGTGAAGACACATACCTTATCATTTAACTGCTCCTAAAGGACATGGTTGTCTGCAGATTTGATTTACAGATGTTTTCAAGAGACATATTAAGAATAGTAAAAGTAAAATGATCAATGTAAACCTAGGTGTATGCTGAATGCGTGCAATTCAATTACCAAATAGAAGTACTGATAAAAATCAGAATTTTGAAAGTAAACTGATTACTACCCAACACTACTATAAAATACACCTCCGGTAAAACTAATGCTACTACGATTAGGTTTTCCACCGTTGTAATATCGCAAACTGGATGTGCCTGATATATTTTTTATTTTTTTGAAAGTTATTTAATCACGGCCGAGGTAAACAACCGTGGTGATAAAGTAAGTGTTACAAGCTTCAAATCCTAGCAACTACATAGGTCCAAGTGGACAAAGAGAAAAACAATATGATAATATGATATGAAATGCTAAAAGTAAAGGCATAAAAATAAATGACAAGAATTAAAAGGCAAGATTTAAATGGCACAAAGTAAAATTAGTGCAACAATATAGTTAATAGGTTAGTATTAGTGATGAAGAATAATTTGTCGTTTTTCAGAGAATACTCGACTAGTCGTCCATAAGCATAAAAACATGAATCTATACATCATTAAGAGAAGAGCTCCAACTTGGATAAAATCGACAAGTATGCCACTAGCTCTCTTAATGAAAAAGAGACAATCTATTTCACACCACACTATGGAGAGTAGGAGGTTGACAATCTCGCTTACAAAAACAACTTGATTTTCGATTCGGGACAAAATGTAGCGCTATGTTAAGCAATCGTAGCGTAACCTATAAAGAAGGTCATATTATGGGAGGCCGGTCAATAACACTATTTGTGTTAATACAAGCTAGAGAAGTAACATATAAGTCACTCTCATAAAGCTTGCCACACGAAAAGAAAAGAAGGGAATGGTCTCATCTTAATCAAGATTTTTCATCGATTAATCAAAGACAATCTATCTTTATTCCAAAGTATGGAGAATGATCCAAATAACCATTCATCCATAGATTTGAAATAATGAAGATTAAGCATCCCTGAAAACCAACAATCCATGATCCATAAATTTCATTGACCAAAATAAAAAGAAGAATAAGAGAACAACAAGACACAAGACCAAAACCAAATTGAATCAAAGAATCAATCAAGTTATCATCAACATCATTCAACCATCTTGGTGGATTAGAGTTTTCACTCCATCAACACCCAAGTTCCAATGATGTTGATGAAACTTATGATCACATTTAACTAAGATTTACGAACTAACAATCAATCATTAAGAAACAAATATATCAAGAATCCACAAGAAAATATAATCAAGAATTATCTCAAATCACATGATTTTCTAAGAGAAATTTTAAACAAAATATTAAAAATATCATAATCAAGGAAAATGAAACAAGATCTAAAAAAATCAAGAAAACCAAGTAAAAAATGAGGAACTCATTAAAACTTTTAATATGAAAAAAATCGAAAACTTTTTTTTTTAAAAGAAGGGGTTAAATGAGAAATAGAGTGGTGGTGATAGATCCAAACCTACATAGGTTCGGCCCAAGTTCATGCTATGACAGTTTTTAGAAAAAACAAAAAGAAACAAAAAAAATAGTAAATAGAATTAAACAAAATCATGAAAGCTTCTTCTTCCCTTCTCCCTCACGTGGTACTGTAGCAAATGAGTTATGAAGGTTGAGCTCCGCCAAATCGGAGTGGTGGAGCTCGAAACCTAGTCGGAAAGAAACGGCAAGCAGTGTATTACTCAAATATGGTTTCAATTTCAAAGTTTATCCAAACACAAGCTCGAAATCAAGTCGCAAAAGTTCGCTGAAATCCAACGAATACCTTCAAATTCAGGTGAAAATCAATTAATTCTTCTTCTCCTTTTTTAAGCTACATAGAATGAAGTTGTTGTGTGAGTTGGAGCTTGGGGTGACAATTGGATCCATTAAGATAAAATTCATCCGATCCATCCATAAAAAAAATTCATTCAATCCATCTATCACATGAAAAGTAAGTTGATGAATTAGATTAAATTCATCCATTTATATGCATGGATCCAACATATTTTAAGGATCCAATGAATTATTTTTATCGATTTATTTTTTTAAAAATTATTAAAAATAGATTTAAAAAAAATAAATTAACTTTTTTCTGAAAAAAAAAACCAAATTTTTTTTCAAAAAAAAACTAATTTTTTTCCGAAAAAAAAAACTGATTTTTTTTTAAAAAAATACCGATTTTTTTCTGAAAAAAATATCTATTTTTAAAAAAAAAAAAAACCTATTTTTTTCCAAAAAAAACCGATATTTTTTTCATAAAAAACAGATATGTTCATCAATTGATGTTGGCTGAAATGTTTACCCGGGTGCATGATTCTTATATTTAGTCCCCTGGAAAAGTTTGATTATTCTTACTAAGGTCATATTTGAACGATGATATATGTACATCATTGATCAATGTATTGCTTCTTTGTGTAGTTTTGGATTCTATTGCTAGATATGTGTTTGGAATTGTGAGTCGGTCAAAGATGGCTTAAAATAATGATTATTTTTACTACACTGCATATTTCCTCTTTTTCATGTTCAAAAACTTTAGATGGATAGGTTTAATGATTCTCTATTATAATTCTTTTAACACTTTAATCCAATAATTTAATAATTTACTCAATCCAACAATTTATCCAACCCATTGTCTACCCTACATATATCATACTTATGTCTTGCATATATGTAATTGTAGAAACAATAACATATGTAAATAATTAATCATACTACTGCTCTTTTGACAATTTTTTATTTTGGAAAACACAAATATTTGAGTTTGAGAAAAAGAATTCATATAAACAAGTTTATATTTTGAATTTTGAATTTGATTTAAAAAACTCAAATCCCTCAATTATTTAAAATTTGTTAGGATTAAAATGAGAATTCCATATGCTTTTTAAGTGGAGTACAATATATAGGGTAAGAATAATAACTGTGTAATTTCAAATGAAACTGGGGTTTTGAATATTTGATCCGTCAAAAACAAAATCTAACTCATATAAAGATCGGAATCGATTTTTTTTAATTAAAATATCAATTTTTCAAAAATAAAAATAAGTTGATTTTTTCAAAAAAATAAAAAAAAATTGAGTTTTTTTAAAATATAAAAAAATGGTTTTTTAAAAAATAAAAAAAAATACGTTTGTTTTTCAAAATAAAATAAAAATGGATGGATGTCTATCCATTAAAAATATGTTAATGGATTGATTGGATTGAATTTTATTCTTAACGGCTGAATTTGATTGGATAATTTTAAGAAAATTTTAGTGGATTGTTAATGGACTAATGAATTGTTTTGATCCATCCATTAACAATCCAATCCATATCCATCCAATCCATCCATTTAGCCACCCCTAGTTGGAGCTCGCAAATTTTCGGTGTGGTTGCGAGACTTTCCTTTGCAGGATAATTTTGAAGTTTTGGAAGATGAGGATTGAAGGCTTGAAGGTTGAAGAAGAATAAGAAAAATGGAAGGTTTAATGGTTTAAGTTTGGATTTGAATTTGAGATTGAAAAATGGAATGGAATTGAAGCTTTGTGAATTGAATTCAAGGTTGTGAACTTATGATGAATATTTTTGCAGGGTTTATTTGCCTAATCAAAGCTTGAAGAATTAAGGGTGTGATGTTTCCTATTTATAGAAGAATCAAATGAATGTTGGTGTGTGTTTTTGAATAGGATATGTGAAAGTTTTGAAGTTTTCTGCCGTTTCGTGTATTGCATAGTCGTTTTGAGCTTTTGTTACGTTTCATCATTGTTTGCTGCAAGTCGTTTTGTTCATTCATTTGGCAGCTTATGCAGTAAGGCTTGGAAGTGTGTTTGTGCAGCTGAAGCTTACGTTTCGTGAACACTGTTGTTGCGTTTTGGTGTCATAACAGTTAGAGGTGGCAATTGGATCCATTAAGGCAAAATTCATCCACCAAAAAATCCATCCAATTCATCCGCCACATAAAAAGTAAGTTAATGGATTGGATTAAATCCATCCGTTTATATGCATGAATTTGTTCAATCCATCCAACATATTTTAAAGATCCAATGGATTATTTTTATCTCGGTTAGATTTATTTTTTTTTTAAAATTAAAAATGATTTTTTTTTTTTAAAAAGAATTAATTTAAAAAAAAAAAAACCAAATTTTTTAAAAAAAAAACCGACTTTTTTCCGGAAAAAAAACGATTTTTTTTTCCGAAAACAAAACCGACTTTTTTTCCCGAAAAGAAAACCGACTTTTTTTTTTCGAAAAAAAAAATCGACTTTTTTCGAAAAAAACCGATTTTTTTTTCGAAAGAAAAACCGAAGTTTTTTTTCCAAAAAAACGATTTTTTTTCGAAAAAAAAACCGAATTTTTTTTTTCGAAAAAAAAACCGACTTTTTTTTTTTAAAGAAAAACTGACGTCTTTTTCCGAAAAAAACCGACTTTTTTTCCGAAAAAAAAACAGACTTTTTTTCCGAATAAAAAAACTGATTTTTTTTTTAAATAAAAAAAAATTGGATGGATGGATATCCATCCATTAAAAATATGTAAATGGATGGATTGAATGGATTTTATTTTTAACGGATGGATCGGATTGGATAATTTAAAAAAAAATTTAGTGGATTGTTAATGGACTAATGGATTGTTTTGATCCATTCATTAACCATCCAATTCATATCCATCCAATCCATCCATTTTGCCACTCCTAATAACAGTTGCAGTATTTTTTCACTTATTGACATTTCATGATGTGGCTTTTTTTTTGTAAAATTCTGTTGCACTTATTTTATTTAATTCATCATCATTTTTTTATTACTTGGCTAATGGGCTTGTGATGCAAGTGATTCATAGGACGAAAAACCTGTAGCCTCTTATTTCTCTCAGCTTCAATGCATGCTTCAATGCTATTTGATTTATAGGACTCCCTCCCTCCTAGTTAAAATCAACTGAAGACTATGCCAAAAGTTAAAAGTCATAGAAGTAATATCATATTCTGGATGTGAAGCAACTTCCAGCAATGCATGCACTATTAACATTGATTCATCAGAACCAGTCGCGATCAGTTCCACATATGAATCCCCCATGTCCGCAAATAACCTAGCAATTGCCTTCACATCTTCCCCATCCTTCGTAGAATCACTAAGTTATGATTTAAGACTCATAACATGTTGGAAGACACAATTTTAAGCCCAAACGCAAGGCCCAACAGCCCAAATGGTTCCAAGATTATTACCTTTACTAATTAGAATTATGGAGTTTTCTTTTATTATTATTAGCCTTTTTGTTGTATTGGGTTTTTCAGAGTGGCTTAGGCCCAATGTTAGAAAAACCCTAAGTATTTAAGCTTTTGTTGGAGAATTGAAGGGAATATGAAAAATATTGAAAAGCTTTGTTTTATGTTTTCTTCTTCCTTTGCAATTTAGATCTGTAGTAATTAGTAGTATATACTATCATTGGTGCTTTCATCCTGCACTCATGGCTCCCCCAAAACCCCAAAACACTTCTTTCCGTGAAATAGTTAAAGAAGCTGTTCATACAACACAGCTGCTGCTGGATAATGCAATGCAAGAGAATCATATTCAAATAAATGAGCGTTTTGATACTGTTGCAGTAGAATGGGAACAACAACTTGGACAACTTCACACTCGTATGGAGAATGAGAAGAATATTGCTGATGGCAAACATGAATCTATAATGTCCATCCTTACAAAACTCTCAACTCAAAAAGAACCCGAACAAACCGCCACTGTTCATGCAGCCGCAGCTACTGTTCACGCAGCTGGTTCTTCTTCAGGTATCACTCATGAACCCTCAACTACTGCTGCTATTCATACATCACCCCAACCTATTACCCATATTTTCAGTCCTACTAATACCCCCATAAGAAAATCAGTTTCTTTCTCTACATCCCTCGCACAACCTACTGCTACAGCAGCCACCCGTCTTACTGTTGCACAACCACCACCACCCTTCTACCCACCTTACATACCATCCCCTACACCTTTTACACTCATACAAAATTATAATATTCCTTATTTTCCCCAAATTCCTTACCCACACATGCCACAAATCACACCATTGCCCCCTTTTAGAACTCCTAAATTGGAACTTGCTATGTTTGATGGTTCTGACCCATTGGAATGGTTATTTCAAGCTGAACAATTTTTTAACTTTTATCAATTACCACCAGAACATTGTTTGTCTTTGATTGCTTTTTATATGAAAGGTGATGCCTTGGGTTGGTTTAAATGGATGCATCAAAGTCAATTGTTGAGTGATTGGTTCTCATTTACAAAAGCCCTAGAACTACGTTTTGGTCCATCTACTTATAACAACCATCAAGCTGAATTGGTCAAACTTAAACAAAATGGTTCTGTTGTGGAATATCAAACTCAATTTGAAATATTGGGAAATCAAGTTGTGGGATTACCTCCAGAGGCAATTCTGAATTGCTTTATTTCTGGTCTATCTAAAGAGATCATAAATGAAATGGTTATTCATAGGCCTGTCTCTATTTCACAAGTTATAGGCCTTGCCAAGCTGATTGAATCCAAACTTAAAGACACTAAACCAAAATTCTCAAAGCTCTTTAACAACTCTTACCCAAAATTTACACCAAACCAAACCCCAAACCCATCCAGCAAACCCAACAACACTACCACCTTCCAAACAGTCCCACCCACTACTTCTTCAAACACCACCGTCCCCCACAAAATTACCTATCAAACGTCTTTCCCAATCACAATTACAAGAACGCAGAGCTCAAGGATTATGCTTCAATTGTGATGAAAAGTTCATCGTAGGTCACAAGTGTTCCACTAGCAGGTTTCTATTGTTAATGACCGATGATGATTTAACAAAACAGGAAATTACTGTTGCTGAGAGTAACGAATTGGAAACGGAGTTGGACCTCAATGATACTTACTTTTAGTTATCACCTCAAGCTTTAACAGGTCAGATTTCTCCTCAAACACTCAAATTCAAGGGAATTATTGGAGGACTACCTGTTATGGTTTTGGTGGACACGGGCAGCACACATAACATAATGCAACCTCGAATCGCTCAACACTTAAATCTCAAAACTAAACCGACACACCAATTCTCAGTCATGGTGGGTAATGACTCCCATTTGCAATGCGAAGGGATTTGCAACAATGTCCCTATAATCCTCCAAGAGAAACCTTTCAAGCTCTCCTTTTATCTTTTGCCAATTGAAGGAGCTGACACTGTTCTAGGCATGGCATGGTTAAGAACACTCGGAATAATCCAAGTCGATTTTTCAATTCCATCCATAACATTTCAACACCAGAATTCAACCTTAACACTTAAAGGCGACCCCACCACCAGCCCTATTCACACTACATCCCACCAACTCAAACACCTCCTCCATACCAACTTCATCGCTTCCCTCCACCTAATGACTTTTCTTCCACTTGACCCTCCTTCATCCGTTAATACAACTCCACCTACTACCTCAACCAACTTACCCCACAACCTTCACCCAGCCATCTCAAAAATCCTCAAAACATTTTCCAAAATCTTTCAGCCACCTTGTGGTCTCCCACCAGCCAGACCGCATGACCATCATATCCCTTTACTACCTTATACCCCTTCTATCAATGTTAAACCCTATAGATATCCTCACTCCCAAAAGACTGCCATGACCACAATTATTCAAGAGATGCTACATGATGGCATCATCATCCCTAGTAACAACCATTTTTCCTCTCCCGTCCTACTTGTTAAAAAGAAAGATGGAACTTGGCGTTTTTGCGTCGACTATCGAGCTCTTAACGCGGTAACAATTAAAGATCGATTTCCTATACCCACTATTGATGAACTTTTGGATGAGCTTGGGTCAGCTAGAATTTTTACCAAGATAGATCTACGATCTAGTTACCATCAGATCCGTGTTGCATCGGAAGATACTATCATACCCCAAATTTTGACCACTAAGATCTCCCATCATTGTGCAAATCATCATCACAATATGGATGGACCATCATGCTTCATTAGTCTCCCCAAAGATGGGTGAGCATCCACTACAGTCAAACTTAGGGTTTCAAGCCCTCTCAGAGTTCTTAGACAAAGGATCAATCAAGAATTGACATGATCTTCAACTTGTCTAAACCTCTCAAACATCCACAATGGATCAAGAGGACTCCCACATCAAGGATTAAGCACAAGTTTGCTCCCTTCTAGGTGGATCAAGCCTCAAGATCGCCAGTGTCACCAAATTAGGGTTTGGTCGACCAGGGCCTCCAGATGGAAATTTTCCTCTGGGCATGAGTCAATGCTTCAAAGCATAACCTAATATACTCCATGGAACCTCATGGACCTAAGTATCAAGTCAATTTGACCTCAGGGGATGCATACATCAAAAATCAGGAATTAGGGTTTCTTGACCTAATTCACCCCTAAGTTGACTTTTGGGGCAAATCATGAGCCAAGACCTCAAGAGAGGATTTGAAGGTCTCTAATACACCACATTGATCCATTTACAATAATGGATTGATCCAAGAAGCTTAAGCAACAAGTCTCAATTTCATCAGTACCACAGTTAGGGTTTTGAGGAAAAAGTCAACTGTAGCTTTGACTTTTGACCAGGACATGCTCCCAAGCCCTAAGACATGAGTCAATATACCCTATAACACCCATGAAACATGTCCATCAAGTTTGATTTAGGTCAAGGACATGATTTCCTAAAGGATTGCACAGTTTGGAATTCATCGGATAAAAAGTCAACTGTGCACAAAAGTCAACTTTGACTTTTTGAGATTTTTCACAATTATGGATTTTTAACCCTAAAATGATGTTAATGTATGATTTGAGTCATCATTCATCAAGAAAAATCAAAGAAAGTGGGATAACTTGTAAAAGGGGTAACCATAAAAACTTAGAAAATTTTCTAAGTTATGAACAAAGTGGCAAGGGTACCAACTTTGGAGGATCATAACTCCTAAACCACAAAGCCATTTTTCCCCATCCAAAGCTTGATTTGTATATCTCATGGCCCTCTACAAAAGCTAAAAACTGACCACCCTCCAAATTCCTCATGGATTTTGAGTTATGGATTGATCAAAATCACAAAAAGTGAAAATGTCACTTTTTTCCAACACATAGCGAAATTTTCACTAAGTCAGAATCTGCCTTCACTTTTTTCCAAATGTAGGGGGATTTTTCACTTGGATCCAAAAAGTATCAAAACCAAATATAATCAAAAAGTTGTTGTATCATATAAGGGCTTTCCAAAATGGCCAAGAACATCACCAAATTCAATTTGAGCTAAGAGTTATGGTAGTGGCAAAATGCCTTGCTGAAAACTGCCAAGGCAAGGCAGAATTTTGCATTTTTGGTCGATATGCCAAAATCAGCCAATTTCAAGCCTTGTCATCATCTTGGACACATCTGAGGATCAAATCTAAAGGGGGCAATCACTGAGCCAAGCCTCCAAAGTTCTTGGAACAAGAAGTAGCATGCCAAACCTAGAATTGCCTAAAAGAGGGACAAGACTCTAATTTTGGATTGGAGCATTTAATAGATGCTTAGAGGTGGCATGGACTGACACATTTACAACTGAATTCAATCAAGATTCCTCCAACAAGTAGGGAACCAAAGCTCTGTGCTCTAATCTCTAGTCAATGGCTAGAGGAGACTTGGATTTTCATTTGCCAACATTGGCCAAACATCTGCTGCAGTTGCCATTCACTATTGCTTGCAAAACAAACTTGCTCTACTATAAATAGAGCTCATTTGTGATCAGTTTGAGTACACCCAAGCCATCAACACAGATGCTTTCCTCAAAATCACCTTCTCACTTCCAATTTTGCCTTCTAAGGCAAGCCACTATCGGGTTTTGAGTTTGAGAGCAATTCCAATCAAACCAATCACACACACACCTCATAAATATCATATAGAAGTGATCCAAACACTTAAACAACATCTGGAACACTGATTTCTCAGAATCACCAGCCAGTTGCTCAAGGTTTTAACCAAGTTGCAGCTGAGATGCCATGAAGTGATCCAGCCATTTCCAGTCAAGTTCAAGCATTCAAACACACTCCATAAGGTGTAGGGAAGCTGTTCAGATCATCACAACACATCTGTAACACCTCCAATTCGAAAATCACATTGCACTTGCTGTCACGACCTTCAAGTAAGCCTAAACTTGGTCATCTCTTAATCTATGCATATTTCCTCGCACAATACTTTTGCCAAATGTTCATAATCATGCATATAATGTTTCCCCTCAATTAATTGATTTGTTTGAATCGTGTATCAAAATTCTCAGCCTTCATGCAAATTTTAGGGTTCTTGAGGTTTTGTCTTGATTTCTTATTCCATGTTAAAAATAAATGAAATTAAAAACCATAGACATGATCGTGAGGTTGAAACGAGCAGATTGATATGTGGTTTGCATGATTCCATCAAGTATTCAGTGAGATTGGAGAGAAAATGCAAATCTGGGCAAAACTCAGAACACGCGCGTGTTCTTGGGTGTTCTTGGCGTCCTTTTTTGAAAATTCAAATATTTGAATTTTGTGATTTTATTTAATTGATTCAAAAATTAATTTCTCTCTGAGTTTTAATGATTTTGAGTTGATTCTTTTTTTAATAATTCACAAAAATGTTAAAATAATTTATTTTACCAAAAAATCCCAAAAATATTATTTATTTAATATAATTGATATTTTTGCAAAGAATTAATATTTTAATTGTTTTTGACATTTAAAATATTTTTTCCTTCTTGATTTTGCAAATTTTAATGACTTCTAATCATTTTGCAAGTCAAAACATGATTTTTGAAACATTAATCCAAGATCACAATTTGTTTTCCACATGTTAAACAATTTTGATCATTTTAATTGAATTTTTTATTCAATTAAAATACATTTTGGAAACAAATTAGGGTTTTGATTAATTCAACCCTCACAAATCATTTTCAAACACTCATGGGCCTCTATTAGAGTGTAAGACCCAATTCCCTTTTAACCAAAACAATTTTGGGCCTCAGATATTGTATAAGTCCCTCTGCGTTAAAAGAAAAATTTGGCGCAATCGTCGCCCGTTTAAAAATGAACAATTTTGGGCCTCTCCTCGAGCTATAAGACCCATTCAGAACTTTTGGGCCTCTATTAGAGTGTAAGACCCAACCCCCTTTGAAAACCAAACCATTTTGGGCCTCAGTCATTGTATAAGACCCACTGGGTTTTCAAAAATCTCGGCGCGATCGCCATTTCAAACGAAAAATCATTTGGGCCTACCCTCGTGTTATAAGCCCCACTCTTTTTCTTTAAATCTTTTGGACCTCTTGAGAGAGTGTAAGACCCATCCCCTTGTACAGAAAACTTTTTGGGCCTCAGTCACTTATATAAGTCCCTCTGTACAAAACGACAGTGCGATCACTGATAAAAACCTGGGCCTCTCCATGAGCTGTAAGCCCCAACCTCTTTTCAAAATACTTTATCCTTTAATTTTGAATATACTGTTGTTTTCAATCTTTCTTTGTTGAACAACTAACCAAACAGCATGGAAGCTCTACAACCGAGTAAGTGGTTATATGCTTTCTTTATCCGCTTTCATATACATATAACTGTATTGTGGGGTTGTTTCACTGTAAGTCTTCTTTCATAAACTCATATCGACTGTGTAATAATAGTATAGATATTTAGAGTTTCCCCAGCAACTACGTCTAGCACTAAGCCCTGTTGATTACTCTTAAAATAGACAAAACTAGATCCCCATAGGATTACCAGATACAGTCTTCCCTCCTCTTGGGGTTAAACAATATGGAGACGTGAAAGGCAGCATTCTCAGTGAACCCTTTCATAGATTGTCACCTTTAGAAATCTTCAAAAAAACTCTATTCCCCAGAGATGATCTTTTCTCCGTGAATGGCATCTTTTGAGTTTCTTCCAAATTCTCGAACTTTCCTGGCTTGATCTATTCTCTGTGAATAGTCTGTCTTGAATTTCTCGGGGTTTGGGGACCCATAGGCATCTTAAAAGCATCCTCGCCTCCTCTTGGGCGTTGTACAAGGACCTGTCGGCTTCTTAGAAGTATTCACAGCCTCCTCTTAGGCTTCGTATAAATGATTTCTTCCTCCGGGAATGATAGCCTCCTCTTGGGCTTCGTACAAATTGTCCCTCGGCTTCTTAAAAGTTTTTAGCCTCCTCTTGGGCTTCGTACAAATTATCCCGACGACCTCCTAAAGGTATAGGAACAAAAATTAGTCATATTAATAGAACAGTCTTTCAAAAAGTCTAGATCTTGTTACTGCTGTTTCTTAAACGTAGTACAAAAGATGAAACTCTAGACTTGGACAGTCTAATTCCCTTGAGTCTCAAAGACATTCTCAAGCTCATTTCAAAACTAGGAGAGGAAACCCGTAGACTCGGACAGTCTCAATACCCTTTGGATTTCCCATTTCCTTAAAGAACAGGAAATAACCCAGATCCTCGAATCAAATCCCTGAGTGCGAACAATACTCATATAAGAACTGATTTTCTCTTTAAATCAGCGTACTGGACCTGTCACTCAACTGAAACAGTAATGATAGCCTCCTTTTGGGCTTTGTACAATGATTCTCCCCAGCAGATTTAACCTTTTCGGACTCTCTTGTTGGGTCAACATTTAGCCTTCATCTCGGGCTTTGTACGAGATACAAAACACTCTCTTGTTGAGTATAAAAGACTCTCTTGTTGAGTCATCCCCTTTAGCCTTCATCTCGGGCTTTGTACAAGATACAAAACACTCTCTTGTTGAGTATAAAAGACTCTCTTATTGAGTCCAACCTTTAGCCTCTGTCTTGGGCTTCGTACAAGACACATATAAAAGATTCTCATGTAGAGTCAACCCTTTTAGCCTCTCTCTCGGGCTTCGTACGAGACACACAAAATCGCCCTCTTGTTGGGTCGATAGCCTCCTCTTAGGCTTTGTATAAGGAAACCCCGGTTGAACCAATCACCCTTTTAGCATCAAAGTTGTGCCTCGTTCATAGTATACAAACATCAACAACTCCTTCCCCTTCATCTAATTGTCGTAAGCGGCAAGCCTCTGGAT
Source organism: Lathyrus tuberosus (assembly GCA_022829125.1). Taxonomy (NCBI): domain Eukaryota; kingdom Viridiplantae; phylum Streptophyta; class Magnoliopsida; order Fabales; family Fabaceae; genus Lathyrus; species Lathyrus tuberosus. The sequence goes on along the minus strand of JALAZF010000470.1, from coordinate 1,210,467 downwards.
CATCTACATCCATGCCACTGTCCCTCTTTTAGCATGAGAAATTCCTAAGGAAAGATGGCATTGCTCTACACTGAGTTAAAGTCTTCTCCTTCAGATCAAAAACCCTTATAAAGGAAATTATGGCATTGCTGGATTCACATATCCAAGTTAAAGTAATCCTCCTTTATAACCATTCACCCAACAATTGTGACAAACAGACCCCTTTAGAGATGACAAATTCTCTCTAAAGTCAACACCCTTTTAGCTTCACATCTCGGGCTTCGAACAAGATACAAATAAACCTTTCAGCTTCATATCTTGGGCTTTGAACAAGATACAAACCACCTTTAGCTTCACGTCTTGGGCTTTGAACAAGACACCAAAACACCATTTCCTCCCATAGAATTGGAGGAACTACAACAGCTCTGATTTCCCTGTTCGGTAAACGAGAATACGTAGGTATAAGATTGAAAGAAAGATCTTAGCGAGCACACTAATCCAAAGCCCAAATCCCGTACCTTCACATATCAATCGAAAAGCATCAGTCTTAAACTCCCACCAATTGCCCGAGTACTATTTTAACAAAATAACCTAAGAGAGACCCACAATCTTTGTAGCATCTGCAAACCAACAATCATCTGTTCTAACTCAGTTTGCAAGCAGGGTTAATTGGAGACATCTATTTCCCTTCCTTCATCAGCTTCAATAGGATAAAAAATGAATTGAATTGTAGTACCAAAGCGATAGTGCTTCGCAACCACGTCCAAAATCGCTCGCTATAGAAAAATGGCGACTTCACTAGGGACTACTAGATCTTGTTCTCTTAGGTAAAAACCTTAAAAAAGTACCACAGAAAAGTGACGCCCACCGTGGGGCCCTTTCTTTTCTTTCTTTCTTTGGGGATTTCATTGGGATAGGACTTTTTTTACTTCACTAGGATCTTAGGTCAAAACCTTTAAATTGGGAAGGAACCACAGAGTGGCGCCTCCGTCGGGGAGCCATTTTCTGTCAGGAACATAGGATTCATAGCTCTTAAAAGTCTAGGACATTAGGACAAATATATATACTGCTTTTCCTAATTGATATCTGTGTTTATTTTTCTGCTAATGGGAATGCGTATGATGCCGCATGTGGAAAGATTGAGTATACACCTCGGAAAAACCCTTTTAGTGGTGCGAAAGCTATCGGAAATAGTTGTCACGCGATACCACCCTCTTCTGAGGGCTCTTCGAAAAAACATCACCTAGCACGGTTCCCGGCCCGCTGGTGTTTTTCTCGACAAGAGTTAATGATGTTGAGAGACAGGTACAAAAATCACTAGTATAAACCTTTGGGACGGGTAGAGCCTTGACTCCTGACACCGACCCTTTGACCCCATGTTTTTTCTATGTTTTTGTGTGCTGCATTCATGCATTCATTTAAAAAACATTACATCAAAGAAAATCTTCTCTTCTAGTCTCTTCTTTTTTCAAATTAAACTAAGACAATGATTGCAAATGTCAGAGAAAAAGATTGCGCTCATGGATTTCGGTAGAAGGAGAACTCATAAGTACACTTTTAAGGTTCCAAAGATAGAAGATTTGAGAGGATTAGCAAGGATGGTCACTAACCCTGAAACTTTCAGAGCCAAGTACGGAGGTCTGCTACCTCTGTTAAGGGTCCAAGTAATTGAAAGAATCATGGATGCACTCGTTCAGTTTTACGATCTGGTCTATCACTGTTTCACATTCCTGGATTATCAGCTCGCACCAACCGCTGGAGGAATATTCTCATCTGATTGATTTACACATCACTGATCGAGCTCCTTTTTCTGGACTGGAAGAAATTCCAAAGGATCAGACCATTGCAAGAGCAATTTATTTGGACGAGTCAGAGGTCAGGACTCACATGACCACTAAGGGTGGCATACACGGTTTGCCAGCCCAGTTCTTGACAAAGAAGGCCCTGTACTTTGCTAGTATAAGGAACGTGACTGCTTTTGAAAGCATCTTTGTCTTACTCACTTACGGGTTATTTCTGTTTCCCAACATCAATAACTTCGCGATATCAACTCCATTAAGGTTTTTCTCATTGGAAACCCTGTGCTGACTTTGTTCGCAGACGCATATCATTCTGTACACTTAGGAAATTTATACAACGGAGGGGAGATCACATGTTGTGTACCTCTGCTATACAAATGGTTTATCTCCCATTTGCCTAAGTCTGCTGCTTTTTGGGATCAAAAGAATACTTTACGTTGGTCGCAGAGAATCATGTCTCTTACCAACTCTGACATAGATTGGTGCAATATAATTTATGAGGGAATTAGGATCATTGACCATTGCGGAAACTTCCCCAACGTACCCCTCATAGGAACTAAAGGAGGAATCAACTACCATCCAATATTGGTTCATAGTCAATTTGGATACCCAATGAGGCATGTCCCGCGTAATGCTCATCTGGAGGGTCTTTTCTTCAAAAAAGGAGAAAATGACAGGGCACTGTTCGCTGGTGAATTTGGCGAACAATCTCTGGTTTCCTAATTTATAAAAATTAGTTTACTAACAGGGCCAACCAAACAAATCCTAGGACAAAGTGCTTTTGAGAATGTGTTTGATTTTGAAAAGTAATGTATTCGTGCTATGTTTCTAAGATTTCTTTTAACAACTAATTCGACTAATAGAACAAAACCTTGTAATGGCGAAAAAGTAAT